>OW203983.1:14066148-15316148 GCA_934047225.1 Ypsolopha sequella
GCATTTGCTTGAAGTTGATACAAATGAGAATTACGCGGTAGAGCCCCTGGTCCTGCTGAGCTCGTCTATCAGCTCGTTCACATACAGGTTGAAGAGCGTAGGTGAGCTCAAATGTAAAGGTAAATATTGATTTACAAATATATAGCTGGATATTGTCGACAGTTTTTATTTATTACATAACTTATATTTATTTATTGATTTTTAAAATACTATGTTTGATAAATTACAATTATACATATCTACCTTTACAAGTTGATGTTGCAAAGAAAGTATTTTACACGCGCTTACGAGAAAAGATAATAAAATTTATCTGCTAAGGTTGCGCCTATAGGCTCCACGATATAAAGGTGAAAAATGGACGAGGAGGATACAGATTCCATTCACATTATATATGATGGATGGCAACGTGGTTTTACTCGCTGTCGAGATACTTAGCCGTTAGTTGTTATTTTGGGCCCTTATTGAAAATAATACGAGTTTTGTTATTGATCACAAACTGGGTAACTATGTGTTTAAGGAGTATTTTCTTTGTTCATAGCACGACCGGAAATCTAGATTTAGTTTGAAAGCTTTTTCTTTTTATTTGATCTTTTGATTAAATGGGACGGAATCATCGGATCATAATATAGATTTATGTTTTCTCCCGGAGAGAGGCAATGGGATTCATTTATATTCAGTCCGGAGCGGTGTCGCGAACCGTGTCATATTTATATTTCAATGGTACACGATCAGCTCTGTTGCGGGCAAATGCTCGGTTATGTGATAATAATATGCCTCCGGCCTTTTTGTTAGATCATAGCCAGCTCAGCAAAAAAGTAAACAAATATGGAATTAGGTTTATCAAAATAAAGGAAGCAATCTTTTCACACATTTTCTTTTATTCTTCTCTAAATTAATGGCAGATTTCAAAGATCGAAAAATTGTAAAAAAGGAACTACACCTCTAATACAAAGTATTTTTATTGTAACTTAAGGCGCTACGGAAAAAAAATCGACACTTCTAGAACTTGCATATTATCTACTTCAGTAAATAATGTATTATTTTGATAAAATAGTACATTATTGATGGAATCTTTTCTTAGGGATCTGTTAGATCAGAAACGTGATTGGAGAGATTCGGCTCGATAGAAATATTTATTGAAATGAGGTCTTTTTCGACACCAATTCTCCTGGTTTGACAATTTAGAATGATATATGGTCTGCAATTATATTTTATTCGATGGGTTTTAATGGTATCTAGGACCTGGTAAAACGAAATTTTGATAGGAACTTTAGTACATTTTGTATTAATAAAAAACCGACTTTTTGCTACTTTTCCACGAATCCGTTCCTCTCGCACTGAGGGTTTTTTCGCATATGGAGTAACCGGGACGCTAAAACTTTTACATATCGCCTTAAAAACAACAAATGCGGATTTCATTTTTAGAAAACCACGCTCTCCAAATGTCGGCCATCGTCCCTGACACACTCTTCGAGTCTAGCACGCATGTTTTCAAAAAACGCGTTTACAGAGTGACTGGGGAATCCTGCTGACTTCGGCTCGAATATTTTCTTAAATTTGTGTCACAGTGCTCGGATTTGTTTTGTAAACAATGGATTTCAAGTATCCCCATAAGAAAAAATCACACGGGCTTAAAACTGGTGACCTAGGTGGCCACGGTATGTGGTATGGTGCCTTTTTGGGATATGTTTTTTATTTATTTATTTATTTATTTATTAAGGAAACTTACAGCTGATCTTAACTAAACACTTACATCTAAGTATAATTGTACATAATTTCAGCCAATGACAAGTTTCAACAATTAATCTATTTTTGAGTAAACAAAAGTATTGCAGTGACAAAAGGTTACGTGAGTACAAAATTCTTATGCTAGGGATAATACTAATTGAATTTACTAATTTACATTTAAATAATAATAAAAAGAGGAAGTAGAAAATTAACTTGAGTTATTCTGTGAGACCTATGGAGGGGAGGTAAAAGTGTTGTGGTGTGTTGTGTACGTGGGAGGGAGGGTGTGTTTGTGTGTGTCTATCCCAGTCAGTTTACGCATCACAGCATGCTTGAAGCTTCTTCTAGAGAGAAAATAGAGGTCCTGATCAGCGAACAAGTCGTTATATTCTTTAACTAGCCGCACTAATGGTGAGTTTCGTGCGTAGTTTGTTTTTACCCGTGGTACATAAAACAAAGGTGGTGCACGAATATTATGTTTAAAAGTTCGCAGAGCCAATGAGCCAACTAAATGGGGGCAATCAACTTTAGAGTTAGCTATGTCGTGTAAGAGAGTCATATCCAGTAGTATTCTACGGTCTTTGAGGTTGTGAAGTTTGTGAACCTGGCATGCTTCCTCATAATTTGCTGGTTTTATACGCATAACATAATTAAGCCTTCTAATAAAGATTTTTTGTATCTTTTCAATCTGATTTATGTATTTGTCGTACTGTGGAGACCATGCTTGGGATGCAAATTCTAGTATACTTCGGACATACGCGTAATATATTGTTTTAAGACAGTCGGTATCAGTAAACTCTTCGCAGGATCTGAGCAAGAAACCTAAATTTCTATATGCTTTGCTTACCAAAGATTCAATGTGTCGGTCGAGAAGGAGTTTACTATCGAGTAAGACTCCTAAGTCACGAACTGTGTCTGTTTTAGGAATTACATTATCGTTTAATGTGAAGTCATAATGAATTGGGTTGGGACTACGAGTGAAAGTAATGTGTTCGCATTTTGATACGTTAATCTTAATATGGTTAGTGTCATAATAACCCGAGAGGTTATTTAGGTCACGCTGCATTAGTAAGCAGTCGTCTACAGATTTTACGGCAAAATAAACTTTTTTATCATCCGCGTACATGAGGTATTCAGATGATACAAAACAGGTTGAAATGTCAAATAAGTAAGCGTTATATAGCAATGGAGCCAGCAATGATCCTTGCGGGACTCCTGATGGAATGGTTGAGAAATTTGACGTGTATCCACTAACTACTACGGCTTGAAGGCGGTTAGATATATAGGATGCTAGCCATCTTTCTAAGTCTCCATGAATTCCGAGCCTTTGAAGCTTAGCCATTAAGATGACGTGATCTACACGGTCAAAGGCTTTTTCAAAGACTGTGTAAACCGCGTGGACCTGGTACCCTTGATCCATTTTCCTATATGTATAGTCTAGTAGTTGCACAAGGTTAGTCGCCACAGTCCTATTTTTGACAAAGCCATGTTGTCGTGCTGATATTTCTCTAGATATTATAGGATGAAGTTCGTTAGATACCAGTTCCTCAAAGATCTTGCTGAATGTGTTGAGAATAGAGATAGGTCTGTATTTATCTATGTCTACTTTGCTACCTTTTTTGTGAACTGGTACAATAAGGGCTTCTTTCCATTTAGCTGGAAATGTGTTTTGGAGTATTGATAAATTAAATAGAAAACATAATGGGCGTGTAAGTTCTTTTCTACAATTGAACACAAATAGAGAAGGAATGCCATCAGTGCCTGCTCCCTTATTTGGATCAAGTTTTTGCAATACCTTTTCTACGTCTGCCTCAAAGATTTTAATACTGCTAATATGATTAAATTTTAATTTTTCTGGAAATAACTGACGCACTCATGGACACATTAGCAGTATGAGCTGTGGCCCCGTCCTGCTGGAATTACGTGTTTTGGTTGAAATAAGAGCTATACTGTAGTTCCATTCTAAAAAAGTCGCTGATCATCTCGGTATATCTCTCCGAATTTGAGATGAATTTCATCTAAATCTTATACAAAGAGACTGCTATAATGACTTATGTTGTGACTGTCTTATGCATGTCTAAATTTTTATACGAGCGATGCTTCGCTGTGTGTCGTTTATTTAAAACATTTTATGAGTTGTAAATACATGTATGGGTACTATGCTGCGGGGTTGTTCTGCAACCCCATGGATAGGTTCAGCGTAGGTATGTTTGTAGTTTGTGCTAGTGTTGTGTGGGCGACCGAGGTCAGTCCGCCACACATGCACAAAAAAAAAGTCCAAAAAAATGAAATACAAAATATACTAACGTGTTTACAGCCACCTAGTTATTTTTATTAAATTAATATTTTTATAGCTCCAATAAAAATATGATCTCATTTATTGCTCATAAAGTTCTGGAAGGAAGTTTCGTTTTTAACATTGTGTTTTCGTTCACCGATGGCGTAGGTGAATAATATATAACTTTACAAACTGCCCCAGGTTCTCCAATTTGTGAATGTCAAATAAACCTCATGTTTAAGCATAATAACGGAACATTGATAGATATTTTATAATGTTATTTATATACAGATCTGTGGTTACACCGTTTTATTATAAACTAGTTTTTTCGGATGTCCTACAGCGCAGAAAAGATCCGGTAGGTTTGGTTAGAAGGTTAAACATTATATGGCTAGTCGCGCTACGTAGTTTCGCCTAGGCCAAACTAGTTTATCCTAAAATCGGGTTTGGCTGGTAACACATAATATAATCCGTGCGAATAAAGAACAGTTTTTTAAACGGCGCGGCGGCCAAAGAATTGATTTCTGTCAGAATTTCGACAGATACTTGAGCCGCCATTTATAAAACGGTTTTTTATTGGCACCATAGACCAAACTAAACCTATGGTTAGAAGGATCACGTCCAAACCATAGAAAATATTCTAAGGTCCAAACTCTGGTTTTTAATAATAAATGACATAATTAATTATTTATTAATTTATTATATGTAATAATAATACGTAGATATATATAACGTACGATATTCACCGGGATTCGAGAAAATATAAATATATAAATACAAAATCCCGTATTACGAGTATACTTCTGATAATGTTTAAAGTAACTTGATTAATCTAAGTAAAGTTTTATAATGTAAATGACTTCTAGGTTTTAATTTATTCATGCTACACAAAGTCAATTTATCTAAATACCAAGATGGCTCGAAATATATCTTGGTTAAAATTAATATTAAAATTAATATTATTCAATGAATACTGATATAAGTATATCTACACATAAATACCTATTATTATAAGAGACAGAATTACAAAAAACCGGCCAAGTGCGAGTTGGACACGCGCACAGCGGGGTCCGTACCACCACACAATACGGGTACGGAAGTCTAAAAACATGGTAAATAGTTCTACTTGCAGTTATGAAGTACCCACTTAACTTGACACTTACGATCTAAAACATGTCTCTAAAGGGTCTACCTATTTAAGTTGGTCTCTAATAACTTCCTAAATAATTAAATATTTGTACACTTTTTAGATTGTATGTGATATAGTTAAGACCTACCTGTAAACGGAATTTCTAGTTTCTAAGTCAACTAAAAGTGCCCACTAGGTTTTTTAAAAATTTGTTTAGAATTGATTATGTAAAGTGCAATAACTGTTTTTTTTTTCAATGAATTAGATTATGAGAAAATAACAATAATACATTTTTTTAAATTCGAAATTTTTGTAATTCTAATTTACACAAACAAATGCAATCTTTGCGATGGCAACATACACAACATATAGGTAATAATGTTTCGTTGATAACTATTGAGTGCATTTTGAATTTAAGTGTTCTGTTTCGATTAATTAGAAAAAGGCGGATTTTTCACAGTCCGGCTGCGATACCGCTCTTAATAATAAACGCTAGCCACTTTGCTGACTAACTTTCGATAGAATTAATAGCTTTTAACCGCCATTAACCTACATTGTGAGTAGGTTTAACTTTACTGCTGACTATTAAATAATTAATTAATTAATTTTCAACTCATCGAACACAGAAAACGCCACTTTGTGTGGATACCTGCAACTGTTTCTTTGTCAAGGATTCCCGCTACTATTCACGTCTGACATTACACGTTTTCAATTTCTTCAATTTACAATAGCAATAAGAATAAAAAGTAGGATTAGAATACAAAGAGAGCAAGTCGGTCATTTTAACACCACCTTTCCTAGCCGTTCTACAGCATGAGCACTTGCGTCAATACACTACACAATAATATACTCTATATATAATATATATATATATATATATATATATATATATATATATACTGTTATAATCTATTGCACTACAGCTTTCAGTATTTGTGCATCACATCCAACCACTTAGAGGTACAGAATCAGGTATGTTAAGGCTTAAAGTATCGTGAATGCCTTTGAGCGTTCGACCTCTAACCAACATAAAACGGGAAGAGCGCCATCTATAAAAATGCTCATGTAAATGACAACCAAATGTCTAAAGATGCGATAGCGAAAGAAATACAACAGAGTTTTTACTTAACTATGCCTAACCTAAATGTGTCTCTCAGAGTCAAACGTTTCAACTAATATTCTACTTCTGAATTGTTATAAATAAGTGTTATATTAGAACTTACGATTCAGTATCTACAGATGCGTTAGCGAAAGAAATGCAACAGAGTTTTTACCTAACTATGCCTAACCTAAATGTATCTCTCAGTCATACGTTTCAACTAATATTCTACTTGTGTCTGATAACAGAATTTAAGAGAATACTAGAAAGACGTATGAATGAGAAATCACTTGCCTCAATAATAATTAAAATAAAGTTTTTGTCTGTATTTGCCTAGATCCGCCTTTGGTGTTTTTATAAGTACTATGTTACAATTGTATATATAATAAATTGAAATTGAAAATTGAAATTGTGAATTGTTATAAATAAGAGTTATATTAGAACTTACGATTCAGTATGTTAATAAAATGACTGTCAACCCAAAAACATGGTAGTTTAGTCGGAAGGAGTGTTCTGACATGATAGTGATGTGTGGTTGTCATGTCAGGAATTTAATTCGGACTGGGGAAAAACTTTGACATTTGACATTTTTTGACATTTTAAATGATTTTTGACAGTTTTTCAAAAATGGCAGAATATATGGGAATTTGTATGGGACTTAGGCGAGTCATACCAATAAGATTGCGAGCGCAAAGCGCGAGCCTGCGCAGTTCGTGCTGGTGTGTCCCATCACTAGGGACGTACTTTGACTTTATTTTTTACTTTGCCACTAGGGATGGGACAAATTGACATTTTAGCGACCCTGAAGGGCTTGCCTAGGAACAAGCGCTCGCGTGCGTATTTTCTAGGGATGTACCCCGCCACTAGGGATGTACTTGTCATTTTTTTTTACTTTGACACTAATGTTGGGAAAAATTTACATTCTAGCGCTTCGCGCTTGCGTGCGCAGTTCCTAGGGATGTCCCCCGCTACTAGGGATGTACTTTTTGACTTTGACACGAGGGATGTCCCGAAAAAAATGTTATTTCGGCCGTATATTTGGAACGACGGTGGTACAGCCCTAGGGGTATTGGACCATAGGGTGTCAAAAAAAATCCATTTTCTTTAATTCTTTTTTATTATATCTTCGGAACGGACGGTGGTACAGCCCTAAGGGAGGGACTATTGGGTTTCAAAAAAAAGTTTTTTTTCTTGTCAAAACTTTGATGGCTTGTATCTCCGCGAAGCGCTAGAGTGTAAACTTTTTCCATCCCTAGTGTCAAAGTAAAAAAAATGTCAGAGTACATCCCTAGTGGCAGGGGACATTCCTAGGAACCGCGCACGCGAGTGCGAAGCGCTAGAATGTAAATTTTTCCCATCTTTAGAGTCAAAGTAAAAAAAAATGTCAGAGTACATCCCTAGTGGCGGCGGACATACCTAGGAACTGCACCCGTGAGCGCGAAGCGCTAGAATGTAAATTTTTCCTATCCTTAGTGTCAAAGTAAAAAAAGTGAACTGCTTACACCCTGGTGGCATTTCAAGACTGTTTGAAATGGTTGCAAAGGTTGCAGGCGGTCGGCCGCGTTCGGCAAAGAGGGGAGACGACAAATTATAATGAAAATATACTAATCACACGGTAAAACTTACATAAAAATAAAGTAGTAAGGCTTTTTTGTAGGTAATAATGAGATCTTTTATTGTGTGAAAGATTCATTTCAAACGCATATTCCGTTTCCAAGCGAATTTAGTGTACAGAATGAAATTAGGTACCTAAAGATATATATTTCTTTTTAGTAAGGATATAAAATTTTGATAATCTATTAAGGTTTAATTCGTCAGAAAAATATGATTAAATACATATACAACGTGTAACAGAAAGATGTAACCATATTTGAAGAGCTTATTCAGTCAATGGTATAGAACAACATTTACTATGGAACAAACCCTAAAAAAAAAAAAACTTTTAAATAGAAACATGCAATGCCGCTCGGCCGAAATGTATGGAAGGGCAGATTTTTTTTTGAGATTTCTGGGTTGGCTCCATAGTAAAAGTTGTTCTATACCATTGACTGAATAAGCTCTTCAAATATGGTTACACCTTTCTGTTACACCTTGTATATTTCCCAGAATTTTCTAGTAGCCAGTTTGACCTACAAATCGAGCTAAATATACGCAATTTTATCAAATCCACGCTCATTTCAGCGTAACTTCACCACCACGCACCGTAGTGAACGAAAAAATTGTGATGTCTATGATTGTAGAATACTTCAAACCAATCAATGCTACGCAGTTTTTTTCGTTCACCAATGCTACGCCACCGCAACCCGTAGCAAACTTCAAACAAACCTTAAGCCGCCATAGCCGTAGCGCAGTGTTCGTTAAGGCCGCTCCACATTCTCGGCGAGACTCTCGCCTAAAACGGACAAAGCTATACAAGTAAGTCAAAACGCAATAGAGTCTATATTTTTCACTCATATAGATTTGTCCCCTTCATGGCGAGAGTCTCGCCGAGAATATGGAGCGGCCTTTACTCGTAGAGCTATTAATAATTCCATGGTAAAAGACTTTTACTAAAAGTATGGTCGAGCAGAAAGCATACTCTATTTCACGTGTCAATGACTTTATATCCACACTCAACTTAGTCCTAGCTAGTAAGCAGATAAATTGTACCCGGGACACCCTTTGTAACAGGTGCAATAATCTGATGAGTAATATAACACTTTCCTAGAGGGATTTGGCTTGGTAGGGTTCTCAAGACTAAGTCTTAGTTAGTTTGTCTTAGTCAGAGTTCGTATTATCCTGTGTTGTTTCGGAGCGCTCCGTTGTTGTATTACTGTACGGTTCGTCGAGTTTTAGTTGTAGGTACCGAAGTATATTTTACTTGCGTTGCTAATAATATCAGTAGTTGGAAATAGTACATACAATATTGATATCAGTAGTTGGAATTAGTACAAACAATATTAAGACCAGTAGTTGGAAATAGTAGAAACAATATTAATATCAGTGGTTGGAAATAGTACAAACATTATTAATATCAGAAGTTGTAAATAGTACAAATAATATTACATCAGTGGTTGGAAATAGTACAAACAAATTGATATCAGAAGATGGAAATAGCACAAACAATATTAAGATCAATAGTTGAAAATAGTACAAACAATATTGATATCATATTGGAAATAGTACAAACAATATTTATATCAGAAGTTAGAAATAGTAAAAACAATATTAATATCAGTGGTTGGAAATAGTACAAACGATATTTAATATCAGTGGTTGGAAATAGTACAAACAATATTAATATCAGAAGTTGGAAATAGTACAAACAATATTGATATCAGAAGTTGGAAATAGTAGTACAAACAATATTAATATCAGAATTTAGAAGTACAAACAATATTGATATCAGTGGTTGGAAAAAGTACAAACAATATTAATATGAGAAGTTGGAAATAGTACAAACAATATTAATCAAAAGAAACCTTTTTCTAAGAAATTTGTTTAATAAAGTCAGACTATCAAAGTGTTATACATTATGTTGATTTTTGCGCTAACTCTTATGAGAAAACCTAGAAGAAAATATACGAATGTATAAATATAAAAATTATATGACAAAATCCTTTCTTTTTATGAAAATCATTCCCATTTGTTATAAGTATTATTAAAAAACTGACACTGTTGAAATCGTCAAAATAATAAAATTTTATGGTGTGGTCAACGATCTAATTCACGCGTTCGCGTTATCTGAGCCATAAAATGAATTCAAACTACGTCGTAGCAACTTTACACATCAGTGAAGATTATAGAGCAAGGAAATTCTACACTGAATTAACTTTCTGAAGAATGAAATGGATTACATTTTAAGCAAATTATATCCACATTATATATAGTTTAAATGGTAGTAACGTATATTTTTTGTAGGTATTGTAAAACAGCAGGTTGATTTATAGATATGGCTTTTAAATTATAATTGCCATTTTTCACCCATTTTGTAAATCAATATCAGGGTATAATGTTTTTTTTAGAAAATCACCTATTTTTAAACAGTTGTACTTGTTTCGAATATGTTTCTCTTAATTATCTGGTAAATGGTTAAACAATAGCAGAATCATCTGAAAACTAAATTCTGATTATTAACAGTTATACCAGCTGCGTAAAATATATATTTTTTTCAATGAATTAACAATCCCAATTTTGGGTTGACAGTAATTTTATTAACATACTGAATCGTAAGTTCTAATATAACTCTTATTTATGACAATTCACAAGAAGAATATAAGTTGAAACGTTTAACTCTGAGTGACACATTTAGGTTAGGCATAGTTAGGTAAAAACTCTGTTGCATTTCTTTCGCCATCGCATCTGTAGATACTGAATCGTAAGTTCTAATATAGCACTTATTTATAACAATTCACAAGTAGAATATTAGTTGAAACGTTTGACTCTTGAGAGATACATTTAGGTTAGGCACAGTTAGGTAAAAACTCTGTTGCATTTCTTTTGCTATCGCATCTGTAGACATTTGGTTGTCATATACATGAGCATTTTGCTAGATGGCTCTCTTCCGTTTTATGTTGGTTAGAGGTCAAACGCTCAAGGGCATTCACGATACTTTAAGTCTTAAAGCAACCGGTACGGCAAATAAAGGCCTAATATCAAGAAATTAATCGAAAATCACAAAAACTACGTGATAGATATATAAAAAACACTTTATTATAATTAATTCCAGATATATTTCAACTTTCTGTAGGCATCAGTGGAATTGAAAAATAAAAATTACATATTATCTTTCCTATAATTTTTATTTTTAAATTCCACTGATGCCGACAAAAATCGAAATATATCTAGAATTAATTATGATAAAAGTGTTTTGTATAAGAATATATAAATATGTATGTTATATACTAAATCGTATATAATTCCGAAGCTCGGCCGAATAAAGACGGAATGCGAAATGAAGTTCGTATAACTTTGTGGAAATTGAAGGAACAGAAAAGAGATAAAAGTTAATTTGGCGATCATTGGCTCGGTTTCGGTTACGGTCAACCCATCGAAATAATGCGGTCAACCACATGAATCAACTGATAGGATTCTACATCGTCAGGATGAAAAACCTTCTCGTATTTTGTAAGAGAAATAAAACTGCTACTATTTATTACTGTGACACGAGTATTGTTCGGGTAATACAAGTGTATATATAGATAATTTATTATAAATATAATAAAATAGAAATTAAAGAGTTTTATTTACTTTATACAATTTATTTAAATGTTGTCTTGACTTAGAATTTATTAAAGAATTTATAATTTGACATTTAAGATTTATAATTTGGAATTTAAGATTGTAATTAAGAAATAAGAATAGAAAAGAAAATCGGGTCGGGGTTTTTATAAGTCTTTCTAGATTACAATAGACATTCACTACCGCACTTCCCTTGTCGTAGAATTGTAGCGTAGCAAAAATCTGTGGTCGGTTTTCCAATATTCTCCAGTAGTTAAGAGTAATTACCGTAGCATTTTTGAAGTAAGGGTAAAATAAAAAAACCCTGGAACGACGATAGATGTTAGTAAAATGGTCTTTTTTCTGCCTTGTCTGCCACATCGTTTGCCCGGAGGAAGGTGAAGCGTGGCTATCGGATGAACCAACTGGTATAAATGATGAGGCAGGCAAGGTTTACAGGAAGGTAGAAGGTATCAGAAAAGACAATTTACGAAACGAGAATTATACATCGCGAGAAAACTAGTTAGTATATGTTATTATTAATCTAACAGAGAAGTGAGATGGAGGTTTTCTTTGGATTAATAGTTTGAGATAACACACATATTAAACAGTTTTTATTTACGAGTAACATTAAATCGAGATGACAAGAGACTAGTGATAATAAAGTTGGTAGACTAGCAACAACTCCAAGAAGAATTTCATTCTAGTGCCATCCAACCTTATTAGTATATACACAACTTACCAAGTTTTGGGTTTTTTGAAAGGTTAGTTTTAGAAGTAGAATAAATATTTAGATCATATTGATTTATTTGATCTTTCTTATTTTCAATTTCAACAGCATTCGAGATCGAATTTTTGACGTAATTGTTTATTTTTTGACAGCGTAATATTTTCAAATTAAGACTATCTTTTGATTTGACCAAAAAAGGTTTAAGAATGAGAATTTAAAGAGCAAAAAGTATGTACAACGTCACAATTGCAACTACAAAATATACTTATTGTATTGAAGTGTTTGATTTGATTTTTTGTGTGATTATTGGAATATTATTGTATGCTTTCAATGAACATTATGAAACTGGTCGGCTTTCCCGATCATAACACGTATTGAGGTGGGCCGTTTTTATATAAATCATTATGAGACTAATAATAATCTATGGCTAAATAATAAATAATGATGGGGTATTATTATATAAATATATATTTTTAGGTAACAGAAGAGGGAATAGAATAAAAATAAACTATTCGCTAACTAACCTTCTTTACATATAGTTAACCCAGAATTAAATTATTTAGAAAAGTAATAACACACTATATTTTAGGAAACATTCAACCACAATGGCATACAATAATCAAAGAAAAGAAACACTTAGCTGTAATCCGTGACGAAAACCAACAAGTTGTATGCGCGAGTGGGGACCAGCAAATGGGCTGTCGAACAATTTCCAACTGGTTTTATAAGGCGTTGGTGTGACGTCACATATTCCAGTTGTACACAAGCTATTTTATCCTAATACGGCCTCTCCTGACTGTGCACCGTCCTTGGGCACGTCTTCAGTGACAGCATCCTGCGCCAGGTACGCTTCTTGGTTAAAATGTGGCTCAGTGGAAGGTCCTGCTTCCCTATCGTCATCATTATCCTCGCCTGAATTCGAAGTCAATATTAGCGAGGAACGCAAGTTTATTTTTGCCTACTCAATTATTCGACACACATTCAAGACCCTCTTCCATCGAACCAAGCCAGTTATGAGGTCTATTTCAGACAGTCACAACCGTTGATTCATCTTTTTTTTTTCATAGTATCCAGTACCTCTTACTCTCATACTAGAATTTACTACCCCCATATGCACCGCAGCGCATTTACACAGTACCCATAATGTCTGCAAGACAGAGGCACCGCAGCGCATGTCCAAATCAGCACCACAGTGCATCTCAACATATCAGACCAACAACTACTATCTATCAAAACATCTACTAGAATGCCTTGAACAACCGCAGCAGATATATCAGTACCACTGGAACTATCCCCGAGTTCCCTACATAGGTTTACTTTCCTTTGATTATTGTTTTGTGCCTCCGAACGCTGTTTAACAAAACAATCAACTTCCTTATGACAAATTTTTTTACAAAACGAGCACGTTGGTTTCGAAACGTTAACTGACGGTTTTGCTACGTTTTCAAAAGGCTTTTGATATTTCTGACACTTGTAGCTTTTATGTCCAGTCTGACCACAAGCAAAGCATTTATCTACCACAATAAGGCGCCTTTTCATTGGATTAGAGAAAGGTCTCTCAATCTTAGCACGCAACGGCTTAACATAAGTTGCTGAAAACGGCACGAGGTTATCTGTAGTCAAATCAGAATTTGCGGCCGCTGCACGGACGTTTGGGTCAGTAATACCATAGATAAATAAAGGAAGGATAGATTGCTCACTCCATACATTAGAACAAAGCCCGCGTAAAACTTATTATTTTTGCCGGTACCTAGTAGTTCGACTTATTATTTTTGATGTCGCTACTATACTAGATAAATTGTGACATACCTAGTGCCATCTATCGAACAGTTGATGAAACGAAATTCGATGTGTGTGTAGCAACTATACTGCGCCCACAAAAACAAACATTTGCTAAAAAATGATACGTGTGACAATATGTGCGCCATCTACCGGAATTCAGAATAACCATCTGCACGCTTAGTTAGATTGCCAGCTTACCACCGAAAGTTTAATGATTAATGACACCTGATTAAGATTTCACAATTTTCTGATGCGATGTTATGAAAATTTCGTGTTTTTATTCATAAAATAAATAAATATGATGAACCAAAACAGTAAAATGCTATATTTAGTCGATTTCAGACAAATTTTATTTCCAGCGAGACAAGTAACGCCATCTAGCAACGTTATTTTTAGTATTGCGAACAGTACAAGGAGATAGCAATCTATCCTTCCTTTATTTATCTATGGTAATACCATAGATAAATTTATCTATGGTAATACCGCACACAATTTGCACTATTAAGTCATTTTTCAGACCCTGGACAATACGCAGACGAGAGTTTTATATTCCTTGCGCAGAATTCAATGACGCAGACGTAATAACGAACGCCGATAGGAACGAGATCGGGATCTGTTAAGGCATCAAAGCCTTCTTTATGTAATCTATGCCTACCATAGATACATTTTTAATATATTGTCAACATGTCTTGTGTGTCAATGGAATAACCTAATTAAAGATGTAACATATTGCACATTCCAATCCTTATTCATCGTAAAGTATCCACCACTTTAACATGGTAGCAGAGCGTAAAATAATTGAATAAGGCAAGACGTTTTGTTCCGGGAAAGAATTTTTTTAAATTTGTGTTACGCAAAGAAGAAAATTCATACAGTGAAATCTGTACCAGCCATCTACCGCTATGGATAGGGCGATTGTAGAAGCATCAAGGGTGCAGATAGGACACCTAGACTCAAAAAACTTCAAGTCATGGAAGTACAGAATAATGGTTGTTATAAAAGCCATCCCTGGAGCCTTAGATATTATAGAAGGCAGGCGATGCAGGCCAAAACAACCAGCTGTAACGGCAGAAGTGGCCGTAAAAGATAGTTACCAAAAAAGAATTGCAAGAATTCATGAATATTGACAGTGCAGTCTTAGTTCTCATCACGACAAATATGACAGATGAAATTTTAAATCATGTCATGCGTCTAACAAGTTCACAAGAGGTATGGGAAGAACTAAATAGACTTTATGGAGAAAGTAGTGAAGATAAAAGCTATGATCTATGTCTAAAATTCTTCAGTTATAAGAAAGAACCAGAACATTGTATGGCGACTCATATTTCTGCGTTAAAGAATATCTGGCACGAATTAAACGACCAGTTAGATTCAAAATTACCAGACATGCTACTGATCTGAAAGATTTTGGACACTTTACCGGGAGAATTCTTCGCTTTTAAATGAAGCTGGCTACTTATGACTAAGAAAGACAGAACTGTAGAAAATCTGACTACCCAGCTATGTGCCCACGAAAAATCCTTGAAGAATATGACAGAAAACGAGAGCACCACTGAGGCATTATTTGTGAAGAATGTAAAAGGAAAAAAGCAAGAAAAACAATTCAAATGCAAATATTGCGGACTAAGCGGACATCGAGTAAAACAATGTAAAAAATGGATTTCTGATGGAAGGCCACCCAAAGAGGCAACCTCAGTCAATGTAACCCTACAAGTCTTGGCCCTTAACAATATCGTAGTCGCAGATAAAGATTGCTGGTTCGTGGACAATGGTGCAACAAGCCATATAACGAACAGAGGTGATTTTTTTGTAAGTTTTGAATACTTTAAAGGCCAACACACAGTAATAACAGCAAATGGTCAAACCATAGAAGCATTAGGAATGGGAAATATCCGAGCTGAGGCTGATATCTGTGGAAAACAAGAGCAAATTTTACTCAAAGATGTTTGGTACGTTCCAAATATAAAGATGAATCTGTTTTCTGTGCTTGCTGCACATGACCACACGTACAACAGTGTTTTCGAGTCGACAACAAACAAGTGTACGTTGAAAGTAGATGGAATCATTAAGTTAACTGGAACTAGGCAGAGAAATGGTGGACTTTATAAAGTGCAACTCACTTGCCTGTCGCCGAAATCAGAAGTTAACCTGGCAATGACTAATCCACTAAAAGTTTATCAAGTTTTTAGCCCTTTACGTAGATGATGGACTCTTTGCTTCAACAAGTGATGAGGAAGCAAAAATTTTTATAGAGGAGCTAAAGAAGCGTTCCAAAATAACTGTCAAAACAGCGAGCTATTTTCTGGGAATAGAAATAAAAAAAGAAGCAGATGGCTCTATTCTACTTCATCAGGCAGCGTATACTAAACGCGTTCTAGAAAGATTCGGTATGGAGAATTGTAAAGCTGTTGCAACACCAATTTTAAAATCGAATTCCAATAAAGAAAAGGAAGAGACTTCTGCACCTTTCCCTTATCGTCAAGTAGTCGGAGCATTAGCTTACCTCATGATAGGGACAAGACCAGATATAGCCCATGCTATAAGTATCGTATCACGCAATCTAGATAATCCTACTAAGGAGGATATCCAAACTGCCAAGCGAATCTTGCGCTATTTGAAAGGCACAATGGATAAAGGTATCACTTATCGAAATGACAAGGCTTTTGGCTTAGAATGTTATAGTGATGCTGATCATGGTGGTGATCATAGTACGGGACGCTCCACTACTGGAATGTTATGTTTGTTTGCTGGAGGACCAATTTCATGGCAGAGCAAACGACAATCAACTGTTGCGATTTCATCTACAGAAGCAGAAATTGTAGCTGCGAGTGAAACTGCACGCGAGATCATATGGCTGAAGAGTATCTTGAAAGACATTACGGATGAGGAATGTCCAACTACCCTTTGCATCGATAATGAGTCTGCAATTAGGCTAGCCAAGAACCCACCATATGAATTTCATCAACGAACGAAACATATTCGAATAAGATCGTTCTTTGTGAGAGAATGTGTTACAGATGGTGTCATCACTGTGCGCAAAGTGCCAGCAACCAGGCAACTTGCTGACATGTTAACAAAGCCCCTTTATGGGCCGAGAATTATTGAACTCTGCGAAATGGCAGACATTCGAAACGGAGCCGGATGTTAAGGCATCAAAGCCTTCTTTATGTAATCTATGCCTACCATAGATACATTTTTAATATATTGTCAACATGTCTTGTGTGTCAATGGAATAACCCATGGCCGAATAAAACATGGTCTGTTCCTTTGGTTTCCATTCCAAAACATAAGCTTGCTACAATTTGAATCCTGACAACAGGATAGCATATAAAATTTTGTATGAGTGCGAATGAATGACACGAGAGCTCGTACGGCGACACTGATATTTTTAAATATTTGGAACGCACCAGACCTTGGTGACGTCATCTTACGTGCTTGCCATTTTATGTCATTATTTCATGATAAGGAAAATAGTTTTAAGTTATTTTGTTTACAAAAAGGTTTATACTATTCATAACATTGATGAGTATTTTTGTTGTTGAAATTAAACTTAAACAAATTTAATTTTGATTTTTTGCTTATCTTTATGATCAGATTTGCAGAAGTTGTGTGAAACGTTTGAGTAAAAATAAGCGTATAATACTGGCAATATCTAATGGCGTTTTTTCCATTTGTTGTCATCTTTGTTGCACGAGAGTGAATTTAATAGTTTGTTTTCACTCTACACAGAGATTCCCAAAGGTTGAAGCGCGTTTCCCAGTTGCAGATGAGCTGATTATTAAATGATAAATTGATAATCTCATCAAGCAATAATGGGCGGTTTTGCGATCCGTAATTGTAAAAATCGCTCTGAAAAAGGCGGAATAATTAGACTTTTTACTTTTCCCAAAAATGAATTGATGGCTCAAGAGTGGCTTCGCTATTGTGGCCCAAAAGCCAGCATCAGAAATTGTAAGTCCTACTTACCCCATTTATCCAATATAATTGTATATATACTTACATCGTTTCCTATTTACAAGGATTTTTACAATATTTACAGTACATACAAGGTATTTCGGGGCGCGAAAAATCAATCTGTTATGTATCTAGATCTCATATTTGTGAAAAAATGTTCTATTTTGCGAGTTTCCACGAGCAAATTGGCTGTAATTGTACAAGTTTGAAAGGATGATGCAACTCTTTCCTTGGCGTTTGGTCCAAAATTTGAAAACCTTTTATCCACAAATGAAACCTATGCCAATCCATAGATCAGCAGTAGCAACTTTTAGCACGACACCAAAAAAATCTAAGAAGGGAAAACAGATATGGTGATAAGAATGTAAAAAAAATATAATGTGTTTTTTTCTTATTCATGATATTTCATGGCTGCGTTTCTGTTTATTATGCGTTTAATCACTTCTTTCGAGTTGCAACTATTTTTTTTAACCGAGACGTAAGATTGGCATACGGTATCACATTTTTTTTTACGCATTAATAAATAATGGTTTCTTTCCAACATTATTTTTCGACATGTAAAATTTTTTTTTTTTTTTGGTCGACTTCACTATCTGGATATCCTTCGAAAAAATTACATGAATAATTAAAATTTTTTGGGGATGATTTCTAGGCAAAAGACCAGATAAAATAATAATACAAAATTCCTCGTGAATTTATCAATTCCGTGCTCTCTCACGTTCATGTATTTTTTTTGCTGCATTTTTTTTCGTAGTAATTATTTTGGTCTATGTGTGGTATTTATTCTAAAAAAAGTAAGTTATAGTGACAAATTTTATGTAATATTTATATGAAGCTCTAAGATCACGTTAAATTTCGTTACGTGCAGAAGTTAGTGTAGAGTTTTCCATACGCTTTATTTATTACTTTGAATGGCGAATTTTCACTAGTATTTTCTTTCACAGCGAGAGTGTGTTCAATTCATTTTGCGACTTCTGACTACATAAAGCCATTAAGGGACATTTTATTGAATACTTCCCACTTTAGCCGCCACACCCATCCCTCTGCAGCTGAAAAGTTAAAATCCACATGCATTCCTAGTAATTTATTTCTAAGGACATACAAATTTCCACGATTCCCGAATTTTAAAGTTTGAGAACCGTCGATAGCGTGATGACGTACTCAAGTTCCCCCATTTTGGAACACAAAACCTCCACACATCACCAAGGAACATACCTTGTTTTATTATACCATGGAATAACCTAATTAAAGATGTAACATATTGCACATTCCAATCCTTATTCATCGTAAAGTATCCACCACTTTAACAGGATCGACCACGAGAACGGGAACGAGAATCACACATCGTTTGCTATAATTATGGCGCGATTTTTCACAACCACGATGCCGCGATTTTACGCGAGAACGACGACGGTAAACTCGTTCAGAACTATCCGAAAGCAGAGAATATAAAGTATTCCGAAAGGGAGCTTTCACGAGAATCACGGCGCCGATGCGACCGACCGCGAGATCTTTTACCCCTCGGCCATAGCTTCAGGCTTCGAGAGGCGCGCCAAGCGGTTGTTCTTGCGACGGCGCCGGCGGAGAGAACAAATGTATGAAGTTGTGTGGGACCGGCCATGGGTTACATCTCGCGCGTCTTGTCCGGGTTCGAGTGACTTGCGCTCTCTTGACGGGGCGGTGTGCGGGGAGGTGGGGAGCCGCGCCAGTGATCGAGCGCACGGAACGAACTTAGTGTCGAGCGCTTTGAGCGAGCGAGCGCGCTATACATCCCATGCCCTGGAAGGCGCCGATGGGTGTCGTGGCAGGGCAAAGCCCGTCGCAAAAACCACCTGGAAGCGCAGCAAGAAGCGCCGCCAGAAGCCTGAAGCTATGGCCGACCGGTTACGCTTTCGAGGGTAGGTTGCGTCGGACGAAACACTGAGCGATCTTGATTGAGGTATTGTAGATAACGAAGATTGTAGGTGATTGTTTCCAAGTGCAAATCAAATATTTTCAATTACCAAAATGTAGATATTGTTAAAACCAATGTAATAAAATATGTTTGGGGTCTTTACATGATAATCATTTCTCAAACTATGAGAAATCGTGTCTTCTATCGAGTGAAAGATTTTTAATCGCGTTTCTGTGTTCCAGGACGCTATAAAAAGGTTCCGAAAATGTTATACTAATTTATCAAACAAGTAGCTTCATACTGAACGTAGTAAATCGACTCCAAAAAGTGCCAATTCTTCGCGGCGTCGCCTTAAGGGGCTGCACAATGCTAAAATTCAGTCCTGCTCTAACGTTTTTGTTTTTTAACTGTCTATCCTGCTCTAATCAGATACCGCGCACGCAAAACTTCAGTTATTTTGAAATCACGGCTAAATTAGGACATAAGTTATAATTTATTTATGTAATAAAGATGTTTTTTTCTAGTTACTATCTGCGTGTGTTGGTTTCGTTTCAATCGGTTTTAAAATATGGAAACTGAATCGGTTTTTTCGTGAAATTCATGCTTTTTTCAAAGTAATATAATTAAAAGAAGATTAAAAGTATGTTCATTTATAAAGTGTAATTAATAATTATCTTGAGCCAAAAACACGCCATATTTATTTTTTATTTTTACCGTCTACATTGACAAAACTGAATCCAATGCAAAACTGATGTTTAGCATTGTAGAGCCCCTTTAAAAGTAAATACAGTGAGTCGTTAGGGGTTAAAGGAGGTTAACCCTGCACTGCACATAATTATGTATGTAAATATTTTTTGCAGGTTAAATCGGTTATTGTTGATGTAAACACTCACCCGGACTCGTCGCATGGCGGCCACAATCTCGACCCGGCTGGTCGGCCGTGGGACTTCCATACTACCGATGTACTGTAACAAATATTACAAACGTTACACTAAATATAGCCGCACTTTGCAACATACAAGTTGGTTTTGAAGGTTGTAGGTACGTAATTTTTCTTTTTCAATTAAATAAAAAGATTCGGCCTTTCAAAATTCATCAAAACTTATAATATGGTATTTTTCGGTGACCTACAATCATATTATGTTCATTATCATATATTCAATCATAATCATAAATTTATAATGAAGTTTAGCAAGTTAATAATTACTTTCTTTGCGAAAGTCGTAAAATTTAATTTTTTATAACTCGGTGTTGTATTTGGAAGAAGTATGGGGGCGCAGACAATATTTTTATTATTTCACAAATATTGGACCTGATTATTTAAAATTTTATTAAAGATAGATAATGATTTAATAATCTGTACAAAACTTGCGTGACGTAATTTGTCATTTTTTCGCGTTTTCTAATCCACTCGATAACGATGCTTTTTGCCTTGACCACTTTTGAAAATTAAGGTTTAAGATTCTTTATTTCTCATAAGAACATTTACATATTCACTTAAAATGAGAACTTAATAATATCTAACCAAAGTTAAATATATTACACCAGTGCAAGCCTACATATTGTAGTGCTCAAACACAACAGTTATTACATCAGATATGTATTCTAAAGTCTAAAACTATTAAAACAAGTAAATATTTACAAGCTCAATCGTACTTGGCCCATCAATTTTATAACAATAACTATTAAGCATAATTAATGTCCTACTTAGTCACTAAGTTTTCGATAATTGTTAATATTCTATTTAATAATTGTTTTAATATTGGTAGTGACGTAATTTTTCAATCGTTTTTTAAATTTGGGCTGATTCTTTTATTGTTTTTGGCAGCTTATTACATTTGCGCTCCCTGAAATACCAGACCTTTTTTCCCGTAATTTGTTCGAATTTTGACTAGGGTTAAGAAATTTGCTCTTCTTGTGTTATACTTACTTATGTTGCCGTTTTTTTAGAGATAAGTTTGAATGAGTATTTTTATTTATAATTTTATATATTAAGATACAGTTATGAAATGTAAAATTGAATAAGTTTCTTTATAAATTTTTAATGTTGATTCTAAATAATCATAAGTAAAATAGGACCTTTACAATTTTATTTTGTGCTATTTGTATTTGTCTAAGATATGTTTTGCATGCTGAACCCCATATTTCTATTAAGTATTCAAGATGGGGTCTGACTAGCGAGTTGTAAATAGTGTACCTTACTTGTCTAGGTAGTCACCCGACTATACCACGCATGGCACCTGTTTTATCTTTGTAAGTGTTAGATTCTAAAGTTTTTTTTTTCATTAATGTTTTTATTGTAGCCTTAACGTTTTTAAATAATTTACCGTAAACGATAGCCTTGTACAGAAGTTTTTGTTTCTTTTCATTAGTGAACTTTTTGATTTCTATGTATATTTGTTTGTGATCTGCTAGCGCAGAATCTATGATAGAAAATAAAAACTTTTGGTTTTTAAGGTTAGAACATGAATGGTCAAGTATTGTTTTACATGTAGGCGTTTCACAGGTACAATATAACGGGTCGATTTTATTTAGTAGTTCAAATCCAGTTCCTTTTAACATTTCTTTGTATTCTTTGGTTGATCTGTCTGGCTTTATTAAATCAAAATTAAAGTCTCCAAAGATTAGTGCCCATTTTCTCTTTTTTTTATTTAATTATTTATTTATTTAAGATACATTTGCAGAAGATCCAAAAAACATTGATGGTGGACGAGATTAAGGGTACAGTTCTGTTGTACGTTCCTTATAAATGTATACATCCTTCGCAAATAATATTTCTCTTCTGCAGTTGATTTTCGTAAACTTCTAGAAATTCGTTGGACTTAGTATACCCAGGTTTGTATACGACTCCTACATCTAAAGAGTATTTACAATCTTCAATCAAGTTGTGTTTTAGACTATTGTGCATCGATACACCGCCACCTATATAATCATTTCTAAAATTATACATTTTATCCATGTTTCAGTAAACAATAAAATATGGACTGTGCTTGGGATCGATTTTAGTATACACTTCAATTCGTCTAATTTACCAGGTTTTACTATACTACGAACATTAGCATAAAATAATTTCAAGGACAGAGGACACGTAGTAATGTTTTGATAGTCGTCAAATATTCTATAAGCTATGTTGGCTTCTTCTTCGGTGGTGTAGGGAGTTACGGTGAAATTTTGGATCAATTGGAGTTTTTTTGGGACATCTTGGGACATTTGATATATTTTATTATGGTTCTTCCACGTTTGTTTGTCAACTTTCAATTCATCCTTGATTTCATTAAATAACGCCGATGACGCCGTTTGATTATAAATTACCTTCTGATTTACAATATTATAGGTAATATAGCATTATTTTTAAAATTAGTAAGCTACTTTATAATCACGAGTGTAATTTTGTTAACTTGGTCGATTTGGCCTAAATTTGGACTGCCACCAGGCAAGCCTGGTGACAGCCAAAAAAAAAAAGATAAATCAGGATAAAGACACTATATAATTTTTTTTTGGATATACTAAAAATAACAAAACTGAAGTAAAAAAATGGTATAAAACACAAGAATATCAGAAGAGTATTAGGTACGTCGGAACTTATAAAATTAACACAAAAAATACCTAGTCTATCTTGTTTTAGGATTTTGTTTTTGGAGCTTGAACGACGCTTGGCTTACGATATTATGGATATGAATTTGAATATTAAAACTAGTTTATAGGATCCCAGAAACTACAATTTCGCGGAAGTATTAATAACTTCTAATCGAGAGAAAATATAACTTTAAGGTAATTAAAGCAATCGTTATCTAGCTTTACATTAAGGAAGAAAATGATTGATTCAGAGTCTATTAAATGCCAGGCTACAGATATAAAAAACCTGATAGGGGTGTCTTCGTGACGTAGGTGTTTGCAGTCTTCCCACGGAGTAGTCAATCAAACCGAGATTGTCTGGCGCCAACTTCTGGTATAACTCGGGAAGCTTACCCCATCAGCGTACGTGGTCCGTACCTACGGCCTCAATTCATATGCGCAACCATACAAGATGGAAAGGTGGCGCGCGGAAAATGGGAGAGATGGAAAAAAAACTGGAAAGACCCTTAAATAACCTGAAGGGTCGCTGTAAAGAAATAAAACAACCACGTCAAGACATGCCTACGAAATCTGGGCAAGGAAATTAACGTATTGGAAACGGGACAAAAGGGATTTTCAGAGAATGAAACCAGAAGTACACAAAACTTACCAGGAAATGAAGAAAAAACAGGCTTCTACAATCTCTAGGGCAAATGTGCTCTGTTTCGTGGATTAAACTAGATTTCAAGTTTCATATTTTAATTTTCTGTGGAAAATTTTTCTTCCTTGTACGACGATACTCTTCGATATCAGAAAAATAACAAAAAAATGTGACAAAATATTCCAAATTCTCGAATTTGAAAATTCAGTAAAGAAATCAACGACAAAGAAAGACTAAAATAGAAGAAAAAGGTTGAATACCTGTAGAGAATGCTACAGTAAGTATTGTGTTGGTTGTACGTGCTTGCTACCAACGTTCAGTATTAGCTTTCACCACAATACTGGTTGGCTGGAAGAAACCTCTTGTAGAGGCGAATTCGCCTCTGTGCATATTTTTTAATTTTTTATTATGTTAGTTTAAGTTTCTGTGTACAATAAAGGAAATAATAATGGTATAATAATTTACTATTTATGTGTAGAGGTCCAATGATTTCGTGAGGGATAGGACACCCACATCCCCCTTTTCTCTATATATACGGGCCTGTAAACACGAGTAAGACTTTATTATCAATAAGTAGGTACGAGTATATAAAAAAACCGTCCAAGTGCGTGTCGGACCTCGCACTTTTAGAGTTCCGTACATATGACCAATTATTTCAAACTAGATATTTATTTAATTTTATAAACAACAAATTCAATGACATAGTAAAACTAAAATTAATCTAAATTAAAATGACCTACCAATAAATTTGTTAAAATCTAAATATATAAAACAAAGTCGTGTTAGTTACACCACTTATAACACAAGATCGGCTGGATAGATGTTAGTTATCTCTTTTTTGGTGTATTCTTCTCCGCTCCGAATAGCAGAATAAGTAATAAAATATCGGATAAGTTATCGAAAAACAATAAATTAATTAATTAATTTTACGAATGCAAACAGCATGTGGTGCCATCTGTTGAAAAAACTACGCATATAAAAGAAACCTACCACTATACGTATCAATGTACAGTGTTTATTTATCTAGCGTTCTGATATCATTAAATAACATCTAAACCCCAAGTTTTAAAAATATACTGCGATTACCTTTTTTTCTTAGTTATTCCAAGAACTATTATTTCTGCATATATTCAATACCCTACGCTAAGCCTATGAAACTACATGGGTCCCTGCCATTCTTCTTTCGCAATGGCAAGTAATAAAACATTTCTGTATTTGCAAAAAAAAAGTTGTATTAATGTTATTATCTTAATGAAATCCTAAATTAAGTTTAACTAAAGTTAACACGATATTATTAGACTGTTAGGCGGAACGAAGTTCGCCGGGTCAGCTAGTAATATAATAAAATCCAAAACCCTAGAAGAATAGCTTACCTATAAATTTTTAATGTAGTTCTGGTTTATTAACCCCACTGGGCCCGGCATCAGTTGAGAGATTCTCAACTGATGCCGGGCCCAGTGGGGCCCGAAATATATCTTGAGTGAAATTATTATTTTTACCTTTTTATTATTGGTTTTTAATAAACCAGAACTACCTGTAAATTACACTATATAAAATATTTTTTCCAAATCACCTCTAAAAGGCTGGAAGCATTCCCTCGTTGGATGGCTAAGCTAAGACGCTGTCCGAGGTATGCCCCAGCCCTCCGGTCCCCCGAAACGTCGACCAGTCGCGAAGATATTTCCTTGAACATCTGCTTCGCGGCTGGACCCCACGGCCCTAAGGTTTCTACTCCAATGGCGCAAATTATAGTCTGAACTTAGATCTGCATACTTGCGCCTCTTGTAGCCCTCTGCCAGAGAATATAAAGTATTACTAGGTAAAGAAGCGACACTCACCTCCCCGCGCGAGTTTATCGTCCCCCTCGGTTCCTCGCAAGTTAGTGGCAAATCTGTAGGCAGGCAGAGTTCGAGTACCACTCGTTTGCTGTGCGCGTGTTTTGTTTTATTTTATTACGATACTGATTTTTAATCAATATGGTTCGTTATTGTAGTATTTATGGATACCTAGAAAACGGAGCAACCAATAAATAACGGAGATTTTTAAAATTTCCTTCCTTGCGATGAACCAAGGCATTTTCTTTTATGTACGTAAAAAACGCAAACTTGAGATCCAGGTTCAATCTGCGGTTGGGCATGCACCAATGAGTTTTTCGGAATTTACATAATGTGCATCGTATTTGCTTAAAAGTAAGTACTTCCCACTTTTTTGAACGGTAAAGGAAAACATCATGAGGAAACCTGTATGTCTTAAAAATCGTGTATTTTTGCTCGAAGTAGGTACAGCGATAGGGCTCACCTCCCATCACGTTGGGACGTAATATTTGTAGGTGAAACGCGGTCGTACCGAGTGAGGACTGTGACTTGCATTTCAAAGTTCACACTCGGAACACCTCTGACACCATCTGCTGAGGCTGCCGCAGCACCAGCTAAAGCAGTGGCTTGGATATGGGACGCCGCCAATGTGTCAATCAACACAAGTGGCGTCCCACACCTTTAATTTTAGGTAATTCTCTACATAATTCTGTCAGGTATAAAAACTGCAAAATTAGGTTGGTTGAGTATTCGAGGACATTACCCTAAAACTACGTTATATATCGGTGATTTTAGTATTTGTTGTTTAAATACAGCATATGGTACACAATATACAGAAATTTCAAATTCCTAACTTTTGTGGCCTTTGAGATAGACCCCGTAACAAAAATGGTATAAAAACGGCAACTTTGATAGCCCCCCATTTCTTTATTTTTTAAGATTGAAAAAGAATATATTTATTTATACCCTACTTAAAAAGAGTTCTAGACAATGACACCCCACATGCTAGGGTAAGAACAAAAAAAAAATATTTTCGGCTCCATTTTCATGCATGAGTAAAGATATAAAAAATATGAAAAATAATTGAATTACATTTTAAATTCAAAATTCGGTTTTGGGTCAACATTTTCCAGAACATATAAAAAATTTAGGTTTCTATCTCATTCCGTCTACAAGCTAGACATACGGACAGACAAACAGACGCACAACGGCTTCGATTTGATTTGATAATATGTTAGGTTTAGGTAAGGCTAGGTTTTATAGGTAGGTTAAAGGACTATTTGTTCGTGTTTAGTTGGCAATCGATAACCTTTATGGATCGACATACGTCGCATTGACTGAATTATTTCGTGTTTTCCAAAAATAAATACAGATCGAGTATAAAAGATCTTTCAGACAAAACACGAGCAAGATACCTCAGAGAGTCCGATCAGTGCGGACGTAGTTCTCCATATAGAAAGATTTCTCAGAGAGTCCGATTAGTGCGGATGTGCTTCTCCGTCCGTAAATTATTGAAGAAATATAAGAAGCGAGTGCTCTACCAAATTTGGAGCTCCCCTCCCTTAATATATATATGATAATTAGGGCATATAAAGTGAAAAAAGAAAATATAAAGAAGATAAACAAAATATAAAATAGTATAATTATAAAAAAATCCTCACGAGATCCCGAGTGCGCGGTGAGCATCACAGTACGGAACCCTAAAAATGAACAGTCTATTTATAGAAAATAACGAGTCTGAAGAAATCTAGATACACAATATTCTCGAAAGCTCTTCTTATACGAGTACTCGTAAGTAATTTCGTCTTAAAAATGACGAATTTCTATACATTATGATTCGCGATATTTGCGAATATGAAAATGTGTGGCAGGCGATATCTTGTGTAATGTAGATACATTATAATATTTTATGTAAGAGTAAGATACTGCCAAATTCATACAATTGACTTAGTAAGAAATCGGAACTAAGTTGAATGACGCTTCTTACAAGGTTCTAATGATGCTCGACATAAAAATTAAAAAAAAGTATGTATTTTCTGAAACACTAATTTATTGTGCAATACTACGAAATAACTATATTACAAAATAAATAAGAAGAAATTGCAAATTTCAATTAAATTAAACTTTCAAGTTAGCTGCGAAATTTTTAGCAATACGAAAACTTCACTTGATTTTTATTTGATGGTCGCGGACACGGAATATGCGTTTGAAATGAATCTTTCACACAATAAAAGATCTCATTATTATCTACAAAAAAGCCTTACTACTTTATTTCTGTATGTCCTAATGGAGCCACGATTTCAAGTGCAAATATATAATTTTCAAGAAAGCCTCTAATTATACGGGAACTTCTATCTGCGGAAACTTTAAATGACTAGCTTGAGTTAATTTAAGTTTTTTACTATTGTTATTAAAATAGTCGCTAGTTTTCCAAAATAAGTAATAAATAAATAAATAAACTTAGTGGATACTTGTATATCCAACTTTAAACTCAACTTCGCTTCTATTATGTATGTCGTTGCGTGATTATTTTAATTTCTATGTTTATTGTACTTGCTATTTTAAATTGTCATATTTAAAAACAGTATTGATTGGTTAATTTTTATTTCAAAGAAACTTTCCTTCAGAAACGGAGACGCTTTACTGTCGAAGCCTTGATTCCTTCCATCTATCCGTATACAGTACAACTAAACGACCAAGTTGATGGAGCTGAAATTTAAGTGTGAACAAAGGTGCGAAAAGCAAGCAAGAGGTGACAGAGTTTCGGTTGGAAAAGAGGCGCGAAATGTTCAGTGTCATTTTTATATTTCATTAAAAAATTATTGCATTTTGGGTGTTTTGACCAACATTATTGATAGAATTATGATAGAATAGAATATTGTGAATTATTGATAGAATTGAATATTGTGAATTAAAATCACCGTTACGTAGGATGTGCCTTTTCTTGTGTTTTATCTAACCCTACATTGTGTTCGTGGTAGAAATGTATCACTTTAGCATGAACTGACAGAACAACAGCTACAACAGGACAGACCCTTCAGATGATCCTCAAAAGAGAATATATTATAATATAACATGCAGTGACAATAATAAACAGATAATAAAACCTCAGAAATGGCCTGATGGCCTTTTATCAAGACAGAGCCACAGACTAGGCAGTATGGCTTAGTTCCTTAGCCTTTCCCTGACAGGATGTATGAAACAAAAAAAAAGTGAGAAAAAGCGCGGGAAGCTTCGATCCAGGCGGAGGGAAAAAATTGAAAGTCCTCAAGTTTTAATCGATTTTATTTGCTAATTCGCGATATTTGAGTGTTTTTCAGCATTCGTGAGGTTCCAAAATGGGTAAGAAACCACGTCGTAAAAAAGCTAAACGGCGACAGGACGACGATGATGGAGTGCCGTCGTTGGAGTCCAGTACCACCGATTCTGACCAGGAAGAGCGGGAACAGGAGGAGCCTGAGGCGATGGAGTCTGAAAAAGAGCCAGGGCGAAACCTCAAAAATGAAGAAAAAGATAAGTACGAAATATATAAGACTAAAGAATATACGAGGCGTTACCCAGAAAATGGCGGTAATTTTGAATACATAGTATTCATACAAAGTAAAGACGAGCGTCCACTTGGTGATCGCGACTTGATAACGTTGGGCAGTACAATAAAAAGACACAGTAATGGTGTTAAACAATTAAAACGACTAAACAGATACAAGATAGGGGTTATTTTCGACAAACCTAGTTTGGCAAATGAACTACTATCTAATACCAAGTTTCTAAATGACAATAAACTAAGCGCATCAATCCCAGCAGCTACATGTGAAGTAACCGGAATTTTAAAATTTGTCCCTACTCATATGGGAAATAAGAAAATCTTTAAGTCAATATCCACCAGCTCAAAAGTAGTGCAAGTAAAAAGATTCATGAAAAGAATAAAGACCGACAATGGTACAAAATTTGAACCAACACAAACGGTTGCAATTACATTTTCAACTCCAGAATTGCCCGTAAGTGTAGACCTCAACTCATGGTATTTCAAAGTTCATACATACATACCACCAGTTAAACAATGTCTGCGTTGTCTACGATATGGTCATATTGCTAAATTTTGCAAGAACAGTGAACGGTGCTCAGTTTGCTCAGAACAACACAGTTTTAAAAATTGTACAAATTCAAAAGAAGTTAAGTGTGCAAATTGTAATGGGGCACATATTGCTATATCAAGGGAATGTCCAGAAAAAATTAAAAGAATAAAAGAGAATACTGCTAAATATGAGAAATCTACATACGCTGACCTATTTAACCAAAAAGCCTTTCCATCTTTACCTACCACACCCCAACAACAGTTTCAAAATTTATTAAAATCTGACAGTTTCATGAAACTTCTCGTACAATCAATTATAAAAATAGTTTCTATTCATAAATCTGGCGAACCTATGGGTACTCAAAATATTAAAGATGTTCTTCAAAATACCTTCAGTAATACAACTTAATTTTATTAAATTATGGATCAGCTCAACATAATACAATGGAATGCACAAAGTTTATCAGCTAATAAGTTTCTTTTAACCCAGTTTTTATATGAAAACAATATACATATTGCAATCATTTGTGAAACGTGGCTACAGCCAGAAAATAAATTTAGTATTAAGGGTTACACTATTGAACGAATTGACATTGGCAGCAAACATAATGGTGTTGCTATATTAATTCACAATAGTTTACATTTTACAAAAATTTCTTCATTTCTTGATGATTCAATTCAAAATTTAGTTATAAGGCTAGTCTTGAACGATGTACAGTTAACTATTGTAAGTTTATATTGTCCTAAATACACAGCACTGGGGTCTCCAAACTTTTCTAAAGTAAAATTACAAAGTCTTTTCCGTAATTTAGCTAAACCAATATTTATAGCAGGAGACATGAATGCTTATCATTCAGCTTGGGGATGTGAAGACACAGATGCTAGAGGCCGTGACATCCTGGAGTGTATAGACGACAACAATCTTGTATTATTGAATGATGGACAGATGACCACAGTCGGCTCTAATATCTGGAAACAAAATGCACTTGATTTAACTATTGTTTCTCCATCTATAGCTTTGCAAAGTGAATGGACTGTCTATGATGATCCTTTAGGTAGTTATCATTTTCCCATCCTAACCAAAATTAATATTAACACACAAATAAATTCTTTTTCTACTCCTAAACCAAATTTTATAAATTATCTCAAAGTAGATTGGAAAGCATATTGTGAACATGCCAATCAAACACTTTGTCATTACAATTTTGATGTACAAAATCCTCTTAACTCTTACAAACAACTTTGCGATTTATTATTATTAGCAGCACAAAAGGCAGTGATGGGAAAATCAACCACACCCGTTGTAGATACACACAAAACTTCAAAACGTAAAAGACAACTTCCATGGTGGAATGCCAATTGCTCAGAAGCTGTACAAAAATCTAAAAATGCTTATAAAACATTTAGACAGAATCCTACACAGTTAAATTACATAGAATTTAAAAGGTTACAGGCTTTAAAAAAAATGATAATCAAAAAAGTAAGAAATGAGAGCTGGCTGAATTTATGTGAATCATTCAATAGAACAACCCCTTTATCTATAATCTGGAAGAATATTAGGAAGTTTAATAAAACTTATAGTTGTTCCAATAGTAACTTCAACAATAAATTTGTTGAACCTTTTCTTAACAAATATACTCCTGACACTGTTCAGCAGCAGAACAAATTTTGCGACCTACCTAAAGATAACAATCAACACTATCTAACAGATCCATTTACATTCCAGGAATTTAAATCAGCTATTGAATCTCGGAAAGATACTGCTTTTGGTTTAGATGGAATGCCATACAAATTAATAAAACACTTGAATGAATCTTGTAAACTTATATCTTGACATTTTCAACTCCTTACAGAAGAAACAGTATCTTATATGTGTCTTTTTTGACATTGTTGGTGCATTTAACAATGTTAATATAGACACTTTATCTGCAGAACTTCTTGCACTTCAAATACCTGAAAAAATTGTAAAATGGATATGTAACTTCTTATGGGGCAGGGAAGTATTTGTAAAACATAATGACAAATTATTTGGACCAAGAATATCATACAAAGGAGTTTGTCAAGGTGGAATTATTAGTCCATTACTATTTATTTTGTACATACATAAATTAAATTCTGTTCTTGGTTCAAACGTAAGCAATTTGCAGTTTGCTGACGATTTAGCAGTTTATTGCTCTGGACATAATGTTGGTAATGTTAGTTTTATGCTAAATGCTGCACTTGAAAAATTACATTCTTATTTTCAATATTTAAAGGACATCATTCATTTTGGGCTAAATCTGAAAGTGCCGGCCAATTAAAAATAATGTTATATTTCGTTAGAATATGTAATTATATTTATTTGTTACTATGAGACCAAAGCGGTAGGGTCATTCTCTGCTTTATTATATGAGTTTGAAAAATCGATATTTTTTTCTGGGCTAAATATGAAAGGCCGAACAAACAAAAATAATGTGATGTTTCATTAGAATATGTAATTATATTTATTTGTTAATGCAAGACCAAATCTATAGGGCCATTCTCTGCTTTACTATATGATTTCGAAAAAATCTATATATTTTATTCCTAAATATGAAAGTGCCGGTCAAAGAAAAATAATGTTATGTTTCGTTAGAATATGTAATTGTATGTATTCCATACTATGAGACAAAATCTGTAGGGTCATTCTTTGCTTTATTCTGTGAGCAGCGGTATTAACAAAAATGCGGACCGGAGATTCCAATGTAAGATTAGCCTCAATATTCAAAATATCCAAATCAACTTTTCAAAGAATGTTGAAGAAAGGTCGTGAAGCATTGATGGCGGACTATGTGCCATCACGAGTTGTTTTCGACCACATGACCCGTGAAACTTGATAGTCGCAGAAATACTTTTTGGCAACCCAGACAGTCCTATCAATGAAAGGAAAGCTGTGACAATGTGCGATGGTACTCATATCTATCACCAAAAGAGCTCTAACTATTTCTACCAACGGAAATCGTATAGTAGTCACAAGTATCGTCACCTTCTCACACCAATGTTATTATGTATGCTGTGATGGTCATATAATAGAGGTTTCTGGACCTCATGCTGCAACGATTTCTGATGCGGTGATTATGAACAACACGGTAGATAACGAAGAAGGCGGTTTTCATTGGTTCTTTAGGCTGGGAGACGTATTTATTTTAGACCGTGGATTCAGGGGACTTGGTGAGGCCCCTTGAAGACTACGGCTACGTAGTACATATGCCGGAGACAAAGAACCGAAGGAAACTGCAGCTTAGCACTGACCAAGCCAATAAGTCTCGGCTTGTGACCATTTATCGTTGGGTGGTCAAAGTCATAAGTTGTCCACAGTAACCGATTACTAAGACATATGATGGACTACTTTAGAATTGCTGCAGCTCTTATAAAAGACTTCCATGTCCTGATTGACAATAATGTGCATGCTAATGAGTTTTTAAGAATTATTAATGAAAGAATAACTCTGCCTAATATATTAGCAGATCTTGTCATCACTAATAACTACAGCAGAAGGAGAGCACATTTCTAGTCGATGACAGCCAATACGCAAGAATTCGACCAGTTCCCCAGATTTACGCAAGAGCAACTGACATTGTTTACCTTGGGCAGCTATCAAATAAAGCAGGCTCGAAGCTGTTATGGGGAGCATATTCAATCTGATGGTGCGTTTATCATAAAGCTTGGTGGGTACGTGCCAGCCCAAGAGGTTCGGGAACTTAATGGAAGAGACCTTTGGCTTATAAGAGGTTGCATACAGTCAAGACACGTTCAAGCCAAAACTTACTACGTGTACATCACCGTTGAGCCTACTTTACTTGGAAGAGAAGCAATTCCTCATTACTACTGTAACTGCAATATTGGAAGACGTACATTAGGATGATGTGCACACGTTATGACCATCATATGGTACAAAGGTTTTGCGCGGCATGATCCCACCATAGTTCCACCGGCAGATGGTCTAGAAAATATGATAGTCAGACAGAACGAATATTAACCTTTTTACTGTTTTTTTGTCGTCAAATAAATGTTTTATTTCATGTAACCGTTTTTTATTCAGAGTTAAACCAATTAAATAATTATCTACTACGTAAGATAAGTGGAATTCAGGTTATTTTATCGAAAAAGTATGAATATGACCATTTACAGCTGGTGAAAGAGTACAGGGAATAACCCTAGTGCATTGATCTCATAGTAAAATAGGTTCAAAACATCTTTTCTGCACAATAAATCATCAGTAATGTGATATTTTTTCGAAAATTATTACAAAAAAAATAATTTTCGAAATCATCTATCTAAGCAGAGAATGACCCTACACCTTAGGTCCCATAGCAACAAATGAATATAATATCACATTTTATCGAAATATAACATTTTTATTTTTTGGCCGGCACTTTCAGATTTAGCCCAAAAATGTATGAACGCTGAATGATGTCCTTTAGAGATTAATTTTGATAAAACTAAAGTGGTCTTCAATAAAGGAAGAACATTCAACAATGTAAATATTTGCTACAATAACTCCCCTCTTCCTGTATCATCGGTTGTCAAGTTTTTAGGTGTAATTTTTACTGGTAATTTATCATGGGTTAAATACCTGGAATGCATAACTGGAAAAGCTAATCGAGCTTTTAACATTTTAAAATGTCTAGCTAAGACTTATTGGGGAGCTGATCCAAAAATATTATTAATGTTGTACAAATCTTTGGTTCGTAGCCATCTTGAATATGCTTACTTCTGTTTAGCATCAAATGATGCTCATATCAAAAAACTTGATACCTTACAAAATAAAAATCTTCGACTCATTTGCGGAGCCATGAAAACTACACCAGTCAATTCTTTGCAAATAGAATGCAACACTCCTCCCATTTTGATAAGATTTAATTACTTAAAATATAAATTCATTTTGAAACTGTATACTCTCAAGCATCATCCGCTTATTAAAAAAATTATTCATTATCATAGCACATTAAGTGCTTCCTCAAATGACCCTTTTATTCTTCAAGGCTTTTTACATGATTACTATCAGCAATACAAGATATATCAAACAGACTTTCAATGGCAATGTTATACTGATTCTTACCAAAGTAAGTTTTGTGATATGAAAATCATTATTAAAAACGATTTGCAAAATAAGCAAGAGGTTTATGAACTTTTATCTGAATGGAACGATTACCGTCATGTTTATACAGATGGATCAAAAAACAACAACACAGTTTCAATGGCCATATATGACATAACCAAGCAAATTGGTCATGGAAGAAAATTACCTAATTCCTTGAGTATTTTCACAGCAGAAGCTTTGGGCATATTAACTGCACTACAATATGTAGAAAAGTACTTGAATGAATCTTATACCTGGGTGATTGTTACAGACAACATGAGCGTCTTGAAAGCGTTACAACATAATCACTTCAATACTAATACTAACCCATATATATATGAAATAAGAAACCTCTGGAATTCTTTAGCTCACAAAAACGTCAATATTGTTTTTATCTGGACTCCAGCACACATTGGAGTTACAGGAAATGAAAAAGCAGATTATTTAGCAAAAACGATTTCTTCTATCCAAAATAACCTAACTGTCGATAATGACATTACACAGAATATTGCTATTCCATATTCCGATTTGGTTACAATAATGAGGAAAAAAATGTTGGACGAGTGGCACGCAATTTATCATGTAACCCTGGCTCAAAAAGGCTCATGGTTCGCTCAAATTAATAATAATGAAGTTGGAAGAACTCCTTGGTTTAAGTATGCAAAGTCTAGAAGTCGCAAGTTTTACTCCATCATTTGTAGACTTCGTTTTGGACACTGTCGCTTCAACGCCCATTTACACCGTTTGCGGATAATTAATTCACCCAAATGCACTCAATGCTCTGAAGACTCTGATCAAACGCTGGATCATATATTTTTTGAATGTCCTGCTTTTGCTATTCCTAGGATATTATTAATTGACAATTTTTTAAAGATTTATGAAAAGCCTGAAAATATCCCGCGTGACTTGAAGACAATTTTGAAAAATTCTGCAACATATTTCCCTATTTTTGAATTCATTTGCGCTACTATGACGGACATCTAAAGAAGAACAAATACATCTGATAAATATGTGACACACATTGTGTGTGATTGATTTAATACTGGATACGACAATGAGGCTTTAAGCCTACCTACTGGATGAGACCTCAACATAGGACTTGAATTATTAATAAAATATCGTATCAGACAAGGCTTTTGCCTAATATAATAAACATATTGAAGAGAATAAAACACCAAAGAAAAGGCTATCATGGTCTCTTAGATACCTTTGCCTGTCCAAAAATGGGACAAATTGAGGAAAAAAAAAAAAAAAAAAAAAAAAAGTGAACAAAAGTGCGAATCTCACTCTGTGAGTGTGGTCTTGCAGAAGGTTCTGTAGACCATATATTTTTTGAATGTCCTAGACTTCAGTCCTTTCTCTATAACTTTCTTCTTAATACAATATCTCTTCCTGTTAACATGAGCTTCTTGTTGAGTCTAGTTGATACTTCCTTCGTTTACATTTTGTCGAAATTCATATCAGTAAATAAGATTAAATTGTAAATATATACGAATACTAGCAATATTCATTTTGTAATTTTAAGTTCATCTAGTAATTAGTCATTTAAGATATAGTTAATTAGTTAAATTGTATATTTACATTTTGATCACTTTCTGTATTTTGTTGTAGATAATAGCAATCCCCACAAGGATTTACAGGATACCAAATCCCTCGAAATTACTTTTCATTAATACAGTGCTTTGGTTTATGACGTCACATCGGCGGAATTAAATGTGTTAGTCACACACATTATCAGAAGCCATAAACAAGAAAATAATAACACAGTGAGGTGCTATGTATCCCTTGGGAATCCTGGGATCAACATGCTACCTATAATGAATTTTAAAGTCTGAGTCTGAGTTTTATCATACTGTATGTGGTTTGTGCCAGATAGCAAGTAGGTACATGGCATGGCACTAATCTACACGAAAATTTCAAAACAATTTGAAACAATATCATACAACGAAGCATTTCACGTTGCTTCGCATTAAAAATCTTGAAAATGCAAGTGACTTTGGTCGTTTTTCCCGTGTGGTCTTCATTTGTCTTTTGGAATTGTATCCGGTTTTGTTATATTATTTTGTTATATGGTCCTTGTTATATATTACCAGTTCATTGTACTTTTCTCATCTGAAATTAATGGCATAAATCCACTCTTTACTCGTATTTTACACTGGCGATATACTTATATAGATATATATAGTCGTATTGGAATATTCCAGATCGTTCCCGACCATGCTAGAATGTTTTCGAGCTTTTTAAATAACATTATCCTTTTATTGGAGTAAGTCACTTAAAAAGTTTCCATTCTAGCATATGTTCGAGAAAAGAAACCCCAATTGTAAAATAAGCTAAAAAACTGTTAAAATATGATGTTATGGCCGTTGAAGAACATAATTATAAAATTGCAGTTGATAAGTTATCCAGTCAGCTTTTGACTCTGTTGTCAAATCCAATAACCAGGAGTCACGTCCACAGGAGTAATGTCTCCTAATGCCGCAATCAGGCTCGCAAATTGCGGCCCGGCAGGCAGTCAACATTCCATCCAATGAAAGCTTATATTTTATAATTCGAATGGTTTTCAGGGTTGCGTCAAAAACGAACATTATTATTGCGAGGCCTTTAATTTTATAAGCGGGATTGCCTTAAGGAAATACAGGTATTTTTTGCGTAGGGAAGTCCTTTTTAACTTGCACGAAAAGTAGCTCGGTGTGTTCCTGACACACCTTAATACAACCTGTCCCAAGTTAGATATTGATTGTTAAATATTGCTTGTCAAAAACATTAATTCAATGTTCGATCAAAAATGCATCAAAAATTACATTGTCTTCATTATAATCTGTTTAAGATTTTTCACACTTTAACATACAGCCCCCATTGGCATTGGCAGGTAAATATGTGCAAAATTCAAGGCGCTATATGCTGCAGCACTTTCGCAGAATAAAGCATTTCAAAATAATATTACTTTACTAATAAATTGCATGTAAGTGTAATAAGGCTCATCTTTTAAATTATGAATTCAAAAATCTACAAATCTAAAAGTACGTCACGTTTTTATTTAATATTCGTTTTTTTGCCAGGGTAGCTGTTTTTAAAACACAAAATATAAATGTATATTAACGGAACCAGTACGCATATACGACGAATACTTAACTGACTTTCCTCGCTCGCAGCTTACTCGTACCTACGGGCTGTAATTTTCATTAAATCTTGTCTATGCATATTTTAAATGTTGAACCTTTATCTCGACGTCTCGTCGCCGTATCCTAATTTTAGTTAAGGCCGGATAGCATACCAGTCGCGCGCAGGCAGCTTTTAATAACGTATGGAATTTGCGGACCAGCCATCCTCTTAATTTAAAAAATTTCTTCAATTTCACAGAATATAGGTACATGTTGCTATGGCCTCTAACACGGCAAATGAAAAAATTCATGGGGGTCCTCGTCGAAAAAAACCTCGAAAAAGTAGCACTTTTTAACGTTATCATATAAAAAGGTGTATGATATCGTCGAAACAAAAGTATCGAAAATTATGAAAAAAGTATTGGTGATTATGTAAAATTTACGGCAAAAGTAGAGCGGTTAAGATATTATTAGGGGTCCGCACTCAGAGGGTGCCGCGTTGTTTGCCAGGCACTACCATTTTAGAGTCTTGTTTTTATCATCTTGATGTTGCTATATTGTTGTTATTTACTATAATACATTTAGGGTTCCGTACCCGTATTGTGGGGTGGTACGGAACCCATTCTGCGCAAGTCCGACTCGCACGTGCTCAAATAATTGTAATGTATGTGGAGCCCCTACGAGATTTGATAGTAGCAGACACACACAGTATATCTTGCTAGTTGTGATGAGTAGGCGTAACAGACAGATGCTAATTTATCATTTCCTCTCCACTTTAAGGGTCGTTTCTCCGGGTCCGTAACAAAATATTAAGAAATTATTATAACGGCAAAAATACAACCTTAAGCTAAGACAAATTTTAACAATAGTTTGCTATATGCATAAACATACTTTTAATGATTTATGGTAGGTTCAGAATAATTGGACTTTCTATAAGCGTGATATTAGATTATTTTAGGAATTTACAGCTGGTATCAGGAATATGGAAAAGCCAATTATTTTATAACTATTAAAAATATGTTTATGCATATTAGCAAACTATTGTTAAAAGTTGTCTTAGCTAAAGGTTGTATTTTAGTCGTTACAATATGATTTCTTAATATTTACAGATCCGGAGAAACGCCCCTTCAATCTTGAAATTATTGACTTACATATACTTGCTTTAAGTTTATTAATATGTAGACGGGTGAAGGTTGGGCTAGAAATAGAAATATATTTATTTATGTAATGTAGAGGTTTATCAGATACACTTATTACAGGTCGGCTTTAATGTAATATTATTAGGATAAAATAGCTCGTGTACAGCTGGAATCTGTGACGTCACACCAACGCCTTATAAAACCAGTTGGAAATTGTTCGACAGTCCATTTACACATACAACTTGTTGGTTTTCGTCACGGATAACAGCTAAGTGGTTCTTTTCTTTAATTGTTGTGTGCCATTGTGGTTGATTGTTTTCTAAAATATAGTGTGTGATAACTTTTGTAAATAATTTAATTCTGGGTCAAATATATGTAAAGAAGGTTAGTTTGCGAATTGTTTATTTTTATTCTATTCCCTCTTCTGTTACCTAAAATATGATTAAATAATCTATACCTATAGGTAATAGTTTTATATAATCAATAATAATATGGAAAAATAAACAAGATAATAACAAAGGTTAGGTTTACTTAAATTTACTAAAAAACACACTTGATTAAAATAAAAAAAATATAGGAATAAGGAATAAACAATATTAAAAATATATGCCTAACTCCGCCCATTCGATTAGTCCTGCTAAGTTTATTAGTCTTAGACAAGAAGGGCAAGAAACTTAGCAAGACCATGTCTTGTATAATGAGATTAAATAACCGTTGGAAATGTGGGGTTATAATTATTAGCGAGTCAATGAGTGAGTGAAGAAATCGACGTATTTTAGGTATTACATTAAAGAAAAACAAAGTAATATAAAAGCTAGGCAAATTAAACATGACGTTTTAAATAAGTCTGCTAATTATATCTTATTCTAAGAATTTGGGCTCTCTATTATCCAGATCGAAGCTATGAGGGTCCGAAAATACGACGAATCACTTCGAGAAAAGGTACATTACACAGTGGCCTGCTTCCTTAGTCTCGTCTTTAAATTAGGTATTTTTAAATTAGGTGCACTTTAAATACCTACGTATAGAATAAGTTCTGCTAAAATATTTTAGATGGAATTGCGTATTCAGAAACTGTTGTTGGCTTTGTTTTTTTATCCTACGAATTAAATTTTCAGACACGAAAGTGAATAAGTCGATGTAGGTACGCGGTACCTCATCTTTGTCGCTTCCACTCGAATTCCCCTAAATGGAAGCAGGGCCGGCGAACTTGCGCCGGGAAAGATTACTGAATAAAATTCCATTTTCCGTACCTTCGCCCTGAACCGCGACAACCGGATTGAAATTATTTCCGGTTGCTCAATCTTGCACAGTTTTACTTAACTTCGTCAAGTATTTTTATCAAAGAACTATTTTGCCATGTTTTTTATAAACGTCCCTATACTGGGTGTTAATTTGATAACCTTTTTCCTTCAAACACAATATTCTGCTAATCAATATGATCAACATTTACTATGGGGCCAACTCCAAAATCGCGAGAAATAAATCAACTGTTCTATAGAATAGTTAAATACCTATACTTAACAAAAATGTATGAAACAACTGAACTTCTTTTTGTGATTTCAGGTTTGGCCCCATAGTAAAAGTTGTTCATAATAACGGGTAGAACACCCCGTTTTAAGGAAAAAGGTTAACACCCTGTATATACGAGTAGGCACTTGTATACAAACATATACTCACATATATGTATGTACAGTAAATTGGTATAAAGTATATAATTTGATATTCAATTGGTAAAAAATAGTAGTGCACTGTTCCAAGTTATGTTTGCACCATAATCAAAATTAAAATCAATACATTAATGTATGTAATTACATGAATTTCAGAGGGATTACCAAGACAAGTGTGAACTGTAAAACGCAAATTCCAGTCTACACCTGGTACACCCGCTTTTCACCGTCCCGAATTTGAAGGGTGGTCAGCCTATCGCCGTTAAAATACAGATAGGTATTTAATAAAATTTTCCAAAACTTATCGTGTGCACATATTTAGGAATTTTTGATACTGCTAAAATATCTCACTTTAATAGGTAAATACATAATGGTAATAAATACTACCCAACATAATGGTTTTAGAATAATAAAAAAAAACGGGTAATTTTTTTTCGTGAATTTCTCAACCGCTTTATTTTTCATGTAATCTTTACGTAAACACATATTACCATGATTATTTTCATATTTTTCATAAATTTTTTTTGGTATTTAAAGATTTCTTGAAACCATTGCCAGTAAATATAGTACACTGGGCCGCAAAGAAAGCGGGTCGGTCACAAAAACCTCAATAACTTCCAAAGTATTGGAATCAGCTTTATAAAATAAAGACTGTACTATGGACAATTTTATATTGCTTAAATAAAAGTCAAAGTACTTCAAGTTAATGAAGTTTATTTTAAATAACAGTAGGCTAAGTAAAAAAATAAAAATTTTTCGAAAAATGTGCTACGGTATCAAATATGCAATTTTCACACATTTTAGTATTTCGTATTGCCACCACGAGCTGTTAATACAGCTGTTATACGGTTTGGCATGCTCTCCACTAGATTTCTAAGCCGATGCTAAGGAGTTTCTCCCATTCCTCTCTCAGTGCTTCTTTTAGTTCACGAAGTGTGATTGGAGGGAAATTTCGCTGGCGTACACGTCGTCCCAATTCGTCGGCATCCTCTATGGGGTTCAAATGTGGGCTGCGTGGTGGCCACTCCATGCGTGTAATAGCGACATCTTCAAGGTAGTCAAACACTATCCGAGCTGTATGGGGACGAGCGTTATCTTGCATAAAGATGGCGTTGTCGCCCATGTTTACTAAAAATGGGCCAACGTATTCATTTAACATTTCATTCACGTATCTTTCTGCAGTTAAAGTTCCATTTTCTATCATCACTAGTTCGGTGCGGCTTTCGGAAGAAATTCCAGCCCACAAATTCAAATTCAAATTCAAATAGTTTATTTTGCAAAGCAGGTATAGATATATACACTTTTTACACGTCAAATTTAATCCAATAAAGAAAATATATGTAATAAAATAATAAATGTATATGAACTAAATTAAAGGTTTATTTAATTTATGTAGCAATATATTTACGATTAAAATGATAGGTAAAATATATATTATACAAGGTAAAATCCAATCAGCCGCCCGAACCCATACCGGAGACCCGGCCAGGGACCAGGAACAAGGTTCAATGATCACCAACCGAGCCCCCAGCACGAATCCAGGCGGCCGACCAAATCCCATCCTATATACTACATACTAATAGGTTACATATATAAATACATGCCTACCTCCGCCCATTCGATTAGTCTTGCTAAGAAGAAGGGCAAGACACTTAGCAAGATCATGTCTTTTTTTTCAACATAAAACTTATACTATACAATATAGGACTTATATCTACTTTAACCAAGGGATAAGAAAATACAAGACAGCAGGAATTCAGGTTAATGAAAAAAAGAAAAACATATATATCTTTGTCTACCTGTCTCATATAAGTAGTCCTTTTCCTTTTACAGTCTGTAATCAATTAATGTTTACACCTTAGAGGAATCATAAGTTAAGAAATTATACTATTTAATTAAATTGTAACCTATCACCGTAACACCATGCTTCACCATCATCCAAATATTCATGTATGGAGTATGGAGTCTCCGCCGTATTTCTCTTCAATGCAATCTTGGTTATAGCGCTCTCTGGTCTTCTGTAGACTCTTTGCTTCCCATCGTGCGTGTATAGCATGAACCTCGACTCGTCCGAAAACATTACTCTTGACCAGTCATCCAGAGTCCAATTCATGTATTCTCTTGCGTAACTCAGCCTTGAATGTCGATGCTGCCTTTCGAGTTTTGGACCATTTGTGGGTCTAAATGGCTTCAAATTTGCTTCAGCAAGACGCCGACGCACTGTACACGTTCAGGGATTGCTTCCTCCAGCCCGTAGAACGTAATTTTTGACTTCAGCAGCCGTTTGAAAACGATTCCTCAACATTGTTGACACCATATAGCGATCCTCCCGCGCTGTTGTGCACCTTGTTCGGCCTGTTCCTTGTCTACGAATATTGGATCCAGTCTCTTCAAATCGCTGGAGCATTCTTTGAACAGTTGATAGCGACACACCTACAGTTCTCGCTGTATAACGCTGACTACGCCCGACTTCAAGCATTGAAGCATTGCCAGAATTCTGGTACACTTCTCTGGGGTAAGTGGCATGTTTTTATTTCTGCACAAGAAATACCATATTTATATGAGAGAATAGAAACAAAAGTAGAACAAATGGTTTCAAAATTTATGATCAAATTTTAAAAATCATCTTATTTTTTTATCCAAAAAGAAATAAAAAGGTTTTACTTCTTCCTAAATTGGTAATAGAATAAACTTTAATATAGTCTTTATTTCATAAGCTAGTTTCAGTATTTTAGAAGTTGTTGAGATTTTTATAACCGACCCGCTTTCTTTGCGGCCCAGTGTATATAAGTATATATTTTTACAATCAGCTCTTTGATATCTACAATATTTTGATACCCAGGTTTTATTTTTACTATGATATTTTTTATTTTTCTTACATTAGTTTGGGATATATTTTGAACAATTTAAAATGTTCATGTTTTTTTACACCGTCATATGTGGGCAAATTAATGCTATTTTCTTGCCAAATTTCATGTCTTTATTTTTAACGGTGCTAAAGTTATGAGGCTTTGACTAAAGCCCCCCATTCACTACCCGACTCACAACCCCAACTCAATCGGGACCAATTTGCTGTACCCACACACTAGACGGACTAATCAGTCCGTAGTTCAGTTCAAAGAGTACATTATATTTGTGAGGTTCAGTTGATACTCGCACGTGTTCTTTTGTTGTACCATGCCGCCAGTTCTATCGCAAAAAGCAAAAGTAGCTCTCATATAGGTGGAGTAATAATTCTTAGTGACAAAAAAAACAAGAAGCGTATTTGGACAAAAAGAGTGGCTAAAAAAATATCTAAATACACTCATATACATTTACTTCGGTGTATACAGTCATCGTTAAAACCTCGTAGGCTGCGTTTCTAGTAAACTTTAAACTTTCGCGACTTTCACACATTATGAGTATAAGATTCGGGTCTTAATCACGTAAACATACAATATACCTTAACGGTTATGTGCTTGACGTTTCGACGCCTCTGTAGGCTGTCGTGGTTTTATTGTCAAATATATGCCTTGATACTGTTAGCATTGTGTGTCGTGTGTGACGTTATTAACAATTATTATTAAAGACAAAGTGCGGGTAGATCAGTGCAAATTAATGACCTTTTTACTACCGCCGTCTTGTCAGTTCGCTTGTGACTGCCTACAGGGCTGCGCTCATAAACCAGGAGTCGCGACGCGAGTTCAAATGCCATCTCTATCGCACGCGTTGAAAATTGTATACGCTATCTTGCTGTCGGTGTTGGGACCTAACGAAATTTTCAATTTATGAACGGCTATCAGAGGCGTCAAAACGTCAAGCACATAACTTTAGGTATGTTGTATGTTTACGCGATTAAGACCCGAATCTTATACTCATAATGCGTTTCTTACGTTTTTATTGTGATGATCTTTACTCTTGACATCCCAAAGGCAACTATGTTGGTTACAAAGAGAGAAAAATTCGGACCAGAATGGTTTATTATACTCAAACGACATTATTACGATTATTACTAGCATAAAATACATCCGCAGCGCACAAGCGAAAAACGCTACTGTTGCTGGGTCGCGCGCGCGACTATAGTGCGTATAATATAGCTTGAGTCCTGTGACAGCAGGACAGCGCTACACAATTTGTATTTCTAACTCTCTTTCTCATGCTCAAATATGTATAGCGCTGACAGCTGTCACAGGGCTCGAGCTATATTTTACGGACTATAATCTCGGCTCGTTGCCGCCGGCTCGTTGTTGGGTGGATGCGTTCATAATATGCTTTATGCGTTTTAGTTGCTTTACGTGATTAATTCGTGTTAATTTTTGTTTCTTTTACGTAACGTCGTGTAAACAAACTTTGTTAACTGTAAATAAGTGTAAATCTATTTCGTGACTGTGTAAATAAAAGTGAAAATGTCTCGAAACAGCAGTGAAGTAGCATTTTGAAAAACAGCAGGATAAAAAGCAGTGTAATTTTTGTAAAAAAACCAATATTGTAAAAAATACAATAAGGAACCTAAAAAAACACCTAAGCCTTAAACATATAAGTGTATAGAATACGATGGTGTATGATGGGAAGTTCATTGATAATAGAAAAAGAGGAAAAAATACTTTATAATAGTTACTATGTTCAAAAAAGTAAAAAGCGTTTTTAAGCTATAAAGCTGTTTATACAGCCAGCTTTTCATAAAAACCATTAAGCTAAAAGTCATTTTCAATATAAAGCCGTTTTTTCCATCTCTGGTTGCCGGTCGGGTCGGGTGCTCGAGACAGCGAGCCCGCAACCCGAGCGCCAACCCATACCCAACTCGCTGGTCACTACCATACACGTAAGAATTAGTCGCGTAAGGGTTAGGCCCTGCTGACTAGTCCGGCTGATTGGTCTCTACGTGAATGGGGGCCTCGGGCTCGGACGGACGGACGGACAACGGAGTCTCACCATAAAGATCCCTTTTGTACCTTTTAGGTACTACGGAACCCTAAAAATGTCCTCAGCTTATCCATGAGAAAAGGATCGCGCTGTTACCAAATTTGAACTTTTATGAAATGTGTGTATAAATACTGTAATGCATGATGAGTTGTCCTAGAAAACAGGCCAAGTGCGTGTCGGTCCTCGCTCTATTAGGGTTCCGTAACATCGCAACAATCCGTTAAGAAAAAAATTATTGCTTATTTTGGTCACAGCTAACAAACTACTTACATCATGAATAAGCGTTTTCAGTTTTTGTTGCTTAAAAAATGTATACGGTTCATAATATTCATAAATTCCAAATTCCGTTCCAAAAAAAATAGTTGCACAGCTTGCACACAGCAGTTTGGGAACGGAACTCTAAAAATCATAGTTCCCTGATAAATTCAAAACAATCGGTTTTATTTAAACGAAATCCATCAAACATAAACCATCAGCTGGTACGTATAAACAAACATAGGTCAATAATAAAGTATTTTTTATAAGGTTTGGGACCAGAGAATATTTCCTTTGATCTAGAGAACGTTGAAATTAAAATATTAGCTTTTGTTTTCACAGGATGAAAATAAAAGCGAATACTCGAAAACAGTCGCCACAACTTGAATTCCCTTCTATGTGAAGTGGAGCATCTGGTCCACATCTCAACAGCTATACATGGAGCCGCGTCAGCTCCCTCATCCATCTCCATTTGTCGGTGGATGTGATGTGACGTATCTCGGCGACGGTCGCATCGTAGAAGAAATCTCACAGGTTTGCTTGTTGGAGGAAAAACATCGACACAGTTTTGGGAACGTGATAGAAATAAAAATCTGGATTTATGCTCTGCGGTTCATTAGAACTTTGATGTATTTTGGTTTATTAAGCGACATTTAATGTTGAAATCATAAAAGTTTCATTTTTTGAGTGAATGAGGATTTGAGAGACAAATAATGATGGACTGCTAGGATGATAGGATGATAAGGACTGCTTCTTCGAGACTTATTAATTCTCATTATTTGTTATAAACCTAACCTAACACGCACTTTTCACATGAACGCCTTTGTGCTACAATAATTTTTTGACACATGAAACTTACCGTGGCTTTGATTGATATAACCAAAATCATACTGGAGACTTGATCAGTTATCAGAACTATGGATCAAGTTATATTTTTGTCCCAGTAAAGATGCTTATTTCAAAAATATCTTCAGTCTTGTTTTGTTACTGATCACGTGATCACTTACCAAGTGTCCATATTAATTTCACTGTATGAATCAAAGATACTCGTATATCAAGACGCCAAAGGAAGTTTAGTCCATTGTCTTCTTTTGTTTCTGTATTTGTTGTGAGATTGATTACTGTTTGCAAACATTACCAGTGTTGGTAGATTTGTCCTCGAAAGTAGGCTAAAGCGTCCAGTTTTGTTGAATGGTTTTGGTTTGTTATCGGTAGTGAGTACCTACCTACTATTTGTTTTTTAATATCCCACCAAAAATATAAATGTGAGAAAAGAGCCGAGTTCAGTACAAACGCAGTGAAGGATATCGGCTTCGCCGAAAAATGAATTGAGATCAAATTGGGTTATGGCTGATGTTTATGGTATTTCAGTTATAACTGCAATAATGTACAAGTTTCTTCATATATTTTAAAAGAAAGTTTGTTAGGGTCCTTGATACTGTATATGTAGAACTTGGCAAGTTCTCAAAGCTAAAGTTTAAACGGTTACATGCAAATAATTGGCTGTGAAAACTTGTCAAGTTGTATTTATTCAGTAGCAACTATTCTAACAAACCTCAGCATCCAATTTGATCTCAATTCTTTTTTCGGAAAACCGATAATCCTGCACTGTCTTTTTGTACTGAGCTCGGCCCCTTTTTCAAATTTATGGTTTTGGTGGGATATCATTGATTTTTGTACAGTTGTATTTATATGCTTATACATATTTTAATAGCCTGTTGTCCACGGTTTCACCCACGCGAATATAATTAGACTCGTGCAATGAGAGTACCGTACATACATTTTAAAACACGAATTATATTCCACGTACAGTTATTATTGATCAACTTAACCTGACACCTACGATCTATTAAACTCTATATATCCAAGGGTCTTATTAAGTTGGTTACAAATACCTTCTACAATCATAAAATATAAGTAATTTTTTAAATTTCTTCCTTTGTATATGCTCATTGGTGTACCATTTTGTCAAATTTTAAGTTTCTAAGTCACCTGGAAGTGCTTTAGGTTGTATATGAGTGAGTGAGTGAGTGAGTCAGTGATAAAAATATTTAGTTTTAATATGTTAAATTGTCCAAACGCAAGAGCATGTTTGGCGCTACCGACCCTTAATATGAGGAGAGACCTAGTTTCTTCCAATGAACCCTTGAAAACCTGGTGTTGTTGATGTTCTAGCGTCAGTTGTCCCGTTACGAGACATATACCTAATATTATGCTACCCCACTACGGTTTCATTATTAAAGACTAACTTTTTGCCCACGGCAGCATGGCCTCCGGTCCTCGTAATACAACTTCATAAAAATTTGAATTTCTAATTATACTTTCCTAGTGGGTGCCCGGGTTGGAACCTTCTTGCTAAAATTCAAGTTTTTGGATTTTAGCTTACCCTACCTTTTATTTACTTTTTTTTTTCAAAATATCCGAATAATATTTAAAATAAAATATTAAAATAAATATTTAAAAGTGTTATCACGCGCGCGCCCTAGTTTTGCCAATATATTCTAAGAATACTACGTATAGTAAATCCCATCGAAAACATAATAAATGTGAAATGAGAGCCAAGTTCAAAATTATGATAATATATGCCTTAATTGTTGACTTCAACGACAAAATAATTGAGATATAAATCGGTGCCAAGTTCAATGGTCAGTCTCTATCAACCTCTATTATTGCGTATATAATATATATACCACATAAACCTACAACTTTATCATAATATTCATAATATTATATCCTAACGACATACACCAACCGACACCGTGATATAAATACATAGGTACATTATATGTTATTATATACAACTAATAATGCATAACACAAATATTAATTATTCAAAATAGCACCGGGCGCCCGCCTTTTGGCGAAAACTAAATATAAGATCCCATAGAACGGAGAAATTTTAGTATGGGATTAAATTAAATGTGTATATTATTTATGTGCTAAGTTAGTTTTGACCTTTTTTTTTTATTCTATTTACCACTAGGTTTTAAGTAAATGTAAAACTAACACTTTTAAGGAAATAAATTATGTCTTATGTCTTATTATTATGTCTTCATAACCTGCAATGGACAAAATATTGTCTAATTTCAACGCTACTCTCTACAACGCTAAATATTTCATGGTAAAGTTGAAATTTTATTTACCGCAAGGGTTATTCTGTGAATATCACAGTAAATACGTGTTTAAATTACTTACGAGTGAAATGAAATTCCTTTGGATGTCTTATTTGCGTTATTTGAGGAGTTAGAACAATTTGCTACGCTACAATACACCATTTTTACAATATGTTTGTTCTAACGCGTTCGGTTGAGAAACGAGAAGCCCGCGGGTAATGTCTTAACGTATTGATCAAATCGGTGCGTAGCAGTCACGGCTTTCATGGTGATATTAATATCACATATCAATAAACATAACTATAATTAATTACGCTAGCTTTTAGCTTTACAATTACTGATTATACTTAAGTACATTTTTACAACGTTATTTGAACAACGAATTATTGAAACTTTGAGATGTTTATTCGATAATTTTGTTGATTAAATTCTTAATTCGTTTGTGAAGCATTTATCGAACGTACTTACTCATGCATATAAAAAAACTGTTTGCTGGTTCGAGTATATAGCTATTACAGGAGACCTATTTATTGACAAAGTGAGAATGGAACGAAACAATTTCTAAGGATTCCTGTTTTTGTATATAAATAAAAAATAAGTGGGTGTTACTTCCCTTTGAAATCTACTGTCACAGTTTTTACAGCCCGCCAGCTTTATTTACTTTATTTATCAGTGAAAAGGGATTATCGTGAAAAGGGGAACATAATTGTTGTAGAAGGCAAGTAATTGCTCACGCACTTTCCGTATTTAAACAAACGGCCCGGCGGGATTTGTAGGGATTTTGTTAAAAAATGTTGTCCCTCGTAAAACAGGTCCCTTCAGTTTAGATTATGTTGAGACAAATAAAGTACAAAAGGTTTTATACATCAAACGGGCGCATTTAAATATTTATTATATCCTTTATTGTACACACACACAAAAAATATACTTAAAATAAAATTACAACATTGAAAATAATATGCACAAAGGCAACAATATAATATAAAATATTATATTGTTGTATATCTTAATATAATATGATATAATATAATTAAGATATAATCTTGTTTATGAAAATTGCATGATAATTTGTTTATAGAATTAAATTTTAATTAATATTTGCATTCCTAGTTAAGGTTGAATACCGAGACATACCATTTTATATTACCACCATTTAATGTGTATTCTGGCAAATAAATATATTTGTATTTGTATTTGATACCACTACCATGCCCAGGGACGTGGGAGGAGCGTTTGCTATAAAACTAGCGCAGGCGCTGGGGCGCGGGCACTTTTCGTTCGAACCTTGTTGTGTGCAGGAGCCATATTTTTGAATCGTTCGTTTTCAATTCACGTGCGAAAGTATATACCCATCTCACTTAGCACATCAGAACTTGTCGTTTGCAAGATGAGACAGGTATATATTTTCGCACGTGAATTGAATACGAACGATTCAAAAATACGGCTCCAGAAACGCTGCCCGTCGGTCGTTCGGTGTGATCTCCTGGTTAATAAATACATCTTTTTTTTATTGTAATTTCACTTTTGTCCTTACATCAGAAGTGGGATTCACACGCGCGTTTTGATCATTCGCCATCGTAATTAACCGAAAATTAGTTATTCTGTGATTTTGTCGTGCAACTACCCACTAAATTAATTATTTTTGTTGCCTGTTGGTTTCGAGTTATATAATCATGTAGGATCGCGAGTTTAGGTATATGAGTCGTTATACTACACCTTTGCGACAAGATAAGAGGCGGTATTCACGTGAACGTCACCATGATTCGCGTAGTAACGGTAACGGCCATCAAATTATAAAAAGAAAAAGTAAAAGAGGATAATAATCATTATAACTGACGTACAAATAAACTTACCTATGAAATTCTAAGCCTATCAAAATATTTTCTTGTGAAATACCAATAATTTTAGGTAGATATTAATATTTTTTTTTTGTTGTGTATTTGATTTGTTATTGTATTCGTTATGAAATGTCAAAAAAAGACTGTGCCTATATCGCTACTGCCTTTAGAAATTAGTAGTCTATCCAATCAACACTCCAAACCAAGCAATACTAGGATTCATTTACCTATTCATTAAATGTATTGTATGTAAAAGGCATAGTGACAAACGGGATTCAAAGGCAAGTCATAAATTACAATATGCTATTTATTTATGAAGTGCGTCTAGCAAGATTAACTCAAGTGAAGGAGGAAGTTAAGGCGATATGTGTCGCCAAATTAGCAGCTCGATGTTTGTCGGTACAAATGTCTACAGAAAATACATTGAAATAACGTTCATATCAATGCGTAATGTATACGTAGTAGATATGAGCAACAGGAATCTTCGGCCCTCTCATGATCTTATGTTATCTATACCAACTCATTACACGGAACGTTACTCTGGATCTTTTACAGTGGACGCTGTCCGTCTTTGGAATGATCTTCCACACTCCCTTAAAAGTCTTCCCTCAACCGCTTCCTTCAAATTCAACTTGAAGAAGCAATTTTGTCCTCTCAGCAGCTCTAGCTACTAGTATGTATGTATCGTACGTATTTATGTAGTGTATCATATTTAAATACATATAATATATATAGATATACTATTTTAATACCTACTCATTGTTTAGTTTTCAGACCGTTAGGTCGTTAGATATACTTTTAGGTTAGTAGTGTATGTTGACTTTTATATTTATTATAGTTACATACATATTTATATCACTCATTATGCACTAATTTTAAATTTCAATAAGCCAATGTATAATGTTTCTTCATCTCTGTCATTTATGGTTGACTGAAAGAAATTTCTTTCAGAAATAAGTCCGCCTTTGCCCTGTATTTCTCTTAAATCTGTATTTATCTGTTTTTTTGTGTGCAATAAAGTGTTTATTATTATTATTATTATTATTAATAATGTCATGTCATATCAAGAGGTCAAATCATTAGCAGAAGAAAGAGAAGAATGTCGTTTATTCCAACGACAAGAGTTATAGCCAGATAGATTTATGAAGTACCGTTTTATCTTTTAGCCATTAAATTTCGTTCACTCAATTACTCATTACGCTAACAATCAGCAACAATGTCATAATCATAAAACGAATAGTTAAATAATAAATACCTGCTTGTAACAGAGGGTTTAAAATAGGTCTGAAAATAGTTCATTTTAGGAGTAGATTGTACTTGTTTAGACAAGCAATGAGCATCGAAAGGGCGAGTAATCGGGCGCTAGGTACACATGCCACCGACCCTCGGGAATCATCTCACAACTTCTCGGATATATTATTCATTATTCAAAGCACATTAAATGGGGTTCACGACTTTGGAATAGTTAACGAGTAACGTAACGTAGAGTAACGAGTATGTGTGTAAGGGATATTTCCAGTGTGGCTGCAGGATTTTGCAGGTCAATTTAGTTAACCGGTTTACCATAAAAGATTTACTCAGTCGCGTATACTTTATATTCTCTGGTCGCATGGTGAGTGTCTAATATTAAGTATTTTTTCATTGCATAAGTACCCGATATTTTCAAAATTATTCAGTGCGTGTATTTCCGTAACTGAGATTTTGGAACGGACGTTTGGTAACTACTAGAATTCGTTATATTACCTAATGTACTCGTAAATACCTACATATAATATATTATATTATCAGTCGGTGAGACTCTAGGAAAATTTCTGACAATCTGAGGGACACATGTCCCGACCATGTTAATAAATATTTAGGCATGTATGCATAGACACACATTCTGAACGTTTTCGGTCCCCGGTCTGAGGGCGTTTACTCGCCCACATATTACGTTACCCTGTCCTTGATGAAACATTTTTCGAATTTGTGCAAAATGTCGGAACACACTTTGATTAAGGCCTTAAGAGCTGTGAAAGTGCGGCCAAATAATAATTTCTTACCCTCAGACTTACCTACCAGAATAATTATTAAAAGCCTGCTCAATTAAATATGTAGTAATAACAGTTAACTGTTTTAAACAGCATAATTTTCATAGAAAATATTATTCGACGAGCTGAAATTCTAACTTTTGCTAAAAGCGGCTGCTTTTGGTATAAGACGTTGTTTCTTAAAACTTTGCTATTTAAAAATAGTTTTTTGCTGTTTCTAGTCGTTTAATTGAGCAGACTTGTTAATCTGTTAAGCAAGAAATATTTTATTTGCTGAAGTGGCAGCTATTTCTCAGCTCTTAAAAACAAAGGGAATACAAATACTTATACAAGTATACAATATGTTCCATCTAGGAAATTTAAATTTGGGCATAACAGGGAAGACCGAAACTCCAAAGGATAAAGTTATGTTAGAAAAAAGCTTTTAATAATATCCCAATCATCGAAGGGATTGTTGAGGTGAACAACAATTCAAGTCATAATATTTTTCTTATATTGCAATTGAGAAATAATCCAAAAGAATAAATTTTAACTATTGTGATATTTTTCCATTGCGATCTATATCCTTCTACTTACTTTGTCTCACTGCAAATTTCGATCCACAGAGGTTTTATCGTATAAGGTCTTCGTAAATACCTAATCCCATCAAAAACATAAAATGTACAAAAATGTCGAGTCTCGCAATGCAATCCTCCCACAGTAAAAAGTTGTGAGATCTTATGTAAAGCCAAGTCTGTTATTTTGGTTTGTATGGAAGCACCTTTTCATTTTAGTTAGTATGGGAGCACCTATTGAACAAATGTATCATTAATTGTTTCCTAATTAGTTACCTACCAACATTAAGTGACTGTATTAATATTAGTCATCTTTATTTCTATAATAAAATATAGTGACTTCGCAATCGCACAGCAACATATACAACATATCTACCTAATACCAATTTGTTAGCGATTTGAGAAGATATTTCTACCCATCAGCGCTTTATTTGTGCTCTGCGATTGCCAAGTCACTATATTTTATTAGAGAAATAAAGATGAGTAATATTAATACAGTCACTTAATGTTGGTAGGTAACTAATTAAGAAACAATTAATGATACATTTGTTCAATAGGTGCTCCCATACTAATTAAAATGAAAAGGTGCTTCCATACAAACCAAAATAACAGACTTGGCTTTACATAAGATCTCACAACTTTTTACTGTGGGAGGATTGCATTGCGAGACTCGACATTTTTGTACATTTTATGTTTTTGATGGGATCTCATTTCTTTTTGTAGGTAGTCCTCCTTTTTTTCTTCTCGGGTAATATTTCTTGCACGTCAGCTACGGATTTTCTTAAAGCCCACTCCCTTTTACTGATCATTTGGACATACTCCAGAGAAACTAGTATCGGGAAGGAGCACTTCATAATGACCACCTAAAAAACTACCAGAGAATTGTAAACGTTTCACTGGCGTCCCAGGATCGCCACTAAATGATCCTCTCAAACGGTTATTTTTGTAAACCTCGAAAGTAAATGGATACAAAGAAGTGGCTCCCATAAGTTCGGATACGGAACCGTAGGTGGTAGTTTTCATCATTGCTGTCGAGTACAGGTCAGCGTCAATGTGTCTCCACGCTCGTCACACGTATAAAGTTGCATTTCATCCCAATGCGCTTCCACATACTCGACTACCGCAAACCTAATGTCATACAACGACCCAATGTTCTCATACATAGAGAATGACAAAGAATGGAACCAACATGAACCATCTTCAGGTATAGGGACAACCAGGTGTGGACAATATTTCAGGCTACATTGCAATATTCATTTTTACGGTAAGTTATTATTATTATTATCCACAATTAGATGCAACAGGCAGGTTAATATTTCTTTTGACCATGAAGTGAAAGGCAGGCTTGTCAGTCTAAACCACAGAGTACATTATTATGTCTAAACCTGGCCTTTATTCAATGACTAACGAGTACAAAGACATTTCATTATACCTACATCATAGAGGATGCATATACAAATAATACAAGATTAGCAGCTTTATTTTTCCTGTAAGCTTTACTGGATAAATAACCTTTTACCTTGATTTTTAGGGTTCCGTATCCTAAGATTCCGTGACTCTATTACTAAGCCTCCGCTGTCTATCCATCTATCACAGGGGTCTACAGCTTCAGGTGGTATAGGTGAATATAGCGCGTAAATATTTTCACATAATATATGTTACTTTGTCCTCTATCACGGCAAATAATAATATGAAATGGAAATCCAAGGGGGGTCCAATTATTCGACGTTATTTGTTTCAGCTCTATCTTTATAATATAACAATTTTGGGCAGACAAATGTTAGAGTTCCTTATTCAAAAGGTGCTGATTTGTTTGTCAGGCGCTACCATTTTAGCGCCTTGTTTTGTGTCGCCTTTATGTTGCTATGTCTTCTTTATTGTTGGTATTTACCATAATGGTTTGGGGTTTCGTACCCATATTGTGTGATGGTAGTACGGAACCGTTCGTGAGCGAGTCCGACTTGCACTTATCCGGTTTAATAGCAACTTATTTACCAAATGTTGATATTTCTCTTCTTAAATAGACTAAATGTGTTTTGGGGTTCCTTACCCAAAGCACAGATTATTATAACAAAGTCTCTATCGTTAGAACGGTTATACATACAAGTACCTACAAGTTGAAAATTTAGGCAGACTACTTTAAAGTAAAATAACAAATAATAAAAAATGAGGGTTCCTTCCTAAAAAGGTACCGAATTTTTTGTCAGGCGCTACCGTTTTATCCTGTTTTATCGCTTTGTTTTTTGTCGCCTTGATGGTGCTATGGCATAGATTTATGTTGTTGCAATTTACTTTTAGGGTTCCATACCCGTATTGTGTGGGGGTACGGAACCCTTTATGTGCGAGTCGAATTCGCACTTTACCGTTTTTTTAGTGACTTAATTACGAAATGTTGATATTCTCTTCTTAAATTGACTAAATTGTGAATGTATCAAACATTATAAACCACCCTTTTTAGGGTTCCTTACCCAAGGAACAGATTATTATAACAAAGGCTCTATCTTTAGAACGGTAATACATACAAGTACAAGTTTAAACTTTGGGCAGTCTGTAGTAAATACTTTAAAGTAAACTAATGAAAATTAGGGTTCCGTACTAAAAAGGTACCAAATTGTTTGTCAGGCGCTACCGTTTTATCGCTTTGTTTTTGTCGCCTTAATGTTGCTATGGCATCTATATGGTTGTTATTTACTTTTAGGGTTCCGTACCCGTATTGTGTAGGGGTACGGAACCCTTTATGCGCGAGTTCGATTCGCACTTTACCGGTTTTTTTTTCCGCACTTTAACGGTTTTATTTTTTATTTTTACTACTTGCTCTATTTTCGGAAATAAAGGTATACATTTTTTTACACTTTTTACCATCTAGCGTCACGAGGTAGAATTTTTTGTGGTAGATGTCTTTAATGCAAAGCAGCATACCACCAACGTCATCTAGTGTCATACAAATTTATAGATGCAGCTGGAAACATACATTTTGTATAGACTTTGTATGGAAATATTAAATTACCAACCGCAAATAACATTTTTATATTTTTTTGTTGCAATGTACACTTAACACTAACCGCATGCAAAATTTCAAGTTTGTAGGCCTGCTAGAACACTTTTAGACTTTTGATGATGTGTCAGTCAGTCAGTGACAAAATAAGGGAACTTTGACTTGAGATATTTCGTAATCAAATATAGGTACAAAGTTGTAATTTGGAGTCAGAAGTAGGATCAGTAAGTACTCTTGATAACTGAAATTTCAGACTTCTAGCTTTACCCACAACGAAGATACAGGGGGGTTGAAAGTGCCGTGAGTTGCTTCGAGAAAAGGATGGTACGGCCGTTCCGCGAGACTCGGCGGGGGCACTGCCGTGCCCCCAGATATACCTTCAAGCTTATAATATTAATATATATTTAAGTTTTATATACCTATATTTATTATATTTTTTTTTAGTATTTATATATTTATATTTATATATATTTAAAAAACACATTTAGAGATATATTTCGAACTTTATTGTTCGGCATCAGTCTTGTAAATAATTATATACATGAATTTTTTTTATTTCACAGAGATCCTGACAGACAGAATGATGGATTATAAAAAAAATAAATGGTCAAAAAGTATTCATTAATTATGAGGCCTTTCGTGCTTGTTTCCATAAATACCTGGTTGTGTAGTGATTTAGCGTTGTTTGTTCAGACCGGGGCCATAGTGGGCACCAAGCGACCATATGTATGAGGTTTCCCAGGTTCATAGTTGAATTTCGGTCAGTGGAGATGTGAAAGATTTGATTATGCGTGCGGTGAAACAATTATTGAAACTTTGCTTGTGGAGTCGAGTGTGGACAGGAATCGGTAGAGTGTTATTTTTAATTGAGTCGGATGTGTGTCGGTGTTGATTATTGTACATGTTATGCACCGCGGCCGTCGGCATGTATAATATAAATATATAAATAATAATAAAAAGTATAATAAATACATATAAAACCTAAATAATAAATATTATAATCTTAATAACGACAAATGAGTCTTTACTCTTTAATTTTTCTAATATATCTTTATAAATATATAATCTTCATAATATTTGTTAAATGGAAGAGCGGAGCCTCCTACTACAGGCGTTGTGTAAAACTCACCTTTTTCTAATTAATCGAGACAGAACACTTTATTTCAAAATACACTCAATATTTATTTAATTAAAAAAAGAGAGTAAATTTGCTCTACCTATTCCGATCACTGCTAATAACTAACTAATTTGACAAATGTTTTCGGTATCAAATTATCAATAGTACTTATTTTCTCTTATGTATGAACATTTATACACATATATCTAAATTTAATCTGGCTGCATATATAATTTTATTCATAATTGTCTTTCGTACAGTCACCCTTTCATGTGTACAAGCCATGATTGCTATAGACATATAAACCGCGTGGTACGGGGTCATCTCGGAACATAGCGCACTCAACCGAGACATGCTTGCTAAGCGAAAATTGTGTGATGTTAAGAGTCTGTCGCATGATCAAATTTATTAATTTACAAACCATCGAAGTAGAATCAATGGTACAAACTCTCTTCATTTATAGATCTGCTATTGCTTCGTCAATTATAATTACGAAAAGTACATGAAAAGAAGCAGTTCGAGATTCCGGTTCGATCCCCGGTCGGGCATGCACCAATGAGTTTTTCAGAATTTTTGTGCATAAAATTTGTTCATACCTGAAATCTCGCCCGATTGATTAAATTCTACCGACAAATTTCAGAAGGGTCTAGTTGTTTGATGTTTCTGAAACATCAAATGATTTTTTTGGTATGTCAGAAGTAAGATATTTTTTCATGTATTATTTACATACAAAATATCTCCAAAAGACTATCAGAGTAGTAGGTAAGGTTGGAGTCACAGTAAAAACATGTACAGCCACTTTTTAAAGACGATTTGTTTCTCCCAAGGTCAGAAATTTGATCTCCCTGTACTTTGATCACAACAACATGCTTTTACAAATAGCGGTTGTACAGTGATTTTTTATGACCGTTCGAGCAGTTAGTGCTTTACACATATATTCTTAACTAAGTCTGAACAATCTACCGGTTTGATTAAAAATAGCAAAATGGAAATAAGAAACAGAATTTGAATAAGCTAAGGAAGCGAACATTTAATGATGTCAACAAGAGTAATCCTAATTTATTTTCGTTTTCTTCGTTTTGAGTAACTTTGTAATTTATCCGCTTTCATTTTGTTTTTCCATCGCGTGTCCAAAAGAAAATTTGTGATCGTTACGAAGCCAATCCACTGAGATAGCTTTTTCTCGTTATTCAAAGAAACTACGTAGCACATAGGTATTTATTTCTTAACAATGTTCTGCAATAAGATCTGCGTCCATATAATAGATGTATACCTACGAATATAATAGTATAGTCTTATTTAAAATCCGTTGATTATTAATTGAAGATATCATATATGGGTATGTAACTAAATTACCTCATCGCCCTCTGGTACGTCCAGTACGTCCAGTGCAATCAGTCACCGCAGGGCGGCTTGTGGCGAGCCGATGGTGAGTGGCAACACCACGGACCCTACCGTGACACACGTCATGTCACCTTACACACATACACCAGCAGCCCTACTGGTCCGGATTACGTGGGAAGCCGCCAGTGTGTCGACGCATAAGTCGTATTATAGCATCCCACACTAGCGGTTTACCATTCCTCCAAGCAACCAGGGTCATACCATCAGGTCTCCTGCCATCGTCACGTGACATTCCAGGCGGTTCAGGTACCGCCGGCACGTTGACGGTGGCGAGAGCTCTTCTGATGATATCATTAAGGGCTGCATGTCGCGAAAAACAGCCAGCACTGCGTTGGCACGAGAGCCCGTGGTGCCCGAATTGATCGACATCAGCGATGAGGCTGTGTCAAATAAGTCCCTAATCGCAGACCAATGGCCGTAGAAAAGGATAAATTGTCCAGCAGAGTCCCAAGGTTTGGTGATGGAAGAGCCTGCAGTCAGTAGCCTGACTCTTGCTCTGCCACATCAAGAAGTCAGGCACGTTCCCTGTCACTGGTGCTCGAATCCAGTAACTCTTTCTGTCGCAGTCGGCAAAGGGGCTCATCCCATTGTCTTTGAACAGCCAACTTTTCTGGTCCTCGCCTGGGCAGGCAACCAACCACGCCTGCTTGGCTTCACCACAGCACGAGACCTCAATTTCACCCAAGGAAGGATGAATAAGTTTCTTATACAAGGCCTCAGTGCTGTTGCAGGAAGACAAAAATGCAGGTAGAGCCACGTCCGAAACGTTTCTGATACCTAATCCTCCAAAATGAATGGGAAGTGAGGCCTGCAGCCAATTTCGTTGAGAGGTAGGCAAGTTCAGGATCTGGGTCAACGTCGATTGCACCAAGGAGTCGATGCTTGAGAGTAGTGCTTTTAGTTTAAACATTGGGGTACTTCTGAGAGCGTATGTGAAACTAGGTACAATATCTGAAAGATAGATATAGCAACAGTGTATTAAAAATTTTTGTCTACTCCCACACTACACTAAGGTAATTATTGTAACATCAAAAACAATTTTATAAATACCTATTGTTTGTCCGATGTTAGAAACCGGTGTTATAATATACGTATATTATACTATCGCTTAGATAACCATCAACGATTAATATTTCCTTCTTTTGCTTTGAGCTAGGCAAAGGTACCTCTGTCATGCAGCCTCAAATGCTCCCATTGAACAAAGCCAATAAATTATCGACAACTAGGCTGAGCTGTTGAGACTACAGGAGCAAAAAAAAAACGCTTTCTTTTTTTATTATTCGTGAAGTTGTTAAGTTGAAAATATTATTTATAAATAATGTCACGCGACGACGATGTTATTGATAGTCGTAGATAAAGTATTTGTGTCCAACTGGACATAATTAGATATTGGAATATTCATACAGCCTATTACGATTCGTAAGTGTCGTAAACAAGCACATGCGTTTCAATGGCTCTCATGTCATCGTTGCACAAAATACTAGTATAATCTAAATTTACGTGTTTTCATGCATTACGTAGCTCACAGTCATCTGACGGACGTAGCTATTAGTTTTGAGGCGACCCGTTTTGCAGTGTGTGGTAGTCGTGGGGAAGTCGTGGACCAGAGTAATTTGAAAAACGTTTGTAATTATTGACAGTATCTCTGCAGTAATTGTTGTGTCAAATCTCAAGAAGCTGTAATGTATAATGCCGGCACAGGTCCACCCACAGAACATTTAATGTTCTGAGGGTCCACCATACAGTAACTATAACTATAAAGCAGATATTTGACCCATATTTTGACCCAATTTGTGTTTGGGATTATTATAATTCGATGATATAATATGATTGTGCTGTTACTAGAGAATCTTCCAATAAAAAGTTTTTTTTATTTTTCATTTAGCCTGTGTGTTGTCCCACTACTGGTCTCCCCTTGCTGATACCACATATCGCGGTCCTGCACTACTTCCGACTAACACGGTAGAAATGAATGGAGATCGTCCCGCCATCGCTTTTTTGGTCTGCCTGGCCTTCGATAGCGTCATCTGGCACCCACTCGGTTGCGATTTTCACCCACCTATCAGGCTCCATACGACTAAGCAATCAATTCGATTCATAAGTCAGCAATTCGAGTTTTAGAGCGCAATTCAGTGTTGTGGATACGGTCAATCCGTTTTACATCTATAGAATGCTACGCTCCATTACTTGTTGGCAAACCTTGAGCTTAGACTTCTGATGCTCGGTTAGTGGCCACGTTTGAGAACCGTAGGTTAGAACATGGATGATACACTTGTCAACAAGTTTACGCTTTAGTGACAATGGAAGGTTGCCCTTCATCAGCTCTTTCATGGACCAGTAGTTCTTCCAGGTGTTTTTGATACGTCTATCGACCTCCTTATCTTGTCTGTTATCAAACGAGATTACCTGGCTCCGATAGAGAGATAAGAAAAACAAAATGTTTTTGTTTCAAGATAGTCATTCCTAATTTATGCAAAAGTTTAGTTGAAAGTTTTGATTAAATATAACTAGGGTAAGCCATACTCTTAATAAATCCTTTTATAATTTGGCGCACGAAATCGCTCTCCAAGGTACAGGGTTGTGGTGGCACTAAATGTGATGAGAATAAATAGGCTCCCAGGCGACCGACGACGACGCCACGGTAAAAATTAACGGCGAAACTCCACAGTTTCTTCGCGTAAATAATATGCATCATATTTTATGTTGTTTGAAATTCTCAAATGTAAATTCAAGAGATAGGCCGTCAGGTGGTGGGGCGTCGCGTTGAGGTTCTTCCAGAATCCGAAGAGTTAGGACTTGTAGAGTTACGAGATTAGCTCTAAAAATCTGATAACATTTTTATGGGGAAAGCGTTATGGGCTTATGAGTCTTGGCAACCTACTTTGCACGCAATGTTTTTGGTGGGACTTTCTTTATTTTTGTAAGGCAATATAATATGCAGACCTGCACTCCCAATTAGATTCTTCCGGTCTACTCTTTATGGGGGGCTGAAGGCTAAAAGTTACAGATTTCCAAGTTTTTTTGTTGTTTGTGTGCTAATCCTAGCCGGCATATAAAATTTCAGTTCTCTAGTAATTTTGGAAGCTTGGAATAGTAATTCTTATATAATATAGAACCGTACCCCTTTTTATGAGCGGTTGGAGGGTGAAAGTTACAGATTTCTTTTTTTGTTGGGTGTGTGCTAATACTAGCCTGTATAACTAATTTCAGCTTTATAGGACTTTTGGAAGTTTGGAATTTAAATTTTAATATAATTGAAAACCGGACCATCCTTTATGAGGGGTTGGAGTTATTTCACTAAAATTAGGGTGAGTGTCCATCATAACGAGGGGTTAGAGGGTGAAAATTACGTTTACTTTACCAAATTTTGGCTTTCCAAGACTTCAGGAAGTACTCTAGAGGTTTTGATGATCATTTGTAAGTGAGTGAGTGAGTAGCAAAATCGACGTATTTTAGCTATTAATAAAATCCAAAGTATAAAAGCTAGAATAATGAAACTAGGCGTGTTTCATTAACCTGATGACTACATCTTTGAATTTGATTTGGGCTCTCTAGTATTATCCAGGCCGTCGCTATGATAGTTCAAAAATACGACAACACGCTTCGAGAAAAGGTACGTAGTGCCCTGCTTCCTTCGGCTCGTTTTGGCGGGGGCACCCTCAGATATGCAATGACAGATTTACTAGCAGTGAATTTCATTCGCCGTTCACTAGCTTCAAATTGGGTTTGTAAATGTTGCAAAAGCTGTGAGTTTCCAATAAACCCTAATGAAGAATCAATAGAAAAGTTTTTGCGAAATTATAAGACAAAAATTAAGATTTTGAGGTTTAATCATAAAGTAGTTGAAGTACTTATACTAATAATCTACAGTCAGTACAGTAAGTAGTACTAAGAGAGAAATTAAATTAAGTCTTATTGGACACTAAAGTCCAAGTGGGAGCGCTAAATCGCAAGAAACAGAATTAACGGAACAAATTGAATGAAAATATGAGGGCTCTAAAACATAATATTATCAGATACGATTTTATTTTTTAAACGTATTTAAGGTTTATCATTCGTAATATCTACCTATGTATTATATATCGTATTGGGTTCCTACCTATGAAATTGGCGAAATTTTCTAACAGATTCATGAGATCATAATTCCTGTAATTCAATAGCTATTTCCATTATATTCCATTTATAATAATATTCACAAAGAGAAATGCTTGAGCGATCACCTAAAGGGGCTTTCGTGCAAAAAATTAACACTTGGCTCTTGGCTCATATGGAGATATAGAAAACCTTCTATGTATTGTTTCTTAGATTTTCCTCTCTTGATATTTTATCATATCGCTTTGTTACACCCACAAATGTTCTGAGGTTACGTATACAGGTTGTCCAGTGAGTAGTGCTTCAAACGAAAACCATAGATAGCTGCGACCACGCCCTGTCAGGATAACCCAACTGAATGTCGTATAATTTCTAGTATTTGCTACCCTTAGTTCTTTTTTTAAATTTCATTTGTAAAACAGAAGCAAATTTCGCTTTTTTATAATTGGTATTTTTTTTAACGAGTTTTCCTATAAAACTTATTCCACGGTTTTTTAAACACGGTAACGGTTTTCCCAGGAAAAAGAATTTAAAATATAAAACTTGACCATTGTAATTTTTTCATCAACATTTAAAGGTCTATGGAGACCCATGTGCCCATCGGCTTAAAAAGTGTTATATTTAGTGCCAATCAAAAAACAAACAAAAATAAATAATAATAATTTATCCAATAAAACGTTATTGGTATTTTAATACCAACGGGGGCATTTTCTGAAAAAATTCAAAGCTTCCAAATTTGATCTTTTTAAATTGTAGGCTTTGCTTATGGTGCAAACTTGCATTAAAATATGAAAAATAAATAAATAATAATTATTGATTTGTTAAATAAAATAAAAAAAACTTGAATTGCACAAATTTCTCTTTTAATCGCTCTTTATTCTGTCTCTTTTACTCGTTCTTTATGCAGTCATTTTTACTCGCTCTTTATACTGTCTCTTTAAATTCTAGCTTTTTATTTTATTAATATCTCAATTATAATTGTTTATGTATTTTTATTAATCAAATTTTTCATATTTTTGTGCAAGTTTGCACCAGAAGCAAGGCCTACAATTTAAAAAAGATCAAATTTGGAACCTTTTAATTTTTTCACAAAATGCCTCCGTCGGTATTAAAATACCAATGACTTTTTATTGGGTGAAATGATAATATTTTTTTTTCTGTGTTTTGATTGACACTAAATATAACACTTTTTAAGCTGATGGGCACTTGGGTCTCGATACATTTTTTGTACACCACAGATCTTTAAATGTTGATGAAAAAATTTAATATAATATAATATTAATAATAAATAACTATTTTAATAAAACAAAAATGTTAATTATTTAAAATAACAACGGGCGCCCTCTAAAACTAAATATAAGATCCCATAGAATGGAGAAATTTTAGTATGGGATTAAATTAAATGTGTATATTATTTATGTGCTAAGTTAGTTTTGACTTTTTGTTTTTTTTTTCTTGTATTTAACACTAGGTTTAAAATCTAAAAATAAAAAAATGTTAAACTAACACTTTTAAGGAAATAAATTATGTCTCATGTCTTATTATTTGTTTTTTAAGTTGATTTTAGGTATTCCATCTGCGTATTAAATGTTGTTTTTATTTTCAGTTTGATGACTAAAATTAAATCTTCAAAAACAGTTCGTCCTAAATGCCACCCATTTCCATGATAACGCCAGGGCCACAGCTTCAGGCTTCTGACGGCGCTTCTTGCTGTGCTTTCAGGCAGTTTTTGCTACGGGCTTTGCCCTGCCATGACACCCGTCGGCGCTTTCCACCGTATCGGATGTAAAGCGCGCTCGCTCGCTCGCTCAAAGCGCTCGACACTAGTTTCGTCCTGTGCGCTCGATCACTATTTCAACCGTCCGCCTCCCAGCCGTCACTCGAAGCCGGACAAGACGCACAAGCGGCGACCCATGGCCGGCTCTATACAACTTCATACATTTGTTCTCTCCGCCGGCGCCACGCCATCGCAAGAAGAACTGCTTGGCGCGCCTCTCGAAGCCTGAAGCTGTGGCCGACCGGTAAGATTCGTAATCGCTTTTAACAAAAACAACCATTTTCCCCATGAGTAAATTTTACAGGAGAATGAAAAAACTTAAATACTTTTTTTGTTGTCTTTTGTATCGCTGAAATATTATTGTATATGTATATTATTAATTTAACTAGGGTTCACAAAGTTTAAATAAACCTATCAAACCTTAAAATTGCCTTAAATCCATGATACATGGACAAAGGTTGTTTTTGTAAGGAAAACTAGATACTACATGAACAATAAACTAAGGAAGATAATGAAAGTAAACACAAGATATATAAAAAAAAGACAAAGACCAAGATATTTAATTCTGAAAGCACAATATTCACACAGATTTACAAAAATACCCACTTTAGAAACACAAAAAGAGTAAGTATTGCGACAGACTATTGAATTATTACTTAAAATATTGTAACATTTGAGCGAGAGGTACATATTCATCATCATAATAATATATATAAAAAGAGAAGTCCTGACTGACTCATTCACTGACTCATCAACGCACAGCCCAAACCCTTGGACCTAGAAAGCTGAAATTTTGCACAGAGCTTTCCTTTGTAATGTAAACAAGGAATAAGAAAGGATTTTTCGAAATTCCACCCCTAAGGGGGTGAAACGGGGGTCCAAAGTTTGTATGGGGAAACAAGATTAGTTAGACTATTTTATTCGAGGCTTCACAGGAGTACTCCTATTTATAAATGAGTAAACACGTGTTTCAGTTTTTTTCAGAATTCAACCCCTAAAAGGGGGAAATGGGGTGACAAAGTCTGAAAATCAACATTGGTATCGTTTGTATGGTTTATCGGGTCGCTGATTACGAAAACAACAACGATTTCTAAATTCAACGTAGTGGAAGTGAAATACCGTCATCCCCTGTTGGGGTGCGATGGGGTTGAAATGTGTAAATATCAATATGGGTGTAGTTTTTATGGTTTTTTGGACGTTAATTACGAAAATGGCATCAATTTTAACATTTAATATAGTGGACATGAAAATTCTTGAAAGTATGTGTGCCAGAGCAAATGGTCGATAACAGTCGGACAGACATATTAGGGTCCCATTTTTTCCTTTTCGCAATGATGATTAATAAGTGTTAGGGTCAGTAACTAAAAACAGCAGGAATTGATCATAGGGGGGACTGCTTTTCGCACGGCCAGTTTTACGTAGCCTGCTCGAGAGTGAGCTCACCTAGCAGCCTGGTCGTGTTAACAGCTGAGGGCAGAACTACTAAAGTAGTTAAAAAAAAACTAATAGGTAATACGGCCCGCCAAAGAGACTTTACCTGGAGATCAAATAATTGCACCAAAAACAATCCAAACCAGATTTAAATACTTTCTATAAAAAGTACTACACAAAAACTAAATCAACGCTGGCGAAGCCGCGGGCAAAAGTTAGTAATTGATATAACAGCAGACCCCGCACTACGTCTAACTTGTCTACGCGGAGTCTAGTTTGTTCTAGTTCAAATCTGTTTTATTTATTTTATTACTAACAAAACGCAGTCTTAATTTTATAATAAAATGAAATAAACACTTATTCTTCACCACTGCTGTTATCATCTTCAGAAAAATCAAGTCAGTCAGAAGACTCTGCTGCTGATGCCTCCGAATAAAGAAACATGTAGTATTCTGTATTTGCTTGAACAGTAAGAAATTATGCCAATCTCTTAATGTCTTTCAATTTTCCTGCCTTCAAGGGTATGGGTTCATTATAAAGTGCATAAAATTTAATGCGATCAGTCGACATCTTTTTATTATTTCTGATACAAATAGGAATCCAAGGCCATGTGTAGCTGTCTCTAACAAAAACATTCTTTTCATCTGTCTGCTTTATTTTTAGCATTCTTATCCCTTTTATTTTCATATGTGGACGACTTCAAAAAAATATATATAGTTCTAATCCTTTCGCTATGTTTATGAAATCTAATTGTTTCACATTAACCACTTCAAATGGTGTTGGATTGGATCTAGCCTCTTTAATAAACTGATCCCAGTCGCTTTGTATTTTGGCAGTGTTGGTTCTTTATTTGGCTGCCACCAAGCTGAAGTCTTGATCATTGGGTAAATACCTGTGGCCACGGATGGAAAAAAAACATACTCGTACAAAACTTTGTTGAACATTTTAAGGCATACCACCGGGTAAAACAGAAATCTCACCATAAAATTTTTTCACTAGGTCATGTATTCCAAACAAGAAATACCAAAGTTGGCGTGCATAAAATACATCTGAAACTTGATATGACACACTGATTCGGTAGTTATGCAAAAATAGTTTGTGCATTTTTTTATTGGTTAAATTTTCAGGCAAATAGTACCGGTGTGGATATTATTTCGAATGGAATAATGCGACTGAAGAACTTTAAAAGATTTAGAAAAGTCTTCTATCAAATAAATCACTTCAACAGGAGCCTTTTTAAACCTGTTTGTTTCATGTTTCCCTCTTTGATCTGTGAGAGCTGTTCCAAATTCTAAGAGGTGCTTTTGAATTCGATGAACTCTTGCTCTACCGATTCCATGAATACTTAAAAAATCTTTTTGGCATACAGCAATATCATGGTTGTTGTTTCTTAACTCTCATTTAAGTTTTCTTTACGAGGTCGACGACGTTGGATAGCATGAATGGTGATCAGTCCAGCCAAATTTTTACTTTCCAGGCATCGAAAATTTCGATGTTTCCAGGTTATTAAATTATTTTACATAAATGAAGCACACATTTCGGCAACTGAAACAATACAAAATACATTTTATTACAATAAATTTATTAAGGAAAACGCGAAATATTGTGTAAAAAAACGAATAATCTAGTATTTGTGGATATATTAATAATTTAGTGACAAAACTTACTTGCAACAAAATTCGGTTTTTCGTTCTATCCAACATCATGGCTAATATGTTGAAGTCCTTGGACTTTCGTTTTCTTGATTAAATTCTCTTTCCTTTCCTGTCTTTTTCGTTTTAAAGGCCAATTTGTTTCATATTCTTCCTTCATCACTTACGGAATCCATTTTGACCATAAATATAGAAAAAAGTATTCTATGTCTATGATTTTGACAGACGAATGATAGATAACTAACCTCAAAACCCAACCAAATGCAGCAAGCTTTTTGTTTTTTTTTAAAACAGCCTTTGTCCTGAACGTTAGTGCTTTTTGTTCAAAACTGATGGCAAGGAACTAAACCTTGGTGCTTTTTGTAAAATCGCCTAAACTTTGAGGCAGAATATCTGTGGACATTGGGCATTTTTGTAAAAACTGATTTTACGGATGGTTCAGGCTTGTTTCACAGTGTTGCTTGCAATCAAAAACTAAAAATTTATAAAATTGGACAATGGCTGTTTTTGTAAAAAGCGCCTCATTATTAAAGCTGACCCTTTCCAAAAATTTAATTTATGTTGCTGTTAGCTTAATGTTGTCTCATTCATACACAAAATAAATTACAAAATTTGGATTTGTTATTCCTAAAAAAAATCAAAAATATGTTAGTGCTGTAAATTGAGTTTCCTTCAAATTCTCTATACAAAAAGCCAATATCATATAATGTAAGTACCTAATTTATAATATTTTGAAGGTAGAAGTGACATTTTGACAGGCAGGTGCCGACTTTGATGGATTCGTCTGAAACTAAGTAAGAGTAATTATTCGCAACACGTTCGCCACGGAGGCTCCAGCGGAGATTAAACTATTGTGCTACCTGCCTACTAATTTCACAGAGGGGTAGTAGAACTATTTTAAAGGAACTTCTTGAAAACCAAATCGCTTGGCAAATTCAAATAGTTTATTTTGTAAAGTAGGTATACATAGTACACTTTTTACAAGTCAAATTTAATCTTGTAAAAATATATGTAATAAAATTGTAAATGTACATGAACTAAATTAAAGGTTTATTTAATTTATCGCAATATATATTCGATTGAAATGATAGGTAAAATCTATAGTTATATAAGGTGAAATCCAATCAACCACCCAAACCCATACCGGAGACCCGGCCAGGGACCAGGAACAAGGTTCAATGATCACCAACCGAGCCCCCAGCACGAATCCAGGCGGTCGACCAAATCCCATCATATATACTACATACTAATAGGTTACATATATGAATACATGCCTACCTCCGCCCATTCGATTAGTCTTGCCATAGATAAATAAAGGAAGGATAGATTGCTATCTCCTTGTACTGTTCGCAATACTAAAAATAACGTTGCTAGATGGCGTTACTTGTCCCGCTGGAAATAAAATTTGTCTGAAATCGACGAAATATAGCATTTTACTGTTCTGGTTCATCATATTTATTTATTTTATGAATAAAAACACAAAATTTTCATAACATCACATCAGAAAATAGTGAATTCTTAATCAGGTGTTTTTAACATTTTTTTCATTAAACTTTCGGTGGTAAGCTGGCAATCTAACTAAGCGTGCAGATGGTTATTCTGGATTCCGGTAGATGGCGCACAACGATCAATCAAACAAAATATGTGCATTAAAATACGCTTTATTTACCTAACACACACTACTCATACATACCGGTATATAACTTTACTCTTTGACTCAACTGTCATGCACGGTTGAGCGATTTATCCTCAGATTTATCGTATGTCGCGTATTGTCGTATTCTAGCAAATTTTTGTTTTTGAAAGCGCAGTATAGTTGCTACATACACACACACACACATCAAATTTCGTTTCATCAACTGTTCGATAGATGGCACTAGGTATGTCACAATATATCTAGTATAGTAGCGACATCAAAAATAATAAGTCGAACTACTAGACGTAATATTTTATTCCGTGCTACTAGGTACCGGCGAAAATAATAAGTTTTACGCGGGCTTTGTTCTAATGTATGGAGTGAGCAATCTATCCTTCTTTATTTATCTATGGTCTTGCTAAGACGAAGGGCAAGAAACTTAGCAAGATCATGTCTTTTTTTAACATATCAGTAAAGCTGATTTTTAAGGTTTTATTTTTAGTTTGACGTATCTAAATTTACACTAAGTTGTGATTAAATTGAAGAGCTATTTTCAAGTCACGAATTTATAAACGTCAAACTTAAAATCTACTAAATTTGTGTTTGACAGCACTAATATACCCAACTTACGTGTTTTGGTGTACTTGCAACTCGCTGAGTCATGATCTTTGCCACACACCCGGCACTGCGTGAATTTGCGCTGTTGTGAGATGCCTGCCCTGCCGCTGCCCGCCGCCACCCATGCGCGTCCGGGTGAAGTTGATGACGTGCCGCTTCTATTCCAACTGCGTGACGTCACCCCTCCGCCTGACCCCTGCACCCCTGTTATCACCTGGCAATCCGCTGAAAGAGTTGATGACGGTTTATGCGCGCCTTCGACTAAAGCCGCGTCTTTTTCGGCTGCCTCCATGCTCTTTGCTAGATTGTACGCTTTAGTGAAATCTAGCTTTTCCTCGGCAAATAATCGCTGATAGATATTTTCACTCGCCAATCCGCACACCATTTGGTCTCGTAAACTGTCTTGTAACCATGTCCAGAAATCACACGTTTTGGTAATTGAAACTCAGGAGCTCTTATCCACGCACAGTTTAATTTTAGACAAAGGAAAATCAACCTACCTCCATACATCGTAATTAAAATGAATATACAAATATTTTACAGTTATGTACAGCCAACACAAAAAACTTCAGAAAATATAATATAATTGTATTAAAACGTTTATAAATATATTATATTTAACTTTTACGAGCTTTTGATTAGTAGTGTTATTAAAACAATTAGAAAAATTATAACTCGATATATTTCGGCCCTCGGTATGGGGCCGTCATCAGTCGAATGTAAAAAAATTTGTGACATATAATTTAGGTATCATAATAAAAAATAAAAGTGACACTTGTAAACAATTTTAGTTTTAAAATATTTTCTAAAAAATAATAAAGTAGGTTTCTCTAAAAATGATGTTGGTTATTTTTGATATTATTTAATCACTGCTCTTCTTAGATGATCGATGATGGTGGTTAGGTGGTTGTGTGATGTTGTTGGTGTTTTTACTTGAAATTTTGAGCGGTCTAATTCGTCGGTCGGTCGGGTCATGTCTGTCAGTGTTGTCTGTTGAGTCCAGGTCCATAATGAGCACCAAGTGACCAGATATGACGTCTCCCAGGTTCTTAGGTCTATGTCAGTTAATGGTGGAGTGAATGATTTAATGATTCGAACGGAGAAGCAGTCGTTGAAGGTGACGTTGTGTAAGCGTGTGTGTGTGGGAATGGGTAGGACGTTGTTTTGTATAGTTGATGTATGTCTGTGGTTGTTCATCCGGATGTGTAAGGCGTTTCTGGTTTCACCTACGTAGAATGCCGGGCAATGTCGGCATTCTAGTAGGTAAATACAATTTTTGGTTGTACATGTTGTGTTGGGTTGTGTTTTGTAGGTGCTGGTAGTGTGGTGAGTATTGATATGTGTAGAAGTGTTAATCATGGTGCATGTTTTGCAGCGTGGCCGTCGGCAAGGGGATGTTCCAGGAGATGAGTTGCTGGGGTTGTTGGGGATGGTGAGTTTTTGTGTCTTGTTGAGTGTGCATTTAAGGTTTCGGTTCTGTCTATAACATATCTGAGGAGTATTAGGTAGTAGGTGTTTTGTTTCGTCGCTTTGTCGAAGGATGGGTAAGGAGTCTTTGATCAGTGTTTTGAGTTTATGACTGCCGTGAAAATATGTGGTGATGAGTCATGTTTGGTTGGTTGGTTTTGCATGTCTGTTGTTTCTATGGAATCTTGGTCTTTGGTGTAAGTGTTTTTGTAGGAACTGGTTTGGGTAGTTTCTGTTGAGAAGTGCTTTGTGAATTGTGTTATGATAGTTGTTTAGTGAATTTGTGTTGTTGCAGATCCGACGGCCACGGAGTGAAAGAGAATACGGAATGGATTTTTTAATATGTGCCGGATGACAGCTGTGGAAGTCTAGATATTGTAGTTTGTTAGTGGGTTTGAAATGGACGGAAGTGGAGATATGGTTGTTGTTATTTATGGTTAATTCTACGTCGAGAAATGTGATGTTTTCAGATGAAATTTCGTGGGTGAATCTTAATGAAGTATGATTGTTTAGGCGTTTTAAAAACTCAGTCAGGGTGTTTCTGTTATGTGGCAAGATCATAAAAATATCGTCTATAAATCTCCTCCATACGAGGGGTTTCAGAGGCTCTGTGGCTAAGAAGGTTAAAACACCAACAACATCACACAACCACCTAACCACCATCATCGATCATCCAAGAAGAGCAGTGATTAAATAATATCAAAAATAACCAACATCATTTTTAGAGAAACCTACTTTATTATTTTTTAGAAAATAGTTTAAAACTAAAATTGTTTACAAGTGTCACTTTTACTTTTTATTTTTTTATTATGATACCTAAATTATATGTCACAAATTTTTTTACATTCGACTGATGACGGCCCCATACCGAGGGCCGAAATATATCGAGTTATAATTTTTTTAATTGTTTTAATAACACTACTAATTGTATTAAAAATATATATTGCCCTTATCAGCTTGTTTCTTTTGTTTTTTATATATAATGATATAGGTAAATACACATAAATGAGACACAATTATTATAGGATAACACAATAGAGTCCAAGATATATTTCGGGCCCCACTGGGCCCGGCATCAGTTGGAGTAATAATGGTGACAGGATGACAGATTTAAATTATATTTTATATGTATTTTATATAATTTAAATTTTTAAGACAAATAACAACATGGTTTTTAAACAATCAACAATTTAATTTAATCAACAATATAACAATGTGTCAAGCATATGGCTCTTATTATTTCTAGAAAGAACAAATTAAAAAATAATTACGTTTTGTGTGTCTTTTAGAAGGAATCAACCTAAAAATAATCAACAATATCGCAATGTGTCAAGCATCTGGCTTATTTCTTTATTTGATAGTTTTATTCGAACTATTTATAGAATTTGGATTCAATCCTTTCTTAGGTTGACTGTACTTTGTATGTGAGGTCGAGCTGACCATAAAACAAATTAAAGGCCATTTAGCCGAGTTTCGTTTAGCCGAGGTGACCACCGAGTCTAGTACATACGTGCATGCGCTACTGCTGTCAGTACCAGAGCTTGATTTGTTCGCTGATAGAATTGTGAATGTAGCAAAAGAATGTTTATCTACTCCCATACTGCAATAAGGTAATTACAGCATCAAAACGGCTATTCTGCGCTGTGATTGGCTAAAATTATTATAACACCGCTGGAGAATCAATCACAATCAATAACGGCCTGTCTTAATTTCTTAAGCCACGCCCTTTACTGTTCTCGTTTTTGATTGGTCTCAGGCTTCTACATACTAATTCAATCATGACGAGTATCATGACGAGTGTTCGTTTTCTCATTTTTCGTGAAATTGTTTTTGATGGTCGTAGATAAAGTATTGTGTGCAACTGGACAAAATAAGACATTGGGACACTCGTGCCATCTATTACGAAACGAACGAAAAACAAGCACTCGTGTCACAGTGTTCCACATCATGTCACAGTTGCACAAAATACTATTGAAGCAATTACAGTGAGTGTGATGATTGAAAGAGTTGTCATAGTGCCTGTGCCTGTTAAGGGGCTATACCGTGAAAATTGACACATTTTGAAGTTATTTATCTGCTCTTTTAATGAAGTTCCAAGTAAAATTAATTAGTATAACAATTTTGGGATCTTTTACTAGATTTCGGTCTATCAGAAACGCGATAGGAGGAATTTCATTCGATAGAAATAATTATTGAAATCAGGTCTAAATTTACACTTTTTTTGATATTCTGACAAAGTAGGATAGCATACAGACTTGAAAAATATTTATTTAGATGTGTTTTAACTACACCTAAATTACTGGTTATGGAATTTTTTGTAGCTATTTTAGTTAATTTTGCATTAATTTAAAACCGACTTTTTGACAATTTTCCCCGATTCCGTCCCTTTCGCACTGCGGGTCTTTCTGCCTGGAGTAACGGGGACCTTTGCTAGCACGGTATATCACCTTAAAACTATTGTTATTTCGTTTGTTTTTAATGATCATTTTATCTATATGACGATTTGGATTATTTTCTGTAACGTTAATAATACAAGGGCTAATGGTTCTAGAAATTCAGAATGGTCAGGACCTGTTACACCGCCTGCCACTTAGATGACGACGGTTAAAAGAGAAGGTCTGTTTGAAACATATAACTAAATATGACGCAGGAAACCACATCAGATTGCAGATCTGATAGGATTCTCAATAGGAGAGCAGGACCCTAAGTAAGTAAATGGGATAAAGAAGAGAATAAACTTTTAACAAAAAAAAAAAAAATTGCAACTGATTTCAAACGGAACAGCAGTCATTCACAAAAAAAATTTAAATAAGTCGGACCTCCAACCCCATAACTCGGCAACTCCTTCACCCTCCAACCCATATCTCGGCAACTCCTTAACTTAAAAATTCTATTAGTCTCATTTACTCGCCTACTAAATTTTATAATGTTCCGATCAACGATGAGTTATCGGACAAACACTCATAGATACGAATACATACAAACGTTCGAGTAGATGCACGTAGCTTCGCTCACTCGTTCAGTCATACAACGTGTAACAGAAAGGTGTAACCATATTTGAAGAGCTTATTCAGTTAATAGTATAGAACAACTTTTACTATGAAGTCAACCTTGAAATCTCAAAAAAAAATCTGCCCTTCAATACATTTCGGCCGAGCGGCATTGCATTTTCCTATGAAGTGAGTAATTTTTTGTTTCGATATACAGGATTTGTTACATAGTAAAAGTTGTTCTAAACCATTGACTGAATAAGCTCTTCAAATATGGTTATACCTTTCTGTTACACCTTGTATACTGACCGATGATGGTACCGAAATAACACTAATGCCGCCTTCTTTCATCCTGAAACATGTTCTCCAGAAGTCGCATATTTTCTTTGGTATATATTTTTTTTTTTTTTAATTGTAGCCCAGGTAGCACCCAAGCTTTATAGTAGCCGTATAGAAGCCGCTGAGGCGTAATAAATTACGGCATAGGCTCCATAGATACTCTCTACAGCGGTTCTACAAGCGGCTATAGCGCCGCTTTAACCCCAAAAGAGGCCCCTCTTTGTACAGCAATCGGTCCTACAATCGCCCTACAGTGGCCGTAAATGTGTGTTAGTACAGCGGCGGTTCGACTAACACACATTTACGACGGTTCTGCAAGAGCGATAGTACGTGCCAAAAAATCTAATATAAGTTCTTGTAGCGCGATTATAGAGTTCTCATCGTATTTTAGCGCGACTCTATCTCTGAATTATATTTCATTGCTCTATATTGATTCTATAGAAGTGATACTATTTTTTCCAACAAAGTGGAACATATTTATATGGTAAAGAAGTGACAGTACAGCAAAAGATATAATTTAAGTAAATACACAGATAATGAATACTGACTTATCCTTTTATTTAAGTGAAATATCAGTGCGAGTATCACTTTGTTGTAAAAATATGCAAATATTTTAGCTAAAAAAATTACGAGCTCACAATTTATGCAGTTTTTAATATAAAAATACATTTATATCTGGGGTGATAAACTACGTTTAAATTTTTCAAGATATTTTAGGCATATTGAACGTTTTATTAGGGTCGTGGGTGAGAAATGGTGATGTAAAGTGTAAAAATATTTATGATGTTAAAAATGTTGCAATAACCATGAGGATAATTATTAATCTAACTTTATAACTATCCCTTCCGGAGTGCCTCAGGGCTCGCATCTGAGCGCTCTTTTTTATAACGCCTACATTTATGCTATCCATAAAGTTTTTAATAATTCACATCACTTACTCTACACAGATGATAAAAAGGTTAAATATAAATAAAGATAAAAATCCGAAACCGGTTGGGAGTTAACACAAATAAAGTGAAACTACAAGTACAAGTGTTTTAATTCAAGATGATAAAAAGGTTTATTTAAAGGTTGAAAACGTCGCTGATTGTGAATTATTACAAATTGATATCAATAACTTAATTACATATTACGAAAGAAATAATATCACAATCAGCGTTGGTAAATTCCAATATATATCATTTACTCGTAAAAAAATCCAATTACTTTTCAATATAACTCCAATGGTGTTGTAATAGAGAGAGAGTCAAAGTTGTCAATTTAAAGACCTAGGCGTACTTCTTGATTCAAAAATGATTATGGATCATCATATCGATGCTGCTGTTTTTAAAGCTTACCGAAACCTGGGATTTGTAATACGTACTTGCAAAGCTTTCGAATGTCGTTTCAGTTTATTGATAGTATACTTTGCATATGTAAGGAGTATTCTTGAATACGCCTGCCCCATTTGTTCACCCTGTTATAAGACTTATGTCAATAGAATAGAGCGTATACAGAGACTCTTTCTTAAGCACGTTAATTTTCGTGAAAAGAAAGCTTTTCAGTCAAACAAAGAAAATTGCCACTACTACAACCTGTTGTCGCTAGAGGACAGACGTACGGTTATGGACATGGGACTGTTGTTTGATATATTACGCGACCACATCGACTGTCCTGAGCTTTTGACACGTCTAGGACTGTGGGTACCTGGACGCCGCTCACGTCACACAAAGATGTTACATGTGCCTAAGCATTCAACAAATTATGGTCAAAATTCAGTTCTTACCAGACTTTCGAATACATATAATCAGTTATTCAATGACGTGGATATTTTCTCCATCTCAAAAGCTACATACAAATCTAAAATAAAAGTTGCCCTTAAAAGTATTTCCGTAAATTCTTGACAAACATTGTAGTTGCTAAAAGTAATAAAAAAAAATTGCATAAATATTGTTCTATCTTATATGGTTATATATAAATATTTTTTACTGTATATATATATATATATATACATAACATATATTTAATAAAACTATTAAATCTATTATAATTATTAATTTTTATGTATTACATGAATTATGCATTCAATAAATTGCACACCTGTTGGACTCTTTATGACCTTTACAGAATAATATATTACTTAAACTTTAATTTATTTAGTCTTAGTATTGAATCTTTAAGTGAAAATCTGTTTTTAGACTTAGTATTGAATATTTAAGTGAAAACCTGTTATTGGCCTTGCTTATGTATCAAACTATTGAGATCTTATTTGTTATTAAACGAAAAAATAAAAAAATAAAAAATATTAATGGCGTCTCATTACAACAGCTTTCATTGTTTACTATGTCCGTTCTACCGGTTTCAATTGTACAAAGGCGCTAGTATTCGCTGTTGTAAACCTTTGGATCCTACAGTTGGCGTATTGACGTGCTTTTGTACTCCTTGAACGTACACTAGCACTTAGTGTCTCCTTTTTGATCGATCTGCCACCACCCCTGCTAGAGAATATTACGTCTTTCACTTTTAAGAAGCACCTGAAGAAAAATCTGCTTGAAAAACAAATAAATGAGATAAAAAACCGTTTAAATAATAAATTCCATTGCCTGACTCAATATTTGCCTATGGTTTGCGGTGCAACATTCTATTAATATATTTTTAAATATTCAAAATTTGTTATTACTTTTTATAAACTATGATGTTAAGAATGTCAACTAACGTTTTTTTCTTTTTTTGTTCAATAATGTATTCGTATTATTTTATTATTTCTATTTTTAAATGTAATGCATGCTATATTTATATCATAATGTTAAATCTTCTTTTCCTAATTTTCTACCCGCATATGTGCACATTCTGCGAGAACGGGGACAAGCTGAAAATCAGCGCTGTGAAGACCATTTTATTTTTCTATCACAGCATATAGCTGAGCTTATTACTTTTTGTGGTATTCTTTTTAAAACACTTTTCTTTCTGTGTTATAATAATTATGTTTTGAAGACAAATAAATAATTTCAATTTCAATTTCTATTTCAAGAGCCCAAGTATACAAAAAGGACTATTGTAGATCCCATTACATAAACGTATTGAAGTCCGTCGTTGAATTCTTAAAATACCTGTAAATTGTGTTTTACACATCCTGTATTTTTTTTGAGTAAACTAGGATTAGATACCCTATTGTTAAAAAACGTCTTTTTACATCCTTAATAATTAAGGTTCTTTCCTTTTTCTTAGTTTCCACGACTTTTTCCTCTCCGTGGTAGATTAATTGAATACTTGAACAAAATGGCAGATAATATACGTTTTAATAACCTGTATAATAGCTCTTGTTCTGCTTTAACCGTTATAGTGAGGATATAAATGTGGTTTCCTCTCTTTTTTATAAACTTTTATAAAAAAGAGAGGATAAAACTTTTTTGTCCAGCTATTTACCATATAGTTGCTGTAAAATTCTTAAATATACAGGTTGTTACGCTACTTTGTAGTTATAGTTGAATGACAATTTTTGTAAAAACTCATGCAATAAAATCATTTTGTCTTTGTCTTGTTGTCTTATATTACTCTAGTGTAGATATAGCGCTACAAAGGCTCTGATAAACTCTATTTGGGAGCTGACGGCCTTAAAATAATACTACATAACCCTAAAGCGTTTCAAAAGAATCTTATAACTCCATTTAAACACGTTTACCTGTAATAGAACTCTTTTGGATCACACAGTGTTATAAAAGGTATTTATAACTCTGCTTTACTTCTTAGGCCCGTGCAATAGCTCTAAGTTACCTTTTTATGGCTACTTTACCACCTGCCTGTTGAAGAACTTTTAAATACGCTAATGTACAGCTTAAGGATAACAATGGAGCCATTGAACAGCTATTATACAGCATTCAGGCCGGTCAGAGGCTATTTAAGCAGCTTGTGTGTTAGTTGGGATGTTATTTCGGGTACAAATGATTAAAATGTCGGTACAATCCAGTACAAACCTAGAATAATCGAATGGCAGTCATACTTATTTACTATCGTATATTTGCCCTGCAGTTGCCCACTTCACAAAGGTATCGTGGATGCGTCTATGTGGCCTTAGGCCAGTGATACCGGAGCGGAAACCGCGCGCGGGTCACCCGCTCTATGCAACTTATAGTGAATGACGGTCTGTTTGTATGTCTGCGGCAGTCTTCGGGGGTGAACAGTCACGGCCGGTCGTCGAAAAATAACCCATTTATTTAATTTATCAACGGCGTTGTTCTCGTCGGCTACGTATGGATAGAAAATCCTGCAGTTGCTGCTTGCAGTAGAAAGGCGAATTTAATGTACTATTTTCACAACTATGTGAAGGTTAAGATAAAAGCTTCGATGAAGTCAGTCATATCCGTAGTCAGAAGTCAATCATTTACACGTTGTAAAATGACACGCTCCGTGTAGATCAACATTTTCACTGACTGTACATGCGACCGCTCAGGCGGGCGGGCGAACCGCGAAGTACTATACAAACGCTGCCATAGAGTTTCTAGAAACGACATGAGCGTCCGTGACACATCCCCGACCGCACTTCGCGTTTAGCCGTAAAGTACTGCGACGCTCCATATACCTATCGTTATACGTATCCAACCGGAGCAGAACAGCGTAGCCATATCACCGGCCTTATACTTGTCATCATCCATCCATCCATCAGCTTAGTTCGTCCACTGCTGGACAAAAGCCTTTCCAGGACTTTGCCACTCCCGTCGGTCATCCCGGAAGAATTGCCCATACTCACACACGCTGGGCAGGCGGGTTGGTGAGCGCGGTGCTGGAACCCTCGCACCAGTGACGCCACTGCCCGTCACCAGTCTGTTCCATATAAGGCCCGGCTATTAGGGATGAATATACTGCCATTGATCGGTCCCAGGCATGGTGGATCTCCTGGTTTTTTGCCTGTGCGCTGTCCTCTTACTCTTCCCCGAATTACTTCGAGGGGGTCTCCAAATAAGATGGTGGTACCTCCACAGTCGAGCCCGGCATCAGCTCTACCACCTGTTCAGATACTTGTAAAGCACAGTTCAAATTCCAAACACTTAGTCAGAAGCTGTTGATCATTGCTATTCATGTTCCCGATACCATGGCGTCCAAGAACTTCAGGCGAGCATTAATTGCATTGTATTGAGCTGATGAAAATGACACTATTTAAATCGTACTGCCAGTCTTTTTAGACTTGCAGCCTGTGGGTCAGTTATACGCAAAGGTCATACAAGCGCTTTACGAGTCCAATACAACAATGCGTTTCCGGTGCTGCTGGGGCTGCCTCGTTTCTGCAGTGCTTCCGGTATATTCGCGTCCGATGGCTTCCACGCCATTGTCAGGAAGTGGTGCGCGTTACTGCTGAATCGAGTGCGTACCAGCACCAACAGCATTTCGAGGGCATTGGCTGAAAGATGGGATTCCCCACTGTTAGGACACTGGCTTCGTTGACACTTGACTTTATCAAGTCGCGGGTTAGTGAATTTAGTATTCTATACCTAATACCTATGTGTTTTTGTGTCTGTGTTTTTCTGTGTTTTTCTGTGGGGCAAAAGTTAGAACATCGATCGAAGAAGGAGGTTTTAAGCATATTTTAGCTGATGGAACATTTAAGTCGTGCCCGGTGGGGTTTAAGCAACTGTACACCATACATGGTCTAGACGAAGAAACCCGTTCTATAAAACCTTTAATTTTTTGTTTCCTTCCTGACAAAAAGGTAGAAACATATGAAACTATGTTGTATCTGATTAAATCAAGCTTTCCTGACTGGAAGCCGACAAAGGTTACAGTGGATTTTGAGATAGCAGCTATGCATGCATTGAGAAAAGTTTATCCAAAGATAGAGATCAAGGGATGCTTTTTCCATTTCAATAGATGCTTATTCCGAAAAGCCAAAAAGTTGAATATCTCATCACGAGTTAAAAAAAGACATGTGTCTAGATGTGCTGGACTGGCACGGCTGCCAAAGCACTTCATACAAACCGGTATGCAGTATGTAATGCGTAAGAGCCCTAAGGGCGAAGATATTAAGAAATTTAATAATTATTATAAAAAACAGTGGTTCACAAAAACAGCCTTTTCTAAAATTTGCTGTTGTGAACAGGAGGAAATAAGAACCACCAACAATATAGAAGGGTGGCATAGCCGCATCAACAGGTTTATTGGCAAGAAATATCCGACGATAGCTCACTTATTGGACGTATTATTAAAAGAGAGCAAATCTACACGGACATTCAAATGCAACAACAAAAAGGCAAAAACTTATTTAGAAATTGATGAAGAAATTGCTAACGCTGTTAAAGATTTGAAGGCCGGATGTATGTGTGTGGGCCACTGTTTAGAAATTATATGTCCGTATGCTTTTACGTTTTAATAAGGAACAATGTACAGTCAGCATCAAAATATGTACTTATACATTTCATAACTTATGTCTGTCATATTTGACAGTCAAAATTGTAAATGTACATATTTTTGGTGCTGACCGTACCTACATATTAAAAGAAAATATAAGCGATTTTGATTTTTACTGTGTGATGAAAAGCTGTTTAGTTTATTTCAAACAAAATTACTACAAACTTTTTTATTTTTAAATAAATATTTTTTTGAACTTTAAATAGTTTTTCTTTAGCAACCTTCTATTTTGATGCTGTCGATATCGTTGTATTGTTCCATTGTTGATCATAAATTAACTACAGCAAAAGAAACGCTTAATAAATATATATGTAATTTAATTATAACAGGGTGCACCTAGTACATTAGATACTGTCGAATGAATTACAATTAATGCTTGTCGCATAACATTGACAATTTCTTGCGTATGAGCTGGACTAAACTCATCGCAAAGAGGTGCCTCCATCAAGTCCTCCCAGTTATCAGCTGATAAATGGTCGGCACATACACGAGTGTTACCTGGTATAAAAAAGTTTAAGTCACACAACATCCGTACCCTTACCATGTTGGGTATCAATAATAAATCAGTATTTGGACATCCAATAAATATGCAACTATTTATGTTCTCGTATGCTCGTACCAGACTCATGGCTAATTAATACTTTGTTTATATTGACGAGTAACAAGGTGTATAAAATATAATCTTAGCTGACTTTATCAAGTTTATAGTTTATCAACGGTCGAAAGGTTTCGTACAACAATGAAAAGTGTTCGTTCGTAACTGGTTACGAAAAAGAACAAAATAGTTTTTGATCGCAACCAGTTACGTACAAGACCGAAAAAGTATTCGATCGCAACTGGTTACGAACCTCTGGTTGCGTACGCGGCCGAAATGGTTTAATTTCTGTGCTTCATTGTTTTTTAATTTAGTCATTTTATTTTATTTCGAATTTATGTATCTATTTATAATATTAATGTCAATTTAATTCTGTAAGACATATGGATTAATTTTATCTGAAATAAATGAATATTATTATTATTATTATGTAGGTGCACTTTTCAGTCACGGGCCCATAGGGACCCGCGGGTCTACCGCGTAATACTGATTTTCATCAACATCAACTTGAGATTGAAATTTGACGTGCGTGCAAAAGAGATGGCATGTTAGGCGGCCGTCGTCGCACGCACGTCAAATTTCAATCTCAAGTTGATGTTGATGAAAATCAGAATTACGCGTTAGACCATCCGGTCATTTGAAAGGCATTCATGGGGCCGAATCCAACATTGAAGAGGCCTTTGGTACCATTTTAATCTAAATGTGAGATGGCTGCATACATTATTATCATACATATATTCATCATATTTCGTGACTATGTAGTCCCGGACCTTTGGGAGGCGTGCGTGGAGCCGAAGCCAACAAGTAGAGGCCCTTTAGACAATTTAATCCAAATGTGATGTGACACCAACCGACGATTATCCCTGTACGCACTGTAGCAGTAGTGCACCCAAGGACAACCCCCGGTCTGTATAGGACTATTGTAAGGAATGAAAACGAAGGAAATCAGACCATTGCATTGAGGTGCTAGTGGACTGGATATCTGGCGGATATCTATGTTAATAACACGGAAAAATGGGCAGGCGGAGACTCGCCAACTCAATTTAATGGGCCCCCAAATGGTCGCTCACACAGAGAGACAAGCAGGCAACATTTTCTGAGAGGCTAAAAGGTGGAGAGGTGTCACTGGACTTTAAACGACGATCACTTGCTCCACTCGCCACTTATGTTTCATATCCACACTTCGAGCAAATAGCTCTTGCTACTCCACTCAGAACGGCCTCCCACGGCAAGCCAGAGGTGGGGGATCTGTCCCTAGTCACTGTTCACTCCGGCCGGCCGACAAAGGCAAGCCGAAGATGAGGAACAGGACCTTCCCCCAGGAGCACATTCGGTCCATGGGGTCGCTACTGCCCAACAGCTTGCCTCTAGCTGCCCTGCGTAATGTAATTGCCCTATTAGCCGTGTAAGTTTCGTACACGTTGCCCATCAGGATGTTCGGCTCGGACTTAGGGTTGGATTTTGGGATTTTTATTATTAAATCTCCCAACAGAAATATTTGCTCAGCTCTCTTGATGTTATCTAGTTAATTTGTGGGAATGACACCGGTCGCAATCGCCTTAAGAAGAACCCGTAATAAACTTCAAATATATTTTCAAGAAAAATACTTTCCTGCTCTTCGTGACTTTTAGCAGCAGCTTAAGTTTTCTCAAACTTTAAAATATTTTGCTTAAAAATTATGTTTTTTCTCCTAGATATATATTTTAGGAACCTCTCAAGAAACATAATAACAAAGATACAAACCCTGTAAAATTCGATACAAATTGCGTTTGTAAAAGCCAGTGCTACACACGACTTCGTCGTGTACATTTTCTCTGAAGAAAAACCAAATCAAACATTAATTTTATAATAACTAATGAGTGTCAATTCACAGCAATGGTTTTTTTCCTTACTGACTACAAATTGAGGCAATAAATTATTTGTAGTGAAATTCGCATAGCTCTCAGCTTAATAAACTAAGCAAATAAATTGTAACAAAATTAAGCGTTGAAGCTCAAACAATTTCCAATACTGTTAGCTATAAATTATTCGCTCGGCGGCAGACAAAGTAAAATTTGAATTCGGTAATAAATTGATAAAGTTGTTATATTGGTGACAATACCTTAGCTAATTGATATTGCAGACGCTGTCAAAGATCGAGATATTACCTGGAATAAGAAAAAAAAAAAACAATTAAAATTTGTCCTATTACTCCGTCTGAGAAACTTAATAAACGAAGATATGTGCACTAATATAATAAAGAAGACGCGTTAATTGTTTGTAAGTTTGCAAGGGCCAATCTCTGAAACTACTGAAACGTTTTAACTGAAATTTAGCTCAGAGCTAAAGTAAGGGGCGCGAAAGGACGTAAAATTTATTTCGGAAAATTCTCCCGAAGAATCTGGAAACTTTTTCGCCACGTGGGTGAAGCTGCGGGCAAAAAAAGTAACTAATAAATGTATAGAAAAGCTAATAAAAATAAGTTTTCCTGTAAATTTTCATCACAATAGCAGTGGAAACCTTGAGTAGGCACTTAGGTACACAAAAGTTTCTCCATTTCCTTGAACCTCGAGAGGTTAAGGCTCGCAAGAAGCTGGGAAAATTAAAATAGCTATAAAATTACAGAAATTTGAAACTCATGAATATATGTGTAAGAAAATTTCGGCAATTTCATAATTAATGATCTATTATTATAAATTTTTAATTGATAAATAAAATCTCTAAGAATAATGAATAAAAAATCTAAGCCCACCTCGTCATAGACCGGACCTATTTTTAGCGGAAGCGTAAGTTCGTGTTAGCAACAAGCTCTACAAGAACTTGTTTGCCAGGCGGCGCTACCATTTTACCTGCTTGCTTTTGTCGCGTTAATGTTGTATTGGGATCTATATTGTTGTTGTTTACCATAACATTTTTAGGGTTCCGTACCCGTATTATGTGTGGCATGGAACCCTTTGTGCGCGAGTCCGACTCGCACCTGCCCAAATTGAGGACTGGAAAGCTTCATAATTTATTTTATGTTTAAATCTTCACTTTCTTTACTGTCGCGCAGGTGGTAAGGAAGCTCTTGAACTTCTCAGAACAGCTGATTAAATTTTGATTATTTCAATCACAACGCCCGCAGAACATGGCCATAGTAGCTTGAAATAGTTCACTTTCGTTTGAACTAGATAAAATAAGGTATTATTTCTCCGAGTTACGTGCCGTGTGCAGCGATGTGAAGAAACCCTGCTGCCCTAATCGCGTCCGGGACAGAATTGTGAGCATGGCTGAAACAGGCTCATTTGACAACTCAAAGGCTTCAGTCAGCAGAGTGGAATACATTCGAGACTAACCCCTTTTTTACCATGTTGCAATTTGGATTAGGAAGGTATTTTTAAAGTCGATTCTATTTGTAATTTCGATGTAACAAGCATGTAGGTATGAATAAGTTAAAACTCATAATAAAAGAATTTTTGTACTTTCATTTTTGACCTATGGGATTGATATTCCCATTTATTATTTTACTAGCTGATGCCCGCGACTTCGTCCGCGTGGAAGAAGATAATGCGGCCACAGTGGGATTCCCGCTGTAGAAAGTATCCAGTTTTTAGTTAGATAATAAAGCCGATACTGAAGGCTTTAACTTAAGTTTTAGTGCTGTCAAAACTAAATTTCTTCGTTACAAAATAGTCCTTAAGAGTTAGGATTAGAAGCTAAACTTCTTCTAACAGTGGTAACCATACAAAAACTCGTTCATTAGTTTTTGCGTGATGCATGAAATACCGAACTATTTTTTTTTTGTATCAGTATTCTACACCGCAATTTTATTTTTCGAATATCATTTATGTACAGACAGATAGACACGGTTCTATTACAGTTTTTAATAATATTTTAAATACGTAACTTTACAATTTTCAGTTATTATAGGTATAGTGGTAAAAAAAATATATTTATTATAACTGTTGCCCCCGAATTCGTCCACGTGGAATTTAGTGTTATCTGGCACCACTTAGAATTTTGAATATTGTAATTTGACAGTAGGGACAGTCGTAGTAGTTTTCTTATGTTCACAAATGATAACCTCCTCTTCTATTTCAAGCTTTGATATGAAAATAGGTTACTGCGTAACTTTTGGGCGAATGAGCCTCTAGTTTCAATTTTAATATATTTAAGCCACAATTAAGAATTTATTTTTACACAACATTTATCGTTTTTCCATCTTAGGCTAGCATGAAAAGATAGCTTGAATTACTGACCCGCGAGCAAGCCACATACAGTTGGCCGTGAAAAAAACAATCAGACCTTAAGTCGACATCAGCCTTAAGAGTCTGACCCTGGGACTTGTTTATAGTCATTGCAAAGCAAACGGCTACTGGAAACTGCGCTTGAATTCGAACGGGAAGTTAAGTATTAGAGACGAGTGGTATAAAACAGTTTCACCTGAGCCACATCCAGTAAGAATCTCAGCTTCAATAATTTTCCGTTGTAAAGCAGTTGAGTTCCATTACACAAATTTTATGTTCGAATCAAATAATTGCGCGATGTAATTTACTTGCAGCGCCATCTACTTTTCAATTCCAGAAATAACCATAATAATTCAGATCTTGGAGGTAAGACTAAAAAAATGACGATTATTAGATCATAACTGGCCAATTACAGGAAAACTATAGCGATTAAAAAAAAGTTGAGCACAAAATATGAGAAATATAATAAAAGAAGGAAAATCAACAATGTTATTGAGAAAAATAAATAAATAAATTTTTTTATACAAATACAATATAGGTATCAAATTGTATACAGGTACCTATTAAAAACTGATTGTAAAAATATATAGTTTGGCTATATTTAATTGCTTCTATTTCGAGAAATCTTTTAACTACCATATTCGTTTTTTGTCCTCGCTAGAAACACACTACTCAGAGCCTTCAGCCTCGCCTGAGTGCCAAACACTGATCAAACTTTTTCCGAAAAAGAGTCAAAATCCCTATCAGTTGTCAAAAAATGACTAATTTGAAAACAGAAGCGTAATCGGCGACCCCGAATGCCTCTTGATACCGAGTTTCATGTAAATTGGAATACTTTTTTGGACCTGTCAAAAAACTGTCAATACCTGTCAAATATTTTTTTTTTTTATTTAGCCCCAGCTTGATTGATCACTATAGTTGAAACCCAAACTCCTTACGATCAGCCGTTCGGGAGATATGGTCGATCAAAATTTTGGCAATTTCTTTTTTCAACTTTTTTTTCCCTCAGCCAGATCTCGCCGAGCTTCTAGAGTACCATGAACAGTGACCCAGTCTAGCATCAGCCGTTTGGGAGATACGGGCCTGTAAAGTTTTGACACTTTCGGCAGGTAGATCTCGTGGAGACCTTTTCCTAGACACCCATCAACATGGGTCTCATCCAGCCGTTTGGGAGATACAAGCCGTCAAAATTTTGACATAAAAAAAAAAACTTTTTTTGGCACCCCATGGTCCAACCCCTAGGGATGTACCACTTTCCGTTCTAAAGATATTTTTCTGGGATATATATATATAGATATAGATAGATAGACAGATAGACAGATAGATATATTATATAGATAGATTGTGGATATTTTATTTTTATTTTATTTTGAAAAACAAACAGTCTTAAAAGAAAAAACAAACAGTGAAAGGATAAGTAGACTTATTATAGACAGATATTTTTTTCAAAATTATCACACAGTATATCTTTATAAAAATACCGGAACGTTAACAGTTAAAGCTTAACAGTCTTATTAACTTAAAATAACAAAACATTTTCAAGAAGTACGTTATTATGTAACTTGTTATATTATGTAACTTGATATTAAACATGAAATATTTAGTAAAGGCACAATCATGAGTCTATTTACTCGAGTTTTTAGTTGGGTTAATTATGACGGAAAAAGCTAAACATTAAATGGATAAGTACTTATTATAGACAAAATAGGTTATCGAAAACTATTACATAGGTAGTATGTTATTGATAAAATTACGAGACATTAAGAGTGAAAGCACTTACTGGTGAGATATTATTAACTTAAGAGAACAAAAAAATTCAAGAACAATGTCAAATTACCTTATTTTTAAACACGAGATAATAATGATTATGAATATAAATTATGATTTGGTTATAACAGATGCTAGTAATGAAAGGGAAAAGCAGTTAAAGATTAATTACATTAATTATGGGAATATTTCAGTGGTTTTCTTTTTAAACACATTTAAAGACATTGAAAAAGCTTGTTTTGCATCACCGTCAAGAACTGATTTAAGTAAGTAATTATGTAAAAGAATCTATGAGGCGACAATGCCAAAACCAATGAAATGGCCAACGAAATCATACTCGAAAAATTCAAATGTCAGCCGTGGGCAGGGTCTATCAAAAGATAGAGTAGCAGAAAATTACCAAGAAATATTGATAGACCGAGACATACCTACAAGACCAAGATATGCAAAACAAAGACATGCAAGACCAATAGACCGAAACATACAAGACCAAGATATGCAAAACAAAGACATGCTAGACCGAGATCTACAAGACCAAGACATGCAAGACACTATAAATTAAGAAAAGAGAGACAAAAAAAAAAAGAAGGGAACATAACAGAAATCAGTATAGATTAAAAGAGATAGTAACAGAGTCTTTTGGAAGGTGGAACCAATATCAGCAGTGATAATGGGTTCGGACGGAAAAATCAAACTTCGCTAAGGTAACTATGTACTCAGGTAAGACATTGACCAGATCAATCGGACAGTTGTACCCGCTCGAACTCATGGATGACAAGGATAAGACATCAAACACTCCAGATCATGCAGAACAAACTTATTGAGAAAACAAATCAGAAGTTGACATGAGACATTAAATAGTAATTTTAATACACAAATACAGCTGACTTTTAATTACTCACTAATTTCCGGCCGGCAGTGTCGCGAATATCGCGAGTTAAATTTGGGTAAAATCATTTCTCTAAACTTTCGCGTTTTGTACACATTATAATATATATAATCGGGTCTTACCACGAGACATGCAACTGTCTCGAAACGTCGGGTGTCCCCCTTTTCGTAAAAAGGTAAAAATTGATCGCGGTAGACCCGATTATATATATTATAAAATCATTTCTCATTATCAATTTAATAATTTTTACCTCATTGCACTCAACACGGCACTGGCAGGAGGAAGGTGGCAACACTGTCGCGTTGATTGACAGTCAGCCATAGTTTGGAGTTGAAGGAATAATGAATGATTTTGTGTGTCAATGGTAAAGGATCATTGGTGAATCAGAACACATTCACTCTGCTTAGTGAAAAGTATATATTCAGGATCAGATAGATTAGGACCGAAAGATTGTATCTAGCAATAAAAATGAGTATGATATCGCTGCGGCGATTGTATCAGTGTTATCAAGACAATCAGTATTTTATCAGACCAGCTGTGAGGATTGGGGTGACTGTAAGGGTAGGTTGGAGGTCACAGGGGTTTTGGGAGCCCGATTCAGAGTAATATAATCAGAAGATTTTAGAAATGCCAGTTTTGATCAGACAGTCAGGTACGTGTGCACTATAAAGTGCAGGTACGTATATTATATAAATAAGTTAAATTCGCAAGCCAAAATAGGTTTCGCGACAACTGTTCAACCACGCTTAGTACCTTCCGGCCGCCATCGCAACTGTGTTTCACAACCAGTTGTCTACGAGGATTTTTTAGTCTTTCATGGCAACCAGTTGTGATAAAAACATATATATTCTTCTTCCGCAACCAGTTGCCAACAAGGAAAATCTCAAAAAGTCTAGTTGCCATAGAAGAGTTAATTTGTTTGTTCACAACCATAGATTACAAAACTTAAAGTACTTACGTATTTTAAAATTTTATAATCTTTGTTCAAACCTGGATTGCTATATATCAAAAATTAAGAAGATGATGATGCATAATGAGAAGCTAAAAGAGTTTATTAAATACATGGAAAAATATTATATTAATAGAAATATCAACGAATGGTGTGTATATAGTGAACGACATCGGACAAATAATGTTGCTGAGAGTTGGAACTCTAAACATAACAAAGAATTTAAGAAGCCATATGTAACCTTAAATAAGTTCCTAGCAGTAATATCCAGAAACAATTTAAACCTTTTAATAGAACCTACCTCTAAACGACGCAAAGAATACTGCGAAAGAGACGAGTTCATTATGAACAAATAAACAAATGAAATGCCATGAAATCTGAAACTCACTTTTATTCCGCTTAAGATAAAATATAAATATACAAGTAAAAAAAATTGTTCTTCGAATACCAAACAACTACACTGTACTTAAAAGAAAACTAGCTGAAATATCTTCTGCAACTAATATTTTACGAACTTACTAAAAAGTTATGGAGAAAGGGCTTATTATTTCAAGGCAATGCCCAACTGTAATTTCTTTTCCTTCTAGTTGTTGTATTGCCACATCAATTTCTTCGTCGATCAATTTGTACTCCAGTTTCTTTTTACTTTTTAATTTTAAATTGTAACTTTCCGTTTCCGTTAATAAAACGTCCAACAACAGTTTCTTCGTATTGCTTCTTAATAGATATAAAATTGCAGCTACTCTTCTGCTTCAAATCGTCCATTTTTTTTAGCACCACATTTCTCCCAAAATCAGCGATACAGTCAGTGTTATGTGCCTTGGATATTTTTGTTATCTCATTACGCGTGTTCACTGTCAAATTACCTTTACACCCGGTACTATTACAACATTTAAAAAATGAGTCTCCATTTGTATAAATTTTTTTGCGATGATAACGATACCCATCATACAGAAGAGTGACGCCTCCTCTTCTTGAACTTATGAATTCTAGCTTGGATGAACTTGGATATATATTTGACGTAGACATTGCTTGATGGGCACGTATTTAATGCATCGAATTCAAATTATAATGTCTAATGGCACAAATTGCATTTAAATGATAACCTGTGACCTTAGAATAATAACGCCTATTATTCTAAGACCTGTGACCTAAAGTTAAAGTTATATTATAACCAATTACTTATTTATATGTAGCTCGTAAGCAAATAACTAGAACTTGAATGATAGTACAGAGAAAAATATGACATGACAATGTCAGGTTAAGGAATTACAAATGGTTTTTTTCGAATATGACAGATATCTGTCATGATGACTATGTAAGAAATAAGGAGGTTTTATTGCTTGAAATGATGTGTCGAGATTAGTGCGTGACAAGAATATTACTGGTTGCCATGAAAGACTAAAAAATCCTCGTAGACAACTGGTTGTGAAACACAGTTGCGAAGGCGGCGATTTTTTTCTTTGTTGGCAACTGGTTGCGGAAGAAGAATATATAAAGTCGCCGTCAATAGAAATTGTGGACTATGTAAACAAACCGTTTTCTCAATTTTTCTCAAGGTTCTGTCACGGAGTCTCACTGAACATTATTCCAAATCATGAAGCATCAAGTCTTACGAGACATTCACTGTATTTCATCATGAAATATTCAATAATCACCAGTTAATTACGGAAAATCATAGAATCAATAGTCAATTCTGTACTGCGTCGAGATTGCTGTCATATTTTTTTCTCATCGAATCTGTATTTTCTTTGAAAATTGGTGATGTACGAATCTATTTGAATTTTGAATCTATTTTATTCGTGATGATATTTTATTCCGTCTCTTTTTTTGGCAGCGTTACTTCATAATCTTTGACATAAATATGTGTGTGATTCTATCGAGAGCTGTGTGATCGATTTGACTAGCGATTCATCAGAATATTTTTGCGATAAATCAAATAAAGAAAATTAATTAAGCACCTATCATATTTTAATCACATACTTACCCATCTCTAGATAGTTCACCTATTCATAGACAAAGACAACATGGCGCTTTGTTTACATAGTCCACAATTTCTATTGACGGCTACTTTATGTTTTTATCACAACTGGTTGCCATGAAAGACTAAAAAATCCTCGTAGACAACTGGTTGTGAAACACAGTTGCGATGGCGGCCGGAAGGGCTTAGTAAAGGTTTCGCAAGGAGGAATTTTATTCACAAGTTTTATTATAAAAAAAAACTAAACGTTTTAGGAAAAATTTGTTCGTTTCAGAGTGTAATAAAGTTTAGACAGGTTTTAATCCCTCCCACCCTGGCTTCCCCTTTGGTGTGAAATATTTTTTCTTTAGGTCTTTCAACTAAATGAAGAAATAGGGTAGACGCACCATTCTCACTGCGGTGAGTGAGCACGATCTACCCGCAGAAATAATGATTACCAAAAAAGTTTTTTTTTCTATTTTAATCTTTAAAATTAGTGCTTGAAAGGCGAGTTGATGAGTTATGTACCTTGTAATCTATTTAATATATTCCATGGTATAATAAAACAAGGTATGTTCCTTGGTGATGTGTGGAGGTTTTGTGTTCCAAAATGGGGGAACTTGAGTACGTCATCACGCTATCGACGGTTCTCAAACTTTAAAATTCGGGAATCGTGGAAATTTTTATGTCCTTAGAAATAAATTACTAGGAATGCATGTGGATTTTAACTTTTCAGCTGCAGAGGGATGGGTGTGGCGGCTTAAGTGGGAAGTATTCAATAAAATGTCAGAAGTCGCAAAATGAATTGAACACACTCTCGCTGTGAATGAAAATACTAGTGAAAATTCGCCATTCAAAGTAATAAATCAAGCGTATGGAAAACACCACACTAACTTCTGCACGTAACGAAATTTAACGTGATCTTAGAGCTTCATATAAATATTACATAAAATTTGTCACTATAACTTACTTTTCTTAGAATAAATACCACACATAGACCAAAATAATTACTACGAAAAAAAATGCAGCAAAAAAAATACATGAACGTGAGAGAGCACGGAACTGATAAATTCATGAGGAATTTTTTATTATTATTTTATCTGACATTTGCCTAGAAATCATCCCCAAAAAATTTCAATTATTCATGTAATTTTTTCGAAGGATATCCAGAAAGTGAAGTCGACCAAAAAAAAAAAATTTTACATGTCGAAAAATAATGTTGGAAAGAAACCATTATTTATTAATGCGTAAAAAAAAATGTGATACCGTATGCCAATCTTACGTCTCGGTTAAAAAAAATATTTGCAACTCGAAAGGAGCGATTAAACGCATAATAAACAGAAATGCAGCCATGAAATATCATGAATAAGAAAAAAACACATTATATTTTTTTACATTCTTATCACCATATCTGTTTTCCCTTCTTAGATTTTTTTGGTGTCGTGCTAAAAGTTGCTACTGCTGATCTATGGATTGGCATAGGTTTCATTCGTGGATAAAAGGTTTTCAAATTTTGGACCAAACGCCAAGGGAAGAGTTGCATCATCCTTTCAAACTTGTACAATTACAGCCAATTTGCTCGTGGAAACTCGCAAAATAGAACATTTTTTCACAAATATGAGATCTAGATACATAACAGGTTGATTTTTCGCGCCCCGAAATACCTTCTATGTACTGTAAATATTGTAAAAATCCTTGTAAATAGGAAACGATGTAAGTATATATACAATTATATTGGATAAATGGGGTAAGTAGGACTTACAATTTCTGATGCTGGCTTTTGGGCCACAATAGCGAAGCCACTCTTGAGCCATCAATTCATTTTTGGGAAAAGTAAAAAGTCTAATTATTCCGCCTTTTTCAGAGCAATTTTTACAATTACGGATCGCACAACCGCCCATTATTGCTTGATGAGATTATCAATTTATCATTTAATAATCAGCTCATTTGCAACTGGGAAACGCGCTTCAACCTTTGGGAATCTCTGTGTAGAGTGAAAACAAACTATTAAATTCACTCTCGTGCAACAAGGATGACAACAAATGGAAAAAACGCCATTAGATATTGCCAGTATTATACGCTTATTTTTACCCAAACGTTTCACACAACTTCTGCAAATCTGATCATAAAGATAAGCAAAAAATCAAAATTAAATTTGTTTAAGTTTAATTTCAACAACAAAAATACTCATCAATGTTATGAATAGTATAAACCTTTTTGTAAACAAAATAACTTAAAACTATTTTCCTTATCATGAAATAATGACATAAAATGGCAAGCACGTAAGATGACGTCACCAAGGGCTGGTGCGTTCCAAATATTTAAAAATATCAGTGTCGCCGTACGATCTCTCGTGTCATTCATTCGCACTCATACAAAATTTCATATGCTATCCTGTTGTCAGGGTTCAAATTGTAGCAAGCTTATGTTTTGGAATGGAAACCAAAGGAACAGACCATGTTTTATTCGGCCATGATCTATTCAGATGAAGATGTCATATGTGTATGACAGAACTTCACTTCAGGTAAGTTAGTTTAAACACAAATTTGTCATTGTACTTATGAGCACGCTTGAAATTTAGTTGTACGGTAGATGAAAGTGCACCTAACGCAAACCTGAAAAGGTTTATGTGGTGTTTATTGTAGTAGATTTAAGCAAAATTTCATGTAAAACAACAAAAAAAAATAATTTAAAGTCATGCTAGAAGTTAATTTGTTCGGGAGCACCGTGAACAGCAGCTCTTGAACTACTCATATAAAATAAATTCACGTTAGAGCTTTCACTATGAATTTTGTTTGTGACGAGGGGTCTGTGTATGTGAAAGATAAGGAGAGTGGTTATTGTATGAAGGATAAATATTTAAGCAAGGAGAAAGATAAGTAGGATATTTTGACAAAGCGTCGCCACTTGGGCCCACAAGGGCCTCTTACGACACGTAAACGGATTACGAGGGTCCGGCGGGCCCTTGTTAAAGCCAAAAGTGTTGACTGTGAACCTAATGGTTGTCAAATCCAGTGAGTGGCCTTCCAACTTCGCAGATTGCGATTCTTGCAAAATAACAATCCAATCTTGCTGAATATACAACAACACCAAACTTTAATTTTTCTTTTCAGTATGGTTTTTGAGGGCATTATTTTGTGTATTATTTTGCCAAATAGACCAACCACTGCGCAGATCCCGATAACGTTTATTCCCGAATGGAAAAGTCAAATTAGACATTTCTTTCTTATTTGAATCAGGCAAATAGTAAAATTCGGAATTTTACAAACGGCATCGTCAGTTTCTACAAACTGCAAAAAAGCCCGCTGTTTGTAAAATGACTTGGTAATTTTCTAAAAAGTCAAACTCCAAACTCTTTCACCAAAATGTGAAAAATAGGTGTGACGACGAGCGGAGCGAGGACAACCGTGTTCAGTTTTCATGAGAGTACATATTGGGAGCCGAGCGAAGCGGAGCGGAACGAGGCGACCCTCAATAGTTCTAACCTGTTCTAACAGAATAATGCTGAATTTGAAGATTCGTCAAATAGAAAAATAGCAAGCGTTTAGAAACTAACGACGCCGTTTGTAAAATGCCGAATTTTTCTATTTGCCTGCGACATATAATACCTTCTGTGCTACTTTGCAATTTTAAAATATTTAGGTAAAATGGTTCGATAAAACGGGTAACATTTGGACATTTTACTTGTTAAAATTTACATATTTTCTTAACTTTAGGCCTTGTATATTAACAAAACGTGACAAATAATTTAAAGAGCTTGGCACCCCTGTCATGGACAGGTGCGGGCGGCCTGCCAGCAATAACTTATATTTCTGAACGGAAACATTGGATTTAACTGGATACCTAGCGTTTGTAGGATAATTAAATTGTCTTGAGAAATGCGGTTATGTATTGGTCTTGCTTGAGAACCAAAAGCGGAGGGACACGATTGGATCACATGCAAGCTCGCTACTCAAGACAAATGAAGCCACCAAAAACAGGAAGCCATATTGAGCAAATTGAATTTGTGGTTTACCTGCAGACTGATACTGTATCTGATACAGAGGCAACAAAATACTTTGTCTCGGCATATATCTCAGAGGTGGCGTTAGAGGTGTTTCGAGTGCCAGGAAATGACAGCAGGTATGTATTTATCAGTCGATTGATGCCAGCCCCATACCGCGGGCTGAAATATATCGAGTTTAAATTTATGTTTTATAGTTTTTATAATCATAAAGAGTATATAATAACTCTTTATTAATAATTATAGAATTAATTGAAACTTGAGGATAATTCATGATTTATATAAAAACGGCTCACCTCAATACACGTTATGATCGGGAAAGCCGACCAGTTTCAGCAGATTTAGACTGCCTTCATCTGGGCGAGTGAAGACGTTTACGCGACGACGTTACGCCTCACAAACTGGTCGGCTTTCCCGATCATAACACGTATTGAGGTGAGCCGTTTTTAAATAAATTATAAATCTTTATTAATAGTTTACGAAAAGAAACCAACCGGTCCTTTTTGTTGTTTTAATATATCTCTGTTTTCCTAAATATTTGGCTTTCTAGAAAGTTTTTTTTTTTCAGTAGACGTTGATGCCATTTCAACATAATTCTCGCACCATTCGTAAACTCTACAGCAACCAGCAACCATCGAAATATTTCGATGACAGCAACGAAATAATCTTTATTATTTTTTAGAGGTCGCTATTTTGCTTTATCTTTAAAAATAATAGTGACATGACAAAGCATTGAATTCCATTGTATCTGAAGGATTCCGCAGACGCGATTGAGTTATGGAACCCTTATAAGACAAACCTCTATTTTGCCTCTTGAACGTTGCTGTCTACAGATTGAAGGCGGAATTTTGAGCGCGGTCGAAAGTAATAATGGCTTCCTGTCATTAGATGACTCGGCAAGCGGATTGGATTTGAAATTGAAGTGACAGAATGATAAAGGAGAAGCACTACTGCTTCACTGGCTCGCTACGGGTGCCTCGAATTTAAAGGTTATCGTCCTATTGCCTGTTAACATTAAAACTTAGGTATAGATCGAAGCGGCAAGCGACACAATCTTATAGCGCATATCTAGTTGACAACGATGTTAGCTTGCCGTAAAATAATTATATTATAATGTTATATATAACATTTTAAACTCACATATAGACCAGACACGAGGTTTTCCTAAAAAAAAAAAACAGGGAATTCTACCTTTGATGAAACTAAAGAATAAAACATCAGTGATACAGAAAAATTGCTAGGTGGCTATTACTGGATATCATTAGAGAAGAACAAGTCGCCCCTTGAGTTCATGATTTACTTTATCTGCGAACATCAATTTATTTTATCTCACGACGCGACGTCAGGCTTAGTTGTAGTGCGCGGGAGTGCGCTTCAGAAACGTATATGTGCACGTTAAAGTACGTCAGTCGTTCAGTACAAAGTGCACAACTTAACTTTGTTTGTCTTGTTAAGAAGTTATAAGTGAAAAATCTATGTCCAGCAGTGGACTGATGGATGGATGGATGGAGTTGTGCACTTTGTACCGAGCGACTGATGTTTAACCTTAAACATTATTTAGCAAGGTTGTGCAAGTGATTCTAAATTTTGTTGTGGAATATTTGTGCGCCTTGAATGAGCAGGTAATTTTTTCGCGACAATTTTCCAACTTTTCTTTTATCATAACAAAAAGTTCAAAGAAAATGTTTGCGAGATCTTATTTCCAAACAGCTACAACATCTTTGATCTTTTTAAAATTTTAAAAGCAAAAGTTTGTAGCACAACTCACACAAGGTTCCATAATTTCCGCCGTCTTCGTTTCACTTCACATACATTTTGTTCCTGCCTATGCGATGCGAATAGCCTCGTGTTTAGATCAGAGCGGTCTAGAAGTTTGGCGCGACAAATACTACCATCTAACGAAATTTAAAAAATCTTCGAGGCTTCTATGAATGTTTTCGTTATTTGCCATGATAGAGGCCATACTAACACGTTATGCGAGAAAATTTTATTTGCAAAATGAGCAGTTTTGATCCCTGGCCAAGAAAAGTTGTTTATTTTTATTTTTTCCAAAATCGATAAAGACTAATTTGAGCAAATTTTTCTATCTCCCATAGCTTAATTTTTCCCCATAATGTCCCATCTCAACTGAAAGCGCAACCTACTAAAATAGATGCACGAATATGAATATACCTAAGTGCGTTTTCGAAGATACTCTTTTTGAATGTTCTCGAAAGTTTATGAATTTCTTTCATCTGAAGTACACGGCCTTTCGTATGAATGATTCATTACTTCTCTGAACCTCAGAAGAGAACTTTGATGTTAAGTTGGTCTACACTTCAGGAGTAGACAACGAAATGTAAATCTCCTTTTGGAATGGAATTAGGTATTTGTTGTTTTCTTTTGTTCCAAGTTTAGTTAGGGAAAATCTTCAAATAAATATATCGCTTTACTTATTTTAAATTAGCTGTACAACAGTGAATACAAAAACGTTTCATATATATTTAGTTATTATTCCGGACCCCAAGGTATTTATTCACTTGTACGGATAAAACTTCCTATTTTTTTAATTAGGACGACTAGAATGTAAAATATACGTACCCATTTATAATAAGTTGTAATCATATTGTAGAATTCGGCATTTGACGCGAATTTTATGTATTATTATTTATATAATTTGGCTTCAACTTTATATACCTTATTTTACATGTACAACGCCTCTTTAGCAATCTTAATGTATTTTTTTTCCCACCTAAAGGTTGTCTGGATGAGATCTCTTTAAGCGATAAGACCACCTATTTGTACTTACCCTTTGTAATCGTATTTTTAAGTTAAATTAATTGTATTCTTTTTCTTTTGTAGTGTGACAATAAAGCTATATTGTATTGTATTGTATTGTATTGTATCGTAATTCTGTTAGAACAATGGGGGGGGTCGCTTCGCTCCGCTCCGCTTTGCTCGGCTCCTAAAATTATGTACATGTAAACCTAACATGCTACTCCTCGGTCCGCTTGTCGTCGCATAAATTTTTGACTTTTTGGTAAAAGATTTTCGGTTTCATAGTTTGAAATTTGTAGGATTCCTACGAAATGACGACGGCTTATAGATAGCATATTTTGTAGGGTACGGAACAACCGTTGCGTCAGCTCGAACTGTTTTGACCGATTTTTTAAACCTTACCCATTAGTAAGAGTTTGCCAGTTCCATTTTTTCCTCGCGTTCGTTGATCCACCATAATCTCCTTACCCTGAAGGGAGTTTATTGATATTTATTTTTTATTTTTGCGGAGTCGTAAAATAAATAAATGACGAATATTCCAAAAATGTTACTACATAAAATGGATTAGCGCTTAGCTTTTGCTTTATGTTTTGAAAGATTTTTGCCCGCCGTATTAGAGCTCAAAGGCCTAGTACGCAGCGATAGTAAGAGGCCCGTCGGACATACACTAATCCCCTGGAAAATGGGCGGTCGCTAGTGTGGGACGCAACATGCGTCGACACCGTGGTGCCGTCCCATCTCAGGGGGAACGCTATCCTTGCTGGCGCGGCGGCGTCGATGGCTGAGGGTGTCAAACGGCGTGTATACGTGGAGCTGGTTGCAGGCTACATTTTTATGCCTTTTGCCGTAGAGACATTGGGGCCGTGGGGACAAGACGCAAAGCGTCTATATAACGTAATATCGTCGAGGTTGGTCGATGCTTCCGGAGATCCAAGGGCTGGGACCTATTTTGGTCAGCGCATAAGCCTCACAATACAGCGAGGCAACGCCGCCAGCCTATTGGGTACTCTCCTCGATGATGACGGTGATCTGGCTCACATATTTTATCTGATCTAGAGCCCGCTATGAGACAGACAGGTTGGTATTTGTTTTTCTTTTATATTTTATTTAACTTTAAGTGAGTTTTATAAAAAATTGTATTATTATTTATATGTCATTTAAGTTTCTTACTTGTTACTTAAAATAAAAATAAAAAAATGGTTTACTTAAATATTTTTCGTCTTTCTTTCAAATCATAAAACCCGATTCTCGGGTTTCGTAATTACAAAGAAAGCCGAAAAATATTCGAGAATCTCGGACAATATTTCTTACTCTTCAATTCCTCCCAATATTTCTTGTCTTTTAACATTTCTTTTCTTGTAGAGATTTTTATTGTAGAAACTTTTTCATTGTGTCGAGTAGAAAATTCAATTGGAATAAATATTCAAAAAGATGATTTTCTATTATGGAAACATGTCCTCAACTTCAAAATGCTGTCATATTATGGAGTCAATTTCTAAATTAATTTATTAACTTTTTACATTTTTCATGCATTTTTTAGTCAATTTCAAGCTATGAGTGAACTAGGAGGTGAAAAAAATTTGGTGCTTTTGTCCACCGCCTATCTAACAGAGGTGAATCAAGACGAGAGAGTATAGTTCGGGAGCAGACGACCTCAATTCACTGACTTATATGCTCTTTGAGAGCGTCTTTCAACTAAATGAATTTTATGCTAATGGCGGCTGCAATTTGAACAAGAACATCTCTCTCAGACTTAGTGCCTTCCAAATAACTATTCGTGTGTTATACTCTGCAAGTTGCTTGAAGTTATTCTGCTTTAATTTTAATTAAGAATGAACTTCTAAAGTCTGTAACTAGGTATTAATCTATTCATGAAGTTTGTTCAGTTCAACTTTTTATAAAAGTAGGTGAGATACTAGCTGGTCGGAATTTGTTTAAATATTTAAGGCGCTACCGTAAAAATATTGTCACTTTTTAAGATTCAAGATACTTTATTTGTTGAACCAAGGGTATTGAAGGTGTAGATTACAATATTAATTAGTCTCCTCTCAGTTCTACCCTGCAGGGTGTACAAATATATAAGCACACAACATCAAAACAAATACTAAATAAAGCAAAAAAAATATAATCAGAGGAAAAGCATGCAACTTTGACCTGTAGACATAATCACTGATGATGAACAAATCACATTACTTAAATATCATAACATAAACAATAAACAATAAAAAAGAAAACTAAAAAAAAAACAAACAAAAACAAGCACGCAGTAAACTAAACAAACAATGTTACCTATCTATCTATTATCTTATCTATCTAGATATGTACTACACTAGCACTTCGTGCCGCAGACTAAAATACTACTATAATAGGTTGCTAAGTAGGTACGAGACTAGCGCTTCTCGCCGCAGACTAAAATACTATATTATACATATAGCTAGGTAGGTACTAGACTACCGCTTCTCACCGCAGACTAAAATGCAACTATAATAGGTAGCTAATTAGGTAGGTACTAGACTAGCGCTTCGCGCCGCAATCTAAAATACTGGTATAATAAATAGTATGTATTAGCCGATATGATCAATACGTCAAGACATTAACCCACGGGCCTCCCATTTCTCAACCGAAAGCGTTAGAACAAACATATTGTAAAATGTATCCCATCAAAAACATAAAATGTACAAGAATGGCAAGTCTCGCAACGCAATACTTCCACCGTAAAAAGTTGTGAGATCTTATGTAAAGCCAAGTCTGCTATTTTAGTTTTTATGGAAGCACCTTTTCATTTAAGTTAGTATGGGAGCACCTATTTAACAAATTTATCATTAATTGTTTCCTATTTAGTTACCTACCAACATTAAGTGACTGTATTAATATTAGTCATCTTTATTTCTCTAATAAAATATAGTGACTTCGCAATCGCACAGCAACATATACAACATATCGGCTACCTAATACCAATTTATTAGCGATTTGAGAAGATATTTATACGCATCAGTGCTTTATTTGTGCTCTGCGATTGCAAAGTCACCATATTTTATTAGGAAATAAAGATGACTAATATTAATACAGTCACTTAATGTTGATAGGTAACTAAATAGGAAACAATTAATGATAAATTTGTTAAATAGGTGCTCCCATACTAACTTAAATGAAAAGGTGCTTCCATAAAAACTAAAATAGCTGACTTGGCTTTACATAAGATCTCACAACTTTTTACGGTGGAAGTATTGCGTTGCGAGACTTGCCATTCTTGTACATTTTATGTTTTTGATGGGATCTCATTTCTTTTTGTAGGTAGTCGTCCTTTTTTTCTTCTCGGGTAATATTTCTTGCACGTCAGCTGCGGATTTTCTTAAAACCCACTCCCTTTAACTGATCATAAGGACATACTCCTGAGAAACTAGTATCGGGAAGGAGCATTTCATAATGACCACCTAAGAAACTACCAGAGAATCGTAAACGTTTCACTGGCATCCCAGGATCGCCACCGAATGATCCTCTCAAACGGCCATTTTCGTAAACCTCGAACGTAAATGGATACAAAGCGGTGGCTGCCATAAGTTCGGATACGGAACCGTAGGTGGTAGTTTTCATCATTGCTGTCGAGTACATGTGTCTCCACGCTCGTCACACGTATAAAGTTGCATTTGATCCCAATGCGCTACCACATACTCGACTACCGCACACCTAATGTCATATGACGACTCAATGTTCCCATACATAGAGAATGACAAAGAATGGAACAAACATGAACCATCTCCAGGTATAGGGACAACTAGGTGTGGACAAGGATTTTCATTTATGTACAATATTTCAGGTTCCATTGCAATATTAATTTTTACGGTAAGTTATTATTACTATTATCCACAATTAGATGCAACAGGCAGGTTAAAATTTCTTTTGACCATGAAGTAAAAGGCAGGCTTGTCAGTCTAAACCACAGAGTACATTATTATGTCTAAACCTCTCAGAATAATGAGCTAAACCTGGTCTTTTTTGAATGACACACGAGTACATAGACATTTCAATATACCTACATCATAGAGGATGCATATACAAATAAAACAACATTAGCCTTACTTAAAGCTTTACTTGATAAATAATCTTTTACCTTGATTTTTAGGGTTCCGTATCATTAGGTTCCGTGACCCTATTATTAATCCTCCGCTGTCTATCCATCTATCACATGGGTCTACAGCTTCAGCCGTAATAGGTAGCGCGTAAATATTTTCACATAATATATGTTACATTGTCCTCTATCACGGCAAATAATAATATGGCCCCTATCACAGCATAAAAAGTTCAATAAATGGAAATCCAAGGGGGGTCCAATTATTCGATGTTATTTGTTTCAGCTCTATCTTTATAAAACAACAATTTTGGGCATATAAATATTAGAGTTCCGTATTCAAAAGGTGCTGATTTGTTTGTCAGGCGCTACCATTTTAGCGCCTTGTTTTTTGTCGCCTTGATGTTGCTATGTCATCTTTATTGTTGGTATTTACCATAATGATTTGGGGTTTCGTACCCATATTGTGTGATGGTAGTACGGAACCCTTCGTGAGCGAGTCTGACTTGCACTTAGCCGGTTTAATAGCGACTTAATTACGAAATGTTGATATTTATCTTCTTAAATAGACTAAGTGTGTTTTAGGGTTCCTTACCCAAAGCACAAATTATTATAACAAAGGCTCTATCGTTAGAACGGTTATACATACAAGTACCTACAAGTTGAAAATTTAGGCAGACTACTTTAAAGTAAAATAAGAAATAATAAAAATTAGGGTTCTTTCCTAAAAAGGTACCGAATTGTTTGTCAGGCGCTACCGTTTTATCGCTTTGTTTTTTGTCGCCTTGATGGTGCTATGGCATCTATGTTGTTGCAATTTACTTTTAGGGTTCCATACCCGTATTGTGTAGGGGTACGGAACCCTTTATGCGCGAGTCGGATTCGCACACTACCGTTTTTTTAGTGACTTAATTACGAAATGTTGATATTTTCTTCTTAAATAGACTAATATTGTGAATATGTGGAACATTATAAACCACCCTTCTTAGGGTGCCTTACCCAAGGAACAGATTATTATAACAAAGGCTCTATCTTTAGAACGGTAATACAACATACAAGTAAAAGTTTAAACTTTGGGCAGTCTGTAGTAAATACTTTAAAGTAAAATAATGAAAATTTGGGTTCCGTACTAAAAAGGTACCAAATTGTTTGTCAGGCGCTACCGTTTTATCGCTTTGTTTTTTGTCGCCTTAATGTTGCTATGGCATCTATATTGTTGTTATTTACCTTTAGGGTTCCGTACCCGTATTGTGTAGGGGTACGGAACTCTTTATGGACGAGTCAGATTCGCACTTTACCGGTTTTATTTTTTAGTTTTCGCACTTTAACTTTAATGTAGAATTTTTCGTTTTAGGCGTCTTTAATGCAAAGCAGCATACCACCAACGTCATCTAGTGTGATACAAATTTATAGATGCAACTGGAAACATACATTTTGTATAGACTTTGTATGGAAATATTAAATTACCAACCGCAAATAACATTTTTATATTTTTTTGTTGCAATGTACACTTAACACTAACCGCATACAAAATTTCAAGTTTGTAGGCCTGCTAGAACACCTTTAGACTTTTGATGATGTGTCAGTCAGTCAGTGACAAAATAAGGGAACTTTGACTTGAGATATTTCGTAATCAAATATAGGTACAAAGTTGTAATTTGGGGTCAGAAGTAGGATCAGTAAGTACTCTTGGTTCCTGAAATTTCAGACTTCTAGCTTCACCCACAACGAAGATACAGGGGGGTTGAAAGTGCCGTGAGTTGCTTCGAGAAAAGGATGGTACGGCCGTTCCGCGTTTTTTCTGCGAGACATTGCGGGGGCACTGCCGTGCCCCCAGATTGCAGCGTGGCAAATTGTTCTAACTCTTCAAATAACGCAAATAAGATATCCAAAGGAATTTCATTTCACTCGTAAGTAATTTAAACACGTATTTACTGTGATATTTACAGAATAACACTTGCGGTAAATAAAATTTCAACCTTACCATGAAATATTTAGCATTGTAGCGAGTAGCGTTGAAATTAGATAATATTTTGTCCATTGCAGGTTAGAAGGAGTGTCGTCTCACATTGAGTTAGAATATTAACGCCGCAATGTATATTTTTCAAAAATTATCAGCATAGCATAGACCTAATTGTGTCATAGTGCGGCCGCTGGTCATGGCTCTTTACACACATTGGCACAGTGCCATGACGTATTTGGTATTTTACATCTAAGCTTCATAGAAATACTGTGTTATTTTGGCTGTATGAAGACGGGTGAATCTATGTGTGCGCCGCGTATGTTTACTAACTAGGTAATAGTACGTTATTCCAAAAAGTGGCGACAGAGGTTCTCGATAGGGATGAAACGATACCATCTAGGTATCGATACTTTTACTCGATACCGTATCGTTCATGAGGTATCGATACCTACTCGGTATCGAATGAAAAGTATCGATACCTACTTGTATCGGACAGTCTTTTCGTAGGAAGAATTAGGCAAATAAGAACAGCAGTAAGTACATACAATGATTTGATTAGGTACCTATTGCTATTACAAATTCAGTCACAGTTTTAATAAAAAACAAACAAACGAGCGACGCACGCCAAATGATGAATGACTGACTGAATTAACGAATAAATGACGAAAATCACTGACAGATTAACTGAGCAGTAGAAGAGCTGATACGTTCGCGACACAAAAATTTAAACTAGACCTTACCATAGAGTAAATAATCTTGTGCACACGAGTTTTTTGACACTCCTCAGTGAGTGACCGACCGAGTACCGATACAAGTACTTACTTCACGATACTACTTGTTACTCAGCTCTAAAGTATCGATGCCAAAAGTACTTGGTATCGAAAGAAAAGTATCGAGTAGTTACTTGTATTTACTCGTATCGTTTCATCCCTAGTTCTCGAATAAAATTTGTGTCACGCCATCCCCGTGGTTAGAAGCCTGATCTTTCTACAGCACTATTGGGTCGAAGACTTCTGCAGGTGGTATCTATCAGTTTCAACTTGATATCTCCCATGGGGCCCATGCAAAAGGGTCATGACTGACGGACAGAAAGATAGACGGGCAACAAAGTGAATCTATAATCGTTCCGATTTTTCATTTTGAGGTACGGACGGAGCCCTAAAAATCTCTAATCTAAGAAAGGTATGTTGTTTTGCTTCGTTCAGAAATATCAGATTTTGGTATTTAAGCTGTTCGATACGACCCCAAGACGAAAAGCGGCAATGACAATTTAATGACCGTAGAAGGGCGGGCCTTTTGTTCCTTTATAGTCATTGGGTCATCCCTTATTAAGTAAACGAAGCATCTCTATTATGAATCTGGAATAATATATTACCGGGTTGGATTGTGTTGCGAAGTCAAATCCTGGTTACGAGGGTCTTATTTGCTCTATCATTTGGTTCAAGCTCTATAGGCGTCCCATTTGTTGCAATTCTCTTCCGCGAGGAGTGGTCGTCACGGTTTAAGAGTCCGTATAATGCCAAATGCACATTAACATCAAATGACCATTTTACTTTGCGTAACTTGGTCAATTTGCTTAAAAAAAATTTGGATAGTAGACTTTACTTCTAATGGGTGTGTCTTAGCAAAAACGCTAATAGCTTAAATTCACTCGATAGAAAAAATTTACGAAGTTGCCTCTAAATTTTACGTTTTTCAAGCGTTAAAGGGCCTTCCTTAAATCATACAACCTTGAAATTGGTATTAAAAATAAGTAAACCAGAGACTCCGAGCGTGAGTGTGAGCATATTTTAATAATTTCATCTCTAGATTGATTCTTACTGACAGCAGGCTATACGGGATTTCGACACAATAAAGGACATCCTGTAGTTCCCCTTTGACGCCCAAGTCGCTAATAACGGGCAAATTGCCTTTTCTTGTTACTTGTATGAAATTAGCATTCTTTGCGATCGAAATATTTATGAGGTTTTTTAGTAAAGTTAAATTTCGTGCTAGATCTTTTCGGTTTGTTAGGTGATCGGAAGCACCAGAGTCCAAAATAAAGGTAATGCTATTTTGACCATCTTCATATGTATTTCCGCCAGCCATAAAAGCAAATCCGGACACATTCGGGTTGTTTGGTTCCGTGTTTGCTATCTAAACCATTCTATTGTTGCTTCTTTTGTTTTCAAATTGGGCTCCCTTGTTATAAAAACAGTTCCTATTCAAGTGCCCTATTTTTCCGCAGTTAAAACATTTTTTGTATTTCATGTTATTTTTGAACGAAACTTTAAATGACTTTCCTTTGTACTGGAAATTCTTTGTTTTGTTTGGAGTCCTCCGCGATTCACCTTGTGGTTTCATTGTTTCAGCCTGGAGTACTTTTAGACTAGTGTCATGTCCTTCACTGAATAGCTTTATCTCATGATCTAGTAATCTTGTTTTTACAAAAGCTAAAGTCATGTTTTCTTCAGCCAATGTCTTTTTTGCCGTGACGATACTGTTGTAGATTTTAGGAAAAGTCATAAATAGGTGAGTTGGTTTGTCGGACTCTTCTAACTTTGCACCTGCAGCTGTGAGTTTGGTGATGATATCATCAAATATTTGTAAGTGTTTAATTAACGGGGTTTCACTTTCCAGGTTTAAGTTTAGTAATTTTGGGGGCGGTTTATTATAAATAGTTACTACCAGTATTATGGTTAATTAGGTAATGTATCTTTGACGAAAGATGAATCCTTATCTAAACTTAATTATACGTAATTATGCATATCTAAAAAGAATGCGGCAAACGTGTAGACGTGCTTCCACAATACTCCCCCCTCAATAAAATTAAATAAAACATATTAACAAATTAATAATAAATATCAAATACAAAATTTAGAATGGAACATGCTGAAATAATATTAATATTACAATTATTGCGTTTGTAAGTTATAATAACATAGTATAAATTTTTGTAAGCACTGGTCACAAATCGCTTCTTTACAGCGTTTGTAAAATTATTTCTGTAGAAGTTGACGTCATATCACCTTGTTTCGTCCAAGCATGTCACCCCAAAATATTTTATTCCTTTTTAAATCTTCACAGTATTTGATTAAATTGTTCTCATTATTTGCCTTAGTTCATGTGTTCTCAATCCTTGGTCTCGTTTTCTGATACCAAGTTTTGATGAGGAAGTAGTCATAACGCGTGGTTGCTTGCATTTGCCAGGTTGCTCCAGTCTTCGTTAAGTTGAGACGAGCGGTTCTGCTGAAGATGAGTGTCTTCTGTGTAGTTAGTTTGCTCTACTCCACAGTGAGTCGGGATGAGCGGTGAGGGTGAGCCCTTCATTGGACCAGTTTATGTGTCAGAACGCTGAAGCTGTTCGGCTCTACTTTAAGGAGTTGTCCTGGCTGGGCTGACTGACCGGGGGGAAGTGCACAATATTCACGATTACCGAGAATCAGTGCAGGACTCATCGCCAACGCTACGAATTTAGAATTTAGAGGGTGAGCTGCAGAACCAAGAAGCTATGAAGGCTGCGTTTGATCTGGTTAGGCTCGAAAAGTGCTGGCTTGCTGCGCGAGTGTTGATGAACTTGTTTTGCTTATACTGCGAAAATATGGCTGCGAAGATATCCACAAAAAACTTATACCACTTCTTCAGTCGGTAGTGTTAACTGTTAGACGGTTAATTTGCACACAGAGTGTTTAATTTTCTCGTTTATATTGCCATGGAATTTTTTTGATGTTTCTTGACCTTGACCATAACAAATAAGGATGATGAATGCATTCCGCTGACTGCTGCGTCGATAATTTGCGTGACCGTCCTGCGGTGTATTTTTGTTGAATTGCATTTTTGCCAGCCATGCTAATGCGATCCTTGATAATTATCACTCCGAATCCTGCTATTTTATATAATTTTGCAGGGAGCATAAAAACTATATTTTATCAATGAAAATAGCTTTACTTAGATAGGTAGAAAAGAAAAATACAAGTCCATTAGTTTTTCATTTACTTTCATGTTAAACACAGAAAGGACCCTGATCTCCTTGAGGGTTGGCAATCATATTTGCCGCAACCAATGATATTCCAAAAAAAGTGAGGCCGATTGTTTCGAATTTTTCAGGAAACTATGTTTGTTTACGACAGCACCATTTCAATGAAATATTATAAAAACCAGCCAAGTGCGAGTCAGACTCGGTTCCGTATTGTGGATGATAAATTTAATTTAGTAATTTTTTTTCGTGAATTACTCAACCTCTTTATTTTTCCTGTGATCTTTACGTAAACGTGCAAAACTTCCAATATATTGACTGATTGACTGAACGAAATTAACGAGTAAGAACTTGTAGAAGAATTGTGAAGTGCATAACAATCTAGTTTAGTTTTATAAGAAACTAATAATACATTTCGTAGGAGTGTATGGTTTTACAAAATGCCGCTACACGGCTGTTACAGTCGTGAGTCGTATTCCATGAGGGTACTATTAGAATGTTAAAAAACTGAATACACTAATAAAATGGGCCCTTTTCCGGGCTTGTAAGCGCTTATAAGTTAGCTATAAATCTATTGAAAACTGGTCTAAGGATAATTATAAAACCGCTTTTTGCTCAATGGGCTTCTATTAGATACATATTCTATTATCTACTCAAATATCATTTAAAAGCACCAATATGCTTCCGATTGAACATTTAATGGAGACTTCTATTTCATCTTCCAGCAGCGCACAATCAAGCAAATACGATCGTGTATTTGGCAATGGAGATACAAAGCAACATATTATTTGAGTGAAAAGGGCATTTCAAGAAAGCTTCCCTTTGAAGATTGTTTAATCTCGATGTAAGATTGTAAGCCAAGCTTCGGTACAATACTGTAGGTAAGGCTATTTATTCGGTGAGTCTGGGAGGTAAACCGAACGAATATTTCACAGTAAAGTCTCATTTGCACTTCACTTAGAACAGTGGCGTGTTTAGTTACCAGAGCACAAGTCACCATCTTTATATACTACCAGCTTTTGCCCACGACTTATCTCGCGGGAAGCGTCTTTTAATTATGCACGGTTTTCAGCTTGACAGTTATTTTATCAACACTCCTTATAGCCTACATATTTACCAATCACTATAACGATAATAAATTTATTTATTAGTATAGTTTCTGCCAGGGATAAAAAGGGTTCATTCGAAAAGAAAGCAGATGGTGCTCTGGGATAACCTTAGAGCATGTACTAAGGGATAACAAACCTCACCACTGTACTTACCGAAGTGTAAATAAGGTTAAGCTGGAGAGGGTGTTCAAGTTATGGACTAAAGTTGGATTAGGATTAGTAGTTGCAGCAACTTGGACTTGAAAACAGGAAGAGAAACAGCGTAATTTTGTTTCGGGGAAGAAAGCTTTCGGAAGATCAGCTATTTTCTGAAATAAATCAGTTAACCCGCTTTGTGAAGTTCATAATACGATAATTTATAACAAGACTAAAAAACAGGTCAGCGGGACGTCCATATGTGCAATTCGATAACTGTTTTTCCGTGACTATAGACACAAATAAGCTAAACACGATTATAAAATTAACGTAGTATAAAGACAATATAACGATTCGAGAAGCAGCAAACGGCGAGACGCGTCATTCAAACCTTACAAAAGATTGCGAAGCATACCGAGGTAGACACAGGAGCTATTACCTGCTTCCTACCAACACAAAGCTTAATGTGTACACATACATACGCACAACGCATGACAAAACCACATACACACTAACCCTGTGCGAGTGAACGACATTGGAACGTGCTTCTGCTTATCGACACGAGAGGATCGAAGAATCAGTTGGCTTCGTACTATAGGGGGAAAATACGCCCACACACTTTTAGTTCACGTGTCAATTGTTATGAGGCTGCAAAGTTACATTACGCAATTCGTTTCGAAAGTACCGATATAAGTGAAGAAACAAGTAATTCTAGAAAAATGTCAGAGAAATGGTTCGGAATAGAAAATTTATTCCCTTCGCCTGCGAGGAAGAATACAATCTTTTGTTCACATCCTACACATAAACGTATCTATATTCTGCATATATATAAACGAGACTAACTCATACGATATGCATGTGATACTCTTTGGCACATTATATAAGGCTCTAAAACTCTACATGAAGGAAATACTACAACAAAAGAGTAAACTACCAACCATAATAAAATATGAGTTAAATACACATGTGCTACATTCTTATTACAAGAATCACGAACTAATCATACTCGTATAAGGACATTTTAAGAGCAAAAATGGTACCGGAAACCAGGTGTCCGTAGAATTCTTTACGCAATTAGTTTACTGTTCACTCCTACGTATATATCATTTTGTCAAGGCAATGGAAAGCTACAAAATAATTATGCTTTGTTCAAACAACTTTGAACAATTCTAATGTGACGAAATTCGCGGAAACATGGTTCAATTACGAACTGGTTTATTCGTCCAAGATTACGAATCGTCGAAAAGATAAAACGTTAATAGTTTATGAGAGGCATAAATAAGTGAAATTTTTAATGTGATATATGTATCTGCGTGTTATGATAAAGTTACGGAAGCCGGAAACTGTATAGTACCCATCCATACAAACAACTTTTCCTATGGAGCCAATCCTCGAATCGCGAAAAAAAACCAGCTGTTCCATAGAAAAGTTACATAGCTACCTGACCTAAATGTTTTTTCATGTTTTTTCACGAAAGGTAGTTTGTATGGACAAGTTTCATCACCAGTTTCCGGCTTTCGCAACTTCATCTTAACATATATATATCTACATGTACATATTAGGTACATTTATGGTGGGTACTAAAGACAGAGAATATAAAGCTAAAGACCTACGACGTACCTAAACATGCTCTACTAATAATACATGTTGTATCAGTAATACGTATAGGATGAAAATAAAATGAAAAATATCGTCATCAATTATTTAAGAGCCTAGCTCTTGTCAGTGTAGCGTCTTCCATTATTCTCTGTCCATTAGACATATCCTTTAGTTCTTGGCAACGTGCAAGTCCTGCCTTTGCTCGCTGAATTAGATTCTCGTTCTGCGTCTTCCTCATCATCCTAACAAATTATATAATGTGCCTTAATCAAGTTTTTAAAAGTTTCATATATTATAATTGGGTAGTAATAAAAGCTCCGAAAACTTAATTAAAAATGAGGATGTTCAATTTACGAATGATACTGCTTTCGATACTAATCTACCGAAAACTTCTGTGCTAATAAATATACGAAAACTACGGAAAACTACCGAATGAAATACTGAAAATTCCGAAAACTACTGTCAGCTATTTTTATCGTAGATCTCCGAATAAAAATCAGTTTTTTTGTATGTCATGAATTCTGTTAAAACTAGAGACCTTATTTTATCTTACATGTAAACCTAACACGATCCTTCTTGCTGCGGTTGTCGTGTCACCTATTTTCGACTTTTGGTTCATAGTTTTGTTTTGACCATGTTTTTCCGGTAAGTTCTTTTGGAAGTTCAGTAATTTATTCGGAGGTTCATTATTTAAACCAAGTGGTCGTGAGAAATTTTAGTTTGCTATGTTTAATTTATTTTGTCGGTAAATATTACACAGTGAAATTAGTAAATTTTTTCGATTGCTAATTTTGCCGCTGCTTAGATAGTATAACAGTGTGCAGCAGTTCGCTGGAATTTAATTTGTTTTTTGGAGGCTTTATTATTATCCATTACAATTTACAAACAAATATTTCATCTATAGGTACAACCCTGAACTCTTTGCAATAGTCAGGCAACTACTAAAAATTAATTAACCTTAATTTCTAAGTGATTAGACTAAATCTAAACTAGATAAATATAGTGTTGATGATATTTAGAAATAAAACAAAAAGCTCAATTAAATAAACTACTGGATATTAATATCTTCTTCAATAAATATTTATTAATAATACATGTACGTATTCAATGAATTTAGAAACTTCAATAATCATACAGGTATACAAGATACAGGAGTACTTTCGCAAAGAAAACATCTGCAAAAACAAAATAAACTTGCCCAAACAAAACAAAATTCACAGCATTTTATTTTCGCGTTGTGTTTCTTTGAAAATGTTGACCAGTATAATCACATGAGTTTTTATTTGATGTTACCAGATCAACACAGCACTTAGTGTAGTCGCTAACTTCTGTAGACAATTTGTATAAAAGCGTTGTCAAATCCAACTCATTTCGCAAAACGATAATGGCGCAACATAAAGCAAGAGTTGTAACTTACAGAACGAAACTCAACGAACTGAAATTCCTGACACTCCCTTTGTAGTTATAAATATTCCTAAATGCTATATTAAAGCGTTTTAAACGCGGAGACAAGAAATAGGGGTGTTAATTTAGATTTTACACCAAATCTGATTATGATTTTGTACCAGATATAACTGTGCTAATTTCTTTGTATTTGTAAAGGTGTTTTTGTCTATGTAAGTTGGGGTTGCTGATTAAATCTCTAAGATTGATCCGAGCCACGATCTCGACTGTGTTCTATTGTTTTCAAGTGGATACTTCTTTGTTTGCATCTCGTATAGGAGGGGCCTGTCCAGAACATGTACGTCACTTCCGGTACGTTTTAACGAAGGATAATTTGATTTCTGAGGTTATTACGTTTTTAATCGTTCATTATTAGTTATTAGTTAATATTTATGATAAGTTAACGCTCATTTGATCGGAAGAATATAAAGCGAAGCTATTATTCTCGTAAGCGAATGCGCTGCCATCACTGACATATGATTATGATATCTATGATATCTAATTGATTCTTACCTCTGTGATTTTGTGATCTGTCGCTGACACAACCCGCTGATTTTTGTATTGTTCTAGTCATCTAGTGATAATTAGAGTATATAGGGGGCATACATAGTAAAAAGTGGACTAGTGGCAATTTATTTTACTGCCCAAGGTACGTAGAAACTTAGAGTTAGGCTAGTACCTATATAAAATACACTGTTAGAAAAAATGTAATTTTACATGCAAAATTATTACATAAAAATGTGAATTTACCGGAATAATCGGGAGAAACTACAGAAAAATGAGTAGAATTAAATAATTTTCGTTAATTCTACATAATTAGCGTAAATTTCACATAATTCTCGAATATTTTACAAAATTATTCTGTTTATGTACAGATTTATTTGATTTTACTTGATAATTTGGTAATTTTACATGGTAATTTGGTAATATCTACATAAAATCTGTAATAAAACTATTTGTATATGTAATTTTACATGTTGTAATGGAAATACTACACAAAAAGTGTTACTTTTTACATAAACTCTGTACTTTGACATTTTTTATGACAATTTACATTGTAACCTACACTGATTTTACAGAAAAAAAAGGAAAATTACAGACTCTTGCGGTAGTGCCAAAAATACCTATAGACTTTACAAAAGTATATGTAAGTTTTTAAAAATAAAATGTGTTTTTACATATTAGATGTAATTACTACCTTGCCTTGTGTAATTTTTACATAATTTGTATTTATATTTACAGCTTACAGTAAAGATACATATCATTCTGTGTTTTTACAAAATCGTACGGAAAATTACAATTGCAGTTGTATTTTTTTTTACACAAAAATGTTATTATAGGTACCGTGATGTAATAATTACATAAAAAGTTTTAATTTTACAGAAACTTTGTAATTATAAATTTGCAATGCTAATTCACATTTTTGTAACCACTGATTTTACAGAAAAATATGGAAAATTACAGACTCTTAAGAAAGTGCCCAACATGCCCATATATTTTACAAAAAGTATTATGTAATTTATTACATGCTATATGTGTTTTTACAGTTAGATGTAATTAATACCTTGTCTTGTGTAATTTTAACATATTTTATATGTATTTTTTATAGCTTACTGTAAAAGTTCATGTCATTCTGTAATAATACAATACCGTATAAAAAATTACAATTGCAGTAGTATATTTTTTTACATATAAATGTAAATTTACGTACCGGGATGTAATAATTACATAAAAAGTTTTACTTTTACAGAATCTCTGTAATTATACATTTGCTATGTTAATTCACATTGTTGTGAGTAGATACTGAGCTTACAGAAAAATATGGAAAATTACAGACTCTTAATGTAGTGCCACAACTGCCCAGAGATTTTATTTACAGAAGTATATGTAATTTATTACATGTTGTATCTGTTTTTACAGTTAGATGTAATTAATATAATACCTATTCTTGTGTAATTTTAACATATTTTATATGTATTTTTACAGCTTATTGTATTTTTACAAAACCGTATGAAAAATTACAATTTTAAGTAGGTACCGTGATGTAATAATTAAATAAAAAGTTTAACTTTTACATAATCTCTGTAATTCAACTATACATTTTGCTACGCTATTTTTATGTATGTACCTATGTACTTATATTTACTGCTTAGGTGTAAAAGTTCATGTCAACAAACAATTTTTATTTAACGTACCGTGATGCCTTAGAATAACGCCTAGTGTGTGTGTGTGTGTGTGTAGTGCAAACCGCAAACAGAAAAAAAAAACACCGGCCAAGTCTGAGTCGGACTCGCGCATGAAGGGTTCCGTACCATTATCAATAGAAACGGCAAAAAAATCCTGTCTGTTGTATGGGAGCCCCCCTTACATATTTGTCTTATTTTAATTTTATTATTTATTTTTAAAGTGAATATATAACTAAGCATTTTGTGAATATTTCAAGCTTCTACCTGTTGCCGTTATTAATATCCAGCAAAAACCTACGAATATTATTAGGCAAAAACGAGCAAAAAAAAAACAAGTTTGTTGTATGGGAGCCCCCTTTAATATTTATTTTATTCTGGTTTTTAATATTTGTTGTTAAAGCGGCAACAGAAATAGGTACATCATCTTTGAGAATTTCAACTGTCTAACTATCACGGTTCATGAGATACAGCCTGGTGACAGACGGACAGACAGCAGAGTCTTAGTTATAGGGTCCCGTTTTAAATTTGGGTACGGAACCCTAAACTAAAAAAGAAACCACATTCTCAGTCTGCTTGTGAGCGTAGCTGGAGAGTATTTACTCATGTTAACCATTCATAAGAGCACGAATAATGTTGCTGATTAAATGCATTTTTCCCTAAAAGTGGGTAAAATTTATTTATCGAATAAAGGAAACTAATGTATGACATATCTGAGAATGAAAAGAATGTTAGCCAAAAGTTAATGATTAAAAATCAATATTTAAAATCATAATTTAAAAAGCTTTAAGATTTCATAAATCATACATAAACAATTAATCTTATCTCTCCCTGTAATTGGTGACAGCCAAAATCTACCTCTGCCATGGTATTAAATTATTTATTTTTGTATTATTTGTGTCAACAAAAACAAGATGATATTAATATCCAGTCCAATTCATACTGGAGGCTTGGTAAGTTATCAGTATAACGGATAGGGCTTGCAATATTCGAATAATATTAGGCCAGTGCATTCAGTTAATCTATCGACCAATCACGCTCCTGAGCCACACCTACAAACTGTTCTCAGGAGTTATCACGAATCGTCTCGCCCATCAATTCAACGATTTCCAACCTTCAGAGCAGGCTGGGTTTCGAAAAGGCTACAGCACCGTAGATCACATCCACATGCGAAGGCAGATTATGCAGAAAACCCAAGAGTATAATCAGCCCTTATGTCTAGCGTTTGTGGACTACGAGAAAGCGTTCGACTCCATTAAAACTTGGTTTGTTCTGCAGTCCTTGCAGCGATGCCAAGTTGACTGGCGTTACGTGGAGATGCTGAAATGTCTATATGACTCCGCTACGATATCCGTCCAAGTACAGGGTGTACAATCAAGGCCGATACACCTTCAGTAGGCCGTGAGACAGGGAGAAGTTTTTCCTCCAAAACTGTTTACCGCCGCGCGGGAGGACGTCTTCAAAACACTGGACTGGAATGGACGAGGCATAAACGTGAACGGAGAGTACATTTCACATCTTTGGTTTGCCGATGACATCGTGATAATGGCTGAATCGCTGCAAGAACTGGAGAAAATGCTGGGCAGCCTAGGCGATTCTTCCAGACGAGTAGGCCTGCGGATGAATTTGGAGAAGACTAAGTTCATGTTCAACTGTCATGTCATCCAAAGGCCAGTAACCGTCGACAATGTCAGCATCGAAGTTGTTCAAAAATATATTTACCTGGGTCATGTTATCCAGCTGGGTAAAAACAACTTCAACGCCGAGGCTGACAGAAGAATAAGGATGGGCAGCATTCGGGAAGTTGCGTCACATATTTACGTCACCAATACATACCGCAGTGCTTAAAGGCGAAATTATATAACCAGTGCGTCCTTCCAGTGATGATGTACGGCGCTGAAACGTGGTCTCTGACCAAGGGCTTGAGCCGTCGATTTAAGGTCGCTCAACGGGCTATGGAGCAGGCTATGCTTGGGATATCTCTGATGGATAAAATTCGAAACGAGGAAATCCGTCAGAGATCAAAAGTGAGCGGCATAGCCTGCCGAATTAGTAAGTTGAAGTGGCAGTGGGCTAGCCATATTTATCGCTGAAACGATGGCCGTTGGGGCCGAAAGGCATTGGAATGGAGACCACGTACAGCAAAGCGTAGCGTAGGCCAACCTTCTGCCCGCTGGACCGATGACCAGAAGGATTGCGGGTAGCGGCTGGATGAGGATAATGCAGGACCGCCAAGAGTGGCGAAATATAGGAGAGGCCTATGTCCAGCAGTGGACGAACACAGGCTGATGGATGGATGGATTCAGTTAATAGTCTGGGAGCTGAATATAACAAAAAACATTAAAAAATTCGAAATTCACTTGGCAACTGAGAAACTGTTCTTGATCATATGCACATCATTCCTAGGCCGTCAAGCTAATTTCGACCTTGTTGATATATTACATTACAACCCCTTTGTGTTTTAGTCCAATTCACTCAGTTAATGGTCTGGAAGCAGAATATAACAAAAAAAAACAAAAAAGCCCATAAGGTCAAAATTAACTTGACACTTTAAAAACTGTTCTCGATTATATAATTTGTATAGTATAGGGTGTCAAGCTAGTTTCAAACTTAGTGGCATCTTACAACCCCTTTGTTTTTTAGGCCAGTGCAGTCGTTAATGGTCTGGACTGGACATAACAAAAAATATGTGGATCCATCTATCCATCCATCAGCCTGTCTTTGTCCACCGCTGGACATAGGCCTTTCCAAGATTTCGTCACTTTTGGCGGTCCTCTTGGAAGAAATGCCCATACTCACACACGCTGGGCTGGCGGGTTGGTGAGCGCGGTGCCCATCACCAGTCTGTTTTATAAAAGGCCGGCAATTAGGGATGGATATACTGCCATCAATCGGTCGCAGTATAGGTAAGGTGGGCTACCTGGTTGTGTGCCTGAGAGCTTTACCTTACTCTCCCTCGAATAACTTCGGGGGGGTTTGCGAGTAAGATGGTGGTACCTCTACAGTCGAGCTCGGCATAAGCTCTACCACTCTAGAAATTACGTGCATATGATCGAGAGCAGTTTGTGATAATTTGCACAAGCTTTTATTTAGTATTATTATTTCTACTATTAAAAATCACATGTGACCTATCTACAAAAAGCTAAAGAATAATATGATTTCAAATAATATTATATTTTTGTTACAAATGTTATGTTTACCAAATATCGATCTACCGACTATAATCACTTAAAGATAATAAATTCTTGAAATTTGGCACAAAAATATTATTAATTTGCCCAATCCTTAAAATACAATATGGATATCAAATTGTAGATATTAAATTGCTGATTGTAAAAATATGTACTTTAGCTATATTTTCTTGCACTGATTTCGAGAAATCTTTGAAAAACCACAAGTATCTCCCCCCCTTATCCCTGAAACTGGTGGCCCGAAAAATATGAAAAAAAATAATCGATTATAACTATTACAAAAACTAAAACTATAGGGATTCAAAAAAAGTTGAACACAAATGAGAAATATGAAAAAATAAGTAAAATAAATTAAAAAATACATTTTATAAAAATACAATATGGGTATCAAATTGTAGGTATAAAACAGCTGACTGTAAAAATAATAAAGTTTGGTTATATTTACTTGCACCTACTTTGATAAATCCTCGAAAAACTACAAACAACGTATGCCCTCCCCCCCTTATGTCTAAAACTAGTAGACCGAAAAATAAGTAAAATATCACAGTAATATGTGCTTACGTAAAGATTACAGGAAAAATATAGCGGTTGAGAAATTCACGAAAACAAATCAGAAATTTAAATTTTTCATCCACATTTTTCATTCATACGGAAAAGTGGTAGAGCTGATGCCGGGCTCGACTGTGGAGGTACCACCATCTTACTCGCAAACCCCCCCGAAGTTATTCGGGGGAGAGTAAGAGGACAGCTCTCAGGCACAAAACCAGGTAGCCCATCTTACCTGGGACCGATTGATGGCGGTATATCCATCCCCAATTGCCGGGCCCATTTATATAAAACAGACTGGTGACGGGCAGCGGCGTCACTGGTGTGAGGGTAACGTCACCGCGCTCACCAACCCGCCTGCCCAGCGTGTGTGAGTATGGGCATTTCTTCCAAGAGGACCGCGAAGAGTGGTATTCTCTTGTAAAGGCCTATGTCCAACAGTGGACGAAGACAAGCTGATGGATGGATGGATGGAACCCTAGGTACGCGATTCTGACTCGCACTTGACCGTGTTTTTTTTAATGAGCTGTTAGAAAATCCCAATAGACACATGAGACTTTTCATCTTCATGTCTCAGGATGGCGGGTCCAGTGCTACACCGCAAAGGGCATGTCCTACCTATGAGGTAAAGCACTGTTAAAGACAAACGTAACCTACCACTTTAAATCAGGTGGGCCATCTGCTTGTTTCTTGATTAGCTCAACTTTCCAATATTTGCAATGAACTGGGAAGTTGATATTCTTTTATTTAAATTACATAAAATTTCATTTTTTTGTTTGTACGAAAAAGATACATGTGCTTGTCAAATTATCCCTTCCCACCCATAGTGATTAATCGTCACGTTTTTATGATCCCCTCCCTCCCTATTCAAACCTCACGTGATTAAAGGACGACCCCACAAGTCATACAAATGTAAAGAAAAAGACTGACTGTATGGGCTCAGATCCTTTTGCCTTCGATAAAAGGGAAAAATATGCACAAAAATTTGTCACGCCTAATAAAACGTAAAATTTATTTATATAAGGTGAAATTTAATCAACCACCCGAATTCATACTGGAGACTTGGTTAGTGATCAGGAACAATGTTTAGTGACCCCTCAGCTGAAACACGAAAAAAAATTTTTTTGCTACTATAGTAGGAATTGTATTTGAACTAGTTCAGGTCGTATAGGAAGAAAATATTCTAAAACATTTACATATCGCCTTAAATTGTTATTATTAAAAACATTTCTTTATTAATTTTATAGTATTTATTGTATATTACTGTACCATTTCTTCTTTTCCAGGATTAAAAGAAACCACAAAAAAATGCTGATATCATTTTTGAGTAATGTTAAAAGTACTAAATAAAATTGAAATTGTGCATATTGTAGGTATTAAAATACGAAAATTTAAAAAAGCGTAATTTTTCTTGTGAAAATGTTACTTTTCGGACAGTCTTGGGTTACTTTTGCGGACATAGCACTGGCAACACTGCACTGGGCGAGTAAGAGCGTTGCCGTTTTAGCGACTTTGTCGCTAGATCTAGCGGATTTTTGAGACTTTTAGGGGTTATTTTTAAGACTTAGACCGTAAAAAATCGAAGACATTGTTGTTTTTCAATAATATTCTAGCAAGTAAATAATTTTTTTTTTCTAAATTGGCACGAAATGAACGTACATTTCTTTTTTGTATCATATTTTTGATTTGCGTTCCTTCACGGCGAATTTCGTTCCTTTTTAGTCAACCCGGCGCGGCGCGGCGCAAAGAGTATATTGAATATCGGAAACGGCGTTCTAAATCTCCAATCCCTAGTGGCAACACTGGTAATGACAAAAGTTTCGGCAGGACGGTGAGTGACGACTGAGGATAGAAAAGTAATTACATAATTAAATAATATAATAAACGTCAAATTCTTTAAGTTTGAAGACTACCTACCAACCATCACAAAATCCAAGTGGCGAATCTTTCTCGGTAAGTTTATTTAGATTTCTTAATGATCGAGCAAACGATCGGACGCGACGCCAATCGCCATCTTATCCTTTGAAAAATTTCCATGCATTGCCATTGACTTTTACGTTGTGCATTGCATGCATTGAATCAATTATGTTTGCATTGCATGATTTTATCGACACATTATTAGAAGTCAGATAAAATGGCATTGAATTGAACTATATATGGGTAGACGCTTGAATAAGCACGTTTGTGGCTGAGCTTCAGCTTCCAGAAGCGCGCCAAGCGGTGCTTCTTGCGAAGTTTAGAGTCTTATTTGATTGTTGTATAGTTATGGGAGTTTCGGATTCCTAAGGTGTCTTTTGTGTGTGAACGGTTGACTTCAGAACTTGAAAAATCCATGACTTTTGCACCAGGTTTTGATTGTTTTATATGCAGTGTTGATAAGGTCGCACAGTAGTAATTTTCTTGAAACATCTCGTTGCGAGAATGGCATAGTCATCTGCATATCCCACGGTGAAGAGCCTGTGGCCATTCAGTTTGCGGATAAGTTTGTCTTTGACTGTTCTCTAGGTACCTATATGTATGTGCTCGGTGAGCTGAGTACACTTGGAAACCGACATTCTTGTCATATTCAATACCTATAGATATATTTTGTGTTACAGATCAATCAGGCTTTCACAATGCCTATTATAAAAGTGTGGTCAATAGACCACACTGAAAAGAAGGCAGTTTGCCTATCAAACGAGATAACTATCAGCCAGTTACTGGAGAAGGGTAATAAATGTTATCAGACAATTATGCAACTGTAGTTATCTTGTGAGTATATAGAACCAGTAGGTACTTAGAATATATCTTATAGAATACTTAACCTATTATATGATATTATAGAATAGATATTTATCATATCAATTTTATTGTATTGCATTATCGGGCTGCAGAGAACATAGTTCTCTCATGGACATTTCATAAAGGAACCATGTTCGGGAAACATTTTCGCAGAATATCTATTTTAGTTCTGCTGGTTCAGATGTACCTTTCGGTTCATGCAATCAGATCAGTAATGCATAGGCACACATCCCGAGGAGGAATCGGAGGGGTCTACTCCCATGGATGTGGGCATGTTGAGTCCGGCCTAAGACTAGACCCTCTGTCTTGTCCCATGGATGTGTGCCGTAGTGTCTGGCCCACATATACAAAACTATTTAAATATCACTTTCGTCATCAAGAGTTAAATAATGAATGAATTTTGACTGCACCTTAACGTTGTAGCATGAACATTCATTTACTATTTATGTAATAACTGAAATCGCCTTCACTTGTTGATTAGTTTGATAATAAGTATCAGATTAGATGGGCTGTAGTATAGTACCTATGCTTATGCAGGGTAGCCCAGTTATAGTAGTCCAAGTGAAAACCAGGGGTAGAGGAATTCATGGCACATTCTAATAACCCCCATGTATGTTCTATGATGTTGGATAGGTTAGGAGTAATAATTTGGTGAACAAACACGTGTGTACTGAGTACAGGCAGCGTAATGAGTGTATATATATATATATATATATATAGTTTTCACTTGGACTACTATAACTGGGCCACCCTGTATGTAGAGCTTGTAGCTTATAGAATTTCTGTCTTGTTTTATATATATACAAGGTGTCCCAGAACTTTTAAAGAAAGGGATGCGTGTGCCCTGATAATGTAAGTACCCAATAGAGGGTGTTGACGTCTAATCATATGCAGCAGATTTTAACAAATTTTTGACAGAAAGACAATGACGAATATACATCTGAAAATCTGTTAAAGGGAACCCTTGCGAGACGCCTGGGAGATGTGAGACATTGTAACTCTGTCTGTCCATCCGTTACTAATTACATTATGACACGATTATACACTTCTCATCAAAAAAATCGAAACACTTCTCAAGTTCATGTATTTAATGGATTATTAGGAAAATATTGCATTATGCGAAGAAATTAAAATGTAATATAACAGAGTACAAGGTTTCGCATTCCCTATGTATGTGGCATTTTCATTTTTTCGTATCATACAATATTTTTCTAATAATCCATTAAATACATGGACTTTAGAAGTGTTTCGATTTTTTTGATGAGAAGTGTATAATCGTGTCATAATATAATTAGTAACGGATGGACAGACAGAGTTACAATGTTTCACATCTCCCAGGCGTCTCGCGAGGGTTCCCTTTAACAGATTTTCTAACACTTAATCTTAAAATCGAAGATGTACCCTTTTATGTATAGTATTACCCTCTTTCGGGATTGCATACATAATTAATATAATACATTCATGTACTTACGCCTGTCTCCCAGTGGGGTAGGCAGAGACTACAGAGATGTCCATCTGTTATGATTCAGACACACCTATTTCGTCTCTTCCACATCCATCAAATAGAGTCATACAAGCTCTTCTATTCTGGGTAGGTACTTGTGAGATTAACAATATAATGAACCAATTATTGTGACCTTCTGTTGTTTATTTTGCAGCAAACGCTAAAGGACTTAAGGGAAACAAGGTGTTTTTAATTGATGGAACCGAAATTGACGATGATGAAGCAATAATAGAGTTAAAAGAAAACCCATTTCTTGTTGGGGACGAATACTATACAACAATAGACAACAGAGTTAGGAGACATTCCACAGATAGTGCTAGTACAGTCAGCAATTTACAACCATCACCATCTTCTATCAAAAGTAATAGCAGCTCTGATAATAATACGGCATTTATTATCCCATACGATAAAATACCAAATTCATTGTTGGCTAAGCTCGATCTCGATTCAGGTCTAGGGAATTCAGATCTCAATGCACTTATCAGGTTTTTGGCTCAGGAGGTGATCCATGATATCCCACATCCTACGAGATCACTATATAGAGTGATATCTCAAGATTTATGTGAACGGTACCCGTGTTTATATGACAGAGATGAAGATACCAGAGCTTTGATCGGATCTGGCTATAATACAGTGTTCAAAAAGATTGAGGAAAGAATACATTATCTTCAGAGACCAAACAAATCATCTGGAAATAATGCAATCTCCAATAGAAAAATTAAACAAATTAAAAACTTAAGTGCAGGATGTAAAGAATGGCAGCCGGCTATACCAAAAGAAGAAACTGCAGAGAGTCTACGTGATAAACAGTTGTGGCTTGCAACAAATTCAACCATCAAAGAAAGGGATGAAGAAAAAGTAGAGCATTACATGGAGGTCACCTATTCATACGCAAGACAGTTTCTAAACACGACCCCATCTATATCAGCTGCCATTGCAGAATGGCCTGTCCTAATGGAACCCAAATATATGCTAAAACACTTCGAAAGGCTGTGTTACATTAACACCTCAGAGTGCATGAGCACATTTCAAGAAAAAAGTGCAAAGGCTATCGACAGAGTCAAAAATTTGGTAAAAAATACAGAGGCTGCAGCGGTTGAAGACAACGATCTTCTAACATTTTTGAAACTTGTTGGAGACTACTTCAAAGAAGACTTGACTGTCCTTTTTCAGAACTGTCAAGCTGTGACAAAATCTGATATCTCCCATTCATCTAAAACTCCATCACCAAGCATTATTTCAATAAATGACGGAGGTGAGGTTTCTTCTTATATTTAATTTTCTATTACAAGTTCCTGTAACTGAGAAGAGGGGCAATGTTGTTTTTGATTGGCAATTGTTTTGATGACAAATGACAGAGCTCAATAACTCAATCAGGTGTTCAGATTGATTTATTGAGCTCTATCGATTTACATAAAACTGATGAATGCATAAATATGTTAAAAAAATGACCTAGGTAAATATGTTCAACTTTTATCAGTTTCGATTCACCTTGCTTGTTCATATCATTTTACACATTTTGCCTACCAGATTATCTGAAGAGCTAGTGTAGGTATTTCATAATTATATTCATAGCTTTTTGATCTATGAATATAATTATTAAATACACTCTGCCATGTTAGGTTATCTCTAAAGCACTGCTTTAACAAATTCCTTTCATGTTCACAGATACTGACAAAATCTACTATTTAGTAGTTGAAAAACAAATCATCAGCGAAATCTCAACATTCAGTGATTCAGTGAAGATTCTATGTGCCGCATACTACTTATTCAATTTGGCCTACCCTCAAGAAACCCAATGTGTTTTGGAGTTTATACAGCGGTATATTTTCAAGATAAACCCTACAGAGGGAAGCAAAGTGAAGAAAACAACAAAGCAGCTAAGAGGTAACATTCTTTCAAAGGTGCTGTCACTAATTAATAAACTGAGAAAAGATTGAGTTTTGCAATGACATTTACATGTAATTACTGTAATAGAAAATTTCCTTATGTGTCTAGTTATAATGTACACCTAAAAAGTCATCGGTTTTGCAAAAATGTTAAATATATGTGTGTCTTGACCAGTTGCAAGAGAATTTATGAAACATATGAGTCATTTAGAAGTCATAATTTTAGGTTACATATGTCAGAAAGCTTTACGCATAAGGTAACTGAAAGTGACTATAATTGCCATATATCATTTGTGCAATGTGAGAAATGCAACAAACGAATTCGTTCACGAAATTTAAAATACCACATGGCACTACATGACATAGACTCTGGCAAAAGTGTTTCTTGTCCTCAATCTGTAGAATGTCCTAAAACATTTAACAGTGCATCATCATTGAAAACTCATGTGTATCGTTATCATTTCCCCAGGATTGATACTTCTATAGAAAACAATCATGATGTTGTGCCACAAAGACCTTGTTCTGATTTTGACAGTCCAAATTCCAACGAAATAGTATATATTGATACTAATCAGTTCGAATCAGAGTCACAAATTTCAAATTTCTTAAACACATGTGAGGAAAGTAATAACTTAAAATCAGAGCTTTTTCATATGAAGGACATGCTACTTGTTTTAGTGAAATTGGAATCGAAAAATTTACTGTCGCAAGATGCAATATTTAGCATAGTTGAAAGTTTTGCAGACATACATGAAAATGCCCTTCAAAGTATTAAAGATAAATGTTTATCTACTCTTAAAGATTTTCCTGACTCTGTAAATAGATTAGAACGGAATGTTTTCAACGTGCGCTACACTGAGAGTATGAAATGTATTTGGCGTAAAGCTTTGAAAAGTAGATACTCTAGATTTTCGCTATACAGGGAATATTTTTCTGTGGTTTTACCTGTCACAATAAAATTGGGTAGAAACAATTTCCATAAAGTTTGCCATTTTCACTATGTTCCAATATTAAAAACTATTCAGTCCATGTTTCAGGATAAATCTTTTGTCGAACAGTTTAATACTCCTTATGATAAAGTAAATGGTTTGCTGAGAGACATATCTTGTGGTTCAAGATGTTCACAAGATATTTTTTTCAATAATAATAACAATCTTAAAATTATTTTATTTCAAGATGCGTTCGAAATCTGCAATCCTTTGGGATCCTCCAAAACTAAACACAAGATGTTAGGAGTTTACATGACTTTTGCAAATCTCTTACCGCATAACAGATCTAAGGTGGATTCTATAAAATTAGTGTTATTGTGTAAAGAAAAATACTTGAAGGAGTTTAATCAAGATAAAATATTTAAACCATTGATTGACGATATCAAAGTTCTAGAAAATACTGGAGTGTATATTGAAAATCTAGATAAAATTATACATGGGTCTCTTTTAACATTGATTGGTGATAATTTAGGGAGTCATACTGTTGGCGGTTATGTTGAAAATTTCAATGCTACTCATTTTTGTAGATTTTGTCTAATAGAAAAGGTAAATTTTGAAAAAGATCCTACTCTAGTAGGTACAATTAGAAATCATCAAGAATACTGTAAGGATGTGGACACGATTAAAACTCTCAATAATTCCACTAGCCGTACTACTGAACAATCACGACATTCCCGCGGTGTAAAACGAGATTCTGTGTTTAATTTGCTGGAGCATTACCATGTCGTGAATGGATTACCTCCATGTATAGGCCACGATCTATTTGAAGGAGTGGTGCAGTATGATCTTCCACTTATAATCAATTCCTTTATCAGTAGCAACTACTTTTCTGAGGACGTTTTAAATATGAAAATAGAAAAATTTATAAATGAAGATAAAATTGGCATACCTCGTTATTCAAAAGGATGTAAAAAACTGGGAGGTCAAGCGCTCGAAAACTGGTATTTCCTTAAGTATATTCCATTTCTTTTGTTTGAATACCTAGATGAGGAGAATCCACTGTGGAAAATGATCATAACTCTGCGCGAGATAGCAATGCTAGTTTGTGCCTATGAGATTTCAATTGGTCAGACGGCTATAATAACATCTTTGTCAAAAGAATATTTGACGCTTAGAAAAGAGTATTTTTCTGGTGTACCGTTGAGACCTAAACATCATTTTATGTTGCACTATGGCCATTTGACGAGGATTCATGGTCCCTTGATTTATTCATGGACCCTTCGATTTGAAAGTAAACATAGGTTTTTTAAAAATATTGTGCGCCACTTACCTAATTTTATTAACATTTCTAAATCTTTGTCATATCGACATCAGTTATATCAGGGATATATAGGGCAAGGAACGCAATATACTTCTACGATCGTTGCTCATAATACACTTGCACTAACTGAAGCAAATATTTCACCACAAATTTTGTCAGTATTTTATGAAAATGAGCTAGACATAGGTAATACACTCACTTCGAACATTATTAATTACAAAGGCTTAAAATATGCAGTAGGTGATTACATCTTGCACAAACGTGGTGAAGGACTTAGATTGTATTTTATTAAAATTCGCCGTATATTTTTTAAAGACTATGAGAATCCCATTTTCATTGGTACTTGTGAACCATTTGAATATAACCTTCAGTTAGGGTTATGCCAAAGTTGTACTGAGCACTCTCATACAGAGTTATTGTTATGTAAATACAAAGACTTATTACAGTTTCACGCCTATAAACCGCATACTATTGGAATAACGATGTACATTGTTTTGCACCACTCTTATGTAGATTTCTTTAACAATTAATTTAAAATATGGATCATTCTGTACTTAAGCTCAGCATTAGCCTAAACAATCACCGCATAGGTACACTTGTTGTTGTGAAAGGGGTTCCAACCTTAGTGGCATTGCTATCAGCAGGCTTGAATATCTGATTCCAGTAAAACATTGGTGGACTATATAATAGCCGACAATCGCGTAACTGAACAAATTGCACTGCAATAAACCCATCTGTTGACTTGTTTCCCTTGTGAATGCGTGGTCTGACAGCATAGTTCTCTCGATCGGACGACGACGTGAACTTTTTTTTCCTATTGGTCCTATCATTAAAATTGGTCAGGTGGTTTTTGAGTTAATTCATTACAAACAAAAATGCAAATCTATTCTCTTTATATTAGTTTATATTAGTGTAGATTTCAGGTATTCCAAGATTCTCTTTATATTAGTGTAGATTTCAGGTATTCCAAGATTCTCTTTATATTAGTTTATATTAGTGTAGATTTCAGGTATTCCAAGATTCTCTTTATATTAGTTTATATTAGTGTAGATTTCAGGTATTCCAAGATTCTCTTTATATTAGTTTATATTAGTGTAGATTTCAGGTATTCCAAGCTACTTTATTTTTTTATATTCTGGTAATCTGTTTGTCTGATAAGTCGGATACCCGTAATTCCTTGTAGTCCGATAAGTCGGACTATGAAAGTAGGTGGTTCCTCTTTGTTTGATGAATAAGACCAACAAGAAAAAAAGTTCACATTCAATAGAGGGGACTATGCTGTCTGACCACGCATTCACAGGTTAATTTTCTTGCCAGATACACATCTGACGTCTTGCTCTCTATATAAAATCAAGTTAAGTTTTCTTACCCTTTCTAAAACTTTTCACTTTGACTTGTAGAGACAGTAATATTAACCAATTTTGCCGGAGGTTTCATGGTTCAAAAATATTTTCAAATCCTAATAATATCATTATTTCAACAAGGCGCATGGGCGTAGTGATGAGTGTTGAGGGCTCCGGCCAAGTTTGTGGGCGTAATTATTATTTTTGGCAGAACATTTGTCTCATGGCAACTACTCGAAGCAGCCAGTTTGTATCATATTCTCTTCAAGAATATCTTTAAGTCGGCCCCTTAAATATAGGTGTCCGCAACCATTTTCTGTTACACTACTGAAACCTAAAGGGCACACATAAAGAATCCATTCTATGATTGACAGCATGCTTTCTTATAGCTAATTCAAATTTTATTTTGTTCAATGTTTGAAATAGATAAGGTATTTAATTGAACAAACGTTTCTTGTACGTAAGAATTCTTAATTTATTTTTTCATTGAACGACTGATTCAAGTACACGTTTCTAGTACATAAGAATTGTTATTTTTTTTTTCATACTATGGTCAAACCTTAAATCGCTGCATCTAATTGAACAACTGATTCTAGTACATGTTTCTAGTACGTAAGAATTGTTAAATATTTTTTTCATACAATGAGTCAGAACTTAAATCGCTGCATTTAATTGAATGATTGATTCTAGTACATGTTTCTGGTACGTAAGAATTGTTAATTAATTTTTTCATACAATGAGTCAAACCTTAAATCGCTGCGTTTAATTGACTGATTCTAGTACGTAAGAATTGTTAAATATTTTTTTCATACAATGAGTCAGACTTTAAATCGCTGCATTTATTGAATGATTGATTCTAATACATGTTTCTGGTACGTAAGAATTGTTAATTAATTTTTTCATACAATGAGTCAAACCTTAAATCGCTGCGTTTAATTGACTGATTCTAGTACGTAAGAATTGTTAAATATTTTTTTCATACAATGAGTCAGACTTTAAATCGCTGCATTTAATTGAATGATTGATTCTAATACATGTTTCTGGTACGTAAGAATTGTTAATTAATTTTTTCATACAATGAGTCAGACCTTAACTCGCTGCATTTAATTGAACGACTGATTCAAGTACACGTTTCTAGTACATAAGAATTGTTATTTTTTTTTCATACTATGGTCAATCCTTAAATCGCTGCATCTAATTGAACAACTGATTCTAGTACATGTTTCTAGTACGTAAGAATTGTTAAATATTTTTTTCATACAATGAGTCAGAACTTAAATCGCTGCATTTAATTGAATGATTGATTCTAGTACATGTATCTGGTACGTAAGAATTGTTAATTAATTTTTTCATACAATGAGTCAAACCTTAAATCGCTGTGTTTAATTGAACAACTGATTCTAGTACTTGTTTCTAGTACGTAAGAATTGTTAAATATTTTTTTCATACAATGAGTCAGACTTTAAATCGCTGCATTTAATTGAATGATTGATTCTAATACATGTTTCTGGTACGTAAGAATTGTTAATTAATTTTTTCATACAATGAGTCAGACCTTAACTCGCTGCATTTAATTGAACGACTGATTCAAGTACACGTTTCTAGTACATAAGAATTGTTATTTTTTTTTCATACTATGGTCAATCCTTAAATCGCTGCATCTAATTGAACAACTGATTCTAGTACATGTTTCTAGTACGTAAGAATTGTTAAATATTTTTTTCATACAATGAGTCAGAACTTAAATCGCTGCATTTAATTGAATGATTGATTCTAGTACATGTATCTGGTACGTAAGAATTGTTAATTAATTTTTTCATACAATGAGTCAAACCTTAAATCGCTGCATTTAATTGAACTACTGTTTCTAGTACATAAGATTAAGAATTGTTTAATCATTTTTTCATACATTGAGTCAAACCATATAAGGTAAATAATATTATGTATACAGGGTATAGTACACGTCCATACGAACCACTTTCCGTAAAAAACAATTGAGAAATCGCGGAAAAATAATCAGTTGTTTCATACATTTTCATCGGCTAGTTATATGTAACTTTTCTATGGAACAGCTGATATTTTTTTCGCGATTTCTTGATTTTTTTTTCACGGAATGTGGTTTGTATGAACGAGTACTATCGCTAGTTTTCGGTTCCCACAACTTCATCTTAAGGTGGTTGCGTCAATTTTCGTTCCCAAATGCACAACTTATTATTGTTTTCATTATTTTAGGATAAAAAGTATTACATAAATGTGATTTATGGCATTACGCGACAATAGTTAAGTGTTAGTTAAGCTCTTCTAGCAAAGTTGTGGTATTTTATGTATTACTCTGTTAATGATCCTGCACAACAACTTTAAAGCGTGTTTATAGTTGTTGTCCAGGATCATTAACAACGTTATGCATTAAAGAACACATCATTGCTAAAAAATCCTAATTGACATTAAACTATTGTTGCCTAATGCTATAAGTCCCATTTATTTAATACTTTATATTAAAAATAAGGAAAACAAATTACAAGTTGTGCGTTTGGGAGCGAGCCCTGACGCAACCACCTTAACACCAATGGTTACAATTAGATATTAATATAATGATCTTATATTATAACCTATCTGTACCTAAATGTTTTTAATAATATAATTTGAATTGATTGTTTTAAATATTGCGAATTAAATAATTCTATGCAATGTATGTCAGTCATTTGTTGTCACTGTCCAATTGTACAACATGCTTTCTATCATACTTTTGCTACTGTATTATGTCAATTTTAATGTCATTTATTACCAACTAAATTGTTATATGCATAATAATAATATAGTTATGTTTCTAATAAACATTGGTTTCATTTAAGTATTTGTGGTAACAGAATATTGTAAATGAAATCAATTTATTTGTGTACCTACATTATTGGTCACACCCAAACAGTAATATTCTTTCTAACAGTAAATTACAGGCATGGTCGTTCCTATCGCATGGGCCTTCAGGACATAAAACTCAAGTTCATCTTGATGATATATGCTGAAAACCGCTTGACAGGAACAAAGTACCTGTAATTTTGGTAGAAAGAATATTACAGTTTGGCTGTATAATTACCATTAATGTATGTAAATTCACATATAAATTGTGTATTTTTACATATTGTGTTCTGTAAAATTTCCCCTAAGAGTATTGAATATTACATACACTATTATGTAGATGTTTACATACATAATGTGTGATAAGTACTACATAAATGCATGTAAAAATACTGCACTTTCTGTAGATTCACGTATGTGTGTGTAAAACTACGTAACATCTGGGTAATTAATAATACATATTTTTGTGTAGATCTACCTACATATTATGTAAAACTACATACAGATATGTAATAAAACTACACAGTTTTCTATAGATTTACCTACTTATTACGTAAATCTACATATATTTATGCATATAAATTACACAGATACGTGTAGCTTTACCTACATATTATGTAGAACTACATAAATCTGCGTATAATAATTACATAAATTTGTGTGAAATATCTAGTTTTTTGTAGATTTACCGACATCATATTATGTAATTTTATAAATATTTTTTGTTACATAAAATTCATGTAAATTCAACTTACATATTTTTATGTAAATTCACCTTACATGTTTTTGATGTAAAATCACGTTACATAATTTTATGTGAAAAATCTTTACATAATTTTGATGTAAAAAAAAAACATCATTTTATGTCATTTTAGATTACATCATTTTATGTAAACTTACCTACAATTACATATTTTTCATAAAATAAATATTTAGGAAAATGAGTTATGTAAATTTACATAATAGAATTTACATAACATTTATTCACATTTTATGTAAAAAAGCGGTGATGTGAATTTACAGATAGTATGGAAAATTACATACACATGTAATTTTACGTAAAAGTGAGGGCTACGAAAGTTGCCCGCACTTTTATGTAATTTCACAGATTTTTTTCTAACAGTGTACTCGTCAGTAATCACGTCAACAGCGCCACGGACAAGAACTCGTGGTTTTTGTGATCTTTTTGTAAACTCCTAAATAATATTATATTAGATTTGGGCCATTTCGTGGCATTTGGATAAGAGTTCGTTCCTATATTATTAGTATTACTGAATGAATGAGTTAATTATATTTTTTATTAAAATTTAATTAATACTCATTCAATTACATCGTTCTATACAATCATTCACAAATTCAATTACAAAATTTAAATTTAACAACCACTCCAATGTATTCTTTAATCACAATGCCACCAGAATCCTAACTCTAATTATATAACAATAAATAAATAATAAAAAAATATAATTTATATAATATTATAGGGCTTATTTATTCATTATTAATTCATTTATGTCACTAAGATATCTTTGTCATACCTAGAAAATCTTTGTATCTTTGTAAGTTAGCTTTTAACTCGTTGCCTCCATTATAAATTGACTCCAGCGGGTCTACCGCGTAATTCTCATTTTCATCAACATCAACTTGAGATTGAAATTTGACGTGCGTGCGACGACGCCCGCCTAACATGCCATCTCTTTTGCACGCGTTGAATTTCGCATGCATTTGCTTGAAGTTGATACAAATGAGAATTACGCGGTAGAGCCCCAGGACCAAGACAAACCAAACATGGTTTCATGGTACTGAATAGTGTTAAAATATTGTACTTGTAACTGAAAATAAATAAATAAAATATGATATATGTAACTCCATTATAGCAATATGCTCTAAGATAGCAATGAACAATCTTTCGTGTAATTTAGTTCCAGAGTATTTATTTGTTCCTCTTAACGACCGGTTTCGTTTAACACATTTTTAACAAAGTCGAAAGGATAAGGAGTAATTTGTATTTTTCCAAGGATTTGGTTTGTTTAAATAAGTTGCAATAAAATTAACATCCATCGTGCAACTTGGCTGCGTTTAGTTTGATCGCCGGGCGAAGGCCGCCTCGACGGACAGCAGAAGATAGTCTATACAGGATAAAATATACATTTCAACGCGTACAAAAAAGATGGCATTAGCTATAAAACCCTCAATGGTACAAATTCAGTCATGACTGTATGGAAAAGTTCCCGTTGCCTTCCACTTGTACTTTTATAGCAGAACAAAATATTTAACAGCATTATTTTGTTAGGAAAACTGTACTTTTATTAATTTCTTGTCTGTATGAGGGACGTTCGTAAAAAAAAAATATTGTGCTCTGTTTTTGAGTTCATAATCAGGATTTGACTCATATCGTAGAGTGTAGATAAAATTCATTACAACATGACCTCTTCCTCCCCAAGGCTAACCCTTGCAATGTACCGGTATTGATTAATCTTTATCCATTTTTAGCTGGACCCTGGGCAGGACTGGGGTCATTAACCATGTTCACTTATGTACCTACTGTGGTCTCGTAGACTGCGGGGACACGCGGCGCTAAACCGAACACAAATTGGAAAAAAAAACGACTATGTGCGGGTTGGACTTGCGCGCAAAGGGTTCTGTACCATCACACAATATAAATAATGTATGGAAATTTACATTGTGTTCTTACATTTCCCACCCTTCGGTTACGGTACCCTAAAACATAATGGTAAATAATGTATAAATAGATGCCATATAGCAACGTCAAGGTGTGCCTGATAAACAAACCGTTAACTTCTGAGTATTGAACTCTATTTTTATTATTATTTATGTTTTACTACAGAGTATGTATTCTAATTCAACTAAATTTGAAACTTGTAGAAAGGGTTGGAAATTTGCTATTATTCGAAGTTTTTGAATGGGGTTTCATACATACAATAAACTCACGCCTGTCTATCACAGGAATATGTAAAAACCACAGATTTCCATCTACTGCGATCCAGACACACCTCTTTCACCTCTTCCACATCCATCAATCTAGTCATACAAGCTCTTCTATTTCGGGTACTTCTGACATTGCTCTTCAGTATGTCGCCAATTTGGTTAGCATACGTCCTAGGGCGGCTTGGTCGAGCTGTACCTTTCACTTGCGCACCATAATTTTTTTTCGTCACTCTACTATCATTCATCCTCTCTACATGTCTAATGCCTGATTGGGGTTACAATTTCTTGAATAATTATTTTCCGTGATAGAGGCTATAGTAACAGTTATTCTCTGAAAATTTCAACTGACTACCTATTACGACTGAAGCTGTAGTTCCTGTGACAGACGGAGAGACAGACATACGGACGGCGGTGGAGGCTTACTAATAGGGTCCTGTTTGTTACTTTTTGGTTACTAGTTTCATCCCAGTACGTACAGTACCATTACTAAAGGGTCATGTAGTTTTATCGTGTGATCGGTTATGTAGCAATTTATTTAAGAGGCTATGCGAATTTTATTTTTGTCACTGTCACTCCAAGCGAAAATACGCTCAGTGCGAGAGGGACGGATTCAGGGCGAAAGCGAAAAATGTTAGTTTTATAATTTTTATATAAAACTAAAATAGCTAGCACAATTTCAAATATCAAATCTCTAGATATTGTTGAAACACACCTAATAAAATATGTTTGAGTTCTGTATATGGTTTCTATTCGTCAAACGAGGAGAAAAGGTGTGTTTGAAGACTTTATTTTAACAATTATTTCTATCGAGGAAAATTTATCCAAACATGTTTTCCAATTTCAAAACCCTAGATTATATAGTCAAAATGCATATACCAGAAATTTATTAAAATTTTCTGTGTATTTCATAAAATACACAGAAAAGAAATACCCTTATTTTTTCGCATATCGCCTTAACGGATAGCTGATACCAATTTAAATCCGATATGCTGACGCCGCCGCCCCGCACCTCCACTCCGACAACAAACGACCCATATCAAAATTTTAGATATAATACTGTTTGCCCTTTAGTTACGTTAACCTAAGAGTTTTGCAATTCATTAGGGAAAACGCCACCAATGCCTGTGGGGGCGCTCTTTAATGTTTTGTTATTTACCAGCCTTTCACCCTCACCTGAGATCATTTTCTAGATAATTTCATTGTTAACAAAAAATTACCAATTTTAGGCGACGTTAGGAAATGGAATGATTTATATTTATTTTCAATGCATGTGCTCGTAAAGGCCCACTTTTTATGCATCGAAACCGAACAGAAAGTCGATTATTTTGCCCTAGGGCTTTATTATTATTATTTTTTTTTAATGTGTTTGCAATGGTTGGCTAACCTGCAGCCTTTCTTGTGTACCATAGATGTTATACTTTTTTTCCACTGTTTAACGGCTCTGGATACAATCTTTTTGAGCCAATCATAATTTAAAGTTCACAAGATTATATTTGTTTTCATTTCCTCACATATATGCATTGAAAAACGTAGTATGATACACGGGCGTAAAAGCAATAAATTACTCGGTTACGTTTAAAACACTCGCTACGCTCGTGTTTTAAATCGTCCTCGTAATTTATTCCTTTGCGCCCTTGTAGCATAAACTACTATTATGTAATGTAGGTATATCAGATACACTTATTACAGGTCGGTTTTAATTTAATATAATTAAATAATGTATGTCTAATACTCGTAGTTTTATTATAATATACGGGGAAAAATAAAGGTACGGTTTACTTAAACTTCATTAAATAATACACTTGAGTAAAATAAAAATAAATGCAATACAAATGTATACTAAATATATTTATATGCCTTACTCCACTTATTCGATTAACTTTTTATAGCTAATGCTCTGAAAGTAAATCGTATAAATGCGGGATATAAATTTGAAAATCGGAAGAGGTGTATTTACATTCACTAACTAATAATAATTATAATCACTGTATTACAAACAAAAAGCACAGATAAATACAATTTAAAACTTAGAGAAACTTGCCCTACAGGAATACTCAGTCTAATAAATAGGTAATTTACAAATATTGGGGGTATAAGAAGATCATTTTTCAATCCAGGGTTCCGTTTGCGAAACATTAAGCTTAAAAGTGTTAATTTTTGTTAGAGTCAAGCCCCCCCCCTGCCAGCGAAACGATTGTGTTTGGAGACGTGAAAAAAATCACGGCAGTAACATACGAAATTAAAAGGAAAACTATCACTGCTAAGTAGGCTTTACAAGTTAACAAGTTCACTGCGGCAGCCCCAAATCCCAATTTGCATTATAATGCGTTACGGGGCCTAAGACGCCCTACAATCAACTTAACTTTTCCGGGTATAAAAGTGCCCCGTACAATATTTTTAATATTTAATATTAATAATAATAATATTTTTAATAATTAATTTAATTTAACTTTGTATTAATTCAAATTTTGCATGGGCATGTGTCATTCAATACTTATTTAAGATTTTGTACACCTTACCGGTAGAACATAGCGTTCATAACCCATAATGTTATATTTAGTTTAAAATACCTATGTTCACAAATAAACCTTTCTGCTTTCTGATTTCTCTCCATTTTGCATATTTTATTTACGATATTCTTCAAACGATAAATAAATGAATAAAAAAGTACGGGTCACTTTGCTCCCTAGCCAATGCACAAAAGCACGCAAGCGGAAATCTACTCCAGTAACCAATCAGCGGCGTAGGTGCTTGTGCAAGAGAATGGTCTATTTGAGATTTTAAATTGTCGACAACATAAATAAAAGTCAACATGCCATTACGTCAGTAAGTGTATCTTATGGAGATAGACAGGTACAACTCGTACAGTACAAGAAAATACAAGTTTTCACAAAGTTTTCCAAATCGACGAATACTGTATTTATATATGAGGCACCTAGCGGAAGAATAATAACTCTTCTAATCTTTTCTAGATACAACTGAAAATCGGTTCTATACTACATATGTAGTGTATGATACTAGAGGAAGCCTGAAATTTATTTACTAGGGAAGTCTCGCTTTCAATCAAGGTCGGAAAGGTAAATGAAGACTTCTTAGCATCGTGTTTGCTTGTGGAAGGGCATACAAATTTTAGGACCATAACATACAGTCATAGTAAAATGATTGAAGTTATAAAAATATATAGTTCCTTAATAACGTTACTTGCTACCAGAAATTAACGGAGTACAAACCAAACCTAAAAATGTTTTTCGTCTATAGCATTCTTAATACAGTCATGTTACTTTATACAGTCTGCACAGACTCGTTGAGAATTTTAACGTCTAGACTAGAATTTTGATAAAAAAATTCAGTTCAACGAAAGTATGCTTAATTGAAATTAATTACGCTTCGAGAAATAAATACGAGTAGGTAACCTCTAACTTTGTACGTTTTGTAGGTACTTAAATGCAAATGGGTATTACGTCTGAATAGGCCAGATTGAAAGGGGCGCGGCACATTCGGACGTAAACTGAAATCGACTACGTTCGAATGGAGCGATCGTAAAAATTTGAAACGGTAATTTCTCTTACAGAATACACGAAAATTTGGCAATATTATTTTATATTATTATATCAGTAAGATTTTCTCTACACTAATTATATATTTACTTGGTTGAAATCAAGTACGTACATTAACATGACATAAACAGATCATCATAACCCGGTTTGCACGATCTCAGGTAGCTAGTTTAACAATGAGCCTATCTTGTCAACCAATCTCAATTAATGAACTGCTTATCTGTGATAAGCACTTTTTTTGCGGTCTATTCACTGTAGTTTTTGTAACAGTCTGCTCGTATAGTTTGTTGAGTTTGTGAATTAAATGGGATAAAACACTTAGCGGTAAGTACTTATAAATAGTTATGTCAAACTATAATTCCCTTGCGGTGTGGCTCCACTTTTGTAGGGGACTATACTTAATTATTGAATTATTATTATTATTATGTAGGTACACTTTTCAGTCACGGGCCCATAGGGACCCGGTCATTTGAAAGGCATTCATGGGGCCGAAGCCAACATTGAAGAGGCCTTTGGTACCATTTAATCTAGATGTGAGATGGCTGCATCCATGGAGGCCTCTCCCTCAATGTATCATTGTGATACACTAACGGACAGTCCCCCACAGTTGCCAAACTATTGCCAGGAAGGAAGCGACTTGGAGTGGGCTATGAGGATGGGATGCTAAATGGGCCGGATAACAGGGCTATGGAGTGAGATAACGGACATCTGCCTCGAAAATCTCTCACAAATTTAAATATGGCAGATGGTGACTTGCTGCTTAATAACTATCCACCAGGATAGCCGTTGTGGGCCCCCTATCTAGCCACCATGGGGCGGCCCGGGGGCAACACTATGTAAGCAGCTAAGGTTGTCGAGAGGTGAGTCTGCGGGGCGCAAGATCCTTCTAACAGTCAAGTGCCCCCGGCGTTATGACATTTTACACTTCCAACCTGGAGCATAGGTTCCGCTCTTGCATCTCCACTCTGGCCGGCTGGTTAAGGCAAGCGCAGAGGTAGGGGGTGTGTTTCAGGGTGTATGTGTGTGTGTAAGCGCATGTGTGATAGTGTCCCCTGGAGGTAGGGTCCGTGGTGTCGCCACTCATCATCGGCTCGCCACAAGCCGCCCTGCGGTGACTGATTGCACTGGACGTACTGGACATACCAGAGGGCGATGGGGTCGTCACATCCCTACGCCTTTATTATTATTACATTGAAATTTTTATGACCATTCGAACGTAGTCGATTTCAGTTTACGTCCGAATGTGCCGTGCCGCATTCATACTGGCCCATTCAGACGTTATACCCGCAAATTGGAACATCACTAATTATATTGACGTTGTACCTATATATTATACAGCAGAGAAAGATGCTAAGATAACATTTAAATATAAATTAATTATTTATACTATAAGTAATTGAATGAAAATTTTCATGAAATTCATTTAAATCTATATTCCGCAAAAGTTCACAACTTGAATATTTCTGTTTTAAATACTCGTGAATTAAAATAAGTGCGAGGTGGACTCGCGCACGAAGGGTTCCGTACCATTATCTATAAAACCAGCCAAGTGCGTGTCGGGTTACGCGCAGTGTATGGTTCCGTAGTTGCCCTGCACAATATGCGGACTTCTTCTCCAAGTACATTTTATAAGTTTGTCGACTAATACAGATCGTGCCAAACTTCTATGTAGTACGCTCGGAAGTTGCTCTTCCCAAGAACGGCCCATACATTTTGTTCCTGCTGATGCGAATCGCCCCGTGTTTAGAAGGGGCTAAACGATTGGCGCGATCTGTACTCGTTATCTTGTAAAGCCTACTTAGCTGTGATAGTTTTCCTTTTAATTTCGTTATGTATACTACTGCCGTGATTTTTTTCACGTCTCCAAATATAACCGCTAGCAGGGGGGGGGGGGGGGGCACTTGACTCTAACTATTGTCACTATTTTATTATTTTTACCTAAGAATTTTTTATATTATATTTTCTTTTAAAGTTTGTAGTTTAGCATGCAATTTAAGATTGCTATCTTAGATTTATAATTTGCACACTTTTCTTATATAAAATCCCAGTGTGTGTACATATTATCATAAATATAACTTCGTGTTTGTTAATAAACTGATGAAGTGTAATAGTAAAATCCCAAAAGCGCACTAAACAACAAATAACAACCAATCTATCGACGTAATTCTGTACAAATTATTATGTGTGCACACTAACAAAGGCCCTCCCGAGGCAAGCCCGGCTTAGTTGTGAGGACCGCCATCAGTCAAGCGTAATTTAGATAAGACAAGCACGGTGTATTTAGCAATAAGCAATATTGTGTTAATTTTTTTGTAATTTCTTGTGTGTAAAACTAAATTGAATGAATGAATTGTTTATTGTTCTAAAAACATTACATAAAACTATTTCAATTTGGCAAACCCCTATCGCGGTTAGTCGGCAAGCTCCTAATTCAACTCATGCACTATCTACGCTACAAGTTTGTTGTAAAGTAAACAAATCAAAAAATTATAAAAGGCATACCTATAAGTCTTCTTTGAACACAGTAGTATATATATATATATGTAGATAATACTGACAACATGTTTAATCACAGATCTATTGGATGGCGTGACACAAATTTTACCCGAGCACCGCTGTCGCCACTTGCTGGAATAACGTAGTATTACCTACCTAGTTAGTAAACATACGCGGGGTACACATAGATTCACCCGTCTTCATACAGCCAAAATAACACCGTATTTCTATGAAGCATAGATGTAAAATACCAAACATGTCATGGCACTGTGCCAATGTGTGTAAAAAGCCATGACCAGCGGCCGTACTATGACACAATTAGGTCCGTGTTGATAATGTTTGAAAAAATACACATTGCGGCGTTAATATTCTAACTCAATGTGTGACACTCTTTATAACCTGCAAATGGACAAAATATTGTCTAATTTCAACGCTACTCGCTACAACGCTAAGTGTTTAATGGTAAGGTTGAACTTTTATTTACCGCGAGGTTTATTCTGTAAATATCACAGTAAATACATGTTTAAATTACTTACGAGTGAAATGAAATTCCTTTGGATATCTTATTTGCGTTATTTGAAGAATTAGAACAATTTGCCACCTTGCAATTCACCATGTTTACAATATGTTTGTTCAAACGCGTTCGGTTGAGAAATGAGAGGCCCGCGGGTTATGTCTTGACGTATTGATCAAATCGGTGCGTCGCACTCACGGCTTTCATAGCATTTCTATTCCTTATTAATAGTTCTGTGGTTTAATCCTTAGATGAAAGTAGGAACTTTAGTTTACTTTTAAAAATAGATTGAACACAACTTTGTACAAAGTATTAAAGGTAGACTATCTCAGAGTTTTACCTAATTGATATAACCTATAGTATAGGTACATATGTAGCGCTAATTGAGGCTGAAGAAGTCACCCCTTAGTCCAAAACCATAATTGTTTCTAACAACTATGCTTCGTATGGAGTTCAAAAACCCAAGCCATTTATTTGGAAGGGTTTCGCCGAATAGCTAAGCCCCGACTGGATAGCTGGAAAGAGACTGAACCGGTTAAGCTAATCTTTATACCTATGTGTATATAATACCTATGTTTAGGCTGAAAATTAAAATGGGAATCCAAAAGCTTTGGTGGCTTAACATATTGAAATTTCAAGTGTGGTCCCGTATGGTGTTTATAACATTTACATTGACTTAAACCGCACATAATTAAAATAGCCTAACTTTTAAAAGTTTTTTTTTCAGAGAATATACGCCGTTTTAGGTGGTTTATGGTATATAATTTGATTAGTATTTTTTAAGATTTATTAAAGAATTTTCAAATATGACGTCACTTGGGACATTTTATCCATTATACTAATTGAGATGTGTGATTGCTTATAAAAAAAGTGGTCTGTATCTGTCTGTCTTCTCATCTGTCATCCATCTGTCAATTTAGTCGGCAGCAAATTATTATAAATGTATCTTGATAGCAAAGGACACATTTCTAAACAGCCTTTTTAGGGTTCCATAGTCAACAACAAGGAACCCTTATAGTTTCGCCATGTCCGTCTGTCTGTCTGTCTGTCTGTCCGCGTCTTAGCTTAGAGACTATTAGTACTAGAAAGCTGTAATTTGGCATGGGTATACATATTTATCACGCCGATAAAGTGGTACAGTAAAATTTTGAAAAAGTTTTTTTTTTTAGGGTATCTCCCGTACACGAAAAGTAGTGATGATTTTTTTTCTCGTCTATCCCCTAGTGTGGGGTGTCGTTGGATAGGTAATTTAAAATTGTTGTGGGCGTAAGAAGATAATTTTTTGATCCAGCGTTCCTTTTGCAAAATATTAAGCTTAAAAGTGTTAATTTTTGTAAGAGTCAAGTGTCCCCCCCCGCCAGCGAAACGGTTATATTTGGAGACGTGAAAAAAAATCACAGCAGTAGTATACATTACGAAATTAAAAGGAAAACTATCACAGCTACGTAAGCTTTACAAGTTAACGAGTACAGATTGCGCCAAACTTTTAGTCCCCTCTAAACACGGGGTTGGTATCAGCAGGAACAAAATGTATGGGCCGTTCTTGGGAAGAGCAACTTCCAAGCGTACTAGGAGTTTGATGCGATCTGTATTATTGTAGATAATAGTACGAAACCCTTCGTGCGCAAGTCCGACTCGCACTTGGCTGGTTTTTTTTTCAAGTAAAGTCACACGAAGGCAAATGGAAGTTGCAGCTTTTTCGTTAAAATATTCATCATATAGACCACAAATTCTAAAATACGGCGTATTAAACCAAAATCTAGCAATGATTTTCGAATTAAAATACCTCAACCTTATTTAATGTAAGCGAATTATGGCGCGTGCGTGTAAATTTTATATTCATAAACGTTTAGTTTGAAATATATAAATCGTGAATAATTGAATGAAGTTAAATTACCGGGGAAATTCACAGTGTATTCTGAAAGTGTCATAATGGTTTCCACTGCTGAAAGATAAGGACAAAGTTGCCACAATTGTATTTCCCTCGCGGCCAGTCATGGCACGCTCGGGGTTTCAGCGGGGAACAACTGAAACGACCAACAAAAATCCTGACGCCGTGAATACTTCCCTCGTCATCTAAAAGTTTCAGGAAAACGGCAACTAGACCCGAAGGGATAAGTGAAAAACTATACCCAGATTTTCTGCAAATATCTTCCCGTTTAAACGAGTAATAACAGACGTTGCCAGCAAAGAATTTGTTTTGTAAGCTAATTTAGTGAAGCGACCTAAAGAATTGTTCCGTGCATTCATTCTTTTTTATCATTGTAATGACCAAACCGTTTAAGTTGAATATATATAAATAATCACTTAAAAAACTTTGTGACGCAAAGGCAGAAATACTTATGTGATTTCATACACAAAAGTGAATTCCGAAGTACGCGAAGCTACAGCTCTTTTGTTGCACGGGAAATAGAATTTCGGTCTAGATTTATCTGAACACATATCTACACGTTGTTCTGTCGACGAACATGTCAGAACAACCCGACCGAGATTCTGGCTCTGGGAACAACTTGACTCACTTCCAAATAATACCCGGGGGGAAGTGTGACACTATTTCAGAAATAGTCTTCGAATTATGGGCATATAATACATACACGGTGTATTAATGACGTGATCAGAAAGTTTAATCATATGATCTACTGATTATACTGAACCACTGAAAATAAAATTCACCTTTTATTTAGATATTCAAAAGTAATTTTCTACGAGAAAGTAAACTTTTTGACGCGGTAATGCCTGTTCGCTCGTTTAGGGTCCATATATGGTCATATGCACAACTCCAAATAACCATTTCACATTGTATAACTGGGTCAATCGGTTTAATAAAAATAATATAGATAGTGGACTATAGGGCTGATCTAAACATTTTGGAAAATAAGCAAAAGCTCTAAGTTCACTCGATAGAAAAAATTACGAAGCTACCTTTAAATTTCATGTTTTTTGAGTGTCAAAGGGCCTTCCTTATATTATACAGCCTTGAAATTTGTATTAAAAAGGGAACAGTAACGCCGCACCGTCTAAACATTTTAGAACATTTTAATAAAAAAAGGCGAGTTATTAAATAAAAGCTAATTATTCGTGAGCACGTCGTGTTTTTTGGCGGTCGTAACTTTATATTTAAAACTTTGTATTTTAAACCAAAAGTAAAAGTTATAGAGTTCAGTTCTGATTGATGCAAAATGAGGTGCTCAAACTGACTTTATATGCAACTTTAAGAACACTGATAGTGGGTCAAACATTTTCGTGTTACTAAACACCGTCAGATTTGTATCGCTAATAACTACGAGACTAATAATGCGTTAACAAATGTTGAGCCCACAGCGGGTAGAGGTCTGTATGAGTTCCTCTTACAGTATATCTTACTAAACAACTTTTCTTCTTTGTCTTTGAAAGAACGTGGAAAAGGATTCACTACCCAATGCAACATTAAATACATACTGGCTAACTGTGGTACTATTTATCTGTCTCTGGTTCTTGTAATTTTAGAAGGGGTAAAACAAAAATTGTTCACTTCGATTCATAAGCAAGTCAAAATGATGAGTATCATATCAATTAAGGAATTCATTTAAATTATAGAAAGGTCGTTCCAATAAAAAAGTCTTAAGTTTCCTAGAAAATACATTAATATTATCAGAGTTTTCAATTTCGTTTTTAATTGCATTAAATATCTTTGGTCCTGTATAGTTTAAATTTTTGTGAAAGGCTCCATAATTAGAAGTAGGCAAAACAAGATTATTATTATTCCTTAAGAGATGTATCTGTATGTCACCAAAAAGGTTGTATTTGTGTTTATTTCTAAGAATTTTGATTGATATCATATAAATGTATAAATTAATTACAGTTAATATTTTATGTTTGATAAAAAGTGGCATGCAGTGTTCCAGATAGTGAGCTTTTTCAATAATTCTAAGTGCCTTCTTTTGTAAAATTAATATGTCTTGAATATGATTCGAATTGCCCCAAGCTTCTATACCATACCTAATAATACTTTCAAAGTATAAGTAATACATCAGTTTGAGGGTTTCCTGACTAACAATGTTTTTTATACTCTTGAGTGAAAAGCAAGCGCTGGCTAGTCTCTTTTTGAACTTTCAATTTGATTGTGCCACTTTAACTGTTCGTTATTTGTAGATATGGAGCATATAAATAATAAAAACAATTAAAACACAATATATTTCGACTCCTACTGTGGAGTCGTCATCAGTCGAATCAAACTTTTCGAATAACTTAGCTAGTACTGATAACAATGAGATTGGCCGATATTAAGCTTGTACCTATTTAATTATCATTTTATCATCTTTTCCGGCACTACCCTAATTTATCCACATCACCAAAGGTAAACTGGAAGATAATGCTAATTAGCATTAAGGTCGCCTTGTGTACTATATTTATAAGTGCAATGAAGTTTTTTTATTATTATTATTAAAAGGAACCTACAATCCAAGTTACATATTACTAGGTCCAGTCGTTGGTCCGAGCGTTTGTAGATCAGTCAGTCAGGCAGTCAGAGTAATAGCTGGAAGTAGGTACCTATTTTCAGTACAAGTTGTCACTATCTTCTTAAAATAAAACATGAAAAAAATTGGCACAAAGAAAAGCGAAGGAACTTCCGCTACGTTGCTACGAGGAATAAACTTTGCCTTTGATGTGTGACGCGAGCGATGCCAAGTGCTGTTGCTGCCGCGCGCCGGTGCGACCAGAACAATATAACGTTTTAAAGAATTGCAGTACTAATTATTTTAGGCATGTATTTAACGCGGCGACAAATTAATCTGAATTAGGGATTTAAAAAAAATTAAAGCCGGTAGCAAAAATAATAGGTTGGCAGCTACATTGAAGGATAATTTTAAGTAGAAAGTAGCAGCTTTATAATCAGGTTATAGGCTTTGTTTTAACTTAAACTGGCATTGATTTTTTGTTTTGGTAACTGAATTTATTATTAAGCGAACATTTGACGACGGATAAAAAGTAGAAAACAGGCTTTCTTAAATTAATTATACAATGAGGTTGTATATAAAGTTAACTGAGATGTGAAGAAAATATGACCATGGTCATGAAAAACATACTTTGTGCGACATTTTTAGAGCTCTGAATAAAACAAATAGTGACATGCAAAAAAAATAGTTTAAGTTTAAAAATAATAAAAAAACTGAACATAACCTAACTTTAAAGACCCAATATGACTTGTGCAATTGCTTCGGCGTTGCGGAAAGTGCAGCCCCTTCGCCCTTGCGTAACAAAGCACAGTCACCCATGCTCACCTTCGCAGCTTCGGCTTGTTGGTCGCCTTCGGCGACCAGCCTCAGCCGCTACGGCTCGCTCGGGTGCCTATGCCTTGTTACAGCAGGCGAGGGCTGCCCTTCCTCCACGCCTACGGCTTTTTATAAACACTCTAGGGGTAGTACCCACAAGACTGTATAGAGTCGGGGTGCTCTGATTCGGTTTTGGAACATTTTCAACCTATTTGCTTCTATGCAACGAGCGCGCTTGTCGCCGTTTTCATTCAATTATGATTCTACAAACAAAAATACTGAAATCCTAATACTTAATTATAGTACCCGTTTTAATTTTTACAGCTGCTTGCATGTGTATTTTTATATGCAAGCCTATAGTTGCCTATAATAGAATGTTTGCTATCCCACTGTTAAAATTAGTCGCCATGTCATTATTTATAGTACCTCGCCTATGATTTTATTGGCCCTGTTTAATATGTTTGCTACCTTAAAGTAGCAGCCATTATTTAGTTTTTATAAATCCCCGCATTATAAAGCTCATCTAATATAATTATTGCTAAAATATTTAATTGCTGCCAAGTTATTTTTTAGAAACAAAATAGTTAGTCGCCCTTTAAGTTGTTAGTCGCTTCGAAAATAATTTGCCATTATTTTATAGCATTTTATGTTTTATATAGATACAAAAGTAAAATGATACCTAAATAACGTTATTTTATTCGGTTTTGATATAAAATAACGTTAGCTAATTAATAACGTTTGACTATAAAGAACGTTTTTTTCATAACGCAATTTCATAAACGCTGATAGCAACGGGTTGCTGGGCTCAGATGTCAGACACTAAATGGCTTTCTAAATTTTGAACATTTTTGTAGATATACACATTTCTCAAACATTTTCGGAACCCCCATAGTTATAGTTGTTCTAAATGACTAATTAATATTACGAGCATATTGTAGCCGATTCTGAAGGCTTTAATTTTAGTTCTAGTGCTGTCAAGACTAAATTTTCATCATTGCAAAATAGTTCATGCGTGTGAAGCACAGAAGCTAAATTACTTTGGATAAATTTAAGTCTTAACAGCACTAAAACTAAAATTAAGGCGATTATCCCGGACAAAATGTGAAATTCGACATTTTAGAATTTCGAAGACGCTGCATCCTGTCGCTTTAGAAAATTGCAGATCTGCATAAACATACGTTGATTCTTATTCTAAGACCCCTTGGAATTCGTTTTTACATAATTTATCATTTAAAGCTATAATAAGCTTCACGCGTTACTACAAAGTCATAAAAATAAGAAACTGTTTATCATCAGTTTCTCACCAAATACGGGCTAAAATGCAGAAGACGTCACATATTCAGGTATGGTTCAAAGAAGTAAAGATTCCTATGAGATTCTTTTTTTATTCAATTTGTTTTAGAAGGAAAAAGCTTGAAAATATTTAATAGCGCCTGAAAAAAAAAATACCAAAACAAGATCTAACGATTTTGATTATTGCTTTTAAATTTAATCAGGCACTTAGAGTCAAACGACACGCTCCCGTCACGCAAAAATAAAAAAAAAATGTCTTTATTTCGGGCAATGAAAAACACATAGAAAGTGGAAAGAAAATTTTGGCTAATATCAGGTGTTTTTGTGGTAGTGTAGTGCATTTGACGATTCCGATTTTGTATCAATATTGTGAACTAGTGGTGTGTGGTGTATAGTAATGTAAATATTCCCTTTTGTTTTGTTTTTGTGCAATAAGTGTAAGTGTAATGTATAGGTTAGGTTAGTTTGCTGTATCATTTATTAAATAAACTAACATTGTAGAAGACAATAATAAATGGTAAATAATGGGTAATAAAAGAATAATAAAGTACTACGGTTCTGGTAAAGCCAAGCGAGTTTACCAAAATAAAGGTCGACGACTCCTCGGTCTCAAATAGGTACAGAGCATAAAATATAATCTTTACGTCAAAAATAAAATAAATCAAAATAAAAAACAAATAAAAGGCCAATAGAGGCAATATTATATATTTATTAAAGTATTACTCGCACATGTGATTATATTATAAACTTATGAACGAATAACTCTTTTCGAGTGCAACAACAATAAAAAGATTTTATGCAACAAAGATTGAAGAATCACGTCGAGGTGCATAATTGAAAAACTGCAGAGACGCAACCACACGTGCATTTGTCCCAAGAGCTGCAGTTGATTTCATACAGTGCATTGTGTGCGCAAGACATTCGAAGGCAGCCAGAGACTCAGAGGATTTCTCTCCATTCTTCAGAGGGCTATTGACGGTCTCCAATATCAATACGTAACTCGATGAGGACTGCTTGAAGCAGGCATATGGAACAGAACCCACACAATTATTGCTGCTCGTTTGATGGACTCTAATCTTGTGCTATATAGGTTACACTGTGTTCTTCTTACTGCCGTCTCAATATAGCGTATCCACGTTTCAAAAACATCTTTAATTATTGTTATATGCTCCTTTGTGCATTTTTGACAAATACCAAAATCTTGATCATCTGTTACAGCCTTCTGTCAAAGTCAGTATAATTTTGATGAACATAAATACTCGCAACGTGCCAGTTAATCAAATTAGAACCTTCTTACTTACATTTTAACGTAAATGAAGGAAATCGTAAATAAAATAAAAAATATAACAGCCAAACTTTCCCAATATTATACCCATTTACAGTTTTTAGGAAAATGTTTGGAAATTGGTGCAGCACCGAAAGGGCTGATACCAAAAATTGCCCTCAGTGCAATACCACCAATAATCAGAAGCAACATGATTATGGTTAACTACATGAACGCCTTACACTCTACACACATGCTCTACATACAATATATACACCTCTGCACAGATCAGAAAAATTTCGCACAAAAAACCCATCCTTCCAGAAGAGCTACAAATAAATATCCAAATACGCTACAAATAAATTTAAATATCTGCCTAACTTTGCCCGTTCAATTAGTCTTACTAAACAACCAATCAACCCAAATTTTGGATTTATTTACGTATATAACATGTGTTATTATTTTACTCTAATTAATGATTCTTTCGCTAAACTCATAAACTAAACATGAAAATCAGAGGTGCGATTGTGTAAGAAAATAGTCATGAAATCGTATTCATTTGATAGCTTAAAACTAATCATTTCACTTGTCAAACGGCCAATTTGAATTGTCTATGGTATTCATAGATGCTTTACGATTTGTATTGTTATTTTAGACAATGAGTGAATGATTTGTTAAGATTGACAGATAATTCGAATTGTCTAAGATTTTGTTAGTTCATCGCTAATGTCAAATGATTGCGGCGACTTGTTGTCTATGACAATCGTTTAACGGTAAGTGTTTTTGATTATTTTGGAATAAAATTAGGTAAAACAATTTTTATTCTACCATTAAAATCAATAAATGATGTTCAATAAATTAAAATTGTGGAGCTTTTTAGTCAAAACCCTTGGCTTTGGCACAGAAATAAGAATTGTTTTTTATATGAACACAGTTTGGGGTTATATTTTTGTAGGAAAGATATTATGAAAAGGTTTAGGGCAGTTCGGCCACAGATTAAAATATATTTTCTTACTTTTTAGGGTTCCGTACCCAAAGGGTAACCAACGGGACCCTATTACTTAGACTCCGCTGTCCGTCTGTCTGTCCGTCTGTCAACAGGCTGTATCTCATGAACCGTGATAGTAAGACAGTTGAAATTTTCACAGATGATGTATTTCTGTTGCCGCTATAACAACAAATACTGAAAAACAGAATAAAATAAATATTTAAGGGGGCTCCCATACAACAGACATGTTTTTTCGCTGTTTTTATATATAATGGTACGGAACCCTTCGTGCGCGAGTCCGACTCGCACTTGGCCGGTTTTTGTATTTTGGTTCGGTTGCTATTTCGTCATACTAATATAATAAAGAAACATACTATAAAATAAAACACCGACCGATTCAAAAATATTTTGCAGTTGCAGTTGACTTGACACTTGAATTGATTCGAAACTATGACGCGTTATTATAACTACAAAACTCGGACGAAGACAAATAATACGATAAGATATAGCGCTGTCTCTTTCAGACATCACATCTAGTAAAAAAAGGAATCCCGTGTCAAGCTCTTCAACTTCAACTACATATACTGTTGAGTAGTAGTAAACTTATGCCACCACCTGGGGTCGAGCAGCTGAAACTCGGTTTTCCTTCAATTGTTGCGTTTGGTTATACGAGTTGCATGGAGATAAGTTTCGATTGAATTCTATGTTTTAAATTATAAAAATTAATTTTTGTGGTGGATTTAAAAAATGTAATCAAAAAGATCTATTATTTTTGTGTTTGACATAATTTTAAAGTAAATAAGTTATCAAATTTCATTTTACGTAGGTAGTACACAATAAAACGCAATTTCATTTCGCATTTTTTAAACCATCGGTCATTTCTAAACCTTCGGTTACTTTTCGGTCTTCATTTTATGGACAGTTTTACACAGTTCGAATTTGCCCTACACGATCCTTGACAATGGTATAGATTTATCATCTATGACCAACCTTACACAATCGCACCTCTTTACATTACCAGAATACGGACGCCTCACAGAATAAGGTTGCGGGAAGCGCGCGGGGCGACTCGCTTGCAAGTGCGCCGCGCAGCAGGAATAAGACGATAGTTTTTTTCAAATACAGACTGTTCACAGGTATTTTACCTCTGACAGCTGTTCTATGTCCAATACTTAAGAAACATTTTCGATCAGCCTAGAGGTAAAATAACTGTGAACGATCTGTACCTATCGCGGCCGCGGCCGCTAACTCAATGATTCCCTTAAAGCCTTCAGAATCGGCTTTAATACCACCTAACGAGAAAACCGGTATTATAAATGAACAGTCCGTATAATTAAAAATATTAATTGTCACACTGAACAGAAAATTTGGATCCCAAAGGGTTCCACGACGGAATCTAGAGAACAGCTGAAACCGGCAGCTACTAGGAGACCAGACAAAGAAAGAATGCCCTTTTCTCTGTAGTTGAAGCGAGATTCGACGTAGTCCTTTTGTGACCCTTCCTATTGTGTAATAGAACTCAAATAGGTAGCTCCACGACGTCTTTTTATAAACGACCAATTTTTTTCTTTATAAGGGTCCCCCTATATAATACGGTGCCTTCATCATCTTCATAGTGGATAATAGGGATCATATCGTGTCTTGAAACCCTTTTCTCCAGTTTGACTTTTAATTTGGAGCGGAAAGTTGTTGCGGCAAGAAATATACGATGCCATTGTTAGGTTGTAGGCGTTTTTTTCTTCATTGGTTTTGGTTAGTGATTTGTTAAGTAATCTCTAAATGTGATATTTAATAATGTGGATAAAAAAGTTACTAGATTTATAAAACTCATATTAAGTAATGCAATGATTATTATTGTTCTGAGCATGCTACGCCATCTAAATAAAATGTTTCTATATATTATATTAGTACATTTATCAGGTATGAAATTGAATTATTCTTAACTACTAACCTTTTTAAAAATATTTTGATTAATAAATAAAATCTGGAGACGACTGATCTAGTTGTTTATCACTAAACGTGTCTCCAGTATGAATTCGGGCGTTTGATTAAATTTTACCTTATATGTATAACACTCTTGTCTTTTGTCTAACAGTTGCATAAAATTCTATCTTTCAATATTATTATAAAATGCTACATAAAAATAAAAGCAAGTTGAAACCTGTATATATGTTTTGAATGTATTTTGAACCGAAAAAGGATTCAGCTCAGATGCTGAGTTTTGACAAACCAATGCTTTTAAATTGACTAACGAACTTTCATAATATCGAGGTGGAAGTTTTATTTTTATTTTGTCCTAGCTTTTGCCAACGCCTTCGCCCACGCTGATTTAGTTTGCATTTTTCGGTCAAAAATCAAGTCGATCCATGCTCCGTTGCTGCGTGAAAGAAGGACAAACCAACAAGAACCAACAAACAAATTTTCGCATTTATAATAGGGGTACAGATCGTATAACTGTAAAAAAAAACTCGTGTATCTAATGATTCAAAAAATGTACGTATATTATTACGTGTCCCTGTAGATCAACTTAACTGGCAGCAATCCACAAGTATATTTTATTGCCCTTATATGCTTATAATCAACGAAGTAAAATTTTATTTTATTTTAGTTCGTTGCTTATAACGGCAAAAAAAATACGAGTAGTATGTCAAGCGAAAGCTGAGAGTATAACTTTACCTAAAACAAGTACCTATGGAAAAAGGATGAAATAATTATTTGTTATCCAAGGCTGCAAAGTTGTTATTTTCCGCGAGTACCTATATTGAAACCTGAGGACGCGAAGGTTTCAAAGATACTAGACGCAAAATAACTTTGCGGCCGAGCAAAACACATAATTTTTCACCTCACTACAGCGAGGAAAATACCAGGTGCAAGATAGACACTGACATGAGTAATACAAGTACGCTGGATATGTTGTACCATACAAAATTACAGTTTTTTTTTTGTGCCGATTCATATCGCTTCCAACATGTGTACCGGGAACTAAAATTTACACTTTTTATAATAGATAACGTCATTGTCTCATCTTTATCAAAATGGTGATGATAAAAATTGCTTCATTATCAGTTAGGTAGTCAACAGTCAGTACAGTGTACTTGTATGTATTATTAGAAGTCCGTGGTGCAAGAAAAAGCAAAAGAAAACAAGCAAATATTTTTCTTTTTTCGTGCAATCGTCGTGCTGCTGGCCAGTGCGATTGTTCTTAAAATAAGGCTGGCGCAGTGCAACTTGACTTGAAATTTGTATTATTGCTTTTTTTCTCTATGGTATTAATGCATTTTAGTGGGCTGGCTAGCAAACATTTTTTGAATAGAAATATTCGAATTTTAAAAACCTTTTCCACGCTAGCGGATAAAATGCACTTTTGCACGCAGATTTTGAATGATAAATAGAGCCTTTCCGAGCTTGTGAGGTGAAAATAGTTATTTGTGCAACAAGAGAGCAAAGATTTTTTTTGTTGCGAGTGCCGAGGTTGAATCCCGAGCAAGCGAAGGATTCAATTGATTCTAAGTTAGAATCCTGAGCGTGGTGAGGGATTCAAAGGCACAAGAAACAGAATAAATTTGATCTTGTGTTACACATATAACTTTTCACCTCACTAGCAAGAAAACACAGACGTAAAAACACCATCCTTTCGAACGAACTTATAAGAATTCAATGGTCTTTTTCTTTACACATTACATCATATAAAAATATTGCACATAAAATAAAATGTAATGAGTGTTAATTGAATCCCAAAAGCCGCGAAAATCAGAAAATCTTTGATAAACCTATCGAAAACGCAAAACATAACCATCACGCGGGAGTTTTACTCTACCTTTCCGTTTCCGGATTCCATACACAGGATTTCGAGAAGTTTACCTTGTCTATGGTAAACGACAAGCTGTGGGGCTGTGTATAGTATCCCAAAGTGTATAGAATTCATATAGAGTGAAAGAGATAGCCGCCATGCTGATGTTTGCTGTTTACCTTTCTCTTGAGCAAAGAATATGGAGTTTTTGAACAATTCGCAGCGTTCTTAATTTAAAACACTTTTCTTCACTGTTTAAAACCAGTGAGCAAAAGCTCACAAAAAAATTGTTCACTGTTTTTAAGCAACGAAGGCGTGCTTTTCGAGCTATTGAGGTGAAAATATATTTTTTCCATACGCATGTAAGGTAAAGATACTGTCAGCTTTTACTACAGCGGGTACGGTCATTGGATCACAATAAACTATAATTTTCCACCATAAATACCCACGATTCGGTCATGACCCTCAACAAACGTCAAAAATTTTGAGGAAAAATTGGCTGTCAAATGTGATTGTGCAGCTAACTTCAGGCCATTATAAATCACCATGGTATGTACTATGGTAGTTGGTTTATTCTGCTTATTTACATAACCGACTTACCCACGATAGCTGATTGTGTCTATTTTGTTTAATCTGTTGACAGTGACACGGGGGCGCAGCTGTGAAACAAGGAGTATGTTAGCGGCGTTAGTTCCGATTTCGGACACAACCACTCCTCAGGCCATAAGATCTTTGTAGCACTGTAGACAGACTTAACTAAACAATGTCAAATGCCATTGACATTTGACATGTCATGCTATATGGTAAAGCCATTTTTTTATTAATGCGTACAAAAATAGTTAGTGGCAAATGGCAAAGGTACGAAATCCATTATGTCCACAAGGCTTTTGTTTAAAAATACAAGATTAAAAAATTTCAGTAAAAATCCAAATTTTGAGAAAAGGTAAAAGCTTTGTACCTACCTGCTTTCATTTTGGCTAAGTAATAAAATTGAAATGCTATGGATTCTGACGTTATATCCCTAATGTGGAGTTTCACTATAAACCTCCAAAAACTCATGTTGTGATATCTAAAATTCACTCGATTTTATACGGTGGTTTTCATAACGATCCATTCAACTGTTCTTGCTAAAAAAAGGTAAAAAGAAAATTGAATGAGTAAATACGATAACGTATTGAGAAACTTTGTTTTAAAATATTTTACACAGTACAATCTTCTAATTAAATGAAAACGGTATAAAAAGTATTTTTCCCTTTCCTATTCTCAGCTCAGAGATAGACTATTTTATTGTTCACTCAACTAATATGACAGAAGGTTTTACAAAACGGCATAATACGAAGTTATGTAAGTTTATCGCCTGAGACATCCCCTATGCATACAAAGTGGAACATCGCACTTTATTACCATAAAAAGAAGAGCGAGGAGTAAGAATGAATTGTGTAATAACCTCTTAATATGATAATGGGTATCTTTTGTAGCTATGAAGAGTGTATGCATGAGGTTACCTTTAAGAATTGTATGCGTTTTTCACACTACAAAGTTTTAATTACCCTAGCTTTTGCCCGCAGCTTCGCACGCGTTGATTTCGTTTAATTTTTAAATATTTTTTGGAACAATAATTTTATAGTATGTGAATTTGACTTTTGGTTTCATGAAATTATTTTATTGTGTGACCCTATGTCTACATTGTCCATGTCCCTAGGGAACTGTCCATTCTCATCAGGAAACAAACTATAGCCTATGTCCAAGTGAAGTGTCTAACCACTACAAAAGTAAAATATATTTTTAAATAGGTTTAGTAGTTATTCATGACTATGTCCCTAAAGAACTACACATCCTCAGGAAATAAACTAAAGTCTACATCCAACTGAAGACGCTAACCATTACAGCAGTGAAATCATTTTCAGAATCGGTTCAGTTACTCTAGAAATTACCGGCGCGAATTTAATGAATGACCATTTGCCTAGGGAACTGCCCATCTCCAGGGAATAAATTATAGCTTTTTTCCAAGTCAAGAGTCCAATTCCAAAGTGTTTCCACGTGGTTAGACAACCGTTAGTCCATATCCTAAGTGTTTCCAAGTGATTAGACAACCATTACAACAGTGAAAGAATTTTCAAAATCGGTTTCGTTGTTATTAATGACTATGTCCCTAGGAAAGAAAAACTGTATGTCCTATGCCTATGTCCAATTATAGAGTCTAACCATTACAAAAGCGAAAGAATTTTAAAACGATTCAGCAGTACCGGAGATTATCCGCGTGAATGTAATTTATAGCTATGTCCCTAGGAGACTGCCCATTCTCAGGGAACAAACTATAGCCTACAGCACTCAAGGATAATTTAGCTTCTTATTAGTAAAATAATTTTCATAATCCGATCAGTAGTTTCTCACAAACACTTCCGTTTTTAATATTTTTGTACATTTAGAGTTAAATCAGATTATAAACATGGATAAAACGAAAGATAAATCATATGAAAAATTATCGTTTTTGTAATAAAAACATTACGGTCAGGGATTGTATAGGGGGTAAGAAGTGTGGATAGTGGGTGGTGCGGCGACTTTGCTGGCAGCCTTGCCCTCCTACAATTCGCTACCAGTATCCAATCCACTAGCGAGCGCATCATCATTTTAAATATATATTTAAAATTCTAATTAACAGCATGTCTACCGCATTATTTTTAGATATGAATAATCACGTATAGTTAAGTATAAATAAGGATTCATCTTTCGTCAAATATACATTACATACTTAACCATCAAACTGGAAGTAACTATTTAAATTACATAATATTAACCGCCCCCAAAGATACCAATGGAAACTTTGCGATGAAAGTATACACAATACATAGGTTTTAAGGTTTTGTAAGCTGGTAATAGAGCAAAGTTTTGATTAATTACAAAAAGATAGACTTTTTACAATGCACCTGCTAGAGGGCTCTGAAGCGTTGTAGAAGTGCACCATATAAAAAATTTACTATAAGGATTTAAAAAAAAACTGATTGTAAACTTTTGTATCGAACATGCGTTCTCAAATCTCACGACGACACGACGACGTCGCGTGGTTGTTTTAGCGCGCGCTCCCGCTCCCACGTGTCTACGTGCGTAATGTAAGAGAGCGGGAGTGCGCTTCAAGTAGTATAAACATACGTGCACGCACTATTACAACTTTGCCTGACATTGCGTCGTCGACGTGTGATAAAATTACTGAACAACGGACTGCTTAGTGTTCGCGAACGAAAACGCGGGCGTCCTAATAATCATTCTTATATGCTTCAAAACGACTGGCTCGACTATGTATCTGTAGTACCTACTATCAAGCAGTTTCGCTGACCCGTGTTAATGATTTTGACCTTATTTTTACGATCGAAATAAGCGCGTGAGGTGGCTTAAGGTGACTCCGTCGCAAAAATTTGCAACTCCATTCGTGATGGTTGAAATTTCGAACAAAACCATACTAAAATAAAGTTATAATCAGCTCACACTGCAACATGGCCGTTACGTCAGTCGCTGACAAGTGGCAAAAAAAAAAAATGTAAGTAAAATAAAATGAATTTCCAAGAATTGAGAAAACCATATCATTTTATATTGTTTTGTCTAGAAGTTTGTAAATATTTATACTGTTTCGATTAAAATTGCAACAGTTATATTGTTATAAGTGGACAAAAAATCGAGAAATAAGGGTACACTTTGAATTTTCTTGCTTCACTTCTGTACATTAAAACAAAATTCAGAAAAACCACATTACTGTGTATATGTATCATGTAGATTTACTATGTATTTTTTTCTATTAAAAAATGCTACAAAGTTATTACAAATGGTTACAAAGTTATCTCAGTTCAAGGTCGTTAGCATTGGGATAAGCCTTAACCAAAACTTTTCCCTATGGATCTATTCGCAGGTAAAGTAAATATAAATCAAATAACTGTATCGAACAAAGGTTTTACCAATAGGATTTCTTCAGCTTATCCCCGCTCTGTTACTCTATATACGAGTCAAATAGCCTTTTTGTTTTGGAATCGTTTACTCTCAACTCAACGCTCTTACCTTTATTTTCGGAAGAAACAATGGTTATGTACAAAAGGTCTTTGCATAATAAAAGAAATTGAACTTCAATAAGCTTTTGTCTCCGCGTCAACATAAAACATATTTTGGAGGTATAGTGAAATAGGTACAATTGGTCTATGTAATGCGCTACACAATCATGTGATCTACCTGATTCATACTGTACAACTTTTTCTACGTTTTCATAAACCACGTGTAAAAAAAACCTGCAAAAAGTCATGGCGTGGTGAAAAAATAAACCAAGTAGGTATAGGTCAGATGACAACTAACATGAAATATTGTTTACATTCATAAAGATTACTTGGTTAAACGATCAAGATCATTAGGTTGCGTGTAAAATACCACACCGCAAAAGGGTCTGGCCAGGTATCTTTTGTTATCACTAATCCTATTGTTAAGACCTAATGACCGTCTTAAGTGGAATCGGGCCATGGTATTTGAAATGTACTATATGTACTTTTAAAAATCCTATACTAAAAGTAAGTATGGTTTATGATCTAATAACAGTTGGCTAAATATTGTATTGAGACACTTCATACCTGTTGTACTAGATGTCGCTTTTTGCCAACATATCAGTGCAATTTCATTATTATTCAAATGTCATTCCATACTGTCCCATTTCTCTTTCCTTGCTTAGCACCCTCCCCGTATTACCCCGCAACACCTCGGCTGTGGCGGAAAAAATTCTCACTTTTTCTTGGTTGATAAGATGTCTAATGTATAAGTTATCTCATCAAAAACATAAATGTGAAATGAGAACCAAGTTCAAAATATGATAATATATGCCTTAGTTGTTGACTCCAACGACAAAAGAATTGAGATCTAAACGGGTGCCAAGTTCAATGGTCAGTCCTGAAATTTATTTATAACAACATAAAATATATTTTATAACAACTTAAATATCATTTCTTCTTATAACTTAGGATAATATATTGAAGCACCCCGCTGCTTCACGTCCGAAATACCTATGTAACATAGCAAATTTTATAATTTGCGGTTTGCTCAGCGATTACGCATTGCTATTAGCTTCGTGGGAGTTCGTGCAGAGTCGGGTGTCGTTCGGTTGGCTTGTGCCAGATTCCGGTTCCTGTCATTGCTGCCTCGGCGTCGGCGCGGTCCAGTCGTCGGTGTTTATTAGTCCGACTGATAAAACAAGGCGGTTTTGCCACCGCATGGTTTTTCTTTGTGATTGAGGTTTGTTTTCGAGCTCAAATTGATGTGTATATTTTGCGTTAAATAGTTTCTGTAAAATTTGTTTTTATTTCAGGTGAATTTTTAAAAATTGTTGTTCGAGTATTTCTTTGTTCTACTTTGCATTCTCTGGTTCCGGTGAGGAAGACTCCTGGTTCAAAAATAAGTTTTCGGCTGGGAAGGAGGGAGACCTGGAGCCGTATTTTTGAATCGTTCTTTTTTAATTCACTTGCGAAAATATATACCTGTCTCATCTTGCAAATGACAAGTTCTGATGTGCTACGTGAAATGGGTATATACTTTCGCCCGTAAATTGAAAACGAACGATTCAAAAATACGGCTCCTGGTCTAGTGACGGGTCATGGTACGTATTATTTTTCTTAGTAATCGAGTCACCTTTTTTTTCTTTTTCTCGTTTTCGTGTAGTAAAGTTTTTTAATATGTTTTATTTTTTCCTAATTCCAGGGTGTGTTTATTTGTTCTGTCGGCTGATGGTTTGTAGCCGCGAGGGTGAATCGTGGTCGCGTTTTTTTGCGAGGTCGTGGCTGACGAAATCGACGGGTGGAGGTCACCGAAGGTCGGACCGCGTGTCAGACTCCGGATCGGAAATGGTTGCGATTCACAAGTATGTGTCGTAGTTTGTTTATATTAACCTCAAAATTTAAAGGGGACTATTGGATGGGATGTTTCAAGGTCATTTAAATATGTAAATTTTCAAAACGAAGTTTTCTTCTTTCTGTTTCACTTTATAACTTAAAAATGTTAGTTATTTTATGTTCCGTAAATTTCCCTGGTTCAGCTGCACTGTGTTCCAGATGTCTTTAGTTTGAAGTTTATTTCGACAAATATTATATTATGTAGAATTCGCGGCTCCCCTGAGCTAGATATTTTGTGTTTCTTTTTCTTGTTTACAAGTTTCTTTCTTTTAAAGACTTTTGTATGAAGTTTCTTAAGGTTTATTGTAATCTGTGTTTGTTATTTGTTGAACAAGACAATATTTAAGGTGGAAGGAACCTATTTAAATTGTTACCTTTTGTTATAGCGGATCCTTCCACATACCATTTTATAACCAAAAGGTTCTAGAAGTTTCTTCGTAGAATTATAGTACAAATTTAGTATAAATTTTACATCAACAAACTTGTTATATTTTTCTATGTTTATAAAGTTAAATACACCTAGTTGTAAAAGTACCCCGAAGTTTTTATTAGAAACTTCTCCCAACTAGGCTACTACTAGGTCACTTTTTAGCTTTATTTGTTAAGCTGCATGACTGGTGGACAAGACGGGTACCAGCCGGTAGTGCAACCTTACACCTGCTATTATTTAAATATTTATAAGTAATGATCTTACAATATTGATGCGCGCTAAATATTGAAAAAATAATTAATACTAAATGCCAGTTTATAACGTAATAAATACGAAAGTCGACTATACTCTCAGTTATAAGTACTAAAACTGACATATTTGGATTAAGGGTGGTATTCCACTCGTTATACAAGGTGACTTTTTGATCATCGTCCAAATTCATACTGGTGGCTTGGTAAGTGATCAGTATCATGCATCAATAACAATTTTGGGGAAATTCGCAAAATGAAATGTCGACTCCCCATAGTGATTCACTCGGAACTGGAACTGAATTTATATGGGAAGCCGAAATTTCATTATACGAATTTCACAAAAATTGTTACTGATCCAAGATACTGATCACTTATCAAGCCTCCAGTATGAATTTGGACGATGATCAAAAAGTCACCTTGTATATTCACATGAAGACCTTAAAATCCACATAAAGACCGGCTGTCATCAATTTTGATGATTGCTGATTCTTACATTACAGGCATTATAAGTAAGTGTTCTTAATAGAATCAGTTAATTGAAAATTATAATAAAATTATAAAAATTTACTAGTTTATTATTTGTTCCTTTGTATTCACCCGTATTTTTTTTATTTTTTTTTCATGCATATTACATAATACAATAATTAGGTACAAATAGCACAAAAAACCTCAAAAGAGTTTATTTTTGTACTAGGATCCGGTAACCGGTGTGTACAATAACAACACTCTTACCTTATCTATTACTCATTCACTAATGAATGAACTACCTATGTGGATGCCAAATTTGAACTTTCTAGGTCATCTGGAACTGGGTTAGAGTTTTGATATATAGGTAAGTGAGTGTGAAATTTGACGATTTTTGGACTTTAATATCTAAATGCCTGTTTGAGGTGTGTTTATGAAATTAGAAGTACATATGTATATCGCAAGTCTTATTAGCCAAATTTGACATGCTTATGTGAAATAGTATTTGAGTTATGAGGGGGTCGAAAGTGGCTTCAAATGGTTCATGCAATATTACACACGGTATCGCTTGCCATTCTGTTAGCTAGAACTTGGCTTGACACGCTACCGCGCGTATTTCTAGAAATGCGGTCTGCGTATACAGATACAAACATAGCGTGCAAGGGAGAAGAAAATCCCTTATGGAAATATAGCAAGAGTGAAAAGGAGAGTGAATCTAATGGAACTGTAACCGTTTTTGAATGACAGGTCATCACAAGTCGGCACGCGAGGAATGAGCTCCTTAGGTTCTTGGATTTTTTCGTGTTTATTCGGGTTTATTCTTAGTTACTGCAAGTCTTCAACAATGGTTACTTGTTCTGTGAGTGCTTGTGGGGTTAATCAAAAAAATAATCCTTATAATTGCACATTTCACAGGTAAATTCTCAGGACGTCGTCACTGCTACGACGCGTTTATTTTTTGGTTAAATTTCTGTTATATTCTGTTTAAAATACGAAATAATATCAATCGAAATGTGAATTTTTATATACTGCATGGGAAAAAGTCACGGCGTCGTTCATAGTTTGCATGATTTTGGTGGATATATTTTTCATCAACATAATTTACATGTACGTTAGGGCTTAAAATACCAAAAATGTTATCGATATCGACGTCGCAGGATAAACGGAAAAACTGATCTACGTGAAAATCCGAAGAGTTTTGCAAAAAGGTCCGGATAATTGCAAACTTTTTGTTAAGTGCCGGCAGATTGTTAAAAGCCCGCCTTTTTTGTGTGTTGTTGCGTTCATTTTAACACGGTATATCCAAATTCTAAGTCTATGTGTACCATAGATACGCCAATATATCCTAAGTCTATGCTGTGTACAGGACACAGGCACAGTATAAGGAAAAGGAAGCAGTATTATGTCTTTATAGAAACGGCCCGAAACGACGCGCTTCTAAACTCGGGGGCTTCGGGGGGCGGCAGTCACAGTTGTGCCTCAGTCACGTACGCACGCTAAAACTTTGGGACGCTCCCACGCATTTAGGAGTTTTTTTACGTAAATTAAGGCACGCATCATGCTAATGGTTCAGTGTACGGATGTTTCAATACACCTCTATCGGAACCAGGATTAACGTTTTTTAAATTACCAACTAGGAAGCCTTAAAAGGATTGTTAGCTACCAACTGCTACGATCCGAACATACCTCTTTTATTTTATTTATGTTGCATTTAAATTTTTAATCGTCTCAACTACTGAATAAATATCTGGAAAATTCTTAAAAGTCTTGAAGAAATTGTAGACTACCATCAATTATGTTCCTGACACACCTCTTTGTACCTGTTCCCTTTTAACGATTTATGCACTGAAATCAACCTTGACAAATTGTGGTGAAATGGTTAAATCCTGACAAAAACGTAACGCAACAAACAGTCACTGGCCACGGGGCAGCCCTAGTGCGTGTTTGCGTACCGATCGGCCGTAGGTATTTATTTCAAGGACACTCCCCAGTCGTAATACTGCTTCCTTTTCCTTATACTGTGACACAGGTATGTATCCGGCATATAGGTACACAGGCAAACTGAAATTTTGCACCAACAAATGCATTTGTGTAGGAACATGTGTCGGAATATACGAGTATCTCTGCAGATTTCATAGTTGGTATTTGTTTGTGAGTGTCAGTTCGGTTCATTTACATTTAAACAAGAATTAACAAAGCTTTGTATGCCAAACAATTGATTGTGTGCAATAAATATAATATTGTATAATAATAAGTAGTTTTGAGGAAATAAAAGTGTTCCTAAAAATAGACACAGTATTTCACAGTGTCACTGTGGTATTGTTGTGTTGGCTATTTATCCGTCATATAAAAGAGAAAACGACTCGCTCAGTTACAATGAAATCTTAGTAGAACCTACAAAATTGAGGAGATATGTTGTTAATACGACGCAGCATGCTAAGAAATGATTGTTTGATACAGGAAGTTCAAGTTAGTTCAGCGCGGATGGAGCTGAGGGTAAAAGACTAGTGAGATATAAAAATTCACGTGTTAAACTAAATAAACCGGTCAAGTGTGAGTAGGACGTGCGCCCTGAGGGTTCCGTACCATTTAAATAAATTAATATACTTAAAAACAATTAAAACAGCAAAAAATATTGCGTATTCGTGGACGTATCCCCAAAACTACATTATAAATCGGTGTTTTCAGTATTTGTTGCTTAAATACAGCATATGGTACATAACATAATATACATAAATTACAAATTCCTAACTATTCTGGTCTTTGAGATAGATCCCGTTACATGAATGGTCTAAAAAGACAACTTTTATAGTCCCACATTTATTTAGTAGTGAAGATAAAAAAAATGCTCTACTCAATGAACTCTAGACAATGGCACCCCACAAGCTAGTCACAACATTTTTTTTTTTGGCTCCAATTTGATGTATGAGGCCCTCCCTAGAATATTTTTAATTACATTTTTAATATTCTGTTTTGGGGCAACATTGTACATACACAACATATCAAAATTCCAGGTTTATATCTCATTCCGTCTAGGAGCTAGAGACCCGTGACTTACGGATAGACAGACAGACTTACAGCGGAGTGACATTAATAGGGCTCAGTTTTGCCCTTTGGGTACGGAAACCTAAAAATCGTGTCCAATTTGCTACTAACGATAAACCAGCTACGGATATGCATACAATCTATTATTCATCAGATTGGAGTTGCTAGAGCAGAATTTCAGTTTCCAGCGTAAATCATTCAGACGTATCTAGACACGCGGTAGCGTGTCAAGCCAAGTTCAAGCTAACAGAATGGCGAGCGGTACCGTGTGTAATATTACACGAACCATTTGGAGCCACTTTTGACCCCCTCATAACTCAAATACTATTTCACATAAACATGTAAAATTTGGCTCATATATTGAGACTTGTGAGCTACATATGTGCTCCTAATTTTGTAAACACACCTCAAATAGGCATTTAGATATTAACGGCCAAAAATCTTCAAATTTATCACTCACTCACCTATATATCAAAACTCTAAACCAGTTCCAGATGACCAAGAAAGTTCAAATTTGGCATCGAGATAGGTAGTTTGGTGAATACAAAGGAATAAATAAGAAAATTGTATTTTTTTATCCTTTTATTATAATTTTGATTTAATTTATTCTATTAGGAACACTTACTTATAGCGCCTGTAATCTATGAATCAGCAATCATCAAAATTGATGACAGCCGGTCTTTATGTGGATTTTAAGGTCTTCATGTGAATATATAACGAGTAGAATACCACCCTTAATCCAAACATATCAGTTTTAGTACTTATAACTACTTATAACTAAGAGTATAGTTAACTTTCGTATTTATTACGTTATAAACTGGGACTTAGTATTAATTATTATTTCAATATTTAGCGCACATCAATAGTGTAAGATCATTCCTTATAAAAAATTAAATAATGGTAGAAGCAGCGGGGTGGGGAGCAGTGCGATAAAACCTTGACGCGAACGTCTCCGAGGTGCCGCAGCCGCGCTCGTTAGCGCGAGCGCCGTCTTGCTGTCCGGTTGTCTCTCGATACATGACCTACAAGGTTGCTATTTATGCTTTGAAATTCATAGATTTTCATGAAAAATATTTGTGGTTATATTATTAGTGTAATTATAATTTTTTTTATACGTGTATTGTACAATGAGTCGTACTATAGAATTACTGGTGGGTGACACACTTACCTTACACCGAATTTTTCCAATGCCTCCCGATGGAATCTGCCTATTCTATTCGATTGCATTCCTTGTTTGAGTATAGTGATATACAACAAACCAATAGGTTGCGTGAGACTATAGTAGAGTATGTACATACATATGTCGTAACTGGGAAGATTTAAGTGTCTACACTAGCGCTCCAAACGGGGATCCTTACTGCTAATAAAACTTTAATTTTATTATGAATACCTACTAATAATTTATTTACGAAAGGTAATGATATCCCATAAAAAACATAATTGTGAAATGAGAGCCAAGTTTAAAATAAATAATAAATGCCTTGGTTGTTGACTCTAACGACAAAAGAATTGAGATGTAAATGGGTGCTAAGATCAATGGTCAGTCCTGAAATTTATTTATAACAACATCAAATATTTTATAACAGCTTAAAATATCATTTTGTCAAAAAAACACATTCTTGGTAACTGTTCCACTGTTATATGTATATTACACTAGCGACTGGTTTCGTTATAATAACATCGTCAGGCTATTGGATACGAATCACAGGAATGCCAAGATGAGTTGAGTTTATATGATCAGAGTAGTTCTTGTTATAGGACTTGACAGCTTCTTTAAATTGAGATTTCTTCAGCATGTTTGTTAGTTCCACTAATATGGATGACGTATACGTTCTTTTTTAGATGGGTGTCTGAAGACGTCACGAAAATCAGACTTTTTCTTTTCCTTGGAAACTTTGGGAATATTACGTAATTCAATACAAGTTTTAAAAACCAGAAATATGTAAATCAAGTCCTTTTTTCCTCATCGAGGTTTGAGATTTTGGATTCAATAGCTTTCATATCATTGGATAATGTGCTCATGGATTTTTCAATCTCTTTATTTAAGGACTGTATTATAGTATTTTGGACCTGAATAGCCCTAATCCGGTCCTCAAGTTGGTCTAGTCGAGAATTTTGAGTCGTTAATAAGGTTTTCATAGAAGATAAAAGTTCATATTTGAAGGTTCCCACAGATATCATCACTGTCCGATCGAGGCCTTTTCAATCGTTGTTTAATGTTCTGTTGCAGTTCGCCATTTTCTGAGCTAGAATTATAGATATTTGGCTCTGATGATGCTATTGCTAGAAGCTGGAGTGCGTTTTCACTTGGGTTTTTAGGTGGCGGTGTTCTTTGTAGTTGAGTATGTAGATAAGATATTATGAACAGAGCACAGTGTGCGTAACCGCTTGCTTAGTTCGTAGAGTGAGAAGGGGCGGGGGCACTCACGTAGCTCGGCGTTCTCGTAGCAGCCTCGTAGAACCGTATATAAAGATGTAGATCGTACGCCGAAGCGCGCTCGATATCAACCGTCACCGGTCACTGACCCGTTGACTCAGGCGTCGATGAGTGCGTGCACGAAACAAAGACAGCTCTATGTGTGGTAGGTAAGTTACACTGACCGTGTAATGTTTATGATACTTTCGCTTGTAACTTTTGATGGGAATAAGTTATCAATTAGCAGTTTTACTATGATGTCACTTTTAGTTTAACCAACACACTGATGTAATTTACTTACTGAGGCAACGATTAAAAACGTGTCACAAAAATTTATTAATGGAATACACGGAGCACACAAGATGTGCTGTTGCGTCGTCAGCGGACGAGAAGGGAAGAGAGTTATAATATATTTTAAGCTATTATAAAATATGTTATGTTGTTATAAATAAATTTCAGGACTGACCATTGAACTTGGCACCCATTTAGATCTCAATTCTATTGTCATTGAAGTCAACAACCAAGGCATATATCATAATTTTGAACTTGGCTCTCATTTCACATTATGTTTTTGATGGGATCGTCTATGCAGGAACATGTTTCGTTACATACGAGTACCTATATACATATATCTCGTTCAGTTTCATTTGATTGAAGGCTGATACGGAGATCCGTGACTGTTTCCGCTCAATTCGTAGTTTACCTATATTTTCCAGAATTTTCCTACAAATCGATCTGAATATAATTTTTTATCTTATTACTCGTAGATTCAAATTCTTGACTTTGCAAAACATACAAAAACATACTTGCTTTAATATTAAACAAGTATTTCTAATACAAACTCAGGTTTGAAAAAGATATAATGTTAATGACTGTATGGGATGGCTAAAGAGAGGCTTCTCGTAACATAATTTAATTTATAATGTTCAAGATACGAGTATATTCATGGATATTAAACTAGCACAATGGCGGAGATTTTGCGAAATGTTTCTTGAATTTATTGCAAACCCTTCCTTCCTCAACACTTAATTTCCTTTCAAATAAAAGCTCCTGAAAGTTTTTAATGGTGAAGAAATGCTTTAAAACCTCAGTGAATAAAAATAATTGTCCACCCATTAAAAAAATATACATCGTCACAATATGAAACCCCGAGGGAGTTAGAGTGTTACAGTCCATACTTTGTTCACCCACGTTTTACCGACAATTAATACATCCAGCATGATATCTATCGCCGTACTTCGGACACAAATATGGACCCACAGCTTATCGTGCCTCCCTTACGCAACCCAACAAATTCTGAATGTGAACCGGTGAACTCCGGATTACTGGTCGAGTACTCAAACCACTAGACCACCAGAGGCGGTCCATCCAAAGTGGAGACAACGTACCTTAGCTGGGAATGGGATTCCATAGTGAAAGGCCTCCTCAGGATGCAGCGGTATCCTAGTGTCGTAGTCATCGTTGGTGACCAGGTTGTACTGCTTTGTGGACGGCATCTTCCTGCCCCACTTCAGCAGCCTCATGGGGGCTCGGCGCCAGCTCCTGGCTTTCAGAACCACGGTGACGTAACCCGCCTTGTAGCCTTTCTTAAACATTTGTGCTCATATTGTTTCTTTCGTGACAATACTCCTGATATTTAAGGCTACCAACCCACTACAGACTATGTTGGCTTCAAACTCCTCCTCCTTGGTTTCGATTACCTGTAAAAGAGAAACGGCTGTTAGTCTAGTTTATGTTTCTATTAACTTCCTATGTAAGTTTGTTCGCTATATTGGTCGCGCGCGGTTACAGAAAGGCCAAGGTTGTATGTTAACACCACACTCGTGGTTGCTGCTAAATTTAGTCATTTGTAGATATAATCATATTGGAGCTGTGTCTAGCTTTACTTTTTTTTGTATTTAGTCATTTGGACCAAGTTATCTATTTTAAACTTGACGTTCTATTATTTTTATTACAATTACAAGTTTAAATTTATACATATTGAAAATACAAAAACGTATTTATCAAAGTAAACTCAAACAAAGCTTACAATATGATATTTAGAAATGTTATTGGGAATCGGCCTTTGATCTCGCGTATTGAACACCATTTGTTTAAATTTAAGGATCAAAGCCAATGTCACTTACTACTGTTTGAGTAAATAAAATAAGGGTTTTGTCCGTACAAGAACAAAAAATGTCAGAAGTAGATTCCTTGTGGCTAGTAGCTAAGCAAAAACAATTAAAAAAATGTCAAAAGTATATTCCTTGCGGCTAATAGTTAAGCAAAAACAATTTAAAAATGTCAAAAGTAGATTCCTTATGGCTAATAGTTACAAGTGCACAGAAGCAGCACAAAAGCTAATCTAAGACAAAATCCTAAGGCCAGCAAACAAATCTACTTCGCAAAATAATGCTCATTAGCGAATTCATGGTCAAGTTATGCAAAGAATTAATGATGGATATCTGTATTTTTAGAGAAGACTAAATACTTAATAAATTTAACTACTAATGCAATGGATTGTGTTCATGTGTTATTTTACTACGAGTATGTTCGCTCAGTACAAAGATGCTTGCAAAGAAGACACAAAATTGAAATTTTTTGATTATTTTAATCAGGGGATGACTCCCACAATGGCCAAACGGTTCCATTAATTAAATATAATTGATATAGAAGATAAAATTTATCTATTTAAACCTTGGCGAATTCCCAAGTAAACCCAAACCGCCGACAGATTAAATATATGTACGATATTTGGAGGCGTGAAAACTACTAACTATCCTTGGTCATTTTTATCGTATTAATAAAACAAATAATATTCATAATTGTAGTTTCTTTTTTATCTGTTTTAATTATTTATACATATTATATCAGAAAGGAAATGCAACTAGACACGCGTCGAAACACTATAAATGATATCATCAGTAACCATGAGTTAATTCGTAACAGCTTTGTCCATTACAAAATTCATAACATCCTTAATAATGGGGACGCATAATATTGCGACTCAACGCCTGGAGCGCTGCTGGTTTAGTACACAACACAGATATTGGCTTTACGCTCCCCGGAGGCATCGACCAGGGGATCTAAAAAAGGCCGACTTGGGTGATTCATAAAATTATTTGAAAGTAGGATAGAGTCAGATTTTTTTCACGCGTGCAAAAGGGACGGTATTAGAACAGAATCATAATGTGATTCATGCAAAACGGCCTTTTTAGAGAACCAGGTGTTTTGATAGATATTTATATAAAGAATGTGCACTCGGTCCCCAAGTTCCGAGTGTCTCGACGCCGAAGGGCGCAAAGATGTATTCCGTACTCAGGGCTACATATCTGCGCCGCTTCTTCTTTTCTTCTTTTTTAAATATAATTTATTCATTTTTAGGTCCTATGTTTAAATTTTCAATATTAATACGATTATTTAGTTTTAATTTTAGGTTTTAATATTATTAATTTTTTGTTATGTATTTGATTTGTTATTATATTCGTTATGAAATAATAATAAATATTTATTACATCTACGAAATACCTTAAAATATATTGGTTTAAATTTTTTACATATTACTACATATACAGGGTGGAAAAAATTCAAGGGCCCTGGAGGGGAACTACCTTAAATCCTTTAGTTAGCTCATTTTACTGAAAGGAAACATTCCTTTATTTTTGTAAAGAAACAAAACTGCATTCAAAGAATTTTCTAAAATTCGCTTGTCTTGACCGGGAATCGAACCAACCAAAAATTAAAAAATAAACCCTCGCTATTTTATTATACGAATTGTAGCATTCGCTACAGGTATTCAACCTTTTTCATATATTTTTAGTCTTTCTTTATCGTTGATTGCTTTACTGAATTTTCAAATTCAAAAATTTGGAATATCTTGTCACATTTTTTGTTATTTTTCTGATATCAAAGAGTATCGTGGTACAAGGAAGACAAAATTTGCTACAGAAATATAAAATATAAAATTTGATATCTATTTGGATTCTTGAAACAGAGCACATTTGCCATAGAACCATGGAAGCCAGTTTTTTCTTTATTTCCTGGTAAGTTTTGTGTACTTTTTGTTTCATTCTGTGTAAATCCCTTTTGTCCCGTTTCCAATACATTAATTCCCTTGCCCAGATTTCATTGGCATGTCTTGACGCTGTTGTTTTATTTCTTTACAGCGACCCTTCAGGTTTTTTTAAGGGTTCTTCCCAATTCTTCTTCAATTTCTCCCACCATCTTGTACGGTTGTACCTATTGAGGCCGGATGCACGGACCACGTACCCTGATAGGGTAAGCTTCCTGTGTTGGAACAGAGGTCGGTGCCAGACAATCTTGGCTTGATCGACTACTCCCAGGAAGACTGCAAACACCTAAGTCACGAAGACACCCTTACCAGGTTTTTGTATCTGTAGCCTAGCATCCAGTAGTCTGGATATCCAGCATCAATTATTTTCTTCCTTAGTGTAAAGCTAGATAACGATTGCTCTTAACACCTTAAAGTTACGTTTTCTCCCGATTAAAAGTTATTAAAATTTCCGCGAAATAATAGTTTCTGGGATCCTATAAACTAGTTTCGATATCCAAATTTAAATCCATAATATTGTGGACAAATTGCGTCGTTTTAAGCTGAAGGAAAACCAAAATCCTAAAATAAGATGAACTAGGTATAATTTTTGTGTTGATTTTATAAGTTCCTACGTACCCAATACTCTGCAGATATTATTGTGTTTTATACCATATTTTTTACTTCAGTTTTGTTATTTTTAGTTCATTTAAAAGACAAATTATACAGTTTCTTTATCCTGATTTACCTCTTTTTTTGGCTGTCACCAGGCTTGCCTCGCATTACACTATTACAGGCATTACACTCGTGATTATAAAATAGCTAAAACTCATTTTTTAAAAAGAAACGCTACAGAATGTAGGATTATTGTTCAGGATAAAATTTGTCTAATAAACATTTGGTCTTACACTCATCTGTTGCACGAGATACCCATGAAATTGAATATTTATTACAAGTTCTTTATTAACAATAACTAGTACTGTTCACTTGTAACAAGTAAATGAAACATTATAATTTTCTTATCTCACTAACATCCAAAGACATCGTAAGAATTACAAGCTTGCTAATGTTATTTATCTCAAGTAGGTACCTTGTTGAAGACTTTGATAAGAAAATCGTTAAATGGTAATAATAAATCTATGCACAGCACAATTCCTTCTTGCACTAGGCGTACTGACGAAAAGTTTAAAAGGGGAACGTATTTTTTTTTGCAACGCGGAGCAACTGAAGTCCGAACGATAACTTTCAACATTTTTAAAATCGACAAAAGTATTAATTCGAATTTCAAATTTTGTTTTGTTTTGTTTTCATTCCGTGCTGACATTATGTAATAATGGCGTATCATTATTACATTACAAGTGAAAAGTACTAGGTATTGTTAATAAAGAACTTGTAATACATATTCAATTTCATGGGTATCACGTACAACAGATGAGTCTAAGACCAAATATTTATTAGACACATTTTATCCCGAATAACAAACCTACCGATTCGTATAATAAAATAGCGAGGGTCTATTTTTGAAATTTTTGGTTGGTTCGATTCCCTGGTGAGACAAGCGAATTTCAAAAGATCTTTGAATGCAGTTTTGTTTCTTTTAAAAAATAAAGGAATGTTTCCTTTCAGTAAAATGAGCTAACTAAAGGATTTAAGGTAGTTCTCCTCCAGGGCCCTTAAATTTTTTCCACCCTGTATACTACATACATACTACATATAAATACATAGATAATAAAGAAACACAATCCATTCTAAACAAAAGCACTTGCACCGTTTACACACCTCACTATACAATCCCGCACACACACATACACATACACATACATTAACCCTCACCTCCTAGTGGATAAACTAAATCTGATGCCAAGACCTCGGTTGAAGGACTAGAGTTTTACAGGGTTTTCACAAACATTACACTCACCCACATACCCTCATACAGACCATAATTCACACACTAGTACATACCTCCACATTCTTATTCTTAAATTTGACAAAATTCAAGTTTTTTGAAACTTATTTTTTGTGTTAATCAATGTTAATAATGAAAGAGCGGAGCCTCCTAACGACTGGTACGAGTATATTCTTTAGTTAAAAGGAGACTCCTACAACTTGTAAAAACATTTATGATTAAGTTACAGAAATAAATTATTTTGTATTTGTATTTTTTGTCTTAAGGATGGTCGTCATGACGCGGCCAACTCAGTTGTGGGCGTGGCTAAATGTCATGTTGTTTCATTTCGCTATAAGGTGCACGCTTCATGAAATTTGTCGGGATAATACAAACGTGCCGACTTCGTCGTCGGCGCAAAATTGAAAACTTGTTTCAGGAGAAACCACTTTTGGCGAGACTGTGGACGTTTTCAAACATTATTTTTGCTTATTATTAATTAATCTTAGGTAGATGAAATTGTCGATGTTTGTCTCATCTTAATTTTTAAATTTTATCTAAAGCAATAAAAGCACATTCGGCTACACTTTTGGTAAAAAACCGTTAAATCTAAGTATTTTAACGGTTTGTTGTTAAGATTTTACTCAAATTTCACGGGTTTTGGTTCGACTTAAACACAGACTTAGATAATGTTAGTAGATTTAGCCTAAAATATTATAATAACATTCCATAGACACCCCACAATGTGGTGACAGCGTTTGTAAGGAGGTTTGCGCGTAAAGACGTCCCTTTATGGTTCTTAGTGGAATGTTACACACGTTTTTGTATCTTGCTAATTTTACCAAATATTTGTTTTATATTAATTTCATGATACTGGTTTCGTACTTGTTACATATCATCGGACCAACATACTCGACTTGGGCTCATATTGTTGGTTTTTAAGGTAGGTACTATAATATATCCAAGAGAATACCTACAAAACCCTTATAGTGAAACTTGTGATTGCATCCTTCTCTCTCTTTGCCTATATGTTCATCCATCCCAAAAATTTAATGATGGAAAAGTCTATAAATAATGTAATTAATAATACATTTATAATGTTACGGGTAATGCTAGAAAAATGGGTAAACCTAGGTTTACCAGAGTAAACCTAGATCTACCCAACCCTGGTTGGGTAATGTTTGCTGTTGAGGGGCACCTCGCTCCGCTCCTTTTCGTCTGGTTCCCAAACATTTTATCACTAGCTTTTTTATCTTTCGTTCGCGTGGAATCAAAGAAATTTCGTCAGTTTTCGGCTTGGTGGTTAATTTATCAACACTCCTTAATGTTCACCATGCAGAGTCACTAGTGATAATAAAGAAAATCGCATCCAAATCCGTTGTGTGATTCAGTGGTTCCCGAGTCAAAAAGACAGACAAAAAATATTCTTCATGCTTTGAAAAAGGGTTATTGAACCTTGGTCCTGACCACTTACCGAGTCTCCACTATGAATTTGGCTATATCAGTCAAAGTCACCTTATATTTGCCGTCAGCATATCGTATAATTCGGCAAATTGTAAAGTATGCTGAAATCGAAAATCTTTCATCAAAAGGTCAACAATGGTACCGATCCGGTGAAGCAGATCTTAACTTATTTGGCAGGACTGAACTTAATTTAAGCGATCTGTCCTTGTCTTTTCGATAAAGAAAGAAAAAGACAGGACGCTTAAAATAAGGTTAGTCCTGTCAAATAAGTTAAGATGTGTTATGCCAAAAGGAGGAGCACTGTATGTGCACATTTACATAAATTTAGGGAGCCGAGCGAATAATACGTGTAGATAACCCGCTCTCCTCGCTCCGCTTTGCTTCGATCGTCATTGCACGCACCTATTTTTAACTCAATTTTTGCAAAACGGCTCACCTCGAATAGTATGCATGATCGGGATAGCCGACCAATTTCAGCAGATTCATACTGCCTTCTTCTGGGCGAGTGAATTATAATTGTTATAATATTTTTAACTCATATAAGTTATTAAGAAGAATATTTTTAACTCATAACTCATAAACATAGAAATGTATTTCTGTCATAGTTTCGATAAGAGTATTGTGTATTCTTCACTACCCGATGCTGTAACAGGTGACGGTAGGGCATAATGGTCTTTGACTAGCTTTGAATACACTAGCACCCGCCAGGCGCCAAGTGGCTCACTGTAAAGTGGGTATCTATAAATATCATTGCAGTATGGGAAAACACATCGGTAAATTCACGAGTTGTGTTGAGACCTGGATAGCTTAGTGGTTAGAGCAATTGCCCGGTAAGCGAGAGGTCCCGGGTTCGAATCCCGGTTCAGAGCTCCTCACATCCAGATTTACTTTTCTTTCTGCGTTTCTATACTGCAATTATATAATGTTAATTTATCCTTGCGATAGATAAATCGCCAAGTGTCCAAACAGAAATTTATTTCTGTCATATATTTATATCCATATTTAGGTACTTATTTTCTTCTAGATAGATTTTTCGCTAAGCCAACAGATTTATCTAAAGATAAAAACGACCTTTTATTGAGCTGGCTTTGTCATCAAAAATCTTGTGACCGAAGCTCGACCCAATTAGAACCTTTCGAGAGAATCGGAATTAAGGAGACACATTGGGGATTTTCTCCACATCTACTGGAGCTATGACAGTGCTACTGATACATAAAACCAATTAGAACCGAAACCGACGACACGACAAAAGTGGCCAAAACAAAAACCAGCACAGCTATATTTTTTTTTGTCGGATATTTATTTGTTTATTTACCTAAGCTTATGCAATGAACGGAAACCCATAACTCTTTGGACCGATGACATTTTGTAGAATGTCATTGCTTTCGACACATCACATCCCATACGTTTTTGACGTATAAATAAATCCGGGGCAATTTTAGGGTGCACAAAAGAAGACTGAGTCGATTTTCAATTGTTTTATTATAATTAATATTGGACTGTTACTGTTAATTATTAATTTATCACTGTTTATTATTTTTATTTTCACATTCTAGACCTGAGACCATTATGATTTTCTTGTCGTATTTGTGATTTTGTTAAAGAACTCAAATACAATGAGTATATAATTTGTTTTATGAAGCGAAAATGAAGAGTATGGAAAAAATTTATCCCTAATGTAAAAAAAAATATTTTCATAAATATATCCGCGGAATATAAATTAAGACTTTTAAATTTATTCCGTTTTAGAATTAAATCGTTACTAAACAGAAAAAAAATTTAATGTAAATTACACAATTACAAACGCTATACAGGATATTGAGAATAAGTGAACTATTAGTAAATAATACTTCAGTTAGTTGCCGACGTACTGATTGAGTATTGACGAGCCTGGACATAATGCCTGCTCTCTTAATTTCTGGGGGTTATTCCACGAGCTCCAAAAATTTCTTCCCACGGCTCCAAAAATTCAATTTAATATTTATTATTATCATAATTTTACTCTCGTCGGATCCAAAAGATTAACTGTACATATATGCAGAACAGGACGAACACATAGTTTTACTAAAAGCTAGACCCATGTCAGTGAAACCCTTATAGCGTTCTGTTTAAAATTGGAATTGGAAATCGTTTAATTTTTAAAATTGTGATAATTTATTATTTTAAGACTGATTAACTGCGATAAAACATGTCCTTAAGAACCCGCTCCGAATCGTACTACTCGCGAAAATGAAACAATTCAATAAAATAAATTTTAGGCATTCATTTAGACGGTCAATATAAAGTGGTGTATGTCCCTGATTTTGTCACAAACATCGCGTTAAAGACCAGAAAATATTTAAAATAAGGGGTTTTCGCCCTAAAATCGAGTACTTTTACAAGGCTTCGTTAAGTGACTTATGAACATTTAACAAGCAAAGTAAGCACATATACTCGTACCACTTGGAAGTATCATCAATATTCTAATTTATTAAAACAGAATAAAAAATAACAAGTAGTAATCGAGACACAATTAAGGTATTCGGAAGTAATTATTATTTCCAACGCAAAGGGCGAGACTCGCTCAGCACAGTTCGAACGGCGGGGGGCAAAACGTGAGGCGCTTGTTTAGATTAGCCAGCCAAATATGCGCTTTATTGTCGCGATACGTCTCGCTTAGCATCGGAGTTGGCGTCGTCCTGCAACGGGTTCTTAACAATAAAAACTGTGTTTAGCTGTGATTCTTTTATAAATATTTTAATATATAGTATATCAAATCACCTAATTTTTTTATTATGTATCCATCTACACTTTTATATATTTTAGGACGGTGCATCAGTTTACTATGTCGTAATTGGCGCCCTCATTGCGTTTTTCCTCATTAAGTACAAGAAAAGAAACGCTTCGTAGTGCGCTGTAGTATATGTATATGCTTCTACTTGAATTGTTTATTTATGTACAATGTGACTGTACATGATAGCTTTTGGAGCCGGAACATTCCCCCCTTTTAGAGGTTGAATTCTGAAAAAACCTGAAACACAAGTTTACTCAGTTATGGATAGGAGTACTCCTGAGAAGTCTCGAATAAAATAGTCTAACTAATCTTGTTTCCCCATACAAACTTTGGACCCCCGTTTCACCCCTTCAGGGGGTGAATTTTGAAATATCCTTTCTTAGTGGATGCCTACACAATATAAGATATCTATATGCAAAATTTCAAGTCTCTAGGACCAGCGGTTTAGGCTGTGCGTTGATACATCAGTCACTCAGTAAAGTAAGTACGTAAATCGTTTATTTGTGAGAATTCGGGTTTACAATGGATGTTACATTTATACTGCACTGCCCCAACAAATTCAACCATGTCATGGCGTACAAATATTTGGTTGTATATTTAAATCATGCACTAACAAAAAACAAATTGAGAATAATTACAATTATAAAATATGTATGTCAATTAAATAAAAACAAATGTCACTATACAATATGTAAAAAAAAAAAAACTTGAAGTTTGAACAAACAAAACAATCTTAGAAATATCAAACTAGTTACAATGAAAAAATGTCTGTAGTGTTCTTTATATTATAAATGTCATAATCAAATAATATTTATATTTATTCATATCCTAGGTATTCCTTGACCATGTAAAAACATTTATCTAGTAAAAAAACTTTAAGCTTTCTATGGAACAAGGGATATGGCAACATTTTAAAATCGTTTGGAAATTTATTTTAGATTTTTACACACATATACATAACATTATTGCTAAAAATAGTTAATTTAGATTTAGGTAGGTATAAGTTGATGAAACGGCAAGTAGATATATATTTTGATATTTCACCTCTTGTTTTAAATAAATTGGGATGCTTTTTGACAAAAAGACATATTTCTTGGATGTAGAGGCAAGGCAATGGTAGAATATGGTGTTTCTTAAATAGAGGTTTGCATGTATTTCTAAACCCTGCATTACAAATTATCCGCATACATCTTTTTTGTTTCCTAAACGCCTTAATCAAGTCTACTGAATTACCCCAAATGATGATGCCATATCTTAAAATTGACCCTATGTGTCCATGATATGCCTCTATTGCAGCCTCCCTTGATACAACCTGTCTAATTATTTTTAAAGCGTACCTAAATCGGTCAATTCTTTTACAAACATGCATGATATGCTCTTTGCAGTTACAATGTTTATCGATATGAATGCCAAGAAAAACTGTAGAATCAACTTCTTCTAGTACATCGTTTTCAAATTTTACTTTAATTTTTATAGGACGTGCGTTATACGATTGAACTTGGATTAATTTTGTTGTACTAAGGTTAATTTTTTTTTCTTTAGCCACTCTATTACCTCTTTTAATGCTTTATTTACATAATTTTCGAACATATCAATGTCATGGCATTGTATCGCGAGGGTAATGTCATCAGCGAACAAAACACTATGATGAGAGATATCCTTTGGCAAATCATTTATGTAGAGCAAAAATAATAGAGGCCCGAGGATACTTCCCTGGGGTACTTCATATGAATTCTTTCTGTATTTAGATCTTTAGGTTTTTTTTTCGTTATTAGTACTTCTACTTATTTCAGTACATTGAACCCTATCTTCTAAATAACTCTCTATCCATTTAAAAGCAGGACCCCTAAATCCATATGAATAGAGCTTTTTTAACAGCTTATTGTGGCAAACAAAATCAAACGCCTTGCTCATATCCAGAAACAATGCAGCTACAGGTATTTTTGCGTTGAGACTTCTTGTGACCTTTTCAATTAATGAAAAACATGCCATAGTTGTTGAGCTATTTTTACGAAAGCCATATTGCTCAGGGCACAAGATATTTAATGACATGACGTTTTCAAAAAATTTCGACATAATTGGAACCAAAGTTACAGGTCTATACTTATTAAGGTCTCTTTTGTCCCCTCCTTTATGCAGTCAGTCAGGACTTTGAATTTTATATATACAGATAAGATTTCATAATCGACTACTGTCTTGAGAAAAATGGTCTTGATAGAAAAACAGACAGACAACAGAAACGTTTGTTTTTTTTATAATGACGTACGATAGAACTCCAAAAGGAGATGAAATTATACCAACGAGTTAAACATTAGGAATATTCGAACCGATTCGTTTATCCAACCAATGTTTCATGCCGAACATCTATCATTTTGCCGCCTTCATTAAGGGCAGGTTATCCGGGACCTGTAGGTATTTATCGCTACCTCAGCCCCCGCCAATTCACCGCGACGTATTTATTTACGATGCAACTGAGCGGCTATAATCGTGACCTCACGTGACTCGACACCGACCGCCGTACATTAAAATAGGTTCGGGGCCAGTAACTGTACTTCGTACTTATAAGAATTGATTCCGATAAATGAACCAACATAAACTATTCCTACTAAAAAACCGAGTTAGTACAAATAGGGGAGTTTATTACATTGGATCATATGAGTAATATCTAAGCACGCTCTTGTAAAACATTTGGAAGTACAGCTAAAAATATTTAATACACTTGGTAATTGGTAACCATATGAGCTAACAAAGCTGACTCTGAAGACTTTCATTGTAATCTAGGAGCTGTCAAAACTAAATTTTGTTTATTACAAAATAGTACATAAGTATTAAAAATAGAAGCTAAATTACTTTGGAATAATTTAGGTTTAAAATTATAGGCGTAGTATTTAAATGAGCGAATATAAATTCAAATATATGGTGTCAAAAATACTGAATATAGCGTACTAAAATACTAAGTGGGCGAAAGATTGTGACCGAATAAAAATGTTGTAAACGGCGACTTGAAATTACAAATTTGAGTTGAGTTGATAATTTTCAGGCGAACAATTTTCTATTTTAGTGTTAATTTCATTTTAAGGCGCTACGTAAAAGTTTTAGCGTCCCTGTTACTCCATATGCGAAAAAACCCTCAGTGCGAGTGGGACGGATTCGTGGAAAAGTAGTAAAAAAGTCAGTTTTTTATTAATATAAAATGTACTAAGCAATTTTGTCAAAAAGTTTTTCAAGGAGACTTTACAAATACATAATATCCACATTTTTAATGCAATTTGACAATGAAATTAGTTAGGATTTCAGAATTACATGAAAAAATAAAACAATTTAGAGGTCTTTTCGGAATTAAATTCTATCAAGACAATATCATCCAATCGCGTTTTCCTTCAGTGAGAATTTTAATCAAATACTCAATAAACATTTACCCAAAAATAAAATACGTAGATGACGTTATAGTGGAGTAAATGGATTCGAAAAAACCCATTTTTTTTCCGCTTCGCTCGGCTCCTCATTTTATATTACATGTAAACCTAACTCCTTCTTGCTTCGCTCTTCGTCGCACCAATTTTTTTATTTTTGGTGAAGTATTTTCGATTTCATACTTTAAATTCGCCCACTCGGTATTTTTAGTCGCACGATTTGTTCAGTTGTATGTGTGCTAGTGCTAGGACCCGGTTGCGAGGTGTCATAGCTTGATTGTTGCTCTGAGATAGGTGAAGGATCCACGTTTTCTTATTAAATATTATTTTTATTATCATGCAAAGTCAGAGTTCTTATAGGCATCCCGCGTGTATACCGTGGGTTTACTATACCATGTTGTTGTTTTATTTTATTATTTTATTTGTAAATTTCTATTTTTATTCATTCCATTTCTGAACATGTCTTTTCTCTCTAATTTTTTTTTGCATGACATCCATTACAGTCTATTCCATTTACGAGGTAAAGTTACTTAGTCAAGTTTTTTAATTTGATTAAATACTATTATTTTTCAATTTTATCAGCATGCGACTTATGCGTGCTCGCTATTCAAAATCGTTGCATCATATTCATTGTCACCATCGTTGTCATCACCCTCACCATCGTCTGTAGGATCTACCGTATTTATTATAATTTGGTTATCTATTAGGGCATCGATATGCACATCTCGGTCCCAATCAGCGAAATTTAGATTTAATGTTCGTAAAACCACACTATTCCAATTCGCAGCAGTAACGTTATAGCATGCTTCTTGCAACAACGACAGCATTTTGTTTGTGTGACTATCGACCTTCTAACTTTTTTCTTAAGTGGCGATTTTAATTTACTATCTTCTGGTATATCTTTACCATTCTTTTCCTTACTTATTTGGGAAACAGTTTTTTGACTGATAACGAAAGAGTGGACTACCATTCTGAAACTCACATTCAAAGTAATGTTGTAGGCGTACCACAAACTCCCGGGCTTGACTGCCCAACACTGTTCTTTTAGTGGTCAAGCAAGAAGAAAACACACGCACGCAACGTATACAAGGCTTCTGCACCGTACTGAACAGACAAACAATATGGCTGATCGTGATTGCCATGGTAACCATGGTGATTGCGAGGTGGACCATATTTTTAGTAGATTTTTATTTCCTACGACCTCGGTACACAAGAGAATAATCGATTAACTAACCGATTTTATGAGATTTTTTGAGCTACGTCACTATGTTTAAAAGTAAAAAATAAACCATAGAACGTAAACGCGTATTTGCAGTAAAATATTATTTTATTTTAAAGTTATACTTATTTTGAGCACGATATCTAAAAAAAATACGTTGATTATGTTTGTGAATTAATTGTATAATGTTTTGGATTGATTGTGGTTTTTTCAAACGGTGATTTACTGTCATAAACAAAGACTATTTATTTTTTCAATTTATGTGAAACGTGCAGAGTTACGTTCTCAGAAGTGTCAAATGTAACCTCGTAAATGGAATAGACTGTAATTATTTTATTTGTAATTCTTTGTCAAATTAAATATTTTTTTGTGTGTTTTCAATATTATTTAAATTATTCAATATTATTATTCATTATTTTCTTAGTCAATAGTATAATTGTACTAGTTAAAATTCTTAATTATTAATTATTATGTTTTACTTCTATTTGCTATTGTGTTTTGTTCATATGTGGCAAACTGAAAATCAGAGCTGCAAGTTACTTCAACGTGTAGCATTTGATAAGCTTGCTCCTTTTTGCAATTTTGTTTTGTGTTGTAATGTGTCTTCTTTTTTTATATGTTCTGTGGCAAATAAACTCATTTCACTATCACTTTCACTATCTCTGGTATTACACATTTTATATAAAATTGTATTAGCTTCCTCTCCATCTTCGTCATCCAAAAATTATCATCTCTTGTAATGCGTTCAATATGTACAAGTTCATTATCTCCTACCCAAATGCCAAAGAGACATAATCGCCGTTCTGTCACGTAAAGCTGTCCTTGTACCTGGTAATACCAATTACTGTTTTATCGAGTTTTATCGTACTTGTTGCCTCTATACATTGTCTCGATGCGAAGGTGCCCTGCTCAGTACGAAGATTTGATAAACTGAAGTTAAGAAATTTTATTTAATCACTTAGTTACATACGATTCATACTTACGCTTACAAAAAAATAATAATACGTAGATACAATCGCATTATTTTTATATATATATATATATATATATATATATATTATATATTTACAAAATATGTACATTATATATCTATACATTCTGTCTGACTGCAAGAGTAAGTACTGTTACATTTTACTGTTGTACAGTTATACTCGGACTCAAGAGTTGTTTACATTTTTTGCGTAATTTCAAAAGTTGGTTGTTCTGTACGATCAATAAAACATCTCGTTACAGTTTCAAAGAATTGTTTTCTTATCTTCAGCACTCCCAAATTTGATGATTTGTATGGTTCCGTAGTACCTAAAAGGTACAAAAGGAATCTTTATGGTGAGACTCCGTTGTCCGTCCGTCCGTCCGTATGTCACAGCCTCATAACTTTAGCACCTTTAAAGATAAAGACATAAAATTTGGCACAAAAATAGCATTTATTTGCCCACATATCACGATGTAAAAAAAGATTGAAATTATTCAAAATATTGCCAAAACAAAACTGAAAAATGTTATCCTAAAAATACAATATGGGTATCAAATTATAGATATCAAAAAGCTGATTGTAAAAATACATTGATATAAAAAAAATGTATGTCTTTATCTCCAAAACTGGTAGACCGAGCATTATGAAAAAAATCATGGTAATAGTGTTTACGTAAAGATTACAGGAAAAATAAAGCAGTTGAGAAATTCACGAAAAAAAAATAGTAAATTAAATTTATCATCCACAATACGGAACCCTAGGTACGCGAGTCTGACTCGCACTTGGCCGGTTTTTTTCTTCTTATTTCTAGTTTCCATTTTTATTTTTAAACATCCAAGCAAGATACAACTAAATGATTTTTATTTACATGTACACACAACTGATAGTTTGATGTATATTTACACGATTATTTAAATAATGATAGTACACTCTATCAGAGCTTCGAGGCGAGTGAGGGGGAACGAGGGCTCAGAAAACTGACATAGGTCTTGCCTCGACAGCCGCTGGCGGGCAACTGGCGGCCGCTCGCCGAGTAGTCGCGAATCAATTTTGCTTTTTAAATTAAGGGAAAAATAACGATTTTCATTAAAAAAAAAGTAACCACAAAAGTTATTAGTACAATAGTTTTACTTTAATTATCTGCAATTTTCATGCAATTTGGTTAAGTACACGTTACATAAAACGAAAAAAATCTTAAAAATCGACAAAGTTTCGGATTTTTTTTCGATCGAGCAAAGTGTAACATCTCGCAAATTGAACCACAAAAAACACTGCACAAAAGATGTATCTGAAACATATATTTTTTTCAGATTTTAAAAATAACTATTTGATGCTTTAAAATGAGTTTGAAAACAGACAAAATTGGGATAAGCCCCCCTTAAACCCTCGAACATTATCGAACAGTAATTAATTCCAGTCACCGGCAGCTTGTTAAACTTCCATTTCGAGGTATTCGAATTCTAGCGTATAGCGTGGGCAGATCCTAAAATTGGGTAGATCGTAAAATTGGGCAGATCGTAAAATTGGGCAGATCGTAAAATTGGGCAGATCGTAAAGTATGAAATCGAAAATCTTTCACCAAAAGTCCAAACTAGGTGCGACGACGAGCGGAGCGAGGAGGAGCGTTTAGGGTTCACATGTTAATATATTTGAAGAGCGGGGCGAAGCGGAGCGAAGCGAGGCGGCCCTTCTAATTTTTACAGAAATAATGATCTTCCCAGGCAGATATGATATGTTCAATTCTATGATGTGCCAACGACATAGACATATACGTACTGAAAACTTGAGAAGTGCTCAGTATCAAGGTTGGTTTTCATGTTTCCTACAAACGCAGGCCCCGCTCCTGGTCAATTACTATTAGTCTAAGAGCTAGCGACCAAATCGGTCATGTGGCTTCAGCTGTATTGAAACTCCGTTAGCTACTTCCCTGAACAACCTTTTCCGATAATCTTTGTGCTGGCAGGCCGCGAGCGGTGGGTGCGGGTGTACTGTGGTGGGGAAAAAAATGAAAAAAAATTAACGCTGGCAACCCCTTCCCACTACCCGATCGATTTAAAATTGTTTTTGGTTGCACAGGGAGTACAGAGCAACTGTTTGAAAAGAAATAAAGTCGCTGTAAAAATAAGAAATACGTGTTATTATTATATCTAGTACATTTGTAATAATTCAGGACTACTTCTGTGAATTCTGCCATAGAACATAGAACAATTCATTATGTCAGTCATACGTGCCACATCATTTAAAATCTGTATAACCCTGGCCAATGGTGAATATTTCTGTAAATTAGTGCGAGCGGTCGGCACAGTAAACTTTTTTTGCCTAATTTCTTCTCTTAGTCGGGGGTTTGGTACTGCCAGAGATAATGAAGCTGTTAACTACTTTACCCCTTATGAGTTTGAAGAAGTATTTAGCCAGTGCGAGGTTCCGTACCAACCATACCCAGCACAAATAGGGTTGGATACATAAGCGGATAAAACGGATAGACACCGTATTGTCGTAGGTAGAGGTATCTCATAAACTTGTTCTGGATTTTCTCCAACATGAGGCTATATTTAGCCTCATGTGGATTCCAGACCATTGATGCACCCTCTAACTTACTTCTCACTAACGCATTGTAGAGTACTCTTACAGCTGTGGTTCCCCGAAATTCCTTTGTTTGGCGAATAATAAATCCCAGGCTACGAAATGCTTTTGGTCGTCAAACCTCAGGTCTGACCCCACGTGAACTCCCAGGTCTCTTACTTTATCCACTTGAGCTATCCGGTCTTCATCAATAAGGTAGTGACGCTAAAGTAGTAATCAGGAAAAAGGCTCAATGATTTTCCAAATTTGAAATAAAAATATTTTTGTTCCCGTACTAACTGGACCAGCTCAAATTACAATGCCTAGTACAGGTAGTATGAGAGCAAAAAAAAATTTCACCTGAAGGGTCACTAAACATTGTTCCTGATCACTAACCGAGTCTCGAGGATGAATTCGGGCGATTGAATAAATTTCACCTAATATATTATATGTATTGCATTATATTTACCCATATTAATATTCTAAATAGAAGGTGTTATTTCAGGAAATATCGCAAGTCTATTTTGTTATTCGTTACAAATTGTAGGTATATGTTGATGCACAAGGAAAGTATATAATGTAGTAGATACAATCGATTACATGCTAAGCTATACCTATACATTCTTGGATCAATATGAATTTATGACTATTTATGACTTTCAAACGAGTGTAATAAGAATTGATATGGTAACTGTGGCTTGGCGTCATCTGTACTAACTCAGCCTCAGGTAGCTTTGAGCTACTTACACAATGAGGTCAGAAAAGCACAATAATTTTGTATTAAGTCATGATACGTCCCAAATTTAAGTTTTCCCGTTTTACGAAAACTCGTCAAGTATGTACATATTTAGGGCGAAATTGCGGGTTGTGAGATGTTAATGTATTAACCAGCTACTTTCATCTGCATCGCATTTTCGGCACATGAATTCTGTAAAATTCAAAGTTCCTAGCTGAAACGGTTCAAAAGTAATGAGGCTGTGACTTATGTCTTGATTACACGTAACGAGTACAGTGGCGAGACAGTACTCGGCCTTGATAGACAGTACTCGGACGTACCAATCCGAGTACCGTCTCGCCACTGTACGTACTATCCCGCCACTGTACGTACTATCTCGCCACTTTACGTACTGTCTCGCCACTGTACGTAATCTCTCGCCACTGTGATATGCAAGCCACATTTCACTTTTGGTTCACCCGCTTTTCACCGACGATTATTACGTCCCCAACGTGATGGGTGGCGAGCCTTATCGTCGTCCTCCTGGCACAAATAGACCAACAGCTAAACGCGTTCCGAAGTACACGGACCGAACACAACTGTGCAGTGCGGGGTTTAAACCCACGTGTTTGGGTTAGCAGACGAGCACTCTACCACAGGACACAGGCGGAAACCGACAATAATAATGTGTTGTGCAACTGTGACACAATGAGGGCCAATGGAACAGAGTGCTTGCTTACGAAACGAAACAAAGCTGCGCGAGTGTACCAATGGCAAGTTATGTAACAGGTGGACACAATACTTTATCTACGACATCTTCTTAACGAATAATATAATGAAAAATGAGAAAAAGAAAGCGTCGGATTCCTTTTTCTTTTTAGTTGGTTCTTTCAGCTTACCAGGGCTGATTGACAAGTTTCCGAAACGACAAAGAAAAACTTTAGTAATCTGTTTAAATTAAATTTGTTTCTCAACGTAGTTTCCCTCTACCTCCATCCATTTAGTCGAATGCTTCTCGGTATTAGTTCGAACCGCAATTCATGGAACATGGCGACCGCAACCATAGCAGGTGCGTTCTTATCGGGGAACAGTTTTTTTTTTGACCAGCCCCCCTATTCTGTATCTTAGGTTGCCAACTGGACAGGGTGCTTATCATCAAAAACATAGATAAAAACTGAACTTTCAAAATTGCCTTTAGCGGGTATTGAACTATTTACGAACTGTGAAGTCACTTCAAATGCGAACATATCCTTAGACAATCGAAATTCGATAGTGTATCTATGTTTTTGATGATAGGCACCCAGTCCAGTTGGCAACTAGAGATACATAATAGGCCCGCAGGTGAGGTCGCTTCAGCTTGCCTAGTACTCTCTTTTTTTTTATTTCTCCTTTTTGCAGATATTCCACCAAAATAATGGCTCGAGCATCCCAGAAAACAATTGCCATCACTTTGCCAGCTGACAAAAATCGTTTTCGGTTTCTTCGGCGCAGGTTTCCCGCTCTCAGTTCACTGCTTACATTGTTCTTTCGTTTCGCAGTATAGTGATGTATCCAGGTTTTGTCTACTGTTACATAAGGCCGAAAAATTCAATAGAATACAGCGCCAAACACTCCGATGAATCGTCCACTCGACGTTATTTTTGGTCAACGGTGAGCAAATGCGGCGGCACACATCGCGCGCAAAGCTTTTTCAAAACTATGACAGAAATAAATTTCTATGTTTGAACACTTGACGATTTATCCATCGCAAGGAGATATAAATTAACATTATATCATTGCAGTATAGAAACGCAGAAAGAAAAGTAAATCTGGATGTGAGGAGCTCTGAACCGGGATTCGAACCCGGGACCTCTCGCTTACCGGGCGATTGCTCTAACCACTGAGCTATCCAGGTCTCAACACATCCTGGTTCAGAGCTCCTCACATCCAGATTTATTTTTCTTTTTGCGTTTCTATACTGCAATGATATAATGTTAATTCAAAGCTTTTTCATTCCCAAATGTTGGCGTAAAATATTCAAAACGCATTCAGAAGAAATAGTAAAAGTAAAAAATATATATTTAACAACAAAATAAAGTGCCTACTGAATATTCATAGCAAAAAAAAGTACTGCCGCACATCTGACAATCCAAATTCTTTAAGAGTAAGTATTCGTATTCGTATAATATACAAGACTAAAGGCCTGTTTCACTACTTCCAGATAAGTGATATTCAGAAGATAAGTTTAAAAATGGAACACATTTTGTATGCGTTATATGTCACATATAACTATCAGGCACTTATCTGGAAGTGGTGAAACAGGCCCTAAGTAAAATTACACAGTCTACGATACAAAAATTAAATTTTTTAACAATAAAATTAAGTACGTTCCGGAAAACTATTTGCAAAAAAAGGGGTTTCCGCACATCTCCCGAAACAGTTTTTTTTTATAGTAAGTATTCTTTAATAAGACTTAGTAAAATAACATTCTTTTTTACATCAAGAAAAGTGCCTTCCAAAAATGAATTGCAAAAAAAAAGGTTGTGCCGCAAATCTCACGACTCAAATTTTTCGAAAATATGTCCATAATATTTTAAGGGTTCCGTACCCGTATTGTATGCATATATTATGAACCGAAATTATATGAAAAGGGGCTTGGCACTTGCAAACGCATGTGCCAAAAATAGTCCTCTTGCGAGACCCAATGTTGACGCCCTCTTTTTGCATGTGTTCTATTAGTGTGCGTGAGAAAGATGAGTGTGTGTGCCGTACTTACGGTTTTTGTGTTTAAGTCTGTGAAATAAGTGGAAGGAAACGTGAAGACAATTGAGCAGGAACAATTACGGTACGGAACTCAGAGGTTGCCGAATTGTTCATCAGGCGCTACCATTTTAACGCAATGTTTTTTGTCGCCTTGATGTTGCTATTGCATCTATATTGTTATTTACCATAATATTTTTAGGGTTCCGTAACCGTATTGTGTGGTGGTACGGAACCCATCGTGCGCGAGTACGACTAGCACTTGGGCAATGCCTTCTGTTTTATTTACAAATATACGGGTTATTCCCAGAGCTCCAAAAATTTCTTCCCACGGCTCCAAAAATTCAATTTAATATTTATTATTATCATAATTTTACTCTCGTCGGCTCCAAAAGATTAACTGTACATATATGCAGACCAGGACGAACGCATAGTTTTACTAAAAGCTGGACCCATAAACACCCGTCGAAATCATTAAAATATGTTTATGCATATAGCAAACTTTTAACAATAAATTTTCTTGGCTAAAATTTGTATTTTGGCCGTTATAATTATGTCTTAATATTTTGTTACATATCCGGAGAAATTACCCTTAAGAAAACCCGGTATGCAAATATTTTTTATCTTAGTAACAAAGAATGAAAAAAAATAAACAAAGCTATCGCCAAATTGAACAAACAGTAGATAATTAATCCCTATAGAATAAAACAACATTTTTTTTTTTTTAACATTATTTGTTCTACAGTTCCTTTATGTGTTGACGCTTAAATGCAAAATATTATAATAGGTAATGAATTTACCTATTTCAATCAGCCCGACAATGTCAAATAGACGAAGCTAGTCGCAATAATTAAGGAAATAAACATAGTGGAACTCGTACAAGAAGACTTTTATTAGTGGCAAAATATCATCTCAAGTGTTCATCCCTATATTTTCATAGTAAGAAAATTTGTATGAAAAACGTTAAAATAAAAGGCCATAAAAACGTCAAAAGTATGTTTTTACAGCTCTATACAGGGCCGTAAATATTGGTATTTATTAATTGTACCCAGGAAAAATTGCCTAGACAAACGGACAGACATACAAACAGATGGACAACAAATTAATCCGAAAAGAGTTTCGTTTTTTCATTTTGCGTAACGGGGTAGAATCATAGAATCATATCTTTATTCATGAACATAGGTAATGTTAGGTTGGTACAAATTTTTGAGCGCTATGTTCATAGGCGTATGAATATATTAATATTAAAAAACACACACAAGTAGCATGCTTCATAATAACTTAATACAATCTACTTAATATCATACAAAAACTGATAAGAAAATACATTTATAAAGTAGACAAAGTCATTGTACCGACAGGATTACCTAGGATCTAATAATTTTGCCAAGCACTGTAAATATTACAAATAAATTTCTTTATTTTAAATACTTGGTGATTTATCCCAGGTAAGTAAGTGTACCTATATAATTTGCAAAAAATTTCACTTGTTGGAGCTGAAATGGTGAGCCAATTGGTACTGGCTAGAGGGCAATTTCACGAAAAGGTCATTGACCTTTGATACAGATCTCAGTAAGTATAAGTAAATTAATTTGGGTTTCAATAACGATCAAAAACTTGTTCTTTTAGAGTAACATATATTATTTTCCCGCATAAAAGTATGAATTAGTTCCAAATTCATTCAGTTTTGTTGTTATGACTATGGCACGATGTAGCTAAATCACTCATACGCATATTTTGTTGAGTTTTTAACGGCAGGAATATGATGCTCCTCGAAATATTACTTTATAAAACGAATTTCAATGTCTTTGGGAGTAGTTTTGGGAGATATTTATATCTTGCAAAAAAAGGCACAGGTTCCACGTTGTAGCGTAGCAAATTTTATAAGGTGCGGTTATCTCAAAGTTTTCGCGTCGTTGTTAGCTTGTCGATAAATTTCGATTTTTTGTTCGCTGGGTTGGTACGTGTTTCAAGCTGAGTGGATTTACATGAAGTTCGTTCGCTTGGCTTGTGCGAGTTCTGTTTCCGAAAGCAATACTCGGCCAGTGTTTTAGCTGTCGAGTCGTCTCTTGTTTTTTACCTTTTTGGTTCTTTGTTCTGGAAAATTTAACATGGCGATTGTGCCAAGACGTGTTGTTTGATTTTAAAAGGTTTGTTTCGAGATTAAATTGGTGTGTTTTGCGTGGAATAGTTTCTGTAATATTGTTTTTATATTTCAGAAGAATTATATGAAATTGGATTGATGGATTAAAAAGGAATTTTTGGCTGGGATGGAGGGAGATCTGATCTATTGTCAGGTCATGGTACGTATTACATTCTTAGAAATTGAGTCACCGGTTTTCTTTTTTTTTCCTCGTTTCTGTGTAGTAAAGGTTTTAATATGTTTTTTTTTCTCCTAATTCCAGGGTTGTTGTTTTTGCTTCTTTTTGTGTTCGTGGTTGAAACGCGGTCAAGCTGCCTTTGTTAGCGAGGTTGGACCGACGGATTCGCCGGGTTGGAGTTCATTCACCCTAAGTTGGACAGCGGACCGCTTGGCAGTTCTGGGTAGAAAATGTTGGCGATTTACAAGTATGTGACGTAGATTTTATTTTTAACCTCACATTATAAAAGGTGCCTTGGACGGAATAAATTTCCAGTTTCCAGGACCCTTAGATTTTTGACCTTTCTAAACAAAGTGTTAATTCTTCTTTCTGTTTCATTTGGATAACCTAAATTGTAAAATTTCATTGTTCCGTAATTTTTTCTGGTAAAACTGGATGGTGTACCAGACGATTTAGTCAAAAGAGTATGTCGACAAATATTATTAAGATGGATTCACGGCTCCACTGAGCTAGATTTGTTTGGAAATTATTTTCCTTGTTTTTTCAAGTTTTCTTACTCTTAAAGATTTTTCTTTTTTTTTAATGTAGATTCACAAGATTCAATGTAATATAGTTACCTGTGGTTAAGGCGGTACATAACCCAACCAGTTTATTCACTTAAAGGTTTTAGTAATGACTTGGCAGAATTTATTCCAATGTAATATTGCTACCTGATGTTAAGGCGGTACCTGACACAATTATTTGATGTTCTAAAAGTTTTAGTAATGACTTGACAGAATTTGTTCTAATGTAATATTGCTACCTGAAGTTAAGGCGGTACCTGACACAACTATTTGATGTTCTAAAAGTTTAAATAATGACTTGGCAAAATTTTGTTACAATGTAATATTGTCAATTACATCTTCAGTCTTGTGAAATTATACATATTTTTGATAAAGTTAAATACACTTAATTGTAAAGTACCTCGAAGTTTTCTTCAGAACCTTTTTCCAACTATTAGGTTACAATTAGGTCACTTTTTAACTTTATTTGTTAAGCGGCATGACCGGTGGAAAAGACCGGGTACCCGCCGCCCGTGCCACTTTACAACGTCTTACGAGCGCCAACGCAAGGCGTAGGTAGACTGACCAATAACTTACTGCCACCGACAGCATCAGTGAATTTATGTATTTTTGGAAAAAGGGGGTGCTTGTCTTGAGACGAATAACGCGGTATTTGCAATTTGAGTAGATATAATTCACACAAATTTTATAAAAAAAAAAAACCAACATACTCGCGAAAGCGATACCTGAGACAAAATCGATAAGAAGTGTAAAATAGAGGGTTACAAAAATTTTTATTGACAGTCCAAATATGAATAGATTAACGTGGTTTGTGCAAATAGAATTCCTTAAAAATTAACCAAGAATATATATTTTTTTCATGGCTATATGTAACCTAATTATTGCAACAAAATCATCCGAAGTCTGAAATTTTATTTCTGTTTGCATTTTAGTTCCCCTTAAGTACAAGAAAAGAAATGCTTCGTAGTCCACTGTACTATATTTATATGCTTCTACTTGAATTTGTTATTTATGTACAATGTGACTGTACATGATTGCTTTTGGAGCCGGTGAGAAATGAATATTTTCTACAAATAAATTTTTGGAGTCATGAGAATCTCTATATGAAATTTTATTTTTTTGAGAACATTTGATTTTGGAGTCCTGGGAATAACCTAAATATATACCCCTTTATATACTAAAGAATATTTTCTGAGTTTGCGATCTCCCACTTTTAGAAATATAGAAGAATTATTAGAAATATAGAAAATTAAGTAAGAATTAGAAATATAGAATATTTTAAAATACACCCCTGTTATTATGTAGATATTTGTGTGCTTAAAAGATCTATGAAAATTGTATTATTACTAAGAAGAAGCTTGTTAATTAGTCAGGCATTATCTAAGGTCAAGTGAAATTTTAGTCCATTAGATGTAATATAAAATGAGAAACAAATTATCCGTTTTATTTCATTCGTTACCTTCCTTCTTACTTCAAAAGTTGTGTTGTTGAAATAGGGTGAATTAATGTTTTAGCTGAAAGCTCACGAGGGCTTCGGGAATTGAAATAAAAGAAAAAGAGAGAATATGAAAACGAAGCTTTGCTATTCTGATCTTTCTAGAAATGTTGTCCCTCTAACTGACCTAAAAAAACTCAGTGTTAGATAAACCAGGACGGCGATTCTGGCAAGTGCGAAAAAGTTTGTTACGGCAGATTTTGAGTGATTTTACAAGAGTTTTTCTACGGAAATAATAGATTTTTCTGATTTTTCTCTTTTTTCTTTTTTCTGATTTTTCGCACGCGCACGTAGATACACACAGACCACGTGGTCTGTTTAGTTACCTCTCCCACATTGACAAACGTGACATATGTGATAGACATAGACGCTGTATCTCTGACGCGTGCTGGCTACCCTTATCAAGAAAATCTGTATCATAATATTCACAACAAGAGAATAAAAAAAATTAATATGCTCAGCAACCTTTTCGAGTTACATACAATACGACGTGAGCGCGGACTTAAATACAAACATAGACCTAAGTCCTAACATGAGTGTATACAATTTTACATGTATATTTCTGTCCACATATTCTGGCAATTTTACAAACATAGGCGTAGCCACCGTTCGCATGTTTGAGCTATAACCATTATCCATACTTGTACACTCGTTTTGTAAGGGGTAAATTCATAATTCTTTTTAGTTTTGCCGTGGTCGGGATAAATAACCGCGCAAGTGCGAATTCGACAAGCGCACCGCGGATTTTGAGCGTTTTGAATTCTAACGTTGGGAACATCGCTAGTCAACCAGTTCTATTCACATGCCTTCCTACTACTTATTTTATAGCATACTAGATGTGCCCACGGCTCCGCCCGCGTTAAAATATAATAAATATTCAAATTGCGTTTAAAGTTGCGTTGCATGATGCTAATACGTTTTTGCAAACCCAAAACAATATGAACCGCCCGTTTAGACATGCCATACGCCATACAGATCTGACGTTTCTGAAATGTGGAACATTTTGATTTCCTAATTTCATTCTTTAATTATTAAGCGATCACTTATCCAAACCCATATTGTTTATGCCTTTCATCATTGTCACAATCCAAGGACGGTTCCTTGAATAGTTTGCATAATTTCGTGCTTTTGGAGTTCGTGTGAGGTGTGTAGAGCGCCATCTCACCTTTTCCCGCGAATTTTGTCCCTTTCTAGGTTTTCGACTATATATAATGGATTAGCCAATTTTTCAGTCGCTTATATTCGGAAATAATGGAGGGAAAAGCAACAGTTTTTACAAAAGAAAAGCTGTCAGACATCCACCATCGTAGAAATTGCCACGGATCTACTTATACAGGCGTTAAGTGTGCCAGTTGGTTTTGTCTTCAATATAGTAGAGACATAACATAATTATTAACTATTTAAATTTCACATTCAGAAATAATGGAGGGAAGAGCTGTTGGATTATTTCTATTTGTATTTTCCGTAAATAAAAATACGCAGTCCATTCTCCATCTTTATTTTTTGTTCTCCCATCTCACAATGGTGGCAGCACTGCGCTGAACCACAGATAAAACTCACACAGATTACATTCAATACACCCCCTCAATTACAAGAACATAACATTTGATGTTTAAATATCAGTAATGTAATAAATTTTAATTGAAAACTTATGTTCTTGAAATTGGCACAAAATAAACTTAAAACATAAGTAGTCACTTATCTAAGTAACTTAAACTTGAATTTTCATAAAATACAAAAAAAAATATATAGTACTTATTTCCAAATAGTTTTACAGAATCAGGAACTTTCAGAATAGGTACATAAATTGTATGCTATTCACTTAATACTAATTTAAACCTAATTTGGTACTAAAATAAGCATACTTTTGGTAGGACAATAAAGCCGATTCTGAAGGCTTTAATTTTAGTTTTAGTTCTGTCAATACTTAAATTTTTCCAAAGTAATTTAGCTTCTGTTCTTCACTTTATGAACTATTTTGCAACGGTGAAAATTTAGTTTTGATACACTAAAACTAAAGTTAAAGCCTTCAGAATCGGCTACAATGCTTTAGTAAATATGTCAGAAACATTTTCATTAGTACATATGTAATACAATGAGACAATTTTCTTGTTAATAATTTCCTTAATAAAGTAAGCTTTTATGTCAATATGTTTTGACCTTTTGCTATTCTCATAGCTTTCAATAAGTTTGATAGTGCTCTGGTTGTCAATTAGCAAATGAGTATCAATATTTTCATGATAAACGAAATCTGTTAGTACACCTCTAATATAGATCAACTCACTTACACATTGAGCACCTGCCACATACTTTGCTTCCGCAGTCGAGAGAGCGACGGTTGCTTGTTTCTTACTGAACCATGATATTAGATTGTTATGGTAGAAAATAGCGCATCCACTTGCACTTTTTCTGTCAACTCGATCAGCTGCCTAGTCTGCGTCTCGGTATCCGGTGATTTGTCTCGGTGCATCATTTTTAGTATAGATGAGTCCTCTGTTTATAGTCTGTTTCAGTTAACGAAGAACGTTTTTACCTGCTGTCCAAAGCTGTGATGTTGGTCTGTCCTGGAACCTGCTGAGATATGAAGCTTTCTCCCGATTTTAATTTTTCAGGGACCTTGTTTTTTTTGTATTTATTTATTATATTTATTTGCGTCATTATACTTTTTACATTGTTTATTATGTTAATTAAATTCATATTGAATATTATATTACATGTATATTTTTATTTATTAACGTATACCTATATATAAATATATATTTATTTTCTTTCCTGGGCTTTCGCTGCTTTACGACTTGTTCGTTTGTGCCACTGCTTTCATGACGTCGATGCAGTATTCGGCAAATTTCGGTCCTGAACTCTTACCCGTCAAGAGGGAGCTCCAGTTTGAGGTTTCGATATTCATATCTCGATATTCACTTCTTTACAATTTCCAAGTACTTGTCACACAAGACATTTCACACTTAAGAGATCGTGCCTTCGCGTCGTCCTTTATATCTGCCTTTACTTCAGGTTGAACTTCTTTGCTTAAAATGTGGGCTACTCTTTTGTCTTCTAACATCAATAAAACTCTGAATTTCTAATGACCAAAGTTGGACGAGTCTTGTAGTTGAGGTAGCGTACTATTGTTGGCGTTCCCTGCCGACATCTTGAAAATTTTGCGACCTTAAAATCTTTGTCACACTTTGTACCTGCTTCTTTACTTTTTCTTTTTATTAACACGTTGGGGCAAGCTGGGCCCATAACCCTTTGTTGGATAATTTCTATTTGCATTTTCTGTAAATAAAAATACGCAGTTCATTCTCCATCTTTTTTTTTGTTCTGCCATCTCACAATAGTGGCAGCACTGCGCTGCACCACAGATAAATCTCACACAGATTACATTTAATAAGAGCAACAGTTTTTATAAAAGAAAAGCTGTCAGACATGGACCATTGTGGAAATTGCCGCGGATCTACTTATACAGGCGATAAGTGTGCCAGTTGGTTTTGTCTTCAATATACAAGATACATAATATAATTATTAACTATTTAAACTATTTAAACTTCACATTCAGAAATAATGGAGGGAAGAGCAACAGTTTTTACAAAAAAAAAGCTGTCAGACATGGACCATCGAAGAAATTGCTACGAATCTACTTTTACAGGCGATAAGTGTGCAAGTTGGTTTTGTCTTCAATATAGTAGAAACATCATATAATTATTAACTATTTAAACTTAATTATTTTTCAGTGTCTGGTCATTATGAATACTGCTATGTGATTGTTGGACAATTTGATAATATTCAAACCGGCTCTCTATGCGCTGAAGTCATTATTCATAAAGCCTGGTCAATGTAATTTTCAATAATTATTATCATGCTGCCCTCTCGTTTTGGGCATTTTTCATACTGTCCGGACTTTATCACTTGGGCCGTGATATTGGATAAGTCTTTACAAGTATATTATGTAAGAGACAACATTAGCTGGTTTATGGTTTTCCACAACACGTAAACATGCATTCCTCACACGATGTCTACGAATTGTGTATTCAGCGCCTTAGCTCTGACAAATTCGATTATTGTGATGACACAAAGCTCAAATTTGAGTGGCAAACGAAAGTGATGAGCATGTTTACATGTGGAGCAGATGTCTCGCCTCGCATGGTAATTTACACGTTAATTAATGAAAGGCGTATGTGTAGGTACACACGGCCACGCGCTACGGCATAACTTTTTGTACGATTATCGTCTTTAAGTAGGCTTGGTAAGAACTGCCGTGGTATACCGTGAATTGTTAGAGACTATACGAGTGCAAGTATTGTAGAGGATTGCCGGGTTACAGACAAGTTAAAGGGTTGAAGGATTAATGTGGTTAAGATTGCGAATTACTCGAGAGGAGCGAGTATAAATAATTTGATCTACTCCCATTCTACAATAACGTTATTACAACATAAAAAGCGGTTTTATACATACCTACATTGTTTGACTGACGTTATATTATAATACCGCAATTTTGCGCTGTGATTGGCCTAATTCATTACAACACCGCTAGAGAACTAGCTACGCCCTCTTTTCTCGTTCTCCCTTCTGATTGATTCAGATACCGTCAGACATCAAACGCACTTGGACTATATGAATGAGTGTTCAATTCAAATTATTCGTTAAATCTTTAGTTGAAAAAGACGATATTCGCAGATAAAGATAAGTTGTGTGCAGTTGAACATATTTAGACATTAGGACACACGAAACGAACGAACCCAACAGAAAATACTGTAAATGCGCTACATGGTAAATTAAATGACATTGGGCCAACTTGTATGAGAGTTGGTCCAAGCGCCGCCAAGATTAAGATGTATGTTAAATAAAAGGACATAATGTAGTCCTCAAGCAAGCAGAATACCCCATCAAAATAAAACATAAAAATAAAATAAAATGTATTCGTTAAGATTTTTACCTTTGCAAAAACTCTCGTCAGGGCCTCGCTCGTGTTAATAATTTCAAGAACTGAACGGGAGATTGTAAAACATAATTAGTCATATCTCGAAATCTCTCGGATAGATTTTGATAAGGTTCTGCTTGCTTGAGGACGACATTGTGTCTTTTCATTTGAAATATGTCTTGATATTGGCGGCGCTTGGACCGAATTTGCCCACTTTCATTTGCTGTACCTGGTGTTAACAGACAGAGAGATTCTTTTGATTATAATGAACTTAAAAAACATTACAACACTTTAATAGTAGTTTATGCTACAAGGGCGCAAAGGAATAAATTACGAGGACGATTTAAAACCCGAGCGTAGCGAGTGTTTTAAACGTAACCGAGTAATTTATTGCTTTTACGCCCGTGTATCATACTACAATTTTCAATGCATAGTGTGAGGAAATGAAAACAAATATAATCTTGTGAACTTTAAATTATAATTGGCTCAAAGGGACTGTATCCAGAGCCGTTAAACAGTGGAAGAAAAAGTATAACGTCTATGGTACACAGGAAAGGGTGCAGGTTAGCCAACCATTGTAAATAAATAAAAAAAAAAAAATAATAATAAAGCCCTAGGGCAAAATAGTCGACTTTCTGTTCGGTTTTGATGCATAAAAAGTGGGCCTTTACGAGCACATGCATTGAAAAAAACATTTATACAAACAAAATCATAATATACTTGTTTGGGTATTTCTCTTTGAGGGTGTTGTCCAGTAAGTATTGTCAGTGTGCTTTATTTTAGTGTTACCGTTTATTTACGTCGGTACAGTTTGGACATAGCGGCTATGAAAAAGGCAAGTTTTAAGGGCTTTGTAGTACCTACAAGGCACAAAAGGAACCAATATTGTGAGACTCCGTTGTCCGACCGTATGTCACAGCCTCATAACGTTGGAACCGTTAAAGATAAAGAAATGAAATTTGGCACAAAAATAGCATTAATTTGCCCACATATCGGAGTGTAAAATACAATATGAAAAATTTGAAATTGTTAAGAATATTTCCAAAACAAATGTGAGAAAAAATGAAAAATATTATCCTAAAAATACAATATCGGTATCAAAATGATAGATATTAAAAAGCAATTTGTAAAAATCTTTTACTGTATTTACTGGCACTGGTTTCGAGAAATCTTAAAAAATACACAAAAATATATACAACCTGTAACAGAAAGGTGTAACCATATTTGAAGAGCTTATTCAGTCAATGGTATAGATAGAACAACTTAAAACTTTATAGCCAAGCCAGTAACTCGAAAAAAATAATTAACTTTTTCATAGAAAAATGCAATGCCGCTCGGCTGAAATGTATGGAAGGGCAGATTTTTTTTTTTATATTTCAGTGTTGGCTCCATAGTAAAAGTTGTTCTATACCATTGACTGAATAAGCTCTTTAAATATGGTTACACCTTTCTGTTACACCTTGTAACTGGTAGACAGAAAATATTTAAAAAAATATATTATAGGTCATAAATGACCAATTACAGGAAAACTATAGCAAATTAAATTAAAAAAATATATATATATATACAATACGCACAAAATAACTATTCACATTCACTCACCTACCCTTTACTTACACACGCACCCTCACACACTACACACTCACCCACACCCTTATATTCTCAGAGTTCACACATATGCACACATTTACACACACTCACGAATAAGACCGTGCATTTAACTTTAATTGTCATGTAAAAATATTTTAATTTTTGTTATAAAGTTTATTACAATTATTTGTTTTGGTATAAATTTTAATAACTTATGGCTATGGAAGAGTGGGGTCTTCTGTTACAAGTATTTTATACTTACAAGAAGGCCTCAACAATGTTTTTGTTAAAATGTGTTTTTTTACCGAAATAAATATTTTTGTATTTTTTTTGTATTTTGTATTTTTGTATTTAAAAAAAGTTGAGCACAAATGAGAAATATAAAAAAGAAGAAAAATAAATAAAACTTTTTTTTAATAAAAATACAATATGGGATCATCTTGATTTTGAACATAAACACTTGTACTAGTTACTAGTTATGACATGACATACGTTTGTCGTTTTATGGCTCGTATATTAAAATAATAAATATTCTGTATCCCCTGAAGATGGATTGATTTCCGAAACCGGTTGGGAAGTGTGCAACAAATATAATTATGTTATGAATATATGTCAATTGTTGACATACGTTTATCATTTTATGGCTCGTATATTAAAATAATAAAATATTCTGTATCTCCTGAAGATGGATTGATTTCCGAAACCGGTTGGGAAGTGTGCAACGGGAAGTGTGCAACAAATATAATTATGTTATGAAACAGCTAGTACAAGTGTTTATGTTCAAAATCAAGATGCTTTGTATGTTTCATCAAGTGCTGACAATCGCAAGTATAAATCATACAATATGGGTATCAAATTGTAGGTATTAAAAAGCTAATTGTAAAAATATATAGGTTGACTATATTTAATTGCATCAATTTCGAGAAATCCTTGAAAAACCATAATAAAATGTGTGTTCCACCCTTATCTCCAAAATTGGTGAAACGAAAAATATGAAAAAAAAAAAATCATGGTAATATGTGTTTATGTAGAGATTACAGGAAAAATAATGCGGTTGAGAAAATCACGAAAAAGTTACAAAATAAAATTTATCATCTACCATAAGGAACCCTAGGTACGCGAGTCTGACTCGCAATTGGCCGGTTTTTTTATTTAATAAGATGCCATTTATTCGCTGCAACAAATAATCCTAGGGATGTTCTCAGTCACTAGGGATGGGAAAAGTCGACATTCTAGCGAGTCCGAAGTGCTCACCTAAGAACGAGCCCGCGAGCGCGAAGGGCGAGCATGCGCAGTTCCTAGCGATGTCCCCCGCCATTAGGGATGTACTTTTTGACTTTGAAACTAGGGATGTACCGCAAAAAATTTTTGTTTTGTCCATATCTTCAGGCAGCGCCTGAGCGCGGACCAAGGGGCCAGGGGCGCGCGCGCGTACACCACCATCTTTCCGTAACCAAGCGCAACCACTACGAAGCTACGTTTACCAGGAAAGAAAGTTATTTCCAATAGCCGTGAATTCGATTGTTTTGAACTAGTAGCTCCATCTTGCTACAAAATTTGAACTAAAAATCAAGTTACGGCTGAAAGTATGACGCGTGGCGGTCCGCTTGGTTTATTTCGTCCATGGTTGAACGAAATTGAATTTAATTAAATTTAACTATTTCTTATTACTTTATACAGAAGTAATTGCACAGAACTTCACTAGAATAATACTTGTGATTATTATCCGAGACTACAATTGAATAGAGAGCGAGAGGCGCGGCGGCGCGCCAGTGTTCTTTTACGAACGATACTTTGTATAATATAATAGCAAATTAAATTAGCTCTGCATTGTAGAGGACACTGAACTGAATCCTTATTAGGTCTCTATGTAATTATACTCTTCGTAGTTTTGCTTTCAACATAACATGAATTAACGTTAGATAAGGAATCAACTAAGGCATCAAGGCTTCGGCAAAAAAATACTAATTCTAGAATCTTCTTTCTATGCCTCTTATGACTATTTTCTATAGATAACTTCTCTGCGATTTTTTTTAGATCGATTTATGAGTAATATTGCGAGTGATCGAGGTTACTCGTATTTCTATGTTAATTTTTAAGTTTTCATCAATTATATACCAGATATTTGTTTAATAATTTTTCAGCGCTGTACAAAGAATATTATTGATGCATTCCATCCATCAGCCCGTATTCGTCTACTGCTGGACATAGGCCTCCCCAATATTACGCCACTCTTGGCGGTCCTCAGTCATCCTCATCCAGCCGCCACCCGCAACGTCCTTCAGATCGTCAGTCTAGCGGGCACAAGGGTGGCCTACGCTGCGCTTTGCTGTACGTGGTCTCCATTCCATTGCCTTATGGCCCCAACGGTTATCACGTCAGCGACAAATATGGCAAGTCCACTGCCACTTCAACTTACTGATTCGGCAGGCTATGTCGGTCACCTTCGATTTCAGACGGATCTAGGAGACCAAAATTACTAGGCTCCTGCTCCACTCCTTTGGCGTAGTTCGGGTGCGAATGATGGCATTAAAGATGTCCTGTAGCTGTCTGAGTATAGGGTAACCTCCAGCTTTCAGGAGTTTGGTTGTGATGCCATCTTCGCCCGGCGCCTTGTTGTTTTTTAGCTGCTCAAGAGCTATCCTAATCTCGCCCATTTCGACATCCGGGAGTTCATCGGTGTAGTGGCGGATCAAAGGTGCACGTTTTTTGTCCTGATCGCGGGCTGTTGGCTTGGGGGGATGTGAAGAATATAGGAGCCCATAGAAATTCTCGATTTAAGTAAGGATTTCTGGCCTAGAGGTAACAGTTTTACTGTCAGATATCTTCAGCTTCGTCAGATTAGTCCTTCCCAACAGCTGGGCAAAAACTGTTGAGCCTTTGTTTCGCTCAATCGCTGCTTTAATGATGCGAGTGTTATGTTGGCGCAGGTCAAAACGAATTTGCCTTTTAACGCGCTTATTAAGAAGGGGGTAATCTGCCGAATCTGAAAACATTTCCCGTCTTGACCTCATCAGGTCCAAAGTTCCGCATGAAATCTCGGACTCCTTATTCTTTCGCTCCAGCTTAAAATAAGTAATAATTCAGAGCACTAATTGCTTCATTAATGCTCTCTACAGGAGCATCAAGCATGTTATAGCGGCAACAGAAATCTGTGACAACTGTCTAACTATCACGGTTCATTAGATACAGCCTGGTTTAGCCTGGATACAGCCTATTTCGAGAAATCCTTGAAAAACCATGAAAATTGTGTATCCCTTTCTACCGAAAAATATGAAAAAAAAAACACAATTATAGATCATTACTGGCCAATTACAGGAAAAATATAGCAATAAAAAAAAAGTGAGCACAAATGAAAAATATAAAAAAGAACTAAATCATACAAAAAAATATTTTATAAAAATACAATATTTCTTTCATCTTTTTCGAGAAATCCTTGAAAAACCATGAAAATTGTATTTCCCCTTATCTCCAAAACTGGTGGACCAAAAAATATGGAAAAAATCATGGTAATATGTGTTTACATAAAGATTACAGGAAAAATAAAGTGGTTTAAATTTACGAAAAAAAATGAAAAAATAAAATTTATCATCCACAATACGGAACCCTAGGTACGCGAGTCTGACTCGCACTTGGCCGATTTTTTTATTCGGTAAAAGTTTTATAAGAGGTAAGTTTTACCTACAGCGAAGATACAGGGGGGTTGAAACTGCCGTGAGTTGCTTCGAGAAAAGGATGGTACGGCCGTTCCGCGTTTTTTTTTTGCGAGACTTGGCGGGGCCACTGCCGTGCCCCCAGATTTTATAAGTAAGTTCTTAATGTTATTTAAGTATTATTTTGTTTCAATAAATATGTATAGTATATACTAGTGTACAGGCTGGAAAAAATTCAAGGGCTCGATGGGAATTACCTTAAATCCTTTAGTTAGCTCATTTTACAGAAAGGAAACATTCCTTTATTTTTTAAAAGAAACAAAACTGCATTTAAAGATCTTCTAGAATTCGCTTGTCTCACAATAAATTTGATCTGCACTTTCACCAATTAACACCGTCAGATATCCGAGTCCAAGATTTATCCTTTACATTATTAAATATTAATGTCGCCATATGTAAGTTTCGATTACATATGTCATCTAAAGTTGTACTTTTTATTTTTACTCTTTTGTAATTCTCTTCAAAAACCTATTTAGAACGTTTATCTTTACAAGATACTTATAAGATAATATTTGTAGTGTTATGGTTTCTTTTTACACCGAATAACAGCTCTAATACAGCTTCTATATAGCTTATCAATTGCTTCTACAGCTACTATACAGCTCTTATAAGGCAATAAGAATTATAATATGGGCCCTTTTTTTACTTATAAGGTCTACATACGCGCTTATACAGCATTTATACAGCCTGATATACAGCCTATAGTATAAAAACCAACTTAAATACAGCTTCTATACAGCTTGCGATGCTACTTGGATATAGAACGACAACGTTGATATTTCTTCAAATAGGTATGTTTATTTATGACTATCACAAAGTACGTTATTTATTTTTACAAAAATTCTCATTGAAATGTCCTGCATTCGTGACAATTCGGTTGCAAATCGAATCACGTGCCTTGCTTCGATTTGCGGGAAACCTTGCCAAACAGGCTGCAACCCTATTTTGCAATATTTTTAAACTACTCGTATTTTCTTGCCTATTTTGCTTGGTTATTTTTTACTCGGTTTGGAAATTAACAATCACAATGTACTAAATAAAATAACGTTACTAAGTAAGACGTATTTTTTTAATGTTTTTTTATTTTGGCTTTATTCACTATCTAAAAATCTGCTATTCTTTATTTATCCTTATTGCAAAAATAATACACATTAGTAACAAAAAAAAAGTCCAGTACAAGTCAGATCTAGGGTTCCGTTTTCAGTGACAGAAAAGGCATTTTTTTTTGCGGCGCCCGTGACCGGAAAATGTGGGTTCGTGTTTATTTTTGGTAAGGATTCTTTTACGATCTGCTCTTTAATACCGATTATTTAGTACTCGTACCGGATATTTAGGAATTAATATTTTTTTAAACAATTTATGCATGTAAATTCATACAAAAAAATATAATCTAAAGAAAAAGCGCGATTTTTTTTTTCAGTTCGTTGTTTAATCAAATCTATTTTTGTACCTTTCAAGTCTTAATTTTTTCTATAACGGTTCAAAAGCTACGAGGCTATGACATACAGACGGACGGACGGAAAACTTCATACCGTAATGGCTCCTTTTACAATTTAGGTATGGAACCCTAAAAACGAATATTGCATTGCTTACACTATTCTACTAACTTCACAAACCTACATCTTGCTCAAGAAGTATGGCAATCTTCTCTACTGACACGCGTCATACCTAATACAATGTACTCAAGTTAATTATTATGAAATTAGAATTTTTAAGTCCTATTGCTACCTATATGTCTCGGTTGTCATTGACAGTTATAAAGTGTATTATTCATGCCTATTCTATCGTTATTAAAGAGACTGTTTCTAGTTTAATTATAACTACTTTATTTTTAGAGCCGTTGGCGGTTCGTAATAAAACCCGTGCAGTATACATAATACCATCGAAATAATAATACATACATAGGTATTAAGGTTTTGTACGATAACTATTGAACAAATTTTGAATTCAAGTGTTCAGTTTTGATTAATTAAAAAAGGCGGTTTTACAATCCACTCTTATGACACTCTTAAATCGAGCTCGGATAGTCGTCCGTTCTCTGAGTGTAAGGAATTAATTTATTGTTTATGGGTACCAAAGTACATGTACTTAATTCGTATTTAAGCCTAAACTTAAACTAAAGCTTGGAAAATTTAAAACAAAATATATACTCGTGTAATCCAGTCTGCACATTTTCTAAGATTAAGACGATCAAAGTAGATATTAATATTGAAAGCTATATTAATCTGGAGTGAAAAATATTTAAGTCCCGATCCATTTTCATGCAAAAGCTTTTACTTCGGTAATTTGCGAAAGTCGGGCAGAATTATACCAACGAGTACGTTTGAAATTGGTGAAACGACACCCCACGTGGCAAAGTGGCGTGCGAAGTCGAGAAACGACAATTTACGAGCACGTGGCTCTTAGCACCCTCGGCACATTCCCTTTTGTAAAGTAATTTTCAATTAAATTCTTGAATATTATGACTGAACAAGTCTTTCCGCTATTACCTCGCCACCCATTTATCGACAATTTGCTAAATATTTTTGGAGTTCTGTCAAAGAATGGAATCCCCATAGCGTAGCCTTTTGGTGTCTGTCTACTATAATCGTTTTGCGGCATTACTCAATAACTAGCGAATGAGTCGGGTATGTATAATATGTACACATTTGAATATCTCGAATACGTCACATTTTGGATTTTCTTCTATTACAGCAGATTTTATTTATCACATCTGCATTGACGGAACAGTATGCATGACGTGTGCTTGACCAAATTTTTTAAGCCCAAATCTGATTTGGCACTCAATCTCTATAGGAGCTAAGCGGTTGGCCTTCAACTACACTATTTAGGTATTCACGAGAGAGACGGAACGGCGTTTATTTATAGACAGAACCCGATTAAAGCCTACGTCATGTGACTTGAGACCTCAGACAAAAGGCGGAAGCTAAAATACCGGATGGGTAGATCAAAATGAGCTGGTTTGAAATAAAAGCTCATTTTTATAATTGAGCACCTCTTGTTTCAAAAAAAGTGCGGGAGTTCTTGTAAAATAAGTCTCCAAACTAAACGTGACAAGACTAAATAAGTGGGTCACAAGGTCACAACGGAAACTCTTATTCACAACACACTTTTACCATTTACTAATTAGATAGAACCGTTCAAAAACGTTCAACGCATCTTTTAAGAGTGCCTAAAAATGACAATTGTAAATTTAATTTTATGACCACTAAATCAAGTCCAAAATTGTTCAAAATATATGTATGGGTAGTACATTATAATTACAAGAGCCCCCTGACATTCAAAACGTAAAAGGCTAAAATTGCCTCGATAGAAAAAAATGCAGAAGTTACCTCTAATTTTGACGGGGATTCTATTTGTACCTAACATTGTGCATATTACAAAGCAAAAAATTACGTAATCAATATCATGTTTATATATAAACAAGAGCCGTGTGACTTTTGTTTCATAAACGTAACAATATTTCAAGAGTTATTTGCATATAAAGCTTCTGGCGCTTACGTTCTTTTTATTTCGCGAATGACGACATCTTCTGCCGCACGTTGCCTATACTAATACTTTATATTCTCTGGCCATCTCCGGGCATGTTTCTGTCTCACCGATCAGTCCCACCCACGCGCTCCGTTGAGACGAGAGGCCAAGCACAGTTAATTGTTACAATTATAATTTATTTTTCGAAAATAAACAAATTGTAAATACCGAATAGTACCTAAAGAACAAAAAATGGGATGATTTCATAAATAATTAGCTTTTGCCCGCGGCTTCGCTCGCGGGAACTATCTTTCAATTATAGCCAGTTTTCGGCTTGGCTGTTAATTTATTAATAGCCTTAATAGCCTATTATGTTGACCAGGATCACTTTGATGAGAATAAAGAAAACCGCATCCAAATCCGTTGAGTGGTTCTCGTGGCTAAAACGGAACATATATAAAATTGGCTGAGGCTAGGTACTAATAACCCATTACATTTAAAATTTAGCTAAAATATTCAATGTAAAGCCACGACTTTTTTAGTAGGTCCTTTATTATTAGTAAGTATAGATAACGGTTACATAATTAAACGAATAAAATATTTAATCATATAATATCTAACGAATTTTAAATGTTTTTTTATATCAAAGTTGTAATTAAGAGTTACATATTTGCAAAACTTAAGACTGTACCTGAGCCTAGAGCATGACCAACTCCAGTCTATCTAGGATTCGTTTGAAGAAATTCGGACTCTGCTTGTATTGAAAAAAATATATTTGGTTTATTAATCTTTTCTCTAGGGATCTTACGTACAAACAATGTACTAAGATTTATACTTTAAAAAAAAATGTTTGTCACCCTCTTTTTTTTTGGTTTTCAAACGTTCGCTTGAAGAACGCGGTTAAGAGATCGACTTGATTTTTTTTTTCATAAAATACTTAATAGAAATATTAAGGTATATCACCTAAATTCAATATTTTTTCCCTACAAAATATTTCAGTAGTAGCTAAAAACACACCAATTTGTTGTTTTGCTGCGTGATCACTAGTATTACGCGTCTAAGAAAAAGAGGCCAAGGAGGCAACATATAATCGCCTCTATGAAAAGCAAATAAAGTCTTTGCCATAGGACTTATTGTGCTGGACGGGTAATAAAAAAAGTTGCTAGAGTATGCCATCTTCTTAAACCTGCATGAATAATTATCCTCGCCACTAGGGTATAGAACCAGGAAATCACGTTCCCGAAAGTGCCGGAAAATGCGGTTCTGTCGGAGTAAAAAAAGAACCTATTCAAAATAGATCCCAGTTCTTTCGGTAAGTACTTTCGGTTCTTTTGATAACCAAAAATGTACTTGAATTATTAAGCGCTAGAGTACTGCTGGGTGCTTTCGGTTGAAAAGATGTAAAGCCAAAGAAACATCATGTCACCAAAATCGATTGACAATCTGTGTGACGGCTGCTTATGTCTGGGTAATAGTGCCCACTCTGTTATATAGTATACCGTGTAAAAACAAACTATCGATATCGATTAGTTTTAGGATGAAGGAAATGCAAAATCAAAAATAAAGAATAAATAAATAAGTATCTTTTATTGTGACTTTTATAGTTTTGGCGTTTCTTATTTCGTAATCTACGTCCCTAAAATTAAAGATACAGACCCGTTTTTCCGAAGATAATAACCGATATCTTTATCGAAAGATTCAATGCTTTTAATGAAAACTGTATGTTGTTATAAAAAATTGTAAAAAGAGCAAAGATAGTGTTACAAAAATAACTAAATTTAATAGTAATTTACTCTTAGTTCTCAAATCATACAGCTAAAATACTAACATCGAGTTTAAAAAAAAAACATTAGTTTTGCATGTACCTTTTTGGCTAAAAATTATAACAAACTGAAATTATTCAAAATCAAAAATAAAGAATAAATTAATCTTCGTGTTGCTCTTTTATTGTGTCTTTTATAGTTTTTGGGGGTTTCTTATTTCATAGTCTACCGCCCTCAAATGAAACACACAGGCCCGGTTTTACTGAGATAATAAAGCCGATTCTGAAGGCTTTAATTTTAGTTTTAGTACTGTCAAAACTTGAAATTTTCCAAAGTAATTTAGTTTCTCTGCTTAATAATTTTAAGGACTATTTTGCAATGAAGAAAATTTAGTTTTGACAGCACTAAAACTAAAATTAAAGCCTTCAGAATCAGCTTTAATATCCGATATTTTTATTGAAGGATTCACTTAAATGTTTTTTATAAGACATTGTAAAAAGAGCAAACGATAATTTAACAAAAATTACTACGGTTAATAATAATAATAATAAAGGCGTAGGAATGTAACGACTCCTTCGTTCCCTGGTACGTCCGGTACGTCCAGTGCAATTAGTCACCGCAGGGCGGCTTGTGGCGAGCCGATGGTGAGTGGTGACATCATGGACCCTACCTCCAGGGGAAACACACACACATGCGCTTACACATCAATACACAGCTGCACACCCTCCACCTCTGCGCTTGCCATAACCAGGCAGCCAGAGTGGAGATGCAAGAGCAGAACCTTTAATCCAGGTTGGAAGTGTAAAATGTCAAAACGCCGGGGGCACTTGACTGTATAAGTATCTTGCGCCCCGCAGACTCACCTCTCGACAACCTTAGCTGCTAACATAGTGTTGTCCCCTGGCCGCCCCATGGTGGCTAGATAGGAGACCCACAATGGCTATCCTGCAGCAAGTCACCATCTGCCAAGCTTAAATTTGTGAGAGATTGATGAGAGAAAAGAAAAGAACTGGTACCGAAAATACCGAAATTACCGGGAAATCCCGGTTCCTTTGAAGACTAGTACCAAACTTCCCGGTTCTAAAAAACAGTTCCGGTTCTCGATTCCCTATCTCTTTATTTTTTACTTACTCATAACATAATTAATGATATAGGTACATTCTGGGCTGATTTCTTATGAATTTTCTCTTTTTTCAGTTCAATCACATCGGAGAAGCTGTAGATACAGAGGATTAATATATTTACTGCTCATTTATACCTTCAAGAATAAAGAAATGGAGCCATCTGTTATCTTTAGAACATTTTAATTTCGGAGTCTATCTCAAGAACTAAACTAGTAAGGAATTTTAAAATTCCTGTATGTTATTATTATTATGAATCATACCTACTGTAGAAAATCATAAAAATATTGTTATCGCCCATTTATAATGAAATTAGTAAGGGATGACCAAAAAAAAAAAGTGGTGTACTTGGTACGAAACCATTTGTGCGCGAGTCCAACTCGCACTTGGCCGGTTTTTACAAGATGTTATAAATTATATTATATAAATACAAATCATCTGATATGTAAATTACTGAAATTCATGCATTCGTTTTCATTTTATGATGCGTCACATCACGTGCAGTGACGACTTTCAAAACCGCGCGGTTCTTTTGATATGCGTATTGTTTAAAAACTACTTGTCTGATTTTTATTTTGTTTTGTAAATTATCTGGATTTTTTAAGTAACAAAACATATGACCATGTCATAGAACATTTTCTTTTTATTTTCATAAGAATGAAAAAAATATTTAGAAAATTTCACAATTTTGTTAATATTCGGCTGCCATCTTTAATTTCTTAAACGGTATATTCTTTTTATTATTAAAGATGTCAATACAAATTGATTGACACCCTAATCACTAAAATCGGTGAAGCCGTTTTGGTTTTGTAAATTTTTAAAATTATGCAGCCGCCATGTTGGAAAAGGTCCGCCATCTTGAATTCTAGTGAATAAAATTTTCATTTCCTCGGATGAAATCATTCATATTGGTCCTTAGTATTACTGAACAAAGCGGCTTGCTTTCTGCCTAAAATGCAGTTTTTTTTCCTAAGCCCTATGACTAATCTAGATAGCTACGTCCACGGAGCACTCGATTATCGACTCTAGTAAGTTGGAATTCAAACTATGTCAGGATACGGAATAATGTAAGGCTGTTTTGTTGCACAATCCTTGGTGTCGATTGCCGACACTCAGCGCAATTCGAGAAGGAGTCGCCCACAAAATTATAGTAAAGTATCCACTTTCACTTGGTGACCTATTATTTCATGTTGCATTACGTGTTACCTCCATTCACATTGTACTGTGCGGTATCAGTCACGCGGCATGTATCCAGGGTGGATGGGTCCAGGGGGTCGGAGTCGGATCCCATGGTAAAGCGTTATTCTGCTTACGACGGTGGTTGGAAAGAAGTAAGAGAGCACTTTTAAATTATCAGCGATTAGATGATGCCTTTTATATTTGTATCTACACTCAAATCGTAAAATCCTGATTATGAACTCAAAACTAGTGCATAATGACAAGTTTTTTACGAACAGAAAATTACAGAAAATAATTAAATGAAAGTACAGTTTTCTTATAGTATTTTGTGCAACTGTAACATAATTTGAGACATTGGGACACGAGTGCTTGTTTAAAAAACGAACGAAGTGAATTTCGTCATTATTTTACACGAGTGTCCCAATGTCTAGTTATGCTCAGTTGCAGTTCGGCCTCGCAGGCGCGTGTACTGTCCTCGCATGCTCGTTTTTCGGTTTCGCTAGATACTCCCGGCTTCCACGACTCTACGAAGAACTTTATAAACTAAATTCGCACGCCATTTTTTACCAAGGTACTAATCAAGACCAATCAAATAAGCCCAAAATCGAAAGGTCTGCCGTTTTCCGTTGATGTGATCCGTCCCATAATCAGATCCTGGTCACCATATTTTACAAACACACTCATCAAGACCGACCAAATAAGTGCAAACTCGAGAGGTCTGCTAATGTCCGTTGTGGAGTTACCGTATCTACCTTCCAATCCCATCATCAGACTCTGGTCACCAAGTTTTACCAAAGTACTAATAAAGAACAATCAAATAAGCCCAAACTCGATTGGTCTGTTGTTGTCCGTTGGGGGGATCCTTTATTCACATTCCAGTGCCATCATCATCATCATCAGCCATCAGTCAATAAGCCTTAGAATGTACGGAAGAACATGGCAGATAAATGTTACATAATATTATATAGCGTTTTGCCCGCGCCTACACCCGCGATTATTCATCTCTGCCCCGTTTTCGACACGGCGTTATTTTATTAACACCCCTTATAGCCTACATATTGAACAGGGTCACTACGATGATAATAAAAAAACTGCATCCGAATCCGTTCAGTGGTTTCGGAGACGTGCGTGAACAAACAAACAGACAGACAGTTAAGAATTCTAATAATCGCTGATTTGTGTTCTGTCACTCTTCTTTAGTTACCACCTTTCTATTTTTATTACTTTTCTTCAATGTACAGACACACCGGGTTCTATTCTTTTATTTTATGTATTGATATTGATTTTCAACTAACAATTTTACGCATTCGTTCATGAACCTTAGGTGCGTCGTCTCGGTAATGTGGCTTGAACGCCAATCAGGATAAAGGGGGCGTGGCTTAACAAATAGGCCGAGACTTATTCCTCGTCTCTGTTGTTTTGTCTCTAGCGGTTTTATAATAAATTGGCCCAATCGCAGCGCAGAATCGCGGTGTTATAATGTAATATTATAACATCGGATAAACAAAGCATGGGTCAGCTTGAAGTACTTAGGTCTGATTCTGGATGAAACGTTTACTTTTAATAATCACATGAGAGCATTATCAGAGAGAGCAAGGAGTATTATTTAGGTCACGAAAGTATTGCGTAATAGTGCTGAAATAGAGTTGCAAAAGACATTTTACATTTCTCTATGTCACTCTGCTTGGGGTGGTCCTGCCAAAAGCAATTTGTTATTGGTCGAACGATCTCAACGCTCAGTGCTGAAGGTAATGCTTAGAAAAAAGTCCTCATTCTCGACTACTGAGCTGTATCAAGAATGTAAGTTGCTGACTGTCCGTCAGCTATACATTCAAAAAAACACCATGTTACGGTACGGAAGTATACTGAGTTCTACAGACTATCCTCGCCGTTTAGATAAGCGCATTTTTATAGCAACCACTCCAAGTGTCAAAACGTCATTCTCGCACAGATTCAGCTCTTTTTCCTTCCCTCACGTCCCTCACTTTTCATGAAGCAAGAGTCACTAAGCACTTATCACTATAGTCACATAAAACCTACTTTTTATTGAAAATAAATTATATTTAATATTTAATGAAGCACTGTGTTCGAATAGACAAGTCTAATCTTACATTAGTTCGATATTATGCACTCCTTATTACATAGGTTATTTATGTTAGTAATGATAATATTCAATTAATTGTTAATTAATAATTTTGGCATATAAACGAATTTTAATTTTATTTCTAAGAAAAGCTTACGACAAATTTTTCCAAGATTTTATGGATTGAAAAAGAACCTATTGCATGAGTGTAGATAAAGTAGTGTATGAGACTACACGTAACAAGGTATTAAAACACTCGTGTATATTAAAACCGCTTTATGTGCCAGTTTCTTAAACTACTATTACTGCGCTAACGTATTTGCGATGCACATTGTAAAACGTTTTATACACTTCTACTTAAATTGCAGTCAAATTGCATAACTTCAAACAATATTCTTGCGTTATTTATACAAATATGTTATTCTGTTATCTTCATCGTGCTTTTAAGATAAAACAAAGGGAGTGAAATAAAATTACAAATAAATTATGTCAGTGTTACCAATTTGATGCTTAAATTGTTAATTATTCTAATTTTCTTGGCTAACGTGTATAATTTGGATTATATTTTCTTTCATGAATCTTTTTATACTGTTAGATCAGCTTGTTCCTATATAATAGTGCTGCCAGATTTCACAAGCATGACTTAAGGATAAATTAAATACAATGATTTTATATTATACTAACTAAAGTATACAAGACCTTATTGGTTTAATATTAATTATTAGATACTTAGCAAAGCCCACATTTCCTCCCACAGATTTCTCCCAACCCGGTGTTGTATTCTTACACAATAACCGCACTGGAAATGGTTGGGGTTGTCTTATAAATTACAATATATCCTAAAAGTGATACGCCACGCCGCGCCGCATCTGATATTGTCAAAATCCCCGTCATCTAATTCTCTGGCTGAATTTCTTTTCTTAGAAATTCGACGCTGCGGGACACCCACGTGTATATTATGCATATAAGTCGTAAATTTTATTTACTTAAATTAAATTTATCGTTTACTTTCAATAAAATAAGAGTGAGTTGACATCATAAATGTTCTGATTACGGTTAGGACTCAATTGAAGAAGAGATCTGCTAGCAGTACATTTTACCTTTTTTGCAATAAAACATTGAGACTAATAAAAGTTTATAAACCAAAGAATGTATCACCTAGTTTTGAGATTTTACGAGCGCAAAATTTGTTTTCTTACAAAATTGGATGACCCCCCCAAAACCAAATCCTGGGTATACGTACCAGTTAGTACATCATCAGCGAGGGAAGTCTGCTTATTTGATTTTATTTCATCATTTGTACATATTTAAACAAGTAAGTTTTGTTCCGAGAAAGTTCTGCAAAGGGTTATTGTTAACTTTCAAACTGTAACTACCTACCTAAAAGGAATCGGCTTGCACCGCTACCAAAAGTTAAAGTTAGAAAGCATATTTCCCTTCCCTAATTTGTGGCCGCTTTGGTAAGGGCTTGTTCATTCAGTTCGTTTACAAAGCTTTTATAGCTTGCATTTTATTTTTAAATAAAGAGAGAAATATAAACTATTACAATAATAATTAAGCTCTAAATATTATTAGAGTGCATTACAAACTAGAAAAGATCAATCAGACACAAACCCAATAACAAGAATTTGAAAAAATTCCCCGGGCCAGGATTAGAACCTGCGACCTCTTGTTATCAAAACAAGCGCGCTACCAATTGCGCCACCGAGGTTCCTACCCAGACCGGTGAATTCTTCCATCATACTTGTCCACTGTTATTTTTGCTTCTGCCGGATATACTAGCTTGTACTGCACATATAGAACGCTCACGAGGGCGTTATGTGATTTCACGCCTCGTTCTTAAGAAACAGATGGTGCTGTCGTCGCTACAATATTGTTGCTTCAGACAGTTAAGAAATTCACAGTTCTCATTAACTAAGATTATGTTTATTTTGCGAAATCCATCGCTATGAATACTATAAATATTATTTAGAGTGCATTACAAACTAAAAAATATCAATCAGAAATTAATCCAAAGACAAGAATTTGAAAAAATTCCCCGGGCCAGGATTCGAACCTGCGACCTCTTGTTATTAAGACAATCGCGCTACCAATTGCGCCACCGAGGTTCCTACCTCGTCAGCGTTCTGTATGTGCAGTACAAGCTAATATATCAAGCAGATGCAAAAATAACAGTGGACAAGTATGATGGAAGAATTTGCCGGTCTAGGTAGGAGCCTCGGTGGCGCAATTGGTAGCGCGCTTGTCTTGATAACAAGAGGTCGCAGTTCGAATCTTGGCCCGGGGAATTTCTTCAATATCTTGTCTTTGGATTTGTTTCTGATTGATATTTTCTAGTTTGTAATGCACTCTAAATAATATTTACTTATCATAATTTGACAAATTAGGTATCGTTAGAAGCGTCTTGATCGTCCGCTGGTTATAGGTTACATGACGTTATATTGAATTGAATATAGCAACAAAACTGTCTGAAGTAACAATATTGTAGCGACGACAGCACCATCGCGTGAAATCACATAAAGCCCTCGTGAGCGTTCTATATGTGCAGTACAAGCTAGTATATCAGGCAGAAGCAAAAATAACAGTGGACAAGTATGATGGAAGACTTCACCGGTCTGGGTAGGAACCTCGGTGGCGCAATTGGTAGCGCGCTTGTCTTGATAACAAGAGCTCGCAGGTTCGAATCCTGCCCCGGGGATTTTTTTCAAATTCTTGTCTTTGGGTTTGTTTCTGATTGATCTTTTCTAGTTTGTAATGCACTCTAATAATATTTAGAGTATTCATAGCGATGGATTTCGCAAAATGAACATAATCTTAATAATTGAGCTTTTACTACACATTGCTATGTCATTAGGTATTCAATAATTCCATTTGTAATAAGTTAACATGGAAATTGTATTTTACTTGACACAAAGGTATTTGTGTTTTATTTATAAACAAAACAATTTTACAGATCTATTATTGTTCGTCTAGAATTGTCGTCAAACATAACCCATCTGTGTTGAATATTAAAGAAAATTTAAGGCTTTGTGCATAAATTACAATCAAAAACTCGTTACAAAATGCCTTCATAAGCTTTTTTGTAAGGCCGAAATTACATTAAAACTTTTAGGGAATCAGCTTTTTTGACGATTTTTGAAGACGTGCGGCTGTTACGTACCCTACACAACTAGTCATAGCATACCTCTGTTAGCATTAGTCATTAATATTAGACCTTAAACTGACGATAACAACTTCCGTCGAAGATAACATTTACTATCTTCTACTTTCTCAAATTGTAATCTCTTAGTCACTAAGTTAGTTAAGTTAGTCAGAACATTCTGTTAGTCATAAGCGATAAGAGTAAGGGTATAAAACCCAAACTCCCTATTATTATATTCATTCTAATTCCAGTCTCCACAGTGAGAACTCTTGTAATAATCTAAATAAAAATATAATTGTTTTTTAAAAACAAGTTTTCTGCTTCCAATATCTTACATTGGCGCAGTCGGTACTGGATATAGTCAAATCGAAACGATCAGGACCTAGGACAAACATCGCCAAAAGGACCTGGACGGTGCCCGGAGGGCTTTAATAAAGATTTGCCGAAACCATGCAAATTAAAATAATATTATTATGTTGGTAAGTGGCTAAACTTGTTTGCTCGATTCCTCTGTGTATTCCATTTCCATTTCATTGTGTTTTCTATTCCTGTGTTATTGTGTTATTCTATTTTACTGTGTTCCATATTATCTGTGTTTCCATTATATCACTGTGCTTATATTCACATATTATATATAAATCTCAAATCGCATATCTCTACGAAACTCATGCCCTTAGAAATTAAAAACGAAATCTACCCTAACTTAAATTCTGAAATGGCGCTAGAAATAAATACGCTTCTAAAATTAATACCAAATTTTGATACAAATCAACCCGGTCAAGTATACAAATTCGCGAGATCATGTGATTCAGCATTTTCACTAGCATCAGAAAATCAGAAACGAATCCTTTTAATCTATGCCCTAAACAATATCGTGGGTACAAACGCATCGGATGTGCATAGTAAACAGTATGCTTCTTGGGGAGACCTTCGATCATTCCTTATCGAAAAATTTTCCAATGTCAAGACGATATCTCACCTAAATCTTGAATTACAATCAATGTTCCAATTCGCAACCGAAACTATCACCGAATATCTACACAGAGTAGATCTGTGTCGCGGAAAAATTATTGAAAAATTAAACGCGGAAATTGACGACAACTCGTTGATAGGTAGAATGAAGGCGACTGAAGAAACTGCTCTAAGAGTGTTCGAGATAGGACTAAATTATCCCGACATCGGTACAATGCTCCGTACTAAAGGTTTTACAACGCTATCCGAAGCAGGGCGGTTTGCTATCCAAGAAGATCAAATACGCGCAATGAACAGTGCAAGACAAACACTGTTCAAACAAACCCCACCTAGAACTCCTAAACACGTTGAGCACTATGCAAAAGACCTTGCAAAACCTGTACAAAAATCTTATAATTCAAGTACCTATTCAAACCGTTACACAGTCTCAAACGTCCCAAATCAAATGCAGGGAACATCGAACACAAATCAAGTGCAACAAAAAACGTGCAACTATTGCAAAAAACCTGGGCACTTAATTGCCGATTGTCGTAAGAGAGCGTTCAATAATAATCTTCGAGATAACCAAAATCAACGCGCTCTACCTGCCCCACAAAACCAACGCGCTCTACCTGCTCCACCGAAAAACGTTAATCATTTAAACTCGCCAGCGACCGACGAGATGAGCAACTCCTCGGAAACCGCTTTAGCCTCTTGCTCAATCACCCAGACTCAAGCATATCCCATGACAGAGAATTCCCAATTCGAGTGGTAAATACACCACCAAAACTAAATTCAGTAAATCAAATACATGAGGTACAAAAACGTAATACGTCTTTAGAAATGAATAAACCAGTCTATCGGAGACAACTTAAAGACGCTTCTACGCAAACTGAATTTAGAGACGCTTCCACTCAAACTCCCGATTTCTCGAATACTACCGAATCTCTTAAATCCACTGAATCTCTTAAATCTCGAAATCAAATCTATGGACAGGGTAGCCAGCCCCAAACTCATGATCACTCTAAATCCTCTGAATCTCTTAAATCAAAAAATGAAATCCACGGACAGGGTAATCAGCCCCAAACTCGTGATTTCCTTAAATCTACTGAATCCTCGAAATCAAGTGAAATCCATGAACAGGGTAATCAGTCCCAAAACCGTGATTTCAATAATATCACTAAATCTTCGAAATCCAAGTCAAAATCTAAGTCAAAGCCTAAATCCAAACCCAAAACAAAATCTCAGTCAGAACTCAATTCCCAGAAATCTCGATCCCCAATTCAATCATACAATATATCTTCTTTAAACGATGTACCACCAGTAAACCTACTTCATTGTACTTTCCATATCGAAGGCAAACCCGTTATTTTCCTGGTAGATACTGGAGCCGGAATTTCAATAGTCCGAAAAGATAAAATAGGCTCCTCACAAATAAACCAAAACGACGTAGTATCTATTGTAGGTATTTCCAGCACACAATCATCAACTCGCAGTTTCGGTACAGCCAACTTATCTCTAGACGACCTTCCAAAGTTCAAATTTCACGTAGCTAACTTAAACATTAAAGCTGATGGCATTCTAGGGAATGATTTCCTTTCCAAAAATAATGTCTACATCTATGTCCAGTCAAAAACAATGCGTGTTCATAATAAAACATATAAACTCCATTCCCTTGAAGAAAAACAAGAAAAACTTCAAGGAAAACAAACCTTGAATAAAAGATCCGAAACAGTAATCAAATGTACAACAAAGTCTATTAAATCCGGAGTAGCTATTGTAAATCAACAATTCTTAACCACTGGTGTTATCATTCCTCATGCTTTAGTCCATGTCGAAAACAACTCATTCCTAACTACTTGTGTAAACGCCAACAAAGTAGACAAAATAATAGACATTCCAAACATTGATGTTGACTCATTTAGCGAACAACAAATACATAATCTTAATGAACATCCTTCTGAGTCAGACAAACAACTCACTAGCTTATCAGACAGACAGGAGAAAGTACTCAACCTAATCAGAGATGAACATTTGAACAATGAGGAAAAGAATTCAATACACAAGATAATTTCCGAATACTCAGACATCTTTTATATAGAAGGAGACCATTTATCATTTAGTAATCATTCGAAACATCATATTCGCACGACTACTGACATCCCGATTCATGCAAAAACATATCGATTCCCAAGAGTTCATGAACAAGAAGTAAAAAATCAAGTACAGAAAATGTTAGATGAAGATATCATACAACCCAGTTGTTCACCATGGAGTAGCCCCCTTTGGGTCGTTCCAAAGAAACTAGATGCCTCAGGGAAACAAAAATGGCGTCTTGTAATAGATTATCGTAAACTTAATGACATAACAATAGGTGATAGCTATCCCTTGCCAAACATCACAGACATTCTAGACAAACTTGGTCATTCCCAATACTTTACAACATTAGATTTAGCATCAGGATTCCATCAATTAGAAGTTAATCCAGCTGACATTCCTAAAACTGCATTCACAACCCCCTATGGTCATTACGAATATAAAAGAATGCCTTTCGGTCTCAAAAACGCTCCAGCTACATTTCAACGCACCATGGATTCTGTTCTAATGGGGATTCAAGGAGAACGGTGTTTTGTGTATTTAGATGACATAGTAATTTTTGCATCAAGTCTCCAAGAACATGAAGAAAAACTTCATGAAGTATTTTCCAGACTTAGGAAATATGAACTCAAGGTTCAACCAGACAAATGTGAATTTTTACGACGTGAAGTCGCTTATCTCGGGCATATTATCTCAAACGAAGGCGTAAAACCAAATCCTGTAAAAATTGAAGCTGTCAAAAATTTCCCAACTCCAAAGAATTGCAAGGACATCAAAAGCTTCTTAGGTCTAGCTGGATACTACAGAAGATTCATAGAAAACTTCAGTCAAATAACAAAACCCCTTACTAGCCTCTTAAAGAAGGAAGTTCCTTTCATATGGGGTCAAACACAAGAAAACTCTTTCAACAAATGCAAACATCTCCTTACTAACCCCCCAATACTTCAATATCCAGACTTCACAAAAGAGTTCATATTAACAACGGACGCTTCACTACATTCTATTGGCGCGATTCTTTCACAAGGCGAAATAGGTAAAGACTTACCCATAGCCTATGCATCAAGGACTTTAAACAAAGCTGAAACTAATTATTCTACAACGGAACGAGAAATGTTAGCCATTGTATGGGCAGTTAAACACTTTCGACCTTATTTATTCGGTCAAAACTTCACAATAGTCACAGATCATCAACCACTAAGCTATTATATGAAAATCACAGACCCAGGTAGCCGTCTTGCCAGATGGCAGTTCAAACTCGCTGGTTTTCAATACAAAATAGTCTATAAACCAGGAAAGAACAATACCAACGCTGACGCACTCTCAAGACCCCCTATTTCTACGACAAATATCGATCTTACAAATGACGATAGCACAAATCAAGAAACTCCTGACCATTATTTACAAGCCAATTATGAACATTTTTCTGACAATAGCTCTTATAACTTTGACACACCAAATCTTAAGATTTCACCAGATCGCCTCTTAGATTCTCGTCACAAAAATATCTTTATCCCCACTTCCTGCGAACTCTCTGATAAAAATGATTTATTCAACGAAGCTATTAGCTTGTGCTCTCAAGTCGATCCCTATTTAGAAAAATGTAAATCCCTATATGACAATGATCTTCTAATATCAGATAACAAACAAAACATAGTTTTTGGATACTCAAGACCAAAACACTATGATTCATGGGACTCCGAAAGTTATTTCAAAACTCTATTAAATTATCTTCAAAAAAATGACGTTAAAACTCTTTGTATTCCTGACCTTAAGAATGATCCCACTTGTAAATTGCAAGGAAACGAACAATTACATATAACTGCATATTTAGCTGACACATATGAATGTGAAATAACAATTTGTCAAAATACTGTTAAATATCCATCTCAAGAACAAATACCCGAAATTCTCAAAAGTTTCCACGATGAACCCTTATCTGGTCATCGAGGCATTATCGAAACTACGAGGAAAATACGGTCAGAATACTTCTGGAAAGGCATGACTGATGACATCAAGAAATACATAGACAACTGTTTAGATTGCCAACGGAGTAAAATACAAAGAAAAACTTATAAAGCCCCGATGGTTATAACGACATCATCTAGTGAACCTTTCGAACGCGTAACTATTGATCTAGTTTCTTATTCTGACATAACAGGTGACTTCAATAAATACATTCTAACTTTACAAGATGATTTAACCCGATTTGTTCAAGCTTACCCAATTCCTGACAAACAGCCAGTCACCATAGCTAAAACTCTTTTAATCTTTTGTCAACACTTTGGTGTTCCCAAACGTTTCCATTCTGACCAAGGTGGAGAATTTGTAAATAATATACTAAAACACTTAATGAAACAATTAGGTTGCAATCATACTTTGAGTACTGCCTACCATCCTCAAACAAATGGATCGTTAGAACGTTTTCATGCCGTCCTTAGAGATCATATTCGCATATATCATAAAAGAAGAAACTCAAACTGGGATCAAATAGTCCCTCTTGCTATTATGTGTCACAATACCTCTGTAAATCAATCAACTGGTTTTACTCCTCACGAACTACTTTTTGGATACAAACCCCATTCACTTTACTCTGCAAAAGACATCCGTGAATATACAACTAACGATTATCTTAACGATTTCAATGAAAGATTAAAAATAACTCGAGAAATAGCTAAACGCAACGTAGAGTCCATGAAAGATAAAGCCAAGGAACGTTATGACAAATCCATAAAGAATGTAGCTAAATTCAACGTAGGTGACAAAGTTATGCTCCAAATACCTAATCCAAATAACTTAGATCACAAATGGGAAGGACCTTATAATATCACAAGAATAGGGTTCAATGAAAATTATGTTATCAATAAAACAGGACGAAATTATGTAGTGCATGCTAATCGGCTAAGACCATTGCATGACTAAAAACTCAATCATGTAGTATTAAAGTATTTTTAGAAAGTTAAATCTTATTAAATTTCAGGGTATCCCAACAAATACTGGCATATCCTAATCCTTCTGATAATAAACGAAAATCTAAGAAAAATCAGTTCATATTTTAATACATCTAGTAAAATAATATTTAATTTGACAATATCAGAAGAAATTTCATCAGTATCAATTCAAATCCTCGAAGCCGTTATGACACTGGAAAAAGAAATCGATGACATTATTACAAGCATTTTGTTTATTAAATCGGGTGCAGTTCATCCCTCGATCATTTCTACTGTAAGATTATATAAAGAACTTTTATCTTCTAGCCCAGACAGAATTAATAAAAATCTAGTAGCCCCTGTAACTATGCAAAATATCCATCAAATACTAGAGTCCTCAACAATAACATCATATATATACATGAATAAATTAATATATATTCTCGAATTCCCTTTGGTTAAAAACGATAAATTCACCCTATATCGTATATATCCAATCCCTATAAGACATCCGAACTCCTCTCTCTATTCCGTTATCCTTCCTGAGCAAACCTACCTTGCCACAAGTTCTTCACAACAACAGTACGTTGTTATGAGCTCTATGGAAAATTGCAAAACATTTGCAACAGAAGCAAGGGTCTGTAAAGATCAACCAATATATCACTACAATACCAGGCCAACTTGTGAAATGGCTATTCTGATGACAAGCAGCAAAAAATTACCCGAAATGTGTGAAGTAACTACAATCGCCGCTCAAGTCAATACGTTCCAGCCATTGAAGAATAACAAATGGATATTTTTACTACATCACAAAACCACATATGCCATAGAATGTGGAAACAAAATCACCCATAATGAAATAGCTGGCACGGGAATCATATCTCTAGATCCTGGATGTAAATTTTATACAACGTTTATTACTCTGAATGCTGAAGAAGAAAAGTCGGTCAACATTACTCATCCAATAATTACTGTAGATATTGAAGATAATTGTGTTCCAGAAATCCTTGATTTGGAACCACCAGAAATGATACATATGAAGATCAATAACGTTCCACTAGATTCATTGCACACAATTAAAGAAGAAATCAAAACCTATTCTCAACGACTGAAAGAAAATGAAGCATCATTTCTAAGCAAACATAGCTCAAAATTTTCAGTACTTAGCATATTCCTGGGAATTATTATGCTAATATTCTGCATATACAAATGCTGCCCTTCAAGCTTCTTTAACTACTTCAAAGGACATAACCATCAAAATGGATGTATACAAATATTCAACAACTGTTTTGACAGATCCACTCGCAAACAACACATAGCCGTCCCGATGACAACCTTAAACATGACGGACACGTCATGCATTTCTGAAGATGAAGACGAAGTTACAATCAAGAAAAGTCCTCAAAGTTCCGGCAAACACGCCCCAACTTTGTTCTAAGAGGGGAGGTGTTACGTACCCTACACAACTAGTCATAGCATACCTCTGTTAGCATTAGTCATTAATATTAGACCTTAAACTGACGATAACAACTTCCGTCGAAGATAACATTTACTATCTTCTACTTTCTCAAATTGTAATCTCTTAGTCACTAAGTTAGTTAAGTTAGTCAGAACATTCTGTTAGTCATAAGCGATAAGAGTAAGGGTATAAAACCCAAACTCCCTATTATTATATTCATTCTAATTCCAGTCTCCACAGTGAGAACTCTTGTAATAATCTAAATAAAAATATAATTGTTTTTTAAAAACAAGTTTTCTGCTTCCAATATCTTACACGGCGGCGTCAACATTATGGTTCTTATAAAGATAAAGTAAGGGCTACGGGTAAGGGGTAAGTGAGTCGGACACGCGCAAAAAGGGTTTCATACCACGCAACACAATAAAATCTTAAAAATACCTTAAATAATAATAATATAAATTTGTGGATATATTAATAATTTGCAATATTCCGCTATACACTCTTACCATGCTATTCAAAATGCAGACTCAAGCACCGCCCGCCCTCTCGCATAAAACATGCACAAGCAAAGCAAGCAGTACGAGCACAAAATAAAGCAATCTTAAATAACAAGCAAGAAAACTTATCCACACGTGTTTCGCCTCTAAACGAGGCATCCTCGGGATGTGTTGTCTACCCGACCGCTCGACAGCCGAAGATCGAAACACGTGTCGATAAGTTTTCTTGCTTGTGCATGTTTTATGCGGGAGGGCGGGCGGTGCTTGAGTCTGCATTTTGAATAGCATGGTAGTGTTTAGGGGAATATTGCAAATTATTAATGCATCCACAAATTCATGATTGGTTTCCGCAATATAACGCCTTTTTAAATAAATTTTAATAACAATAGGTATAGTAGATGCTATAGCAACATCAATGACTATGGGCTAAAGGTTAATCCCACCAAGAGTCAAACTATCATAATAGGTAGCCCGTAATCTGGGGGCACGGCAGTGCCCCCGCAAAGTCTCGCAGAAAAAACGCGGAACGGCCGTACCATCCTTTTCTCGAAGCAACTCACGGCACTTTCAACCCCCCTGTATCTTCGTTGTGGGTGAAGCTAGAAGTCTGAAATTTCAGGAACCAAGAGTACTTACTGATCCTATATCTGACCCCAAATTACAACTTTGTACCTATATTCGATTACGAAATATCTCAAGTCAAAGTTCCCTTATTTTGTCACTGACTGACTGACACATCATCAAAAGTCTAAAGGTGTTCTAGCAGGCCTACAAACTTGAAATTTTGCATGCGGTTAGTGTTAAGTGTACATTGAAACAAAAAAATATAAAAATGTTATTTGCGGTTGGTAATTTAATATTTCCATACAAAGTCTATACAAAATGTATGTTTCCAGCTGCATCTATAAATTTGTATGACACTAGATGACGTTGGTGGTATGCTGCTTTGCATTAAAGACGCCTAAAACGAAAAATTCTACGTTAAAGTTAAAGTGCGAAAACTTAAAAATAAAACCGGTAAAGTGCGAATCTGACTCGTGCATAAAGAGTTCCGTACCCCTACACAATACGGGTACGGAACCCTAAAAGTAAATAACAACAATAAAGATGCCATAGCAACATTAAGGCGACAAAAAACAAAGCGATAAAACGGTAGCGCCTGTACGGAACCCAAATTTTCATTATTTTACTTTAAAGTATTTACTACAGACTGCCCAAAGTTTAAACTTTTACTTGTATGTTGTATTACCGGTCTAAAGATAGAGCCTTTGTTATAATAATCTGTTCCTTGGGTAAGGCACCCTAAAAAGGGTGGTTTATAATGTTCCACACATTCACAATATTAGTCTATTTAAGAAGAACATATCAACATTTCGTAATTAAGTCACTAAAAAAACGGTAGTTTGCGAATCCGACTCGTGCATAAAGGGTTCCGTACCCCTACACAATACGGGTATGGAACCCTAAAAGTAAATTGCAACAACATAGATGCCATAGCACCATCAAGGCGACAAAAAACAAAGCGATAAAACGGTAGCGCCTGACAAACAATTCGGTACCTTTTTAGGAAGGAACCTTAATTTTTATTATTTCTTATTTTACTTTAAAGTAGTCTGCCTAAATTTTCAACTTGTATGTAAAACCGTTCTAACGATAGAGCCTTTGTTATAATAATTTGTGCTTTGGGTAAGGAACCCTAAAACACATTTAGTCTATTTAAGAAGATAAATATCAACATTTCGTAATTAAGTCGCTATTAAACCGGCTAAGTGCAATTCAGACTCGCTCACGAAGGATTCCGTACTACCGTCACACAATATGGGTACGAAACCCCAAATCATTATGGTAAATACTAACAATAAAGATGACATAGCAACATCAAGGCGACAAAAAACAAGGCGCTAAAATGGTAGCGCCTGACAAACAAATCAGCACCTTTTGAATACGGAACTCTAATATTTATATGCCCAAAATTGTTGTTTTATAAAGATAGAGCTGAAACAAATAACATCGAATAATAGGACCCTCCTTGAATTTCCATTTATTGAACTTTTTATGCTGTGATAGGGGCCATATTATTATTTGCCGTGATAGAGGACAATGTAACATATATTATGTGAAAATATTTACGCGCTACCTATAACGGCTGAAGCTGTAGACCCATGTGATAGATGGATAGACAGCGGAGGATTAGTAATAGGGTCACGGAACCTAATGATACGGAACACTAAAAATCAAGGTAAAAGGTTATTTATCAAGTAAAGCTTTAAATATATTAAAGGAAAAATAAAGCGGCTAATGTTGTTTTATTTGTATATGCATCCTCTATGATGTAGGTATATTGAAATGTCTATGTACTCGTGTGTCATTCAAAAAAGACCAGGTTTAGCTCATTATTCTGAGAGGTTTAGACATAATAATGTACTCTGTGGTTTAGACTGACAAGCCTGCCTTTCACTTCATGGTCAAAAGAAATTTTAACCTGCCTGTTGCATCTATTTGTGGATAATAGTAATAATAACTTACAGTAAAAATTAATATTGCAATGGAACCTGAAATATTGTACATAAATGAAAATCCTTGTCCACACCTAGTTGTCCCTATACCCGGAGATGGTTCATGTTTGTTCCATTCTTTGTCATTCTCTATGTATGGGAACATTGAGTCGTCATATGACATTAGGTGTGCGGTAGTCGAGTATGTGGTAGCGCATTGGGATGAAATGCAACTTTATACGTGTGACGAGCGTGGAGACACATGTACTCGACAGCAATGATGAAAACTACCACCTACGGTTCCGTATCCGAACTTATGGCAGCCACCGTTTTGTATCCATTTACGTTCGAGGTTTACGAAAATGGCCGTTTGAGAGGATCATTCGGTGGCGATCCTGGGATGCCAGTGAAACGTTTACGATTCTCTGGTAGTTTCTTAGGTGGTCATTATGAAATGCTCCTTCCCGATACTAGTATCTCAGGAGTATGTCCTAATGATCGGTTAAAGGGAGTGGGTTTTAAGAAAATCCGCAGCTGACGTGCAAGAAATATTACCCGAGAAGAAAAAAAGGAGGACTACCTACAAAAAGAAATGAGATCCCATCAAAAACATAAAATGTACAAAAATGGCAAGTCTCGCAACGCAATCCTTCCACCGTAAAAAGTTGTGAGATCTTATGTAAAGCCAAGTCTGCTATTTTAGTTTTTATGGAAGCACCTTTTCATTTAAGTTAGTATGGGAGCACCTATTTAACAAATTTATCATTAATTGTTTCCTATTTAGTTACCTACCAACATTAAGTGACTGTATTAATATTAGTCATCTTTATTTCCTAATACTCGTAAAATATGGTGACTTTGCAATCGCAGAGCACAAATAAAGCACTGATGCGTAGAAATACGAGTATCTTCTCAAATCGCTACTAAATTGGTATTAGGTAGCTGATATGTTGTATATGTTGCTGTGCGATTGCGAAGTCACTATATTTTATTAGGAAATAAAGATGACTAATATTGATACAGTCACTTAATGTTGGTATGTAACTAAATAGGAAACAATTAATGATAAATTTGTTAAATAGGTGCTCCCATACTAACTTAAATGAAAAGGTGCTTCCATAAAAACTAAAATAGCAGACTTGGCTTTACATAAGATCTCACAACTTTTTACGGTGGAAGGATTGCGTTGCGAGACTTGCCATTTTTGTACATTTTATGTTTTTGATGGGATAGAATTGATTGGCAACAGCTTCGTCACATCTTGTTTGATGGAACTCTTATCCCATTTAGCACTAAGGTTAAATATCTAGGAATCATTTTTGATAGTTGTTTAACATGGGTTCCACAAATCAATGAGGTTAGTAGAAAAATGTTTGCTGCTGAAGGTGCTATGAGAAGGCTCATACCTATTGCCACTAAAATTGCACTCGTACAATCTCTCTTATTACCCATTCTCGATTATGCTGATGTCAGTTATTTGGATCTCACTGAACCGCAAATTGACAAACTCGAACGTCTTAAAAATGTTTGTACTTATAAGATTTATTTTTGGTCTTCGCAAGTACGATCACGTTTCTGAATTTCGGTCTCAACTTAACTGGCTCTCTATTCGTCAGCGCCGTGATACTCACATCTTGTCTCTATTATTTTCTGTGTTGCACAATCATGCAATTCCTTCCTACCTTTAGATTAATTTTCAATTTCTTCGTGATACTCATGGTTGTTCCGTACGTTCCCCTCACAATCTCCTTTTGGCAACACCATCTCATTCATCGTCCTTCTTTACAAATTCTTTTTAGTCCAAGTTGTTCGGTTGTAGAACGATCTTCCTTTGCCAATAAGGAGAGCTCCATCACCGCCATCACTGCATCCATCTTCAGGAAATTAGTCAAGGGTTATTTTTTGTCACTCTAACTCTTCTGCACCATATTTTGTATTCAGAGCTTTTATATTTCATTGTTTAAATGTATACATGTAAAATGTATTTATTATGTTTCAAATAATTATTTATATATGTAGGTATACATATGTATGTATTAGTATGTATTATTATTTATATAACTTGGCTTCTACTTTATATACCTTATTTTACATGTACACTGCCTCTTCAGCAATCTTAATGTAATTTTTTTTCCACCTAAAGGTTTTCTGAAATAGATCGCTTTAAGCGATAAGACCGCCGATTTGTACTTACCCATTGTACTCGTATTTTTAAGTTCAATTTATTGTATTATTTTTCTTTTGTGGTGTGACAATAAAGCTATATTGTATTGTAAATTGTTCCCGTAAATGAAACCGCCCCAATACAGACGCTACTCATACAACTTGATTTCCAACATGCTCTATCATCATCACATTCATTACGTACCGACAACCAAACACTGGTGTCAACACAGGAGTGATAACGGCATCTCATGCATATGCTTGGATAGGCTAGTAGCTCTCGTCATGTACAATCACTCGGTTATTGGCATTAATTATTTGAATTTTCTATATTATTTATAGAAGTTTATAAATATTGAAAAATTACGTGAAGACTAGGTAGGTACAAGGTATCTTTAACGTGGCACAAAACTTGAAACTCTTTTGAAATACCCCATACCACATTTCGATGGCAAAATTAATTTTACCATAGAAGGTAAAGACAAATTCCAGTGATTTCAAAAGTTCTTCAGACATTTTTATAGAGTACCACTGCAGAACGTCATTGGTGAAAAATATTTCTAACTTAAGCAAAACTGTTTGAAAGAGTTTTCATAGTATTGATAATATTCAGAGAATGCGTGTATCGTACAAAGACCTCCTAAGTTTAGTTTGCTTCCCCTGGTACAGACAGAGGGCCCGATAGTGGTCCTTGAATTGAGTGTCGGTCGGATGATGACGTCACGAACATAATGTTTCGATCACACACAGTACAAACTTTGCAGGGTTGAAGGTTGTTTTGATACTTGGGCACAGGATTACCTATAAATCAAACCGATAACACAAATAAAATATTCGACCTTTAGAAATGACCCTTAAATATCTTTTGTCGATTGAAAAATATCTTTATACTCCCAATTATCAATATCTTGCCTCCTGCCAAATTACAGGTTAATCTTATGAATTTTTATTAAAAACAAAAAATTAAATTAAATACTTACTAAAATAAACCTAAAAATATACCAAACCAAAAGATACATATAAAAAAACAAATTTGTAATTTCGATGTGACCTTATATTTTAAAGGAACATAATCTACCGAACATTGATGTTAAAATGTTTGCTATTATTTGACTAAATAGATCAGAACAAAAACAGAACACTTTCCTTACATTGTTAACAAATCACTGAATTTAAATCCCTTAAAACATTCGCGCGAAAAAGCAGTAAGAAATGGACGTAACTATCACGAGGAATTTAAAATTCAGTATAATCAGTTGAAAGTGCGCTCAAAGTGATAAGTCACGACCTGAAGCCACTTCGAGACTGAAAAAAGCTAACTGAACCACACTAAGGGTCTTAAAACAAGTCACTAATAGGCTTAAGTTAAAATTAAAGAGACTAAGCGGATCTGAAAAAGACAAGACATCATGGTAGTGGTATTTGTGACGGTCAAACGAACCGCTAAGTACTAACTCTTCAGTGATTGAGGGTTACATATTAAATATCTCTTCATATTATGCAGATTATTATGCACCGTATTTATTGTATTGACGGTTTTTTCTGCTTCGTGGCACCACATAATTCTAGTAATAATTTATGTATTAAACGAATTCAATAATAACTCATGAAGTCCCAGGGATTTCAATTATCGGTGAAATTTGAACTATCCGGGAAATGATAGTGTGCAAACTTGTACGGACGTTGGTCTAAGCGCTGCCAAGATTAAGATGTATGTTAAATAAAAGAACATAATGTAGTCCTCGAGTAAGCAGAACCCCATCAAAATAATAATTTAATAAAATGTATTCGTTAAGATTTTTACATTTGCAAAAACTTTTTTCGGGGCCCCGAAGTACGGGAGATTGTAAAACATAATTAGTCATATCTCGAAATCTCTTGGATAGATTTTGATGGGGTTCTGCTCGAACAGGCCCACCCGCGTCGGAGCTCAACACGTTCGCTGTAAGGGTGTACAACATCTTGAGGCCGGGACGAAACCAACGTCCACACCATCTCCGCACGCACCATGGGTGAGACGAACCTACGCAGCCAAGCAGTGCCCAGAGACGTCATGCGGTACACATACCTGCGTGGCCTCCATCGGGCCTACTATGCGAAGGCAACGCCACGCATACTCATCGGAGCGGACAACTGGCACCTGATGGTGTCACGCCGGCTGCGGCGGGGCCAGACTCACGAACCCGCCGCCTCACCCACTGGCCTGGGCTGGGTCATCTATGTTGGCCCGACACTCCGCTGACTGCTGAGCACTGCTACTTCAAAGATGAAGCCACTGCCGATCGCCGCTCGTCAGCGCTCTATGGTGAGCGCCAGCCCAACGCCCGGTTGACCGCTGAGCCCCGCTTCGATGACGAAGCTACTGCTGATCACGACCCGCCAGCGCTCTATGACGAGCGCCGGCCCCTCGCTCCGCTGACCACCGCCTCAGCGGCAAAGCTACCGCCGATGACCGTTCACCAGCGCTCTATGTTGGGCGCCAGCCCCACGCTCCGCCTATCAACATAGTATAATTTTTGTAAGCACTGGTCAAAAATCGCTTCTTTACTGCGTTTGTAAAATTATTTCTATAGAAGTTTACGTCATGACACCCAAAATATTTTACTCCTTTTTAATTCTTCACAGCCTTTGATCTAATTGTTCTCATGTATTCTCAATGCACGGTCTCGTTTTCTGATACCAAGATTCAATGAGGAAGTAGTCATAGCGCGAGGTTGCTTGCATTTGCCAGGTTGCTCCAGTCTTCGTTAAGTTGAGACGAGCGGTGCTGCTGAAGATGAGTGTCTTCTGTGCAGTTAGTTTGCTCTAATCCACAGTGCGTCGGGATGAGCGGTGCTGCTGAAGACGAGTGTCTTCTGTGCAGTTAGTTCACGGTGAGTCGGGACGAGTGATAAGGGTGAGCTGCAGGACCAAGAAGCTATGAAGGCTGCGTTTGGTCTGGTTAGGCTCGAAAAATGCTGGCTTCTGCGCGAGTGTTGATGAACTTGTTTTGTTTGTACTGCGAAGATATGGCTGCTGGAGTTTTTGTTTGCCCGTATCGACAAAAATCTTATACCACTTTTTCAGTCGGTAGTGTTAACTGTTAGACGGTTAATTGGCACACAGTGTGTTTAAATTTGTCCATTATATTGCCATAGAATTTAGTTGATGTTTCTTGACCTTGATCATGACGAGTAACGCTGATGAATGCATTCCGCTGAGTGCTGCGTCGATAGTTACCGTGACCGTGCTGCTGTATTTTTGTTGAATCGCATTTTTGCTGTACCGTGCTTAGTAGCACCAGCGAACGGTCATAATAAATCTATTGTCGAGTCCTCACTCCATTAGTTTTATTGTCAGCTTACTCTGCAAATAGATACCTTGAGTTGAGTCTCACGATTCCTCGGTTCTATTTTGCCAGCCACCCAGCCTATAATACAGTCCACTTTGTTTCCGTGGTCAACATGTATATAATCGTATGTAAACAATGTATATAATCATATAAGACATGAAAGTGAGTAAATACTTCCTGTACTATTATACTGTTAATGGAAAAAAAACTACACGAATAAAACCGGCCACGTGCGAGTAAACTCGCGTACCTAGGGTTCCGTATAGTGGATGAAAAATTCTATGCTGTCATTTTGTTTTCGTGAATTTCTCAACCGCTATACTTTTCCTGCAATTTTTGCATAAACAAACATTTCCATGATTTTTTTCATATTTTTCGGTGCACCAGTTTTGGAGATGAGGGTGCGATATACATTTTTGGTGGATTTTCAAGAATTTCTCGAAACCATTGTTAATATATATAGTAATAGTATACATTTTTACAATCAGCATTTTAATATCTACAATTTGATACCCATATTGTATTTTTAGGAAATTTGCAATTACCTACGTAAAAATAAAAAAAAACAAAATCTTTATTCGGACACAAACATCTTTAAATAATTATGTATCTTCATTATGAGAACGATGCATTGCGTCACAAAAAAATGCTATACTAAAACCATAGTACAATTTTGTTTTACTATGCCAAAACCTGGTTTAGGTAGCTGACCATTCAGGAGACGGAATAAAAAAATCGTTTCCGATTTCATGATCGCTGAAGACACGCGGTAAAACGAGAACTGGTTTTGTAATAAAATGATGTATTTCCTCGGCTTTTTAAATTTTATGACCGCCCAATTTCGTTGCCGTTATGTTATATTAAATTGCAGGACTTGCGACAGCTGCACTGTCATCGAGTTGTAGCAGGAAAAATTAAATGGAAGTGTTCACTGACCTTTAGTCTTGGGTGAAAATATAAAATAACCGATGACAGTGTTTAAACACCAATATAAATTAAAGCGAAATCAGAAAATTTATGGTGATAGTGAACGATAAAAAGATTGACACAGTCTATACAGACACAAAATAGATACTACCAGAAGGCCGACTCGACGATGGAACGATGGATAGACGCGTACGTATGATGATCTCGGCAGAATTTCGTATTGGCATTCACCCGAGTATCTCCGAGATCGTCGTACGTACGCGTATATGTGTGCGTGCGCCTGTTTTCGCTAGTTAGACGGAGTAAACATTCTGTAAGTGGTTGTTTTGTGGTATAGATAAGTAATCGTTTTACGTCTGGGCAGTGTCCTTGAAACAACGTTCGAAAAACGCACGCATTAGGTCCGGATAAGCCGGGCAGTGATAGGCTTTTTGACCTCTTGTCCGGCCAAATTTGACTGCGTCCGACCCGTCCGGCTTTTTATATGTATCGTTCAGTCTCTTCAGTCTGAAACGAGCGAACGAGACGAGACTCGCTGCCAAAGTTCACATACTACCTATATATATATTCTGTGTTACTACCCGCGCCCGCACTAATTCCGCACCGCACACACCTTCGAATTTTTGTTAAAAATCCCTTTTCTTAACGTCCAGCCTTGGGACTCAAAAGTCCGGCTTTTAATAATGTGTTTTATTCGATATTTTTGTCAAAAATCCTTTTTTTCTTAGCGTCCGGCTTTGGGACCCAAAAGGCCCACTTTTTATGCATCAAAACCGAACAGAAAGTCGATTATTTTGCCCTAGGGCTTTATTTTTTTAATTTTTTTATTTAGTTACAATGGTTGGCTAACTGCAGGCCTTTCCTGTGTACCATAAATTTTATACTTTTTTTTCCACTGTTTAACGGCTCTGGATACAGTCCTTTTGAGCCAATCGTAATTTAAAGTTCACAAGAATACATTTTTGTTTTATTTCCTCACACTATGCATTGAAAAACGTATTATGATACACGGGCGTAAGAGCAATAAATTACTCGGTTACGTTTAAAACACTCGCTGCTCGTAATTTACATATTTTCGCCCTAGTAGCATAAACTACTATAATTATTTATTTTACTATTTTATATATCTCATTTGTGTTTAACTTATTTTTGAATCGCATAATATTTCAAGTATTTCTCCAAATCAATGCCAGGTAAATATAGTTAAGGTATATATTTTTACAATCAACTCTTTAATATCTACAATTTGATATCCATATTGTATTTTTAGGATTTTTAAATTTTTTTCTCTCCTTTGTGTTGGAAATATTTTGAAAAATTTCAAAGTTTTCAAATTTTTTTGCCTTGTTTTATGTGGGCTGACTAGTGGTATTTTTGCATTTAATTTCAAGTCTTTATCTTTAACATTGCTAAAGTTTTGAGGTTGTGACGGATGGACGGACGGACGGACGGACAACGGAATCTCACCATAAAGGTTCCTCTTGTACCTTTAAGGTACTACGGAACCCTAAAAACAAACAGCTAAAATGGTAGCGCCTGACATTTTTTATTATTTGTTGATTTACTTTACACTATAGGTACCTGGGGCTCTACCGCGTAATTCTCATTTGTATCAACTTCAAGCAAATGCATGCGAAATTCAACGCGTGCAAAAGAGATGGCATGTTAGGCGGGCGTCGTCGCACGCACGTCAAATTTCAATCTCAAGTTGATGTTGATGAAAATGAGAATTACGCGGTAGACCCACAGATCAAGTTTGAAACCTGTGTGTATTACCGCCTGAAACAAATACTGTTAAAAAATGCTACTTTTTCGAGGTTTTTTGTATGTGATGGGTGGAGGGGACGCTACGTGGGCTTAATTTTTTAAATTCAATTAGGTATATGACTTCTTACTTGTTGCTATAATATATATTTTCCGAGATTCTGAATCCATAACATATAATAAAATTTTCAAAACGGGGAACTCAAACATTTTTTTCCTAAATGATGTTGCTCACAAATTTTGTCGTTTAGTTATACCTTAATGAGAGCTTTAATGATTCTTGGTACTTTATGAGCTTTCAATAGACTGGCTTTATTCCAGCTTGGAGAATTTACTACCTACCTCATTTACAGCTTTAAAGTCGAAACGGGTTAATCCCGTGGGATAGGTTATTTGCTTTATCTCTGGTTATACTGACGCTTATTAAACATGCAATAAAATCCTTTTCTCCACAAACAAGCAGAGGTACTCTTACTTTATATTATAAATATAACATGCCTACTTTAGTTCTATCATAAAACTCATAAAGTCATAACATAACATAGTCGACATTTGGTTGAACATACTAATTAACTATCGGCTACGATAGCCAAGGCAGATGAGAGATTATGTTATGACATCTATGAGATACTGGCACATTCTAAATGCTACACAGCATAGTGTACCACCATTTTTTAAATTTCTTTGTTCTATTTTCTCTTCTTTTAGGAATAAATTGATCAAACTAAGTACTTAGCTATGTAATTTCAATAAATATTTTTTTCGTCCTTATGAATAAGTATTTTTGTATTTACAGGAAGTGACGTCATCATAAGGTAGAATTGTCAGCTCCTTGAAACTTTAGGATGCGTTCAAGAACATTTTAACATTCTTTAGGAAATGTGTGGTGATGACGTCATTGAAGGTCAAATACAAATCATCGCTTTTTTTGATTAAATAAAGGATAAGCACGCTTATATTGCTTTTGCAGGGGTCCAAGCTGGAGTTAGTTAACGAAACTAAGTTTTTGGGCATTACGGTAGACTCTCGTCTTCAGTGGGGTCCCCACATAGAAGCCCTATGTGGTAGACTTAGTTCGGCCGCATACGCTGTTAGACGCATAAGGCAAATTACTGATGTAGATACTGCTAGACTAGTCTATTTTAGTTACTTTCACAGCATTTTGTCATACGGCATGCTGTTATGGGGTAGAGCCGCGGATACAGACGCAGTCTTTGTTTTGCAGAAGAGAGCAATTCGGGCTATTTATAATATGAAGCACCGGGATTCATTAAGAGAAAAGTTCAAAGAAATTAATATATTAACTGTTCCTTGTGAATATATTTACCAAGTCCTTAGATACGTCAGAAAAAATGTTGAGTCTCTCCCAAGGCTTGGTAAGCAACATTGTAAGGAAACCAGAAATAAGTATAAACTGGCTTTTCCAAAAATCAGACTCGCCAAAGTGAGTACCTCTTTCGTAGGACATGGTATAAGATTTTACAATAAACTTCCAAAGGAGGTCCTTACTTTGTCAGAGAATAAGTTTAAACAGTATATTAAGCAGGGCCTACTGAAAAAGGCATATTATAAAATAAATGAATATTTGGATGATGGTGAAGCATGGTGTTATAGTGATACTGATTTTAATGAAAGTAGGTAATAATTTAATTAATTAATATAATTTCCTAACTTTTGATTCCTCTTAAGAGTTAACATTAATTAATTACAGACTGTAAAAGGAAATAGACTATATGAGACAGGTAGGCAAAGATATATATGTTTTTCTTTTTTCATTAACCTGAATTCCTGCTGTCTTGTATTTTCTTATCCCTTGGTTAAAGTAGATATAAGTAATTTGATGTATAGTATAAGTTTATGTTAAAAAAAAAAGACATGATCTTGCCAAGTTTCTTGCCCGTTCTTCTTAGCAAGACTAATCGAATGGGCGGAGGTAGGCATGTATTTATATATGTAACCTATTACTATGTAGTATATAGGATGGGATTTGGTCGGCTGCCTGGATTCGTGCTGGGGGCTCGGTTGGTGATCATTGAACCTGTTCCTGGTCCCTGGCCGGGTCTCCGGTATGGGTTCGGGCGGTTGATTGGATTTCATCTTGTATAATAATATTTTACCTATAATTTTAATCGTATATATATTGCTACATAAATTAAAAAAAACATTTAATCTAAGTAGTTCATGTACATTTATTATTTTATTACATATATTTTTATAAGATTAAAATTTGACTTGTGAAACGTGTATTATATATACCTACTTTGCAAAATAAACTTTTTGAATTTTGAATTTTTTGAATTTTTAAATCTGCCTACTAAAAATAATTCAGGAAAGCTATTCCTCAAAACGGATTTCGATTCGCAAATTTTGGCGTCAAAAAGAAAATATAGATAACTTGCTTAGCGTTATTATAAGGCTTTCAAAGTACAAAATTTTAATAAGAAACTATTCTAGCATAATCAGTTAGGTCTAATGGCCTTGAGCTAGATATATTGTCGCAAATGTAAGATGAACAGAATCAATGATAGATGAACTTGACCGATTTCCACAGAACGATAAGATTAATATTGGTAGACGTTTGTAGACTAAACTTGGCTTTATTTACGAAATGTCCCTGGTTATTCCCGAGTTTTTATTGATACCTCTAAAACTTGTTTGTTTTTCATTTGATATTATTATACTATATTTATATAATTATAACATTATAGTGATTATAACAAAGTGAAATGGGGATGATAAAATGTTGAAAATAAATTGGTCTTTACATTAGAAGTTGCCGAAATTTTCTTACAAATCCATGAGTTCATAATTCCTGTAATTCAATAGCTATTTCAATTATATGTTTTTTGTTTGAAAGCCGATTTCAAGGTTTTACAGCTACTTATTAAATTTGTTTTTATTTTCAGTTTGATTATACACATTGAATTTTCAAAAACAGTTCGTCCTAAATGCCATCAATTTCCATAATAAGATTCGTAATTATTTTTTACAGCTGATACTATTCAAAACATAAATTAATGTTGCTGCTAGCTTAATGTTGTCTCATTCATACACAAAAGAAATTACATAAATTGGAGTTTTCATTCAAAAAAAAAAATGCAAATTGTACTGAAAATTGAGTTTCCTTCAAATTCTCTATAGAAAACAGCAATTTAAATATTTCTGCTATCGAAGCAGAAAACAAACAAACAAACAAAACAAAGAAAACAAACGGTTTAACTTTAGAATATAACAGCAATAATAATTACTCAGAAATACAATAAGTAAAGGCTGGAACTGAAGTTTGTTTTAGTCCGTAAATTAATTTTTGTAGCCTATTCATACATTCTGAACCATATTATGGTACATTTCTCATAAATAATTCTAAAACAACAGGAGCTGAGGCCATTTCTAGAGCATAAACATACTAGCGTGTTTCTTGCTTTGTTTGCAATAAGTATTTCTGAAACATAATACTTCCGCGCTTTGTGTTTCTACTTCTTTTTCTTGTAATGAAACCATTATTTATTACCCGACTACGGCGAAGCAAAAAGGAGGGTTATGATTTTGACCTGTATGTATGTATGTATGTATGTATGTATGTATGTATGAATGTTCATCTGTTCCCTCATAACTTCTAAACTACTTATCATAAGATTATGTTTATTTTGCGAAATCCATCGCTATGAATACTCTAAATATTATTTAGAGTGCATTACAAACTAGAAAATATCAATCAGAAACAAATCCAAAGACAAGAATTTGAAACATTCCCCGGGCCAGGATTCGAACCTGCGACCTCTTGTTATCAAGACAAGCGCGCTACCAATTGCGCCACCGAGGTTCCAAACTGCTGATCCTCACATCATTGGTGGAGTTACTAGTATAAAAATAACGAATAAAAGTAATACAAAGTAATTTATATATTTCTGTATGAATGAAGAAACTTCAGTCGTTACAACTTCATAGAAATACGGTGTTATTTTGGCTGTATGAAGACGGGTGAATCTATGTGTGCGCCGCGTATGTTTACTAACTAGGTAATACTACGTTATTCCAAAAAGTGGCGACAGAGGTTCTTGAATAAAATTTGTGTCACGCCATCCCCGTGAGTACAACACTACCCCTCCAAACCAAATAAGTTTTCAAATGTGACGGATACAATCACTGATAATCTACGATTACAACTCTACCCCTCTAAATGAGAGCAAGATTTCAAATGTGACGGATACAATCACTAATAGTGTACGAGTACAACACCACAACTCCAAATGAGAGGAAGGTTTTAAATGTGACGGATACAATAACTAATAGTGTACGACTACAACACTACCCCTCCAAACCAGAGAAATGTTTCAAATGTGACAGATACAATCACTAATAGTGTACGAGTACAACACTACCCCTCCAAACCAAATAAGGTTTCAAATGTGACGGATACAATCACTGATAGTGTACGAGTACAAAACTACCCCTCCAAATGAGAGAAAGGTTTCAAATGTGACGGATACAATCACTGATAGTGTACGAGTAGAACACTACCCCTCCAAACCAGCGAACTAGAGAAAGGTTTCAAATGTGACGGATACAATTACTGATAGTGTACTACAGTACTGATAGTGAACACTACCCCTCCAAACCAAATAAGGTTTCAAATCTGACGGGTACAACCACTGATAGTGTATTAGAATAATTTTTGTTATGATATCTTTGATACAATATAGGTACATGTAACTAGGTTTTTTAGCCATGAAATTGTCTCCTATTAGTTTCAAAACGAGATAGATTAACAAAGTGTTCGGGTTTTTAATTTCGTTACGTAACACGTAAAAGGAACCAATTTCAGTCCAAATCACGCGGTGAATCTCCGACAGAATTGATTCACCTGAAACTTTCAGAATTCGAAAGTTTGTATTTGGACTGTGACTTGTAGCAGACTTTATTGCCCTACTTCTTACGGCTCTGAAGAAAACGATTTCAACTCATTTTGCTCGAAAAAGTTTTATATAGGTACAAAAATGATATCGTCACGACATAAATCTCCGAGGGGGTGTCATAGGTGTTCCGAGTGTGAACTATGAAATGCAGAACACAGTCCATACTCGGTATACACGCGTTTCACCGACGATTATTACGTCCCAACGTGATGGGTGGTGAGCCCTATCGCCGTACTTCGGGCACAAATATACGCTTTTAGGGCATGCACGTCTCCTTACGATGTTTTCTTTCACCGTTCAACAAGTGGTAAGTAAGAACAAATACTATGCACATAAATTCCGAAAAACTCATTGGTGCATGCCCGACCGGGGACGGAACCTGGATCTCAAGATTAGTGGCTCAGATATATTTATTTCGAGTTTTAAAGGTTTGTTTTACTATTTTAGCATTCCGATAATATCACAGTATCATAAATTAATATAAAGTAGTATCACAAAATAATATTCTTAGATGTTGAACGCATGTTTGGATATTTCAAAATGTTATTTTTGTATAATGTTCTTCAAAACAAAATCAGAAATTAATTTGGCAACAAAGTTCGATCCTAGGGAATCTATTGACCAAATGCTATATAAAATGTACAGTAAGGATATCGAATTTTTGCAATTTGTCGAATAAAAAAATAAAAGAAAGAAAAGCCAATAAAATCGTATTTTGTGCAACTTTGACATAGTGAGGAACATTGTGACACGAGTGCTTGTTTATACAAGGTGACTTTTGATCATCGTCCAAATTCATACTGGATGCTTGATAAGTGATCAGTATCTTGGATCAGTAACAATTTTTGTGAAATTCGTATAATGAAATTTCGGCTTCCCATATAAATTCAGTTCCAGTCCCGAGTGAATCACTATGGAGAGTCGAAATTTCATTTTACGAATTTCACCAAAATTGTTACTGATGCATGTTACTGATCACTTACCAAGCCACCAGTATGAATTTGGACGATGATCAAAAAGTCACCTTGTATATATTTAACCTATGTTCTGGTTCGGGTGTTGAAAATTTTAGTTATATCTTATTTTTATACTTGGCATTCGAACATTTAAAAATCGGTCAAGTGCGAGTTGGGCTCGCGCTCCGAGGTTTCCGTACCATTCAAATAAAATGAGAAAATTGAAAAATTTTAACTAAAATTAAAATGATAGACTTATGAAACAAAACTGCTAAATAGTGAAATAGTGTTGGTAGAGTATTCGGGTACGTCATCCTTTCTGCGTTTTCAGTATTTGGTGTTTAAAGCCTGAGACCCTCGGTGTCACTTATGATACCTAAATAGAAAAGTCATTTGCTTTTGAAGATAAAAAAGAATAAAGCTGATCGCACACTTTGCAATATCGTACGCGCCGCATTTTAGAATTATTAGTATAAATCTTCTGCACCGAACGAGCAGTTTTTCAGCAAATGCAGCGCGGCTTTCGATGCCGACAGGTGTGCAAACAACTTAAAAAATATATTTGTACTCCACTCAGTAAGCTCCAGACAATAGCACCCCACATCTCAACGCTAATAAAAAAACCGGTCAAATGAGAGTCTGACTCGCCTACCTAGGGTTCCGTATCGTAGATGAAAAATTTAATTTTGTCATTTTGTTTTCGTCAATTTGTCAACTGCTATATTTTCCTGTGTAATCTTTACGTAAGCACATATTACCATGAATTTTTTTGAAGATTTCTCGAAATAGATGCAAGCAAATATAGCCAAACTGTATTGAGCTCAGCTCTTTAATATCTACAATATGATGCCCACATTATATTTTTATAATATTTAAATTTAATTTACTTTTGTTTACTTTCATTATTTGTATAATTTTTTTTAAGTCGCTGTTATTTACCAGCAATTGGCCAGTTATTAACTATGATCGACATATTTTTATATTTTTGGTCCATCAGTTTCGGAGATACAGGGGGACATACATATTTTTGTGGTTTTTCAAAGATTTCTCGAAATCAGTGCCAATAGATATAGCCAAGGTATATGTATATTTTTACAATCAGCTCTTTGTTATCTACAAATTGATACCCATACTGTATTTTTAGAATTTTTTGTTTCGGAAATATATCATTGATCATTTTAAAATGTTTTTTTACACCGTGTTATGTGGGCGAACTAATGCTATTTTGTGCCAAATTTCAAGTCTTTATCTTTAACGGTGCTAAAGTTATGAGGCTGACATAATGAGCAGACGGACGGACGGACAACGGAGCCTGTACTGTACCACCTTTAACATTTTCTACAATTATTATTCGTAGATCGACGTCATGTCGATCAATAGGGCAGGTATACAAACCCTCAGCAGGTATAAACACCTGTTATGCCGTAAAATCCGTTATGCAGTTTCCATGCGTTGCATCATTCTAACCTTTTATGATACCTTCACGTGAGTGAGCGATGGATGGTGGCTGATTTATAAAATACTAACTTTTGCCCGCGGCTTCACCCGCGTTGAATAAATTTTCGTTAATGAGGTAAACAAAGGAACATGATTTTTCGAGCGTTATGACTTTATCGTCAGTTGTCGTTTTTGCCGTTTCCACCTTCCAGTGCCATTAACAGACCCTAGTCACTATGTTTTACTAAAGTACTAATCAAGACCAATCAAATAAACCCGAATTCGAAGGGTCTGCTGTTGTCCGTTGAGGAGATATCGTATCCACCTTCCAGTCTCATCATTAAAACCTAGTCACCATATTTTACAAACACACTCATTAAGACCGACCAAATAAGCCCAAACTCGAGAGGTCTGCTGTTCTCCATAGAGAAGTTACCGTATCTACGGTATTGCGGATTTTTGCGCATCTAGACAAATTTTTTGCGCGTTTTAAACGTTTCGCACGTTGTGTCTCGATACCGCAAACCTCGCAATAGCTCCATTTTGGTGCTATTATATTCCCACACCTTTTGCACCTTTCCAGATTTAGGTCCTTTGTATAGGACTGGTGACAATACGGACTAAATAATAATTCCTAATACTTGCAATATTTGTGAGGTACTCCTACATTAGGTCACTTCTAATTATATTATAGCCAAAAATAAATACTGGAGACTCAGTAAGTGGTCAGGACTGAGGTTCAGTGGGTTTTTGAGAAAAAACACAACAAAAAATATTGGTTTCCCATACTAATTCACTGAGAGTTGTTTTTAAATTAGTATAGGGCACAAATTTTATAATGCGTTTTTCGCTAAAAGGGTCATTGAACCTTGGTCTTGACCGGTTATCGAGTCTCCAGCTTATACGGACGGACAGACGGACAGCCTAAATAATAATTTTAGTCATTTTAATTTGAAAACAAACGACTTTCCAAAGACAACTTCATCCCTCTTTTCACCCCTTCGGGGTTGGAATTATCACAAACGCTGAAATACTTATAAAGTAATTTTCAATTGTCAGTCTAATCACAAAATTTAAAGATCCTAACTTTGAAACTGACGGACTTTCATACAAACTTTAATCCCCTATTTTACCCCCTTAGGAATGGAATTTCCAAAAATTCTTCCTTATCGCTTGCCTACAGTGCATAAGGTATGACTTTCATACAAACTTTCATCCCCTATTTTACCCCCTTAGGAATGGAATTTCCAAAAATCCTTCCTTATCGCTTGCCTACACTGCATAAGGTATCTATATGCAAAATTTCAAGTCTGTAGGTCCAGCAGTTTGGGCAGTGCATTGATATATCAACAGTCAGTAAGTTTACGATTTTATATGTATATTAAGAAGATAGAATATTAAAGCAGAGAATATAAAGTATTACTGATTAAATTAAAGGTACAAAGGAGCTCAAAGTTGAACGTGAGTACAACGGGGTTTTCGTGTAATCTGCACCTGCTTGTATAACACTACCTTTATTGCCATAGTGGTTTTTAAACACGTACTTAAATATACATAAAATATTTTTCATTATAAACACAAAACAGAGTTTAAACTAATTGAATCTACTAAGTTTTTCACCAAAAAATTACTGTAATAGAATTATTTATGTACCTATAAATATGACAGATTCGTGTAGATGTACTTTGAAATATATAAAAAGGCAAAAACCGGTAAAGTGCGAGTAGGACTCGAGCCCTGAGAATTGCGTATTGTTAGATCAAAAAGTTGGTAAACTTAAATAGTTCACAAAAAAATACAAATTTATTTATATTATTTATAGTATGAAAAAATGCTATGAAGGGTCGTTTTTTTATTGCGTTGAACTAAGAAATTGATTTTATTATGGGGCTGTAGAAGGCTGTAGACCTTAGTAAAATATATATAAATAACGCGATATTTGATAAATACATTTTTGCGATTAATGCAACTTTTCAAGTTATTCAAGTTCTTCGACTGTAACTAAAACAGTTCATACCTTAACCCTTAAAGGCGTGAGGTTTTATTTTTTTATGAAATTGAAAACGTTGATAGAAAAATACCAATAATATAAAAATAAAACAAAAATATTTTTTTTAGTTTAAGGTTTTTTACAAAAAATATTTAAAACTATAATTTATTTAATTTGCCATAAACATTTCGTTTTATAGTTTTTTTATTTTTTTTTATTAGTTTCTTGTAAAGCTGAACTCTTTTTGGCTATGATATCAAAAAGCTATAAAAATATATGCAAGCAGAATATTTATTAGATTTTTTCCCAAAAGCTCTTTATAACAATTTTCCCGCCAAAATGCGAGAAAATAGAACAAAAAGCAAAGAAAAATAACTAAACGAACTTTAAATTATAAAAATTAAAAGCTGTTGCCAAACGTATTTTTAGCTCGAACAATCATTTATAATTATAATTTTAACCTAAAATGATGTAAATAATAAATAAAAAAACCTTTGTGCCGTTTTCGATCCAAGATGCATTTAAGGGATAAAACCATCTGAATAATCTGCCTAACGAAAAGTCAAATCTTCATTCAACCCTGTTCAGAGGTTCTAAGTTCCATGAGTAACAAATACGTTATAGACAGATGTTGCATCTTATAGAGATCTAACCAGTCTAATTTTTCAAGGCGCGACCGCGCTTCGTATCTGTTGTTCTTCATTTGGAAAATATGTATATAAACCATGGACAAATTCGTCCATGATATAAAATAAACGGGTTCAACAACAACGAAACTCTATATTCCTTGGAATCATTTAATTTAATAATTACATTATTGTGGAAATGCAAATGTCACTTGAAGCTCTGAGACTATTGCAACCTTCCGAAGTTCAGGAATTGAACGCTTGTTCCAGGGATGAACGTGAACAATTTAGAGAAGTTTGGCTCGATTAAACCACAAATAACATTATCTACGAATGAAGGAGTATAACCAAAGGAATTCGACCTTGGTTGCGAGTATCCTTCGCTCGGCCCGTGGCTTGTTGGGAGAGGAGACGCTGTAGCTCAGAGTTGTGCCGGTTTATCTTAGTGCGGTTCAAGGCCTACGTTATAACAGTAACAAGTTTGATTTTCTGCTTCATCAATATTAATCGACTATAACTAAAGTTATCTAATGCGAGAGAATTCGCTTTGCTCAGCCCGTATGTTACCAGTAACCTGATGAATGATGATAAATTAATTGTTGTATAGGTAGATATCTAAGCTGGATATATTATTGTTCTAGCTATAGATTTTAAAATGTAATTCGTGCTGCATCGATTGAAAGCTTGTTTTGGTTAAACGGCTGCGTTTTATTCATTTGACTATTTTCATTCAATTACTGTATGTTTTCAATCGCTCAAATAAAAGCCGCAGCACGGCGTATTAAATAAATATGCAGTTTTTTTTTCAGCTGCATCGTTTCCTTTTGTCCCTTGCAAAAAGGATTCGAAAAATAGGAAATGGATATAATCCGTTGACGCAGGATCGTACAGCCAGAGAGTGAACAAGTAAGGTCGTTGCACAGTCTGCGCCCGCGCAACGCCGGTCGCGCCGCCAGCTCACGCGCACGTTCATAACCGGTCCAAGGAGCAACAAGGCGGGCCAATCAAAGGAACTTGCTTCTTGTGTACAGTGGTCCGTTTATTATCAATAGTAACACATCTACTCACGCATCGTAAGATCCAAATGTCGCGCTCGACGCATGGTATACACTGCACTTGCATGCAAATCACAATAACTCCTTTGCTGTTACCGTGTCGCTCGAAAGAAAAATTGTACTTGTGTTTTGTTTAGCACTTTTTGGGCAACCGTCGATGCAATGTAATAGAATAGGATTTTAAATTTTGTAACCATTTTATATGAAACTGTATAATTCTTATTTTAGTACCGCATTCACGAATCAGAGTGACCAAGCGGATTTGCATCGAAATGGTCCAAATTTTCGCACCAGTTGCGGTTAATTTCCATTGAAAGTGGAGTTCCAACAAATTCGTTACGTTCGGCTAGGACGGCAACGATTTTTATCGTTCCGTACCTAAAGCACAGTATAAACAAATACTGTGCCTAAAGGGTACACAAAGGAACCATCCATTATGGTGAGACTCCGTTGTGCCTCCGTCCGTATTTTAAATCGTCCTCGCAGCCTTATAACTTGAACCGTTATAGTAAAGATAAAGACTTCAAGTTTAGCAAAAAACTCATAAATTTGCCCATAATGTAATAAGAATATTGAAAAGTTACAACATGTTTCTAAATATTGTCACTGTTTGTTGGGAAGCGTTTCTAAACACCGGGGTAAAGATAAAAATTAACTAATAAAAATAAGGGTGATCCCTTTCCATAACCACCCGAGTGAAAACGAACAGCTTCGCTTTCATAAACCTTGTCAGAAATGTAAAATTCACTTTGATAGTTAAATTTTCCATTAACTCTGACAGTTAAATTTTACATTTACCCCGGCGTAGGCGTAGGAACGCTACCAAAAAGGGACCAAAAAGTTGTTATCCTCCTATTAATCCAATATGGATTGTAGGTATTAAGGTGATATACCGTGTCAGCAAAGGTCCCCGTTACTCCAGGCAGAAAGACCCGCAGTGCGAAAGGGACGGAATCGGGGAAAATTGTCAAAAATTCGGTTTTAAATTAATGCAAAATTAACTAAAATGGCTACAAAAAATTCCATGACCAGTAATTTAGGTGTAGTTAAAACCCATCTAAATAAATATTTTTCAAGTCTGTATGCTATCCTAATTTGTCAGAATATCAAAAAAAGTGTAAATTTAGACCTGATTTCAATAATTATTTCTATCGAATGAAATTCCTCCTATCGCGTTTCTGATAGACCAAAATCTAGTAAAAGGTTCCAAAATTGTTATACTAATTTATTTTACTTGGAACTTCATTAAAAGAGCAGATAAATAACTTCGAAAAGTGTCAATTTTCACGGTATAGCCCCTTAAAGAGCAGGTCCTCTAAAAAGGCCGCTTTGGATGAATCATGTTATGATTCTGTTCTAATGCCGTCTCTTTGGCACGCGTGAAAAAACTCTGACTCCATCCTACTTTCAAATAATTTTATAATTCACCCAAGTCGGCCTTTTTAGATCCCCTATCGTAAAAATGTAATTCTTTGAAAAACCTGATGTTAATCCGAAATTATGAAAAATTCTTACTTTAATATATAAATTTTTATTGTTTGACCTATTGATATTATGTCTTGGGTACTAAGGAAACTTTACAGGAAAACTGTATAAATTAAAATTAAAAGAAAATAAGATAATAGTAAAAGATTTCGGAAAATCAATAAGTTAAATACCAAATTGTATGTACAAAATTGGCTAATTGTAAAAATTACTAGCAACAGTTTAGAGAAATCTTTGAAAATCCACAAAAAGAATTATGTCCTTATATCACAGAAATAAAAGGACTGAGAAATTTAAATAATTTGGCCAAGTGCGAGTCGGACTCACGCACAAAGGGTTCCGTTCTACCAAACAATACAGGAGCGGAACCCTACAAAACATTATGGTAAATAACAACAACATAGATGACATAGCAAGATTAAGGCGACAAAAACAAGCAACTAAAATGGTAAGCCTGACAAACATTTCGGCACCCTCTGTACTAAACTCTAATTTTATTGTTTGCTGTTTCACTTTAGAGTATGTACTATAATATTCAGACTAATTTTGAAACTTATATATCACCATTCTTAAGATTCAGTTGACACAAATTTTAACTATGTTCAAGTGGCTACCTATTACGGCTGAAGCTGTAATAGGTGTCACCCCTGTGACAGACGGACAGACAGAGAGCGTAGGCAGTCTGTTTTAGCACTCTTCGAATGCAGAACCCTAAAAAATCACGGTAATCTACGAGTATTACATTGACTATTAGTATTACAGAAAAAATATAGCGGTTAAGAAATTTACCATAACAAATAAATATATTCAGTAAAAAGTGAAAATTTTTCTTTCAAAATTTACCCACAAATTATAATTAGCATTATGGTATAGAAGAAAAGTGAATCTGGATGTGAGGAGCTCTGAACCAGAGTTCAGGATATTTAACTACAATATATTTTTCCTTTTGTTATTATTTGGTATACATTTTTTCTTTTAATAATCATTTAGCAGTTAATGAGGAAAAATTGTAATACTTATATTCCTAACTTTTCCCACAACTGACGATATACGGAACCCAGGTGTGTGAGTCTGACTTGCACTTGACCGGTTTTAAATTTATATTTATTTGGAAATGAGCGGCGGTAGTTCAGGTGTAAAACGCTGGCCTCTCAATTTTTAGATCCAGGTTCGATTCCTGGTCGGGCATGCACCATTTGCTTTTCGGAATTTATGTACTTAGTATTTGTAGTACCTTGTACTTACCACTTGCTTAAACGGTAAAAGAAAACATCGTGAGAAAACCTGCATGCCCTAAAAAGCGTGTATTTGTGCTCGAAGAACGGCGATAGGGCTCACCACCTATCACGTTGGGACGTAAAAACATCTGTAAAATGCGAGTGTCAACAATATTATATCCCAACTGTAACACGGATGAATAGCGGAGCAACATGGACCACCCGGTGGTGGCAAAATGGTGCTTGTTGGACACAAAGCGTACCTAGTAGGTAAACACTTCCAAGGTCTATAATTTCCCGCGGACAACTATAGTCTAGGATCAATAGTTTCCGAGATATGATGTTTTTAAATTTGTTCGACCAACCGGACTAATAACCGAGCTACTGACACCAGGGGAGCTCAATTTGTCCATTGCAGTTTCCGTCACATTACTTTTCAAACGTTGCACATCAAGTCCTTGAAACATGTAATGATCATTCCAACATTTGCTCTTTATGTAAAATGCACATTCTGACGCTGGAGCATTTCATCGCAGATACATTCATGGCAATTTGCTCATTTTGTCGTTGACGGTTGCACATTTTGTCGTTTGATTCTTTGGACCGTCAGTGCATTTTGGCATAGTATCTTTAAGGACCCGGCGCGGACTGTGACTTGCATTTCACAGTTCACACTCGGAACACCTCTGACACCCCCTCGGGCATTCATGTCGTGACGATATATCTATTTGGGGAAACCTGTTTTATTTAAAAGCTTCAAATATTCAGTTATTTCAACTACAAAATGTACTTACTGACCTCGTAACTACTAAGAAATTGCCCACTCCGAAAGTTTTGATGTCGTCCCCTAAATTTGATTTCCTATGAAGATGAGGTGGGTCTTGCCCCTGCCTGCTCTCCAATTTATTGCTGCCCTAGTATATTTTTGTTCCAGGGACATTCTCCTATTAAGTCTTCAGATTGTTTGTTAAATCTCAAGTGAGTCTGACTACTTCGTCTACAGAAATGTTCATTCTAGAAATGACGGCATTGGCGCTCTACCACGAGCTAATTCGCTTGTTATCATAATTTTATCATTATGTCCTGGGACCCAAGGATTTTCTGTTGATTTTTCAAGTGTATTTTTTACTAACTAGATTGTTTCGTTCAGCACAAGTCACTGCGCAACTGTCTGAGTATTAATATAAGGCTGTGGCGTGCTTCAAATTATATCTTTAACCACTTGTACCTGGTGATAGTAATAATAACTTTTATTTTACGCCCTTTTAAAAGCTATGCGGAAAATATCACCTGTGGTCTGAGTCTCCAAGTGGCCAGCCTCCCCGAGAAAATTATCTTGTTACGCCAATACGCCTAATACCAAGCATATAATGCGCATACAAATCTTCGCCACTGTTCGGCAAAGTTCGTATTTCCTTACAATTTCTATACAATCATTAAGGTCATTAAGGTCGCTCGGCTCTAGATTTCTATGCGCATAACATTTTTTGGAATACTGTAATAAGTTAGTGTTGCGCATTCGCTTGCAGACAAACATTCGCAGGCTTGAAATAAACTTATCCACTCTAACTTAAAATAATCTAATATCACGCCTATGGAAAATCCAGTTATTTTGAAGCTAATATCATTATAGTAGTTTATGCTACAAGGGCGCAAAAGAATAAATTACGAGGACGATTTAAAACACGAGCGTAGCGAGTGTTTTAAACGTAACCGACTAATTTATTGCTTTTACGCCCGTGTATCATACTACGATTTTCAATGCATTGTGTGAGGAAATAAAACAAATGTAATTTTGTGAACTTTAAATTTTAATTGGCTCAAAAGCACTGTATCCAGAGCCGTTAAACAGTTAAAAAAAAGCATGACATTTATGGTACACAGGAAAGGCTGCAGGTTAGCCAACCATTGCAAACAAATAAAAAATAATAATAATAAAGCCCTAGGGCAAAATAATCGACTTTCTGTTCGGTTTTGTTTATAAAAAGTGGGCCTTTACGAGCACATGCATTGAAAAAAATATGTTTATGCATAAAGTGAAAAAGCTCTTAGCTAAAAGTTTAATTATATCCGTTATAATTATTTCTAAATATTTTGTTACAAATCCAGGGAATCGCCTCTTAAGTATGTCCGTGTAACATAAACCATTCTCCCAGTTCCATTGTCGTGAACAAAGTAAGTAATTCTATAAAATTGAAAATACCATGCAAATAGAAATGAAATGAAATTTTAATTCAGTGGAATTGGTTGGTGTGAATGATAGGCTTTTAATAAGCTATCACGATCAAGCTTTTGATTGACAATTTCAGACTTCGTAGAATTTAAAACACAAGTTTGGTGTTTTGATTTATATCAATAATATGAATGGCAAGATTCTGCTCTAAAAAAAACGGTCAAGTGCGAGTCAGACTCGGTTGCGTATCGTGGATGAAAAATTTAATTTTGTCGTTTTGTTTTCATGAATTTCTTAACCCCTATATTTTTCCTGTAATATTTACGTCAGCACATATTACCATGACTTTTTCCATATTTTTCGGTCCACCAGTTTTGGAGACAATTGGGGAACATACATTTTTTTTGTAGTTTTTCGAGGATTTATCGAAATAGATGTACATAAATACATATAGCCAAACTATATATTTTTTTAATCAGCTCTTCAATACCTACAATTTGATAACCATACTGTATTTTTTTATATTTCTGATTTTTGTTCAACTTTTTTCAAATAGCTATAGTTTTCCTGTATTTGGCCAGTTATCTTAATGTATAAAATCGTAAACTGACCGACTGTTGATATATCAACGCACAGCCTAATTAAACCGCTGCTGGACCTACAGACTTGAAATTTTGCATATAGACCTTATGCAGTGTAGGCAAGCAATAAGGAAGGATTTTTGGAAATTCCATTCCTAAGGGGGTAAAATAGGGGATGAAAGTTTGTATGAAAGTACGTCAGTTTCAAAATTAGGATCTTTAAATTTTGTGTTTAGACTGACAATTGAAAATTACTTATACGTATTTCAGCGTTTGTGATAATTACAACCCCGAAGGGGTGAAAAGGGGGATGAAGTAGTCATTTTCAAAGTAAAATGACCAAATTTATTATTTAGGCTATCCGTCTGTCTGTCCATATAAGCTGGAGACTCGGTAAGTGGTCAAGACCAAGGTTCAATGACACTTTTAGCGAAAAACGCATAATAAAATTGGTGCCCTATACTAATTTAAGAACAACTCTCAGTGAATTAGTATAGGAAACCTATTTTTAGGGTTCCGTAGTCAACAACAAGGAACCCTTATAGTTTCGCCATGTCCGTCTGTCTGTCCGCGGCTTAGCTTAGAGACTGTTAGTACTAGAAAGCTGTAATTTAGCATGGGTACACTTATTTATCACGCCAATAAAGTGGTAAAGTAAAATTTTGAAAAAGATTTTATTTATGGTACCACCTCCCCTATACGTAAAGTGGGGATGATCATTTTTTTCTTGTCTATCCCCTAGTTAGGGGTGTCGTTGAATAGGTAATTTAAAAATATTGGGGGTGTGACATGGCCATTTTTTGATCCAGGGTTTCGTTTGCGAAAATATTAAGCTTAAAAGTGTTAATTTTTGTTAGAGTCAAGTGTCCCTCCCCCCCTGCCAGCGGGACAGCCTGACACTGATTACGAGAACTATTTGTGGTTTTTCAAATAGTTCTCGTAATCAGTGTCTTAATATAGTTAAGGGTAGTAAATTTTTAGAATCAGCTCTTGTATTTTTAGGATTTTTTCTCTCTCTCTCATTTATTGAAAACACTATTTTATTTATATTTTTTTGTTTTTCAAAATTGTAAAATAAACCAATGAATACTATTTTTGTGCCAAATTTCAAGTATTTGTCTTTAACGGTGCTAAAGTTACGAGGCTGTGACATACGGACGGACAGCGGAGTCTCACTATAAAGGTTTCTTTTGAATATTTTAGGTACTACGGATTTTCTGATAGACTTTTACTGCAGTTGTAGGAAACAACAAATTTCGAGCACTATTTTATATTTTTGTACAAATTATTACAGAGGTTAGTTTGAAAGGACGTGTTACACGACAAAGACTTTAAATAATAGATTTATACTTATGTGGTGTTGTATTGCTAAGCTAATTATTATTAGGTATTTAGGAAAACGTGCAATGAAGATACTTGTTGGGTAAAATCGCACATTATTATATTTACCAAATAAGCGAAAAAATGCACGTCTCGGGAGAGGGTTGCTAGATGAAACAAGATACTTTAAAATCAATGTGACATTTAATGTCACAGCACAATATTTTTTTTTTGCTTGGTAATATTTGGTAGCCCTTAAAGTTAGTTCCTACGCACCTACATTTTTCAACTCAATGAGAGAACAAAGAGCACTTTCGAGTTTTTCTTTTAATTACTAAAATTTTCTTTTCTAATTTTCTTAAAAGTACAGCTTTTGACTTGATTTTGGGTGAAAATTAAACGTTAAAATCTGAAGCTTTCTTTGATGAGGTTATCTGATCTCAGTTCATTTATTTTCAAGAACAAAAGTTATATATTACTTTGATCGACTATTACAAGTATCTACTTCACAAATACATCATCTGACTACAGCTTAACAATTAATTTCTAAAACAGATACGTTTTTTAACTTAGTGTGGGTTTAATGTTTTCAATGCTTATATTAACTGTATTCATTAATAGTAAAGTATTAAGATAATGAAAGTATGCGGAGTGTATACGGAGTATATTAGGAAATTTAAATAATAGCGCGGTTGAAGTTTCCATTGAGTAAGTAGCAAGTAGTAAAAGGATTCACTTCTTCTATCTATAACTAACGCTCTTGTCGGTGGAGTTCATTCTTCTCTATCTTCTGCTGATGATTAAACCTCTTGATATGACATAATATCAACTTCACTTGAGTAAAGTATGTACGGCTAGATCTTCCTCTTTCTTTTTTCCCTCAACCTTTTCTTTTATGATATTTTTCAAGAAACTGTCATGTCGAATCAAGACTCCTGTCAATAACTTTTCCACTTGTCAATTTGGTATCGTTATTGTACCTTATTTTATTTTATTTATATTTAATACACTTTTGTACACTTACATAAAATATTAAACAATGAAAAAACGAAACTTTTTAAGTTATAATATATAAGAAACAAACATTTTGTGCAAGACTGCACTTATTGCTAATAGCAATATCTTCCAGGTATCCTTTGGGTGAAAGAATAATATTATAATGAAATTATGCAAGTTTAAATACTAATAGAAAGAAATAAAGTTTTGCAAAAGAGATAACAGGTTACAAAATTAAACAACAAAATAACAATTAGATACACTTCACATAATTTCAAATACAAAATTACCAGAGACCCTAAATTCAGCTAAGCTAGTAGGGTAGCAGAATTTTCTTGAAGAATAGTTACATTATTTATTAAAAAGTTTATTCCAAAAATATAAAGTGAAATTGAAGTAAAGCAGATACACTACACAATTAAATTGAAATAAGATTGAATACAAAAACAGAAAACATTAAAAACAATTTTATGATAAATCATTCCCAAGTAAACAATTATATTGCTACGTGGTTTATTCCATAAATAATGATACAATACCAAGTGCTTTTTTAATTAACAAAGACAAATAATGTTCTTATATACCTAACTAGGTATCTATTTATTTCAACATAGGTACTTCATAAAAATCCTCAAAACATATATTATGTAAAAACTCAGAACATATTAATAAGGAATAGAAATGCCATGAAAGCCGTGACTGCGACGCACCGATTTGATCAATACGTCAAGACATAACCCGCGTGCCTCTCATTTCTCAACCGAACGCGTTAGAACAAACATATCATTGTAAAAATGGTGTATTGCAGCGTGGCAAATTGTTCTAACTCTTCAAATAATGCAATTAAGACATCCAAAGGAATTTCATTTCACTCGTAGGTAATTAAAACACGTATTTACTGTGATATTTACAGAATAAACCTTGCGGTAAATAAAATTTCAACCTTACCATGAAATATTTAGCGTTGTAGCGAGTAGCGTTAAAATTAGTCAATATTTTGTCCATTGCAGGTTATTAAAGTGTCAGTAACATTGGGTTAGAATATTAACGCAGCAATGTACATTTTTTCAAACATTATCAACATGGACCTAACTGTGTCATAATACGACCGCTAGTCATGGCTCTTTACACATATGTATAATAGCTTGGCACAGTGCCATGACGTGTTTGGTATTTTACATCTAAGCTTCATAGAAATACGGTGTTAGTTTGGCTGTATGAAGACGGGTAAATCTATGTGTGCGCCACGTATGTTTACTAACTAGGTAATACTACGTTATTCCAAAAAGTGGCAACGGTGCTGGTATAAAATTTGTGTCACGCCATCCCCGTGTAAAAATCACATCACACTAATATTATAAATGTGAAAGTTTGTGTGTGTGTATGTTTGTTAGTCTTTCACGCTGAAACGGCTGAACGGATTTAGATGAAATTTAGAACGGATTTAGCTTATACCCTAAATTAACATATAGGCTACTTTTTATCCCGGAAAAATATCGCTTGCCCATAACTTCACTTTGACACAGTCTCACGTCTACCTTCACTAGATGGCGCTGCACGTATTTACATCGCAATATAGTTTCACCTCAACTTTTACATTACATTGACACCATTCAACACGGCCGACCGCATGGACCTTTAAACTCTTTAATTTTTTCAATTAAAATTTAAATGATAAATTTTTAAAGAGGTTGGGTATCTGTACTCTCTGGCAGGGTACAAGGCAAAGCTGTAAAGGCTAGAAGACCGACAGCAAAAAAAACAAATCCGAAAAAAAAAAAATCAGCACGTGGCTAGACTTGCGCAAAACATTGCTTCTTAGAGACATGTTATGTAGCATTTCTTTTCGTACAGAGTTACATTACATTACACCATGACACTGACATGATGAAGGATTCTATAATTGAATCACGAGCGTAGCGAGTAATTCTAAGTTAGAATCCTGAGCGTGGTGAGGGATTCAAGGGCACAAGAAACAGAATAAATTTGCTCTCATGTGACACATACAACTTTTCACCTCACTAGCGAGAAAACACAGATGTAAAGACACCATCTTTTCGAACGAACTTAATGGTTTTTTTCTTTAAGCAATACACTATATAAAAATTTTGCACATAAAATAAAATGCAAGGAGTGTTAATTGAATCCCTAAAGCCGCGAAAAATTGGAAAATCTTTGATAAACCGATCGAAAACGCAAAACATAACCATCACGCGGGAGTTTTACTCTATCTATCCGTTATCCGTTCTATGTGTTCCATACACATTGGGAGGCCATACACAGGATTTCGAGAAGTTTACCTTGTCTATGGTATCCGACAAGCTGTGGGGCTGTGTATAGCCTCCCAAAGTGTATGGAACACATATAGAGTGAAAGAGATAGCCGCCATGCTGATGTTTGCTGTCTCTCTTTCTCTTGAGCAAAGGATATGGAGTTTTTGAACAATTCGCAGTGTTCTTAATTTGAAACACTTTTCTTCACTTTTTAAAACCTGTGAGCAAAAATCGATTTTGCTCACTGTTTTTAAGCAACAAAGGCGCGCTTTTCGAGCTAGTGAGGTGAAAATATAATTAGTCAATTAAACATTTAAAAAAAATATTTCGACCCCTCAGTGGGGTCGTCGTCCTCATCGTCTTTTCTTTGGTGATTTGATTTGTTTCTTGGATCTTCTCGATAGTTTGCTTTTCGGATAGGTTTTTGTTTGTTTAGATTTAGAACATTAACTTTGCATTTTTAGGTTGTTAGTATTTCTTGGATTAATTGTATTACTGTGTTAGGTTTAGTTTAGTTAGTTAGGTTGTTTAGGTAGGATATCTTTCGATATTTCAACTGATTCGGTAGTCAAGGCACAGACTATAATAGTTAATTTAAGGTTACAACCTTTGTAACTTTTTAAATTTATTATGCCTCGCAAACGTAGATCAAATCTTTCGCAGAGCTCACAGAGAGCTCGAGCTACAAAGATAGCTAGACAGCAAGAATCAACAGTTCATCCTGAACAGCGGAGAATTGAGCAGGCGCAGCGTCAGGAAAATGCTCGGGCAGCTGAATCATCTGCGCAAGCTGATGCTCGAAGTTAGCAGAACGCTGACCGCATTGCATCTGAAACGTTTGAGGAGGTGATTTCTCGACGTCAAGAGAACGCAGAGTGTGCCTATGGCTTCCTAGCGTGCCTCTGAAACATCAGCGGAGGAGGCGGCTTCTCGACGTCGAGAGAACGCAGAGCGCATGGCTTCTCAGCGTGCCTCTGAAACAGTTGAAGAGGCAGACGTGCGCCGACTCGCTTTTGCTCAACGACAAGCTGAACGTCGGCAAATACTTGCAAGTAATAACTGGTAAGTTATTAAAAATGTGCTTTCAACTATGATCCAACCTTAGATTATAGTAACCATAGGCTCATCAAAATTGTCCGTATGAACAAGGCATGCAGATTTTGTGGGGCACTGAAATGGAAGGAGAAAACGGCGGGAATGCGTTACTCTGGGGGTAAAGTAACCATTCCCACATTAGAGCAGACGGTAGATCCTTTAAGGGAATTATTTTCTGGCGCGACTGATGAGTCACGGCGCTTCCTAAACCGTATCAAAAAATATAATTAGTGTTTTCACATGACCTCCTTTGAAGCAGATAGAATTCTCGCCATGTCTGGGTTTTCACCGACCTTTACGGTGCAGGGGCAAGTGCACCATTAAATAGGGTCACTTTTACCTCCGTCCAACGGCCAAGCACAATTTTTGCAAGTTTATTTTTTGGGAGACGACGAGATGGAAACTGATAGACGGTATCAAATTATTCAGGGAGTTGAACGAGCGACTGTAATAAAAATAAAAAACGTCCTGCACGACCACAATGTGTTTTGTTGCACGAGTTTAAAACAGCTCTAGAGAACATGCTCGACGAGAGCTGCAAGGTGGTGATGTGGTGAACAACGCGGACCGCGTGCCAAGCGGGCAGCGTGCGCGCCGTTACAACGCGTCAGCCACCGCCAAGGTCGAACCTGGATGCACCAAGATTGTGCAATGGCACCAGGTTATGCATCACGGAGCTGAAAAAGCACATCGTGCAGGCCACCATCATCACCGGTGGGGCCAAAGGAGAGATGGTATTGATACCACGAATTCCAATCTTCCCAACAAACTTGCCTTTCCATTTCAAACGCTTGAAAGCGGCCTTCTCGATCACTTTAAATAAGAGTCAAGGACAGATGTTAAAAGTTGCAGGTATTCCTCTGGGCACTCCATGTTTTTTGACCGGACAGCTCTACGTTGGCTGCTCGCGTGTATCAAGAGCTAGAAATCTCTACCTATACGCAGAGAACAACAAATCTCTGAAAGTTTTTTACAGAGACGTATTACAGTAGATTTCTGGCTCGCGATACATTTCACGACTGTTTACGATATGCTTAGCACGGAAAAGACTAGCTTTTACCCGCGGCTCAACCCGCGTGATATTCGGTTCTACGTTATGCTTTAGAACGTGCCAGAAAAAGAAGTACAGGGTGGCCCAAAATAACGTTGACAAGAGTTTTTACGAAAAATTTTGACAACTTTATACGTGCATTAAATAAGGTTATAAATTATAAAAATACACTTTATTTGATACAAGAATTCCTATTTGTCTTCATAATAACCTCCTTTAGCGCGGTTTCAAAGAGACAAACGCTTGGTAAAATTTTCTACAATTTTCCGCACTTCCTCTACAGATATTTTGTCCCACTCCCGTGTAAGTGTTGCTTTTAGCTCATCAACACTTCTATGACGCGCAGCACAAGACCTAGCTTCTAAGAAGACCATAAACTGTAATCCATAGGATTTAGATCAGGCGAGTAGGGGGGGCCATTCTTTGGAGCTGATAAAACCAGGAAAATTGTCTTTGCACCACTGTTGAACACTTAAGGCCATCCCTGTGGTGTGAGCTGGAGCGTAGTCTTGCTGAAATATCCACGGACGATCACCAAAGTGCTGTTGACTATAAGGAAGGAGCACATTTTCAAGAATGTCTCGTCGGTAGTTTTCTTGGTTGATTTTGATACCCTTTTCTACAAAAATTAGGGAAATTTTGCCAGTGGCGCAAATCGCACCCCAAACCATAACTGTTTCAACGTTTTGGCGATGTGGAACACATGCAGCAGCTCCAGGACGAGTGGATGACCAAATCCTTTCATTTTGGTGATTATGGGCTTGTTCTATCGTAAATAATTTTTCGTCAGAGAATACGATATTTTCCCAATTTGACGCTGCGGAGCGTTGTTTAAGCAAACGACATCTCTCAAGTCGAACTTTTTTGTCTTTTTTCGTAAGCAATTGCGCTTTTCTCAGTTTGTATGGTACCAATTGCAGATCATGTTTCACTATACGCCGTATGGTGGAGCGACAAATCCCCAAGTCTCGAGACATTTTCCTCACATTGGTCTATGGATTACGCACTAATCTTTTTTTGATAATGTGTCGGTTCCTAGAAGTTCTAACAGTCCGCTTGCGTCCTCTTCCAGGACGGTCTTCGAAATTGCCAAGCTCGTTATAGCTTTTAATTGCTGCAGAAACTAACTGACGACTAACACCAAGAATCTTCACTATCTCACACTGCCTTTTTCCACGGTCATGTAATGAAATTATGGCTCCACGTTGCACTGACATAGCGAAATAAATATATTTTTTTCACTTTTTAGTAAACGAACTATGTTCAAAATGACGCCAATGAATGAGTATACATCAACAAAAAACAAAAGATAACGCAAACTATTACATTTTTGAAATTGTAACATTTTAATTTTGTCAACGTTATTTTGGGCCACGGTGTAATTATTTAATTAGATGGTAAGTAGATTTCTGGCTCTCTACATTATCTTTTCCGTGCTAAGCATATCCCAAGCAGTCGTGAAATCATTTACTTCCTTTTCTAGCACATTCCAAAGCATGACGTAAAACTGAATAACACGCGGGTGGAGCCGCGGGCAAAAGCTAGTACATATATAATAACTATACAGTTACTTATATGATTCGTATTAAATATGACATTTAAGTATAGATGTTATTTATATCGAATGGAAGGTATTCCGTGTAGAAATGTGTTTTACCCGGTGAATGAAAAAAACATATAGAGGACTCATTTCTAACCAAGTGTCATACGTATTTGACACCAGAGACTGAAGAGGCCAAAAGCGTTATTTTAGTTCTAAAAATTACAAAAAAAATGTACTTTTTCATATAAAATACGTAATGAGAAGGTTTTTTGGTGGAAAAAACTTTTGGTAGCATTTATTTATGATTGTTAAAACTAAATGGTCCATAAATTAGGCTGCGGACCCCCATACATATGCTCTGGGACCCCCAGGGGTCCGCGGACCACAGGTTAAGAAACGCTGGTTTAGATCATTCTTATAGTCTTCTACCTATACTATTTTTATTCAACCGATTAACCAAGGTACACAAAGACAAATGGTCATTTGAAGTTGTGTATCTGACCATAAACGGACCCTTAAAGACTTTTTGTATTTACTTGCTTTGTAGTAATAAAAATAAATTTGTAAACTACTCAACCTTTAGCATCCAGCTAAGAAGGCATTAGAATATGATAGGAAGGAACCTAATGTACCACGGATTTAGAACAGAGGTATGTACCTACCGGACGTTGCGGGTGAATCATCAATAGTATAATTCTTATGCTGAGTTATTCTGTCAGGTATTTCATGATCGACTAGTATTACTGGTGAATAATAATTAGGTAAATGTACTTGATACATTGGAAGATTTAAATTGAGCTTATGATACGGTATCTTGTGCAACTGTAACATAATTTGACACATTGGGACACGAGTGCTTGTTTCCGAAACTAACGAACTGAGTATTGTAATAATTTTGCACGAGTGCCCCAATATTCTTATTATGCCCATTTGCACACAATACTTTAATTACGACCATTAAAAAATATCGTCTTTATTTATATATTTTCAACTAACAATTTAACGAAAAATGAGAAGAATAAACCTCATGAACCTTCATGAACCTCGGGCGCGTCGTTCCGGTAATACTGCCTTAATGGCCAATCAGGATAAAGGGGGTGTGGCTTAAAAAATTATTTATTTCTTATTAATTTTATTTTTATTGTTGATTGGCTCTCTAGCGGTGTTATAATATATTGGACCAATCGCAGCTCAAAATTACGGTATTATAATGTAACATTATAACATCGGATAAACAATGTAGGTACCTACTTATAAAACTGCTTCTGATGTTTCAATTACCTTATTACAGTATGGGAGTAGTTAAAAATATTTTTATGACACTGATTTCTCATTACAAGGAGATATACGTAAATATAAGATAGCCAAGTAAGGGTGCGTGCGGTTGACAGACGATTGTCTCGATATTTCTGTCTGTCGGGTGGACTTGATGCTCAAAGCAATTTCTCCCAGTCAACTTGACAGAGTGCAATAAAGGAAACTATTTCGCCCAGCATAGGTATATTGCGATAAATAAACGCAAAAGACAATGACATAAAAATCACTAAATTCGATAGTGGTTGGGATCTGGATTGCTCAGTGGGATATCAATAACTATAGATTAGGACTTTCCAAAAATCAACTGCATTTGTTTCCGCTTGCATTAAAATGGCTACGTATCTACTGTAACAAGACAATGGTCTGCATTGCAAGTGGACACTAAGCGATAACACGATGTAATGCATGGCCACGCTGTTCATCGCATCCTTTGTTTACCCCTTAGTTTTGAAACAAACGGCGCATTTCGAGGAATACGTCGAGAACAAATACGATCGCCACAACGTTGAGGTGCATCAATGCAACCCAACCCAGCACATCCACATGCAATAGATCACCACAATAAAATATACTTCCACGTGCGGTTCACTCTAGCTCTACTCAATAGAGTTCCAAGTACTCAATTAAGACAAACTTTTCAACACCGTTGATCAAGAGCTTTCTGTTTGATCCCAGTTCTGACATTGAAAACTTGCATTTCCAGTAAAAAAAGTTTCATACTCACCGGTTTAAAGTGAACTTCGGTCAGCCATAATAGAGCTTAACAACACACAATGCATCGGGGATAACCAATCAAAAACAAACGTAAAAAGTTCAAAGTTATCAGTTAAACATATGATAAAAGTTTTTCCGAGTCGCGTGAAACTTTTACGGAAGATTATTGTAACATTTGGCAACAGTTGGAGCTGTAGTGGGGTTTTACTAGGGGTAAAGATGGTTTCCGGCGTCGAAAAGTGAGTTTGTAAGTTTGTTTGAGACGGACCGCGGCGAGGCGAACAACAGCTACACAAGAGGCTCGCGGGGACCGACCGCGCGCAATGACGAGTTCAACGCTGTTAAGCCGGTCGGAGCGGCAACGTCGCGTCGCGCACAACCCTGCTTGCTGCGGGGGGTTCCGTCGATGCCTTCACGGCCCACCTACCATCATCTCATCATTCACAGTGTTATCTCATCTGTATAAGCTCCTCGAAATGAAAACGAGCGCTTTAAAACCTTTGGGTGCTCGACTGATTTTTATCAATTACTGAATTGAATACCTTTCTTCCTTGATACACATAATAATTTTGGCAATACATTTATTAGCTATACTTAGTTTAGTTTTTTGTATAAGTAATTAACTAGCCTGGAACTATTATTTCATTCACCTATTTTTCAGTTTCATTTTTTTATAAAATTGATAAAAGCACGTTTTGTACATCAATTTTACTTTCTCATGTTTTTAAAACTTTAAAATTGTATGTAGTGGTAAATACGAGTAGGTAAGTAGAATCTTTATGCACTTTTTTGCCAGACCAGCAGCTGTTCAGACCAGGAAGTGGACAGTTCTGAACTAAGGCTGGTTTCAGAAGCTTCAAACCCTGTATAAGATACAGAAGCTATAACTTGTCGGTGAACAGACATTACGTTACCGGCAACAGCTGCAAGCTCGCTGTGACCATGCTATCAGGAATTTTGATTGTACAGTCGGCTTTTACATTGGCAGATAATATAGCAAAATGAATGGCATGGCAGTCATTGCATTTAAGTGTTTTAGAAGTTTGTACTTTTAGGGGTCCGTGCCCAGTGTAAAAAATTTACCAATAATTGATGGATCTATTTATCTATACAGATTGTTAAAGTCACAATGAGTTATACAAGGTGTAACCATATTTGAAGAGCTTATTCAGTTAATGGTATAGAACAACTTTTATTATGGAACAATCCCAGAATCTCGAAAAAAAATATTTACTGTTTCATAGAAAAATGGAATGCCGCTCGTCCGAAATGTATGGAAGGGCAGATTTTTTTTTGAGATTTCTTGGTAGGTTCCATAGTAAAAGTTGTTCTATACCATTGACTGAATAAGCTCTTCAAATATGGTTACACCTTTCTGTTACACGTATAGCTTTCTAAAGCTTTACATTAGGCTGAATTTGGTACAAAATTTAATATTCAAATAGTTTATTTTGTAAAGTAGGAATACATAACGCACTTTTTACGAGCCAAATTTAATTTTATAAAAATATATGCAATAAAATAATAGATGTACAAGAACTAAATTAAAGGTTTATTTAATTTATTTAGCAATATATACACGATTAAAATTATAGGTAAAATCAAGGTGAAATCTAATCAACCGCCCGAACCCTTACCGGAGACCCGGCCAGCGACCAGGGAACAAGGTTCACTGATCACCAACCCCAGCATGAATCCAGGCAGCCGACCAAATCCCACTTTATATACTTCATACTAATATAATAGGTTACGTATATAAATGCATGCCTACCTCCGCCCATTCGATTATTCTTGCTAAGAAGAAGGGCAAGAAACTTAGCAAGATCATGTCTTTCTTTTTGGCATTTTTTTTACATACCGGTCAATGGTTGTTGTTATACAGATTGTTGAATTCTCACAATGAGTTATATAAGCTTTCATAAGTTTTACATTTTACTGAATTTGGTCAAAGATTTCAAAAAAGTTTAGATGGGCCCTGGCACCTAAAATCAATTTCATTGTTTTTGAATGTGAAATGTCACACTTTTGGCTTTATCCGTATTTATTGAAATGTTAGTGCACTTTAAAAATGCACACGGCGCTGTATTGAGACCCCTTTTCTCGTAAAAATTCATTAAGGCGTCCAGCTATCACTGTGTTCAGATGAGCACTGGTTCCAAACATGTGAGCGTCACCCATTTAAAGGTGAAAACATTTTGGTGCTGTCATACTAGGGCAAGGGTCTATCTTTACTTTTTGAAATCTTTGAATTTGTTACAAAATTTAATTTGCGTGTTATGTATGCATCCCCTATGTACCTTCAAGATATGCTGATCCAGCAGCCACCGACCAGCGGCGGCATCATCCGAGTTGACATCAGTTCCAGACATACATCGCTAGAGCTCAGACCTATTTAATTTTGTGCTAATTATAATTGTAAAAGTTTTGTTTTTCGATAATTAAACTTATATGTGGAAATTGTGAAAATTCATTTTTTTAAAAAGCTTTCCTACGGACTTTAAACCTAACTGGCGCAGCCTTGTGGATAAGTGCCAAGACTTTTCAAAAATCAAAAGTTTTGTGTCGCTGTCCGAACCTATTGAGGCCGTTGTCGAGATGCTGATCCTGTAAGTGCCAAATCCTTACTTATCCTTGTGAAAATCCGTATTAAATATACGTATATAACTTATTGACAACTACAGATAGTTGATTCAATCAAATACCTATTTGTTTCAAATAGAGTTTAGTTAGTAGAGCTATAATAAAGCTTTGTGTATTGTTTTGTTTGACGTTTGCAATCGAGCATTCGAATATTAGAAAGTTTATTTAGTAAAATTACTTATAATAATTCTGTAAGATGGAGCAAGCAGCGGTTAATATTTTTAGAGTTTCGATAGAATTTGTTCCTTCTTATGATGGAAACCCAAACCAGTTGCATAGATTCATCAAAACGGCGGAAACTATATTGACACAATTTTATGATCAAGCTCATCCAGAAAATTATCAAAATACTCTGGTTTTACAAAGTATTCTGGGGAAATTAAAAGGGAAAGCGGAAGAAGTTATAAACATCAGTGGTTCTCAAACTTGGTCCGATGTTAAAAATACGCTTATCCAACATTTTGCCGACCAAAGGGACGAAAATGCCCTTACTAGGGACTTGGTTAATATGAAGCAAGAAAACGAAAACCCCACACAGTTTTATAACAAATGCCTGCACATGTTAAGCACACTAATTAATTATGTAAATCTGCATGAAAATGATGAAAACATTAAATTATGTAAACGTACTTTTTTCACATCTCAGTGTCTGAAAACTTTCTTAGCTGGACTGAAAGAGCCTCTTGGCTCTACCATAAGGGCAATGCGACCTACCGACATGCCTACCGCCCTCCAACTTATTAAGGAAGAACAAAATATTTCATATTTGCAGAAAAGCAACAGACACCAAACCGATTTATCTGTACAACCGAAACCTGTACAAGTACAACAAACCCCAAAACCATTCAATTTCAATAAACAACAAATTTCTAAACCAAATAATCTGTTTAAAAACTACCCATACAAACCGCAGAGACAAATACCTATGTTCTGCTCACAACAATTCCGAGAATATAGACCACCGCAACCGTTCGCTACACAGTTTGCACCTAGACATTTTGCTAATCAGCAAAACGTTCCACAGCCAAGACCCGAGCCCATGAGTGGGATTTCTTATCGCTCAGCTAATAGGGTTCCGCAGGCGCAGCCTGTACAAAACCAACCACTACAAAATCAACCTCAAAATAATTTCTTTCGACCCGTCGTAAATAATCCGAACTTCCTGATCGAAGAATTACATGCAGAGGAAACCGTTCCCCAAGAGAACATGTTGCCTTATTATGAATGTTTCGATAATAACGATCCCACAGAATATTATAGTTTTGACTCAAATGAATGCCCAGAAAGCTTTTCAGAAAATCCTTCCTGCCCACAGCAATTAGAAAATCATGCAGTAGTTGAACCCTCCGTTTCAGAATCAAATTTTCATCAGGATTCCCCAACTACAATTACCACATGATGGAGTTAAATGCTCATATAAAAAGAGAGTTGCCTTATATCCAGATTAAAAACCCACCAATGAAATTATTGATCGATACGGGAGCAAACCAATCCTTTTTGTCCCCTGAAATCGTTCAAACATATTATGGTAACTTCCCCTTAACCTATGAACCATTTACAGTTACAAACTTGCACTGTACTACCAGAAATGATTACTCTATAGAGATACCATTGTTTGAAGAGTTCAAAGACAATAACACAGCTAAGTTCTTTGTTTATAAATTTCATAATGTATTTGACGGACTTATTGGATTTGACATGCTTCAAAATTTACAGGCTAGTGTTGATTTACATAAAAAGGAATTAATTACTTCAAATGCCAAAAATCCAATCACAATGTTAAAATCAGGGATTACAAACCTTTTCGAAGCTTTAGTGAGAGCTCATTCCACAAAACAGGTAAAAGTCCCCGTGACCATCGAAAATGGCGAAATTTATTTACCAGAAACCGTTTTAAATAAATGTATTATCCCACCTACAATTTCAGTTTCAAATGGCGGTTATGCTTATTTTGAAATTACAAATCCGACCAACAATGACATCATTGTCAGCCTAATGGCCCCTCTAAAGACTTTTAATTTGCATCAAAATTTTGAATTGCATAATTTTGAGACCGTTTCCCCTAAAACAAAAGACGTCGAGTCACTTATTAGGACCGACCACCTAAATTCAGAAGAAAAACATAGACTTCTCCAATTATGCCACCAATATAAAGACATATTTCACGACGAAAATGAACCACTGACCTTCACTAACCAAATTAAGCATTGTATTAAAACCACAGATGAAATCCCTGTGTATGTGCGTAGCTATCGATACCCACACATACACAAAGACGAAGTTCAAGCACAGATAAGTAAAATGCTACAACAAAAAATCATACAACCCTCAGATAGCCCTTGGTCATCCCCTATTTGGATTGTACCAAAGAAACAAGACGCTTCCGGCCGAGTCAAATGGCGTCTAGTAGTAGACTACAGGAAAGTCAACGAGAAGACTATTTCAGATAGATATCCGATTCCCAATATTTCGGATATCCTAGATAAACTTGGTAAAAGTCAGTATTTCTCTACAATTGATTTATATAGCGGATTTCATCAAATTGAAATGAATAAAGCAGATATTCCCAAAACAGCCTTTAGTGTCGATAGTGGACACTATGAATACCTACGCATGCCCTTCGGACTCAAGAACGCACCGTCAACATTTCAACGAGTCATGGATAACGTACTCCGTGGCCTGCCTAACGTAATTGTTTACTGTGATGACATTATCTGCTATAGCGTTTCGCTACAGGAGCACTTATTGAACATAGAAAGTGTCTTTCAAAGACTCCGAGAGTCAAACTTTAAAATTCAACCGGAAAAATCTGAGTTCCTAAAAAAGGAAACCCCATTTTTAGGACACATTATCACACCGCAAGGAATCAAACCTGACCCTAAAAAGGTCGAGGCCATCTTAAAATATCCCATTCCGAAAACAACGAAAGAAATAAAATCATTCCTTGGTCTATTGGGTTATTACCGTAAATTCATCCCTAATATGGCTAAACTAACGAAACCCCTAACAAGTTGCCTAAAAAAAGGTGCGAAAATAGAACATACTCCCGATTACGTAAATTGCTTCAAACTCTGTCAAAACATACTTATTAATGACCCCATCTTACAATACCCGGACTTTTCGAAAGAGTTCATTGTCAGAACAGATTCTTCGAATTTTGCTATCGGTGCAGTATTATCTCAGGGCCCTTTAGGTACTGATAAACCTATTGCATACGCGTCGCGTACTCTCAATGATAGTGAAATTAATTACAGCACGACAGAAAAAGAGTTACTGGCTATTGTATGGGCTACAAAATATTTCAGGCCCTATCTGTTTGGCCGAAAATTTACCGTAGTCACCGACCATGAACCGCTTAAATTCACCTTGAAAGATAATTCAAATTCACGACTGGTTAGATGGAAATTAAAACTAGCTGATTATGATTATACTACAATTTACAAAAAGGGATCAACAAACTCCAATGCAGACGCATTGTCGAGAATTCAGATACAGAATAACGACACTAGCCCGGTTCGAATTAATAGTGAAGATGAAGATATTGGCGAGCAGAATTTATCAATGATTGTAAATAGAACTGAAATTCCCGAATTATCCGGACTGGACGATTTAAATGACATTGAGACCATTCACACAGCATTGGAAAACCCTATTCTTGAAATCCCAATTTCGGAAGAATCTGTAAATACCTGTAATCATCAACTTTTCATAGACATTGTTCACCATTCACCTTCGAAGACAATAACAAAACAGATATTTCCCGGAAAGAAAAGAATTTGCTGTCAAATATCTGAAAATAACCTGGAACCAGAAATAATTACCCTTTTTAAGGAATTCATTTCTCCAAATGTAAAATATGGCATTTGGTTGTCAAATAATAATTTCATTCCTGAAATTACCAATATCCTACAACGCATATTTAAAAACTCCGCATTTAAATTAACCTTTTATAAACAAAAGGTTGAAGACGTTACAGACAGAGACAGACAGATTCAATTAATAAAAGGTTATCATGAAGGTAAAACCAATCACCGCGGAATCCACGAAGTCGAACAACGAATTAAAAGATCTTACTATTGGCCGAATCTTTCTAAAACTGTTTCAGAGATTATTAACAATTGCGAAATCTGTCAAACAAGCAAATATGAAAGAAACCCAAACAAACAAAGATTTGAAATGGTTCCTATTCCACAGAAACCCTTTGAAGTGTTGCATATTGATACCTTTACAGTTAATGGCCAAAAATTTCTGACAATAATCGATACATTTTCAAAATATGCGCAAGCATATCCACTCAATAGCTTGACAGGAATTAGTGTTTTGAATGCACTCACTATATTCATGACTCATCACGGTTTACCCATTAGCCTTACAGCTGATTCAGGTACTGAATTTAAAAACTTGCCATTAAAAGAATTTGCTCAGCTACATAAGATAAACCTTCATTTTACGAGTGTGAATAACCCACAATCCAATGGAGCAATTGAAAGATTCCATTCGACCATTCTCGAACATATCCGCATTGTCAGCCAAACTCGTCCCGAACTCTCCACAAACGAATTAATGTTGTATGCCGTTTTGGGCTACAATAACTCTATACACTCTGGCACTAATAAAAAACCGATCGAAATCATTAATGGTCATCTCGACAACCGAGACCCTTTTGACATAAATCTGGAAACAGATTGTCTCCAAAATTATATACAAAAACACAAGGAAATAACAAAAAATTTATATGCTCAGCTTAATAAAACACTTCAGGAAAAACATACCAAAACGATAGAAAAAGCGAATGAAAACAAACAACCACCCCTTATTTATGAGGAAGATACCCTTTGCTACTCAAAAAACCCATTAGCGGTGAGACATAAAACTGCTCCCCGCTATGTCACAAGAAAAGCGAAAAAAGATCTAGGAATTAAAATATTAGACTCCAAAGATGTGACGTACCATAAACGTAACCTGAGACGGCCCCTTAACAAACAAAAACCTTTGTTACAGGATCCTCCTCCTGGCGATCAACCTGAGCCCAGCTCACATGAGCCAAGTGACCCTGACACCTCTAATCAATAACCCCGGTGTATTACCGTTTTACTTAGGCTCAGCAAAAATACAAAGAGCCGAACATATATTTGTTCACTATTATGAGTTAGATAGGATTAAGGACTATATTATTAGCTTAGAGAACCACATAGTATCTTTTAATGACTATATTAAGATGGCAGACCCTAAATATTTTAGTAACTTTTTAGTCTCTAATGAGATATTGTTAGATAGTTTAGATTTTATCAATAAGAAATATAACTCTATAAGTAACTTTAACTTTAGGTATAAACGTGGTCTAATCAATGGTCTGGGTTCTATCATAAAAGGTATCACAGGAAATATGGATAATAATGACGCTGTTGAATATTCAAATGCTATCTCTATGTTACAGAAAAATGAAGAAAACATTCAAAATTCATATAACAAGGCTATTACACTAAATAAAGAATTACTTTTAGCTCACAATTCTACATTGTCCGCTATAGCAAACAATCAGTACAAAATATACACAAAGATTAATGAAATATCTAGAGAAATCAACATGACTGACTACAGACTATCAGACTTCATTAAAATAAGCAGCTTATATAGTTTACTAAAAATAAACTGCCAGAATATTCTTGACTCTCTATTAGATTTGGAAAATGCAATTTCCTTTTCGAAATTACAAGTAACTCACCATAGTATAATATCCCCAGATAATATTAAATATGTCTCTGAAGTTTTAACTACTCTATACCAACCCAACGAACTTCTTATCAGCTCGAAGACTGACTTTAGAGATTATTACGATCTACTTGAATCTGGATCTTATTACATTGACAATACAGTTGTATTTGTATTACGATTCCCCATTATGTATGAAAATAAATATTCCTATTACCATCTCTATCCTACTCCTACCTATAATAATACCATAATTATCCCTCCAAAACCTTACCTGGCCATGGACAAGGAACACTATCAATATATGGAACAAAAATGCAACAAGTTCAAGGACACCTTCCACTGTCGAGAGTCAACATTCCTGGTTAGCAACAGCCATGACGATTGCATACATCAGCTGATCCTGAAACAAGAAGTAACGGCAACCTGCAAGTACACATCATGCATAATTACCTCGGAAATTTGGCAGAAGATGGACGATCAACATTACCTACTTTCATGTCCAAAACAAACAAAAGTTCGACTAAGCTGCAACGGTGACAACCACGACTCTATTCAAGGACCGTATTTGATTAAAATACCTGCAGGCTGCAGTGTCTCTACTGGAAACAATATTATTAGAAATTTGGAAAATAGAATCGAAGGACATCCGGTAAAACTACTGTCTTTCGAGTTATCCAACATTACAATCAAGAACACTAATCAACCGTTGAAACTAGAAAACATCGAACTAGACAGATTATACGATATAGAATCCATGATCGAACGAGAAAATCGCCTTTCTTTAACTACCACCACTTCAATGAACTACAACCTTATGATGACTTTACCACTCTACATAATTATTGTTGGAATAATCTGCCTTTTACTCTACAAATATTGGCAGAAACGAATGAATACGACTAACAATGCCGAAGCTCATGGAGATCAACCTTTACCTCTCCAGCCTTTCTTCACAAGGGAGTGAAGAAGAGGCCTCCGTCTCGTAAGGGAGGTGTTATGTATGCATCCCCTATGTACCTTCAAGATATGCTGATCCAGCAGCCACCGACCAGCGGCGGCATCATCCGAGTTGACATCAGTTCCAGACATACATCGCTAGAGCTCAGACCTATTTAATTTTGTGCTAATTATAATTGTAAAAGTTTTGTTTTTCGATAATTAAACTTATGTGTGGAAATTGTGAAAATTCATTTTTTAAAAAAGCTTTCCTACGGACTTTAAACCTAACTTGCGTTACGAAAATGAATATTTAAATCATGAGATATTGGACTGAATGAAACCACGAGGAAGAAACGTGCAGTTATAACACTTTCGGAATCATAATCGAAACCAGGTACTTCATTAAGGAAGGAACAGGTGGGAACACTGCAGTGTATGTCTGTTCGTTTGGCGCAATCTTCTGATTTCCACATCATTAATCTTAGGAATCTAAAAGAAATTAACGAGCTAAAGACAGACTAGTGCAAAAATCGGCAATTATGAAGTTTTTGCGATAAAGGCATGTGTCTAAATGAAATCTTATGTATGTAGTTTAACCCTTTTAATTTTCATTACAATAGATCGCAGTTCAGACCGTGGCTCGGTTCTATTTTACAGATTAATATGAAAATCTGGAATGGATTGGAGCAAAACAAAAATCTTGTACAAATTGTGGTCTCCCTCTCTAAAATACATATATGTGTGAGTATAGGAATAATCCAATAATCGGAGAAATCTGAAACAAAACGCCTTTCCGACCGTCTTGTCCGCATGGTGGCATCATACCTCAAAGATCGCTCATTCCGCTTCAGACATGAAGGGCTGCTCTCCTCTCCACGCCCCCTAAGGGCTGGAGTCCCCCAGGGATCAGTTCTCTCCCCTATCCTCTACTCGTTATACACAAACGATATTCCCGTCCCCACAAACGGGGTACAGCTATCACTCTTCGCAGATGACACTGCTCTCTATGTCAAAGGACATAACCCCCCGACTATCCTCGCCAAACTCCAAAAGTCTATCGATGACCTTGGAGAATGGTTTCAAAGATGGCGCATCGATGTGAACCCAGATAAGAGTTCCGCGATTCGCTTTGACTACAAACGCCGTCACCATGACAACCCCAATGTCCGAATGCTAGGTACCCCAGTCCCTTGGCATAGCACTGCCAAATACCTAGGAGTCACTCTGGACTCGAGACTAACTTTTGCACCCCACGTCAATAGAGTGACGCGCACAGCCCGCTTCTATCTGTACCGGCTTAACAGCATATTAGGCAGGCACAGTAAAATGTCTCTCAGGAACAAGCGAACACTATACAAGGTCTGCATCCGACCTGTGTTAACGTACGCTTCCCCTGTCCTCGCACATGCGAACCCCAAAGTCCTGTATAAAATGCAGGTAGTGCAGAACATATTCTGTCGGAGAGCGGCCAACGCACCCTGGTACGTGCGCAACGCAGACCTCCATCGTGATTTGGAGCTACCCACCCTCCAACAATTCATGAAATCCCTCTCAGAGACTTTCTTCAAATCTTCTGAAGAACACCCCAATCCGTTAGTACGCGAGACAGTCTCCTATACTGCTCCGTCTACATCCCGATACAAGGTTCGAAGACCAAGAAACGTTCTCTCCGATCCCCCTGACAAACTCTCAGCCGATCTCAATCTCCTTCTGGAAGCTTTCGATGAGCTGAAGGCTCAAACCAAACGATCAGAGCCTAGCTCTTCCTCCCAACCCAGAAATTAACACTTAGTGTTCTTATCCAGCGGATGCCCCTATAGGGCTCCGCTAGCGCCCCCTTTCCCCAGAGGGGGTCGCTTCCGATAAAGGTTTTAAGACCCTTAAGGGCCAAACCAAATAGGTGGAGTTTAGTGGGTAGGCACTCAGTGAGTCCCACATAACCAACGTAACCGGTTACGTTGGTATGCTATGAGCATTCTCCACCTCCCTCCCACCGTGTCCTCCGGAGGGTGCCTTGCTTGGGCGCAAAAAAAAAAAAAAAAAAAAAAAAAAGTGTATGGCTTATGATTATGATCCATTGTAATTCTATTTCGGACCGCAGGGTAAATATTACTATACTTAAAGTCTGCAAAATATAGCTTGAGCTCTGTGACAGCTGTCAGCGCTATGCATGTTTGAGCATGAGAAAGAGAGTTAGAAATACAAATTGTATAGCACTGTCCTGCTGTCACAAGGCTCAAGCTAAATTTTACAGACTTTAGTCTATGCTATCACTCGGTATCGAATGTACAATATACTCTATGCTAGTGTACGAGCGAGCGAGCGCGGAGCGACTCGTTCATAAATACACGCAGACTGCGGTGACGCAGTTCCCGCTATTGACGATAGATGGCGCTCGTCGGCGCTACATTGTTGTAAAGCCTGACCAGGAAAATAAATAACCTGCTCTAGGGGCGCCACATTTGCTTTTATGATTGCAACACTCATGTTTACACACACATATTAAAAACGTAATCACACTTTGACAGCACACACGCACACACACGAAAAAATAACAGCACACTTTTGACAGCAATGGAAATAATGACGTTTCAAAGTTGAGGTTCTATTGGTTTTCCGCAATATGGCGAGGTTTTTTATTTTCCTGGTCAGGCTTTAGCAGAAAATTGATAATCCCATCAAAAACATTTCATGTAAACTATCGCCAAGACACAAGCTCAAAACGCTTTTACTGTTAAAAAGTTATCAGATCTCATGTAGAGCCAAGCCCTTAACTCTACAAGGCCTAACTCTACAAGCTTTAACTCTACAAACCCTACATCTTGATCATAAAGTATGGCTTGGCCGTTTCATGGCACTATTGCATGACACAAATGGGAGTGTCTGTTTGACGACCGCAAAACGGCCAAGCCATACTTTTTGATCAAGATGTAGGATTTGTAGAGTTAGGGCTTGTAGAGTTAGGCCTTGTAGAGTTAAGGGCTTGGCTCTACATGAGATCTGATAACTTTTTAACAGTAAAAGCGTTTTGAGCCTGTGTCTTGGCGATAGTTTACATGAAATGTTTTTGATGGGATTTCATTTCTTTTTTTAAGATGCTCTACTTCTTTTATTTTTTTAGGCTGCATTTCTTGCGCCTGTGCTATAACTTTTTTATATCCCACTCCCTATCTTTGTTTCTTTTTCTTGTTGTCTTAATATTTGCAATAAGCGATGGATCAGGGTGGTACTTAATTATTAAGCGATTATATTCAACTATGGCTGACTGTTGCAAAGTCAATATTAATAAGGTGAACCCCTATCAAACCAGTCACCCTCGAAAGTGCTACATAAGTATGCCCAGAAGAAAACGTCGATGACCCGATATCAATGAGAGTATTATTTAAACTTAGCCCTTGGCTTTTATGGATAGTGATGGCATACGCGATACAGATCGTAAACTGCTCACGGTGTACGAATGCTCTATTAATTATTTCAAATTTTGTTTTCATGTTTAAGAGCGTTATTAAAAATAATTATAACTCTTATTGACTTATTTTTATCTTTAGCTCAAGAATAAGGACTCGGAATCATGATAGGCGGAGTTAGCAATTGAAACGAAACAATCATGCCTAGCAATTTTTATAGACCACCTTTCCAAGCATCGTACATGGACTGCAAGGACACGGAGTTCACAAGCTGGTTATTGAGTGGGTCACCAACATGCTCAAAAAAAGGACAGCATACATTGAATCAACAGGACAGACACGCTGTGAGGTAACCAGAGGATGCCCCCAAGGAGGGGTACTTTCACCACTTCTAAGGGTGGTAGTCATAAACGACCTTTTGGTAGACCTTAACAAGGACGGGTTCTGCACAGTTGGTTATGCGGACGACCTTGTTATAATGATATCGGGCCTGTTTGAAGGAACGCTATGCAGTAAAATGCAACAGGCGCTCCAAAAGATAGAAATCTGGTGTAAAAGACACAGTCTTACAGTCAATCCTCAAAAGACTGAACTAATGCTCTTCACTAGAAAAACAAAACTTCCCAACCTCAAACTCCCAAAACTATTTGGCACGCAGCTGTCCCTCAGCAAGGAAGTCAAATACCTTGGAGTTTGGTTGGACGACAAACTACTCTGGGCCAAACAGCTCGACCACGTAGTGAGGAAGGCGACAAACACGCTATGGCAGTGTAGACGGGCAATCGGTAAAGACTGGGGTCTTACCCCGAAACTGTGCAAATGGCTCTATACTGTAGTTGTTAGACCTGTAATAACCTATGGAGCCCTCGTTTGGTGGCCAAGAACGGAACTAACTACAGTAGAAGCCAAGTTGCAACAACTGCAACGACTAGCATGCACGCTAATATGCGGATGCATGAAATCAATACCATCAGCGGCCCTTGACATACTATTAGGGCTCACCCCGCCTCATTTACATATTCAACAAGAGGCAATGGTTGCGGCCCTACGGGTAAAATCCACAGGCCAATGGAAAGCCAACTCAATACAAACCAATCACTGCCGAATCTTAGACCGAGCTATAGCTATCGTTCCAGACGCACAACTTGGTACTGACAGAACTCCGAAGACGTTCCTAACAGACAAAAAGTACAGAATATCTTTGGATGGAATGGCTGAACCCAGCCAAAAGGTATTAAACTTCTACGCAGATGGCTCAAAATCAAAGGATGGCGCTGGTTGTAGTTACATCTTACCTGAACTGGGCCTGAGTAAATCAATATCACTCAGTGCAACAACAACTGTCTTTCAAACTGAAACTGCAGGTATACTCCTAGCGGCCAGAGCAGCAAAAGCATTATGCGCTGACCAACCCTGTGACATTGAAGAGATCACAATTACTACAGATAGTGCTGCATCTTTATCAGCATTAAACAAACCAGTAAGCAGGTCTAAAATCACATCAGACTGTCACAAGGAACTTCAAGATCTCTCAAACATATGTAAGGTAAATCTGTTTTGGACTAAAGCACATAGCCACAACAAAGGAAATGAACAAGCAGACTCGTTAGCTAAACTAGCATCCACAAGGAAGGCAAATGCACAGAGCAACTACCTGTGTCGCCCTTCCGCGGAGGCAATTAGGGAAGAGCTGAGGAAATTCTCGCAAAGGGAACAAAACAAGCAGTGGGCAGAGAGGATAGACTGCCGTATGACAAAAATGATGGTACCCCAGACAGACTGTAAGTTAACCAGGTACCTTTTAAAACTAAACCGGACTGACTTGAAAGACATGGTAAGTATACTAACAGGTCACTGTAACTTAAATAAACATCTCTTCACTACGGGTACCACGGATAGCCCGCTATGTAGGGGATGCATGAACGAGGATGAGACGGTGGAGCACCTGCTTCTCCACTGCCCCGTCACTGCGGAAATAAGAACGAAAGTAGGGTTAGCGACGATGATGAGCTCCAGCTTCCCTTCACTGAATCAGTTGTGTCAGCATGTCGATGCCGTTCGGCTCTATTTTAAAGAGCTGGGCTGGCTAGGGTGACTGACCGGGGGGAAGTGCACAATATTCACGGTAGCGGAGAGTCCGTGCAGGACCATTAATCGCCCCCACTTCGAATTTAGAATTTAGAATTAGATAGGTTTCTCCGTCCTCAGCACAAAAATACAGTTGCAGTAGTATACTCGTTAATATTTATCTGCGCACGCAATAACATGAGCAATTCTAGCTGTCAATTCACGTACAAGTAACCGGTTCACGTACAAGTAAGTACCTTAGTTTTCGACGACGATGTCTAACTAACTAAACTTCACTTTCAATAATAGAACAGAAATCAGTCAGCTACCAGAGAGTACCTATCAAGAGTATAACTAATATTAGTAACGATTTCAACATGTAGGGAAAAGTTATATCGTGCTGTAAACGACACGTAGGGCCTTCTACATTAGTCTGAAAGAATTAAAAACTTGTCTTTCCGCGCTTGGAGCTTCAGCCATTATAGATAGCCACTGATAGTTACTGGATTACTAATTTTACAGAATAACTACCTGTTTGTTACTATGGCCTCTAACACGGCAAATAATAAAATTAAAATTTCTAGGTCTTGGAATTTGGGTATATATTTTTAATATTACAGAACCAGACCCCGTTAAGAGGGGTTGGAGGGTGAAAGTTACATATTTATTAATTTTCTTGTTGTTTGTGTGCTAGTCCTAGCCTGCATACAAAATTTCAGCTTTCTAGGACTTCAGGAAGTTTGGAATTTAAATTTTCATTTAATACAGAACGACCCCCCCTTAAGAGGGGTTGGATGTTAAAAGTTACAGATTTCTTAATTTTTTCGTCGTTTGTGTGCTAATCCTAGCCTTCATACCAAATTTCAGCTTTCTAGGACTCCAGGAAGTTTGGAACTGAAATTTTTATTTAATACAGAACCAGACCCCTCTTTAGAGGGGTTGGAGGGTGAAAGTTAGAGATTTATTAATTTTCTTGTTGTTTGTGTGCTAGTCCTAGCCTGGATACAAAATTTCAGCTTTCTAGGACTTCAAGAAGTTTGGAATTTAAATTTGTAATTAATACAGAACCAGACCCCCCTTAAGAGGGGTTGGAGGGTGAAAGTTACATATTTCTTAATTTTCTTGTTGTTTGTGTGCTAGTCCTAGCCTGCATACCAAATTTCAGCTTTCTAGGACTTCAGGAAGTACCCTAGACTTTTGATGATCATCAGTGAGTGAGTGAGTGAGTGAGTGAGTGAGTGACAAAATCAACGTATTTTAGGTATTAATAACATTCAAAGTATAAAAGCTAGACAAATGAAACTTATCGTGTTTAATAAGACTGCTTCCTACATGTTACCTTGAGAATTTGGTATCTCTAGTATTATCTAGACCGAAGCTATGGGGGTTCGAAAATATGACGAAACGCTTCGAGAAAAGGTACGTAGTGCCCCACTTCCTTTGGCTCGTCTTGGCGGGGGGCACTATCGTGCCCCCAGATTATAACAGATTATAAACGAAAATGCGTAAATGATGCGTATTTGTTTTGTGCCCGCAGGGCACTGCTTACTTCGGCCCCAATAAATTAATAAAACTAAAAAAGAGAAAAATAAATCTTAGTTTATTTATATTTATTAACAAATGTTAAGGACGGGTTTTATTTATTATTTACGGGCAAAGTAAAAACTTATAGTAATCATCAGAAAGTATAAATAGCGTGATGACGTATGCTTGGGCCACCCAGTTGGAACACAAAACCTACACTAATCAGCAAGGAACATACGTACCTTGTTTTATTAACCGACTTCAAAAAAGGAGGAGGTTCTCAATTCGACTGTATGTTTTTTTTTTTGGGCTTTGTTACTCCATAACTCCGTCATTTCTGAACCGATTTGGATAATTCTTTTTTTGTTTAAAGAACAAATGAAAATTTATTTAATTGGAAAAGTGTACTTCCAGGTACAGGTACTCTTTAGAGTTCAGCCAGCGTTTGTAAGCGCAAAAAAATGAGTTTATTTACGACATCACATTAGAAACCTCTAAAATTATCAGTGTTTCTCTACTATATTATGCATGTATCACACATATAAACCATCTTTTAAAAAAAAACTGCATCAAAATCATTATAAAAATAATTATCAAGATAATAATCAAGATATGGTCGTATTTGGCGGAAAGACCTTTCTGTACTATAAATGAATTCTATAATGATTAATGAAAATCTTAGCATTTCCTAATTTTTAATCTAAATTGAATATTCTGACAACTAAATTGTTACAATTTTGAATATACTTTTTTTTTAATAAGTAGAACATTTTTAAACTTATATTTTATAAAATACTAATTTCTGTCATATTAATTTCTTGTTCGTAAATCTTGTTGCTAAGATAATTATTATTCTGATTATTACTAAGTACCTGACATATTTTGAATTTTATTTAATTATTACCTTTTTCTTATACAAATGTTGACATTTAATATATATATTTTTTTCTGTGTACCTATTCTATAAAATGATTTGTGTGCCAGTGGCTCTACCGCGTAATTCTCATTTGTATCAACTTCAAGCAAATGCATGCGAAATTCAACGCGTGCAAAAGAGATGGCATGTTAGTCGGGTGTCGCCGCACGCGCGTCAAATTTCAATCTCAAGTTGATGTTGATGAAAATGAGAATTACGGGGTAGACCCACAGGTGTGGCTTTAATCTGCAAATAAATGATATGATTATGATATGATTATGATATGATTATGATTATGATAATTGTCAAGATATGGGTTGACAATTATCTTTGGTAGGTAAGTATAACCGATATTTTAGTCACGAAATTACGAAAATATATTAATAAAAGATTACCGTGATTGTAAAATGTCTATAATTTATTTACACTACTTGCTTCTAAACTACTTGCTTCTAACGTACCTAAATATTGATATGAAATACCAGTTAAAAAAGGATTGCTAGGCTTATATCTGTTTGAAAAGTATCGGATAATGATCTGATATTTATCATGATAATTATCACGATACTCATCAAGGGGTATATATTTATCTTGAAAATTTCAAACCCTGCCATAAAGTGCTTTACGGGTAGTGCCATCCCGAGTATAAAAAGTTCATTTGTGTTCATTGTTGCCCTTCCACATCACGTCCATCCGCAATCGTACGAGAGACACTGCCTTTTATCGCCACATTTTCTTTAAGTACAAATATCTCTTCGCGCTCTACACCAGAAAAGGCGAAAAACCACAATGCTTAAACTTACCCACAACCGAGGTTTAATTTCGTCTGAAGTGAAATGGAGTGAAGAGTAGCGGGAACACGTTTTGGCTCTTATTCTCTCGACCTTTTTTGCTCGCGAAAAAATATGTGCCTCGGGAAACTTCAGTAACAAGTCCAAGTATACATCTAAGGTAAAGGGAGAGTTCAGATGTTGAAACCCCCAAAATGTATTAGAGGAACGTGTTTTTAATTAAAACTTCCTACTAATATAATAAGCTGATTTTGTACTAAACATCCCTCTGCCTCCTAAAACACCAACAAAGCCTGTGGACGGGACACATGAATATTACAAGATTCTCGGGATGTACAACATCACAAATAAAAGGAAAAAGGAATCCCACGCTGCTATTGAAATAGATATTCATATACCATATACCTACGGTTTCGGGAAAGCTTTGTTCGTTGCGTTCATTCCGTAACATGCAAAATAGATAAAGTTTCATATGCAAGCAATTTCGTATATTTTTGGGACTTATTTTCGTTCGCTTACCTTATTTCTATTTGACTTTTTGCTCTTGGCTGTAATTTAGTGGTCCAAGGTGGATACCTCGCTGAGCCTGAAATTATCCTCTCTGATTTCTTTGGAACGATCTAGTTGTTACGATGGAGTAAACGTTAAGTATTAAATTCACAGAAATATTTTTGTTGAAGCTGTACTGTTTGGTGTCAGTAGCAATATATTGCTTAGGTAAAGTGGAAATTAAGTTTATTTATTACCTTACAATCATACTTCTAGCTCGCGTTGAAGGAATAACTTGCTTCACGAAAATATACTCTGCATATTTTATGAATAATCAGTTCTGCTGTCTCTGTTTGTAGTTAGCTACAAAGACAAAGAAGCGCGATCACACCCTATGAAATTGTACGGGTTAGTAATTGAATTATAAATACGCATTGATATTATACTGAATGTTAATTTGATAATCTTTTTCCTAAAAACAGGGTGTTCTACCAATGAATGTAAACAACCTTTACTATGGGGCCAACACTGAAATTGCAAATAAAGAATCTGCTATTCTTTATTCTGCTATTATTTCTGCTATGCTAGTCTTCTCAGAATGTAATGTAACCCGTGCTGTATTCAAAAATAAGTTAAAATCATTAATATTGCAGAAATATGATATCTAAGTGTAGATAAAACGATTATCTTTTATTTTTAAGTAAGCTTTTTAGGTTAAATTGAAACTGTTAAATTTAATTTTTTTATTGTTTATTTTTATTTAAACAGAGAGTTTTTTCCGCCTACAAACTGCATTACAGTTTGGCAGAAATATTTGTATGTGCTAAATATTTTCGTATGGAAATAAACGTCTATTATTATAAAAAACGTCTATTATTATTATTATTATTGTAGAAAAGTTAAATGCTTACTCGACCGAAATGTATGAAACAGCAGATTTATTTTTTTGCGATTTCAGGGTTGGCCTCATTGTAAAAGTTGTTCATATTTTAGGGTATAACAACCCGTTTAAGGTGATATACCGTGCTAGCAAAGGCCCCCGTTACTCCAGGCAGAAAGACCCGCAGTGCGAAAGGGACGGAATCGGGGAAAATTGACAAAAGTCGGTTTTAAATTAATGCAAAATTAACTAAAATAACTACAAAAAATTCCATAACCAGTAATTTAGGTGTAGTTAAAACCCATCTAAATAAATATTTTTTAAGTCTGTATGCTATCCTTATTTGTCAGAATATCAAAAAAAGTGTAAATTTAGACCTGATTTCAATAATTATTTCTATCAAATGAAATTCCTCCTATCGCGTTTCTGATAGACCAAAATCTAGTAAAAGGTCCCAAAATTGTTATACTAATTTATTTTACTTGGAACTTCATTAAAATAGCATATAAATAACTTCAAAAAGTGTCAATTTTCACGGTATAGCCCCAGCCAGGCATCGAGTTTTCAACGAGCTGTGTCACTCCAAGCGGAAAAACGCGCAGTGCGAAAGGGACCGATTCAGGTGGAAAGACGAATAAATCGCTTTTTTATTTATATAAAAAAACTAAAATGGCTAGAAAAATTTCCTCTTACCAAAATGTAGGTATTGTTACAACCACAGAACATTTAAAATGTTCTGAGGTTACAACCTATGTGTTGGCCACAGAAACTAAGTGGACTCCCAACAAACATTTAGGCGCTACTGCGAGGGCTATAAAAAATCTATTAAAGCGCTCCTAAAATCTTTCAGATGAAAATAAGCGATTAAACTAGAGTTAGAGCGTGCTCTAACCGCGATATACCCCCAGATTAGGCATAACTTTTTACAGGCTTAGGTTCTTCAACGGCAATATGAAGCTGGTAAGAAATGGAATTAAGTTGTACGAGAGGGCTATGGAGGTGCTAAAGGGGTGATAAATACGTCTCACAACGATACAAAAGTCGTAAATGTTCTGAGAGTCGTACTATAGCCATGCCTAACTCTTATCATTTTAGGTTATTTCTTCCGGTGTTGTTACAGCGCTAGTGGAGACCGAAAGTGCTATCCAAGGTCCACAACGGCGATGAAAATTACTTTAAGTTGTATTACAGGTATATTAGGATCAATTATAGCTCTCTGGATTGTAGCGAACACAATATTTATTTGAATAGGAACTCCGTAGGTTGTAAAACGTATTTTTCTCTGTACTTTTTACACACAGGTAAACAGAGTGACTCAATCAAGTTGATAAAGTGTTATTTTCAATGGTGGAATAGAAGCACTCTCAAAATACCATATTTATACTAGTGCACGTGTTAAGGATTAAACTATCATGGCGAAGGTAAGTTTACTGTGAATATACATATACATTTTCATCTCAAGATTAAAGCGCCCATGGAATAACCTATATTTACTAAAGTGTAACACGTATTATAAAGGTGTTATCTATGGTTTTTATAGAATTAATTCATGTTTGTTTCTATCTTCGATTCTATGCGCTACAACATATCGGCTAGGTAACTTTCCAAGCAAATAACATTAATAAGTTCCCGATTCTACGTTTAATACCAAATAAAACTTTTATTTTCCTATACAAGAGTCCATTCCATACAATCGAATGTTAGTACTTCGAGGCAAAAAGCATTTGAATATCTTGAATATAATCAAAGCTGTATTTTATTGTACCTTTATATTATAAGTAAAATTTACAGTAAGTACATATAAAAAGTTTCAAACAGTAGGTATAGATAATAAGAAAGTTTATGTTTGAAAGAAAACTTGAAATATTTTACCGGAATTAGACCTTATGTTTCTTTGGAAAAGTTGTTCAGTATTTATCATAACTTAGCACATAGTCAAAGATTCGCCCGCTAATCTCCAGAAACCTACAAAATCTCAAGTAGTTTATGATGGTCGTTTGTGGTTCAATGCTTGCAACTTCGACACTCGACGCTGCAAGCTGTAGAAGGTGAACCAAAACTCGTACGACTGTCAATGAGATCTTGTTATGTAGGTAAATATATTAGGATTAATTATTCAATACATTATTTTGCTCCACATTCAGCAGATACCGTATAGATGTACCAAAAATAAAATATTCAAAATGGGAAAGAAAAGCAAAAGCTTTTACGGTAGAGGGCGCTGAGTGTTTGTATCTTATCACGCTCTTGTAAAAGACGCTGATAGATGTTATTTTTGCATTCCACTTTTCTAAAGACTTTTATGCCTTTTTTGTTGGTGTATTCGTCATGTATTCTACCTGGCGTATCGCCCAGTTGAAGGAGGAGCTAAAGGAAAGAGGTGCTTCGCTGCGAGGAATGAAAGGAGATCTTGTAGTTCAAGCTCCCTTTCCTTTACATCAAAAAGCTACACAAACACCCATTGCTTTAGCTTTTCAATGAAAATAAGAAATTATTCAATTATTTGTATGTGAACTGACAAGCTAACAGACACAAACAAACAGTGCCCTCTATGCGGAACTAATTTGACAGTAAGCATCCCCATTAAACAAAATCTTGAAGTTTAGGAAGGTAGCACTCGAAAATTACAACACCTACCAAAAAAAAAACGTACTCCGTGGTAGGGAACTATTATTTATGTTATTGTCAGTGTATTCTAAATCTAATGGTTTTTGTTTGAAACGGAATAAATTTTCAATATAAATTGGGTGAAAGGGGAGAAAATTGGCCTGACACTGGGAAAAATCTGATCAGCAGGGTCAAATTTGTCTAAAAAACCCGGTGTCAAATTGTTACATTCCATGCCGTCCAAAATCGTAAAATTAAAAAACTCTTTTGGTCTATGTTGCTGCAACCACAAATTTGGAATGTCCAATCTCGCGACCTCGTTGTTGGTCCATCCCTCGTGGCGTAAACGTAAACAGTTCGTAAACTGCGCACGCTCGCCCTAATTTGGAATGTCCAATGTATAGGACACTTACTATACTCTTTGTGTCCAATGTCCCTACTACATAAATTCAATCCCACTAATATTGTAAATGCGTAAAATAAAATAATTTCTTCGTTCTCATTAGGTCATAGGGTGTGCGCCCGGCGTGGGTGCCCACGCAGCGTGCTGTTTTCATAGAAAACCGAAACCGTGCGACGGGCGACCCACCTCACGCAGCGCTGCTCTATAAAATAGGCTTGAAACAGCACGCCGCGTGGCGACGTCCTTATGCTAATCCTTATCTTTATCCTTATCTTTTTTTATAGCTAGTACACGATCATTGCCTCGAAGTTTAAAACATTGGATCAAAGCCTAGCTTGTAAGTAGGTCGTAAATGATTTTATCTTTTTAATGATTTGTTGACAAACAACATTTAAAGAAAGTTTGAACTTTTTGATAGTTCTTTGCAAACGAATTTATATAGAAAAATACGATATTAAAATGTTTAGTCAATACAGACGTCTTTTAAATTGTGATCTCATCTCCAAGATACATCGCAGAGGAACTAAAACACAAGGTACCGATATTTTCATAAACGGGAAACCAGTGAATGTGCCCAGCTATTATACCGTCCTACAAGCGCTTCGCCAACAGCGTGTGGCTTTTCCATCTTTCTGCTATCACGAGCGTCTCTCCATTGCCGGCAACTGCCGCATGTGCCTAGTCGAAATCGAAGGCATGTTCAAACCACAACTAGCTTGTGCTTTTCCCGTCGCTAAAAACATGAAGATACGAACTAACTCGACACTAACCCTCAAGGCACAAGAATCTGTCCTAGAATTCATTTTAGCTGACCATCCACTTGATTGTCCTATCTGTGATCAAGGTGGTGAATGTGATTTGCAAGACTTATCAATGAAATTTGGTAACGACCGCTCCAGATTTACAGATATTCATTTTTCTGGAAAACGAGCTTTGGAAAACAAGTATTTAGGTCCATTTATTCGTACGGAGATGACTCGATGTATCCATTGTACAAGGTGTATCAGATTCGCATCACAAGTCTGTGGCTTAGATGTCTTGGGTAGTACCGGAAGAGGAAGTGAAATGCTAGTCGGAACTTATGTGGACAGACTCTTTTTGTCTGAGCTATCTGGTAATATTATAGATCTTTGTCCTGTCGGTGCACTTACAGCTATTCCTTACATGTTCAAAGCTCGTCCCTGGGAAGTAATTAGAACTAATTCTATTGACGTCACAGATGCTACTGGAACCAATATTATAATCAATCATAGATTTGACAAGGTATTAAGGGTTTTACCAAGAGAACACGAGGAAGTTAACCAAGAATGGCTTTCAGATAAAGGACGCTGGTCGATAGATTCTCTAGAAATTCAACGTTTAGTAACTCCTATGTGTAGAGTCGATAATTGTTTGATGTCAGTTGATTGGCATGTTGCCCTATGCCATGCCGCAGACATAATAAAAAAGTCTCCCCCAAGTAAGGTTTTAGCTATAGCTGGACCGTACTGTAACGGTGAAACTTTGGTAGCAGCTAAAGATTTTCTTAACACTATTGGTTCCGAGCACGTATACGTAGAACGTGGATTTCAGCATTCATCTTCAAAGACTGACCTTAGTGCTGCTTATTCGTTAAATATAAACATGATGCAAATAGCTGACGCTGATAAAATACTGCTTGTAGGCACTAACCCACGCTTTGAAGCTCCAATTTTGAATGCATGGATCCGTCAAGCGTACACACAAAATGAATGTGATATATTCTACATCGGGCCGCAATGTGACTTCAATTATTACGTAAAGCATATAGGACATAACTCAAGTGATATCTCAAAACTTGACAAAGATTTTATGAGCGCGTTAAAACCATTGATTTTTGTAGGCATTTCGCAATTGGAAAAGCCGTACGCCGGTTCAATAATCAACAACTTGACAAAAATTTCTAGTAATTTTAAAACAGGGAAAGACTGGAACATTTTAAATATTATTCCAAGAGAAGCCAGTTGGTGCGGAGCGCTTGAAGTTGGATGGAAACCTGGTGCGAAGACAGCTCTTCAGAACAGCAATCCTGGAGTTGTAATAAGTTTAGGAGCTGATGAAATATTCTATGACTTTCCTCCTAAGGTGCCTGTGATTTACATTGGTTTTCAAGGCGATAAAGGGGCAGAAATAGCGGAAGTAGTCTTACCTGGTAGTGCATATACTGAATCAGGAGGAGTATATATGAATATGGAGGGCAGGGCTCAACAAGCACTGCCCGCCGTCACACCACCTGGAAAAGCTCGAGTAGATTGGAAGATCATTCGTGCTCTTGCTGAATATTGTGGTGTTAGACTACCTTTTGACGATACCGATTCAATGTTAAACCGAATGGGTAAAATAAGTCCAAACTTCGTTAACTTCAATACATTCCAGAAAAAATCATACAAAAATCAAATATCTCAGTTAATTTCTGGAAAAGGATCAGATGGTGACATTGAAATAGATATGAAAAAATTGCAAGATTATTATTGTTCCGATGTATTCACTTTTAACTCACCAAATATGGTGAGAGCTAGAAAAGCAGCTAGTGAATTTGAAAAGTCACGTTATGCTAAAGTTTAGATTTGTACGGCCGCCCGCAACTCGAGACTACCTGATGGCAGTTCTTGTTACTCCTGTGACAGATAAAGGTAATTAGAGGAAGCTTGAACTGCAGGCCACAGAAGACTGTACATAGAACATGTGTAATACAGTGTGAGTCTTGCTTAAGTGCGCATATGAATTTTGGTAAAACTAGTCACAATTTTATAGATAAAAAAAAATATATAGTTGTAATAGACCTTTTTATTTTGCTATCAGCAACTGAGGACCCTTTGTAAAGGAAAGGTTGTAATTTTTGAACCAAGTACCCTATTGAGTTAAAACAAAAACGGTAGTGATTGTTAACAACGGGCAGCGACGATTTAATTACAATTAACCTAAAAAAAAATCAACATCAATTTGAAAATAAGAAAGAATTTACGGAAAATGATTTTTTTTTCAGTGTTTTTTTCAATAATAGCTAAAATTCTTAGAATAATGCATTGTTAACCCCCAATTTTTATAACTTTAAGTTAAACTGTATTATATCAGCTTTCATAAAATAAAAATATCACGGTTCTATCCCAGACAGAACATTTCCTACGTCCAGTTAAACAAAGCCACTCTGCGCGCACAGATTCTTTACCACTTGAAACTCTTTCTTATTTTTAAGAGATGATGATTTTTTTTTGGGATGAATTGTAAATGCTCGTTGTTAACAATTATTACCGTTTTTGTTTTAACTCAATAGGGCACTTGTTTCAAAAATTACAACCTTTCCTTTACAAAGGATCCTCAGTTGCTGATAGCAAAATAAAAAGGTCAATATTTTTTTTTTCGCTTTTATTTTTTTGTCGATAAAATTGGGTCTAGTTTTACCAAAATTCATATGTGCACTTAAGGCCCTACGCATGCTAACACAATAATCGTATTAAGTAATTTTGAACTCAATGATATTGTCAGAAAGTCTACATTAGAACGCTCGCTTCGTACGCTGCGAGCACGCATAATCGGTGAATTTGCGAGGTTTTTCTGGAATTTCTGAAAAAGTATTGAAAAATAAATAAAAATGGGTCGATAAGTGTCTTTAGTTATCTGTAAAGAAAATTCAGAAAAGTTTTAATTCTCTCCGTTGAACACCTTTGCTATAAACACATTTATTCGCAATTTGACGAGCGTACTTTGTGATTTTTTCTATTTAGTGAAGTTTACTCAATTACGTTTTTAGATCAACTTGTGTTTAGAGTATATCCTCTATTGTAACATATATTTAACTTGTACTTGAATGAGGTATTGAACTGACAATATTAATTAAACAAAATGCTCATTTTGGAATGGCAGGGCCTTAAGCGAGACTCACACTGTATATAATAAGTATTTACCAAGTAACTTTTAACAATTTTAGCTTAATTCGGCTAACGCAACGACCTATGTAACGGGTATCGTATGTAATAGGTGCTATTGAGAAAAGCTTTTTCGCTTTTCGAGTTAAAAGTGGGGCCATGGTTTGGTTTCGATTTACTACATTAATAAATTAATATATTTTACAAGTCTTGTGTTTTTTTGGTCCCCCACTTATAAACAATAAGGAAAACGCCGTGCGTCTGTCACACTATAGAATAAAGTCTTTAAAGACAATAAAAAACTGACTTTAATTTTGGCCTCCATTTTATTAACACAACGGTCAGATTTTTTTTTCCATTTCTTTAGCTTCAATATTGTAATCTGAAGGTATCGTTATATCTATTAAATATGCTTTGTTTTGAATTTTGTCTATTAATACAATATCCGGTCTGTTGTGGACTACTGTAATGTCAGTTTGGATGGGTATTTACTCAGACCAATATTATTGGTCTGAGGGTATTTCCCACATCATTTTTGCCGTCTCATTTTCAATAACTTGAGGTTTTGTCAGGTGGTGTTGCCACCATAATTGTGGAACTTCAAATTTGTATTTCCTACTTAGTGCCCAGTGTACGTATTGAACAATATTGTTGTTGACTGATGACGACTCCACAGTAGGAGTCGAATTATATCGTATATTAATTGTTTTTATAATTTATATGCTCCATATCTATAAATAATTAAATGCCATACAAAGGTAATAATAAAAAATATATTTATTTGAACAATATTGTTGTGTCTTTTTTGTGTAATAAGTGCCGGCTAGTTTTTCACATCCCGAAATAACGTGATTTATGGTCTCGTCTTTCGACAAACAAAGTCGGCATTTACCATCTATCAGTTTTTTCTGTATATCCCTTTCATGTTGTTTGGTAATTACAGCTTGGTTTTGGATTGCAAAAATAGATGACTCAGAAGAAGGTGAGATTTGTTGAGTTTTAAGCCACTTAAAAGAAAACGCTCTGTCAATATTATATTTTTCTAGCTATCTGATCGTGTAGTGGTTTAGCTTTCCAAGACTCTACATGTTTCTAATAACTGCATTTTTTATTTCTTTATCTGTGTATGTATTTGTTGCTGTGAGCCCTATTTCTGACAAGTTTTAATCTGCTTCTTAATATATTGAATATTTTGCTCTATTTTTATCATGTTGTATTATAATTTTCATGAGGTGGTCATTTACTTGGTTATATTGAAAGTATTGTTTAAATTTAATTATTTGCGTTTTGTATAATCATTCTATATCTTCCTCCTTCTTCTACTGGGATAAACAGTCTGTCTACGTTTGCTTTTTGTTGGTGTATTTTGTTCAAATATTTTTCTAGTTTTCGTATCATTGTTTTTTCAGAACTGTTTCTTTATAGTTAATTATTCCAAATGAGTAAAGAACAACCGGGATAGCATATGCATTAATAGCACAAATAAAATCTGCGAAAGTATTCTTTTTCAGCTCGTTATCTAATTTCGTTGTGTTAATTTTTTCCAGATTCATGAATTCCCAAGTACTTATACTAAAAAAAATACAAAATGTTTATTTATCATTCAAAGCAGTTTAACATAGGTGGGTTGGACTCCTTTTAAGTACCTAGGTAAATACTTGTATTAGGAGACCCCGCTCTTCCACACAGTTTAAGTTTTTATATAAAGTTAACAATGACAAGTAAAGATACAATGCAATTAAATTAAAGTAACTTAACATATTCTATTACTTTGTAGTGAGTGTGAGGGTGCACGCGCGCGTGTGAGGGTGTGTGAGGGTGTGTGTGTGTGTTTATATCTGCCGGAATCTAGGGACCTTGACTTACAATTCTATCCGGTATCTGTGGACTCCTCCAAATTCGGGGACGTCCCCAGATTCGCAGACCCTATTACTCGTATGTATCTATAGACTCAGCGTGACCTGATTGGTTAGTTGGTGATATTCGTTCAAAAATCGTGGTGAGTCCGCATTTTCACTGCGAAAATGACAATGTGTGTACGTGTATAATTTGGCACGTCGCTGCTTGGTTCCAAGTGTGTTTTCCAGGGGGCAGCACTAACGCCTGAGTGTAAAAATATTTACTGAGACCCACATATGAGGCAAGTCCTTAGATTTGGGTTTGTAGTAATCCGTGCTTGTCACTGCTGCTAAGGATCATAACTTTGAGTTTGAAGGACTAACGCCTAAGAGTAAAAATGTTTACTGAGACCCACATATGAGGCAAGTCCTTAGATTGGAATCATAGAGGTCTAGACTTTGCCGTATTGCTTTTTATTTCTGGTAAGATATGATTTATTCCTCCATCTGTAGGTATATTATCTTTAACCAGCTTCTGCCCGCGGCTCCGCTCGCGTGGCCTACAGGAAATAAATAACATTTTTTTCAGTAGCAAACATTTCAAGTGCTCTCACTCTCTCTGGGAGTCAAGGTGTAGTGCTCGGCCGAAAAATTGACATGCTCGGGCTACGAACGCGCCCTGCTCGGCCTTCGGCCTCGCGGTCGCGTTTTCCGTCCTCACATGCTCGTTTTTCGGCCTCGTGCCAAATACCGGGACTCACCGATTATAAAGCTTTTCCGAGAAAGTGTCAAAATCCCTATCCGTTGTCAAAAAATGTCAAATTTGAATACGGCAGCGTAACCGGCGACCTTAAATGCCCCGTGATACCGAGTTTCATGCAAATCGGAATACTTTTTTTGATCTGTCAAAAAACTGTCAAAACCTGTCAAATTAAAATTTTATTTTTTGGTCATGTAGCCCCAGTTGACCGATCACTTTAGTTAAAACCCAAACTCCTTACAATTGGAGATATGGCCTATCAAAACTTTGGCAATTTTTTTTTTCGACTTTTTTTACCGTCTGGATCTCGCCGAGCTTTTTTCTTAGAGTACCATGAACATGTGTCTAGCATCAGCCGTTTGGGAGATCAGGTTTGGGCTCAGAATAATTCTGAGGGTTTAGGAGATACAGGCCGTCAAAGTTTTGACATAAAAAAAAAGTTTTTTTGGCACCCCATGGTCCAACCCCTAGGGATGTACCACCTTCCGTTCCGATGATATTTTGCTGGGATATAGATAGATAGATAGATACTTCAAAAGGAAAAAATGGAACCCTAAAACGATCACTTGATTGGCTGTCTGTCTATCCGTCTGTTACAGCCGATTTGCTCTGGTACACATACTTTTAAGAATTTTCATGTCCACTATATTAAATTTCAAAATCGATGCCATTTTCGTAATTAACGTCCCAAAAAACCATAAAAACGACACCCATATTGATATTTACACATTTCAACATTTCAACCCCATCGCACCCCAACAGGGGATGATGGTCTTTCACGTACACTACATTGGATTAAGAAATCGTTGTTGTTTTCGTAATAAGCGACCCGATAAACCATACAAACGATACCCATGTTGGTTTTCAGACTTTGTCACCCCAATTCCCCCCTTTAGGGGTTGAATTCTGGAAAAAACCTGAAACACATGTTTACTCATTTATGGATATGAGTACTCCTGTGAAGTCTCGAATAAAATATTCTAACTAATCTTGTTTCCCCATAAAAACTTTGGACACCCGTTTTACCCCCTTAGGGGATGAATTTTGAAAAATCCTTTCTTAGTGGATGCCTACACTATATATGGTATCTATATGCAAAATTTCAAGTTTCTAGGACCAGCGGTTTAGGCTGTGCGTTGATATATCAGTCAGTCAGGACTTTGAATTTTATATAATAAGATGAAGAGAAGTAAAAATTTCTACAGAATATAATTGCGATCGCAAAATAAAGCTGCGTACATATTGAGCTCCTAAGACCTGGTTACTATTTCGTTTTTATAACATTATTTGAAAATTTTAGTTTATAACCCAAAATTACGTCTTCGGTGTTAGTCTTAATTAGTTTTCTAATTCTTCTAGAGACTTGAACGATATAAGCGAACTTATATTTTTGGTTTGTTGGTAGATGTTCAAAAGTTTCTCCACTAAGAAGTACGTGTCCTTCTCCATCATGATCTTGAATCTGATCTGATATAAGATGTAGTGTGTTGCATTTTTTCAGGCCAAAGTTCATTCCTATGTCATCAGTGAATATTTCTGTACTGTCGAGTAGTACTCTTAAGTTATTTTTGTTATTTGCGTAGATCATCCATGATTTAATTACGTATAAACTGTTCTTTAGTTTGTAGCCCTTATTTTCATATTTAGCAAGAAGTTGAGATAATGGGTTAATTGCGAGGCCAAACAGAGTGAATCTCCTTGGAAGATACCACATCGAACGTAGATCGGCTCAGTAGTAACAGATTCCTTCGTGCTACGTGCTGTCATAATTAATCGCCATGTAGGCATGGTTTTTTCTAAAAACTTTTTGACAGTCCGTAAGCATTTGTAGATATCTAACACTTTCAGTAGCCATTCATGCGATACGCTGTCAAAAGCTTTCTGGTAATCTATCTATGCTGAGATTCTTTTGAGAATTATGAGCATCTTCCAGTATAGCTTTATTTACCATAAGGTGATCTCAAAAGCCTCTAGCATTCCTCTTTGCTCTGGTGCCATAATATTTCATTGTTAATGACAACTTCATTGTTAATGACCTCTTTGGGTCCTCGGTGTTTTCATATTTTGGAATGAGCATAACTCGTCCAGTCGTAAACCATTCTTCCATAGGTTCGGAGCCATCAAGGATCCTGCTGTATAATTTGGCTAGAAGTTTGTGTGGGCTAATAAAATATTTAAGATAATAATTTTGTATTTTATCATTTCCTGGTGATTTCCAATTTTTTAGTTTTCTAATAGCAAATTTAATTTGATCCACGTTTATGTCTTCAAAGTTTTGTTCTTGTATATGATCGTTCAATTGCTCGAGTTGTTTAATCCACTTTGCTTGCTTGTTATATGATTTCGGCTGAGATAGTATATTTTTCCAGAATTCTTCAACTACATTTTCGTTAGGAATGATAGTTGGGGTCTTTGATGTTCCAGAGAGGTCCGAGTAGAATCTGTGTTGGTTATTTTGAAACTCTCGATTTTGTGATTTCACTTTGCTTATTATGTCATATCTTTGTATTCTACCAGCTAGGGCTTTAACTTTTTGTTTCAGTTCTTCTACCGTGTTAACGTGGTCCTGTTTGTTTAAAATGTTGTATTTATTGTAAATTCTTTCCTTGATATGAATCATCTTTCTTGACGTAATCCCTCTTCCTATCTCTGGTAGCCTTACTCTTTTCTAAAGTTTTCAATCTTTCGATTAATTCTGTTTTTCCATGGTGAGTCGGTTTATGATTTTATTGTGTTATTTGGTGTGTATGGTTTTTGCTCGTTATGTATTACAAGTGTTTTGGCTGCAGCGCAAATAACATTATTCATATCTCGGACCGATGACGTTGTTGGTAATACATTTGGTAAGAAATTATTAATTTTCTGTAAGTTTTCAAAGAATTGTTTATTAAATCTTGCTTTAGGTAGGAATTTTCTTTTATCTATGTCTGTTTCTTTGGTTTCAGTCAAAACTTCCAAATAATCCAGTATAAGTGGGTCCTGATCTTCGTTAACAGTATTAACAGTAGTAACAGTTAATGTAGTCGGGTATGGCATTTGGTTGTGTTATATTTATATTGTCACCTTGAGGGCTTTCCATTGGTCGTGTTTCTGCTTGTTGTTCATGAGGGTGGATAATTTTTTGTCTTGATTTGTTTCATTGCCTGTATTGTTGTCTAGTATTGTTTGTATGGGTTGGAAGTCTGGTTGTATAGTTGTGTTATTTATTAAGTTTGATGTTCCAGTTATTTCTAAGTTTGCTATTAGAGATTGCTCCGCTTTGTATTGTATTTGGTTCAATAGTTCTAATGATATTATTTTACGATTAACTATGCTTCGTGCTTGATTTGATAGTTTATTACCATTAAATTTAGAAATGTTAGGGTTGTGCGGGTTTCTTTCTTTAAATATTGTGTATAATCTTTCAATATATCCAACTCCTTGGGCTTTTCGTTTAAAATAGCAGAACATAAGTTCGTATATCTCTTCTTGTGTCCAGTTTCTTCTTCTATCATCATTGGTAGTATATTTTGTAGTGTCATCTGCCAGAACAGCTGAGATATTTTGGCTGTTGGGTATTTCAGCTCTAGTATTGTGATTTTTTTCAGAATTTATGTAAGGTTATCCAGTGTTATTTCTGTTAGTTGTGTAGCTGGGTGAGTCCTTCTATTTGTTATATTCTGATTATCCACTATAACTGGTGTTGGTTGTTCATGTTCAGCTTGGCATTATTTTTCTTTGAGTGTATCAGGGGCTATCACTTTCTCTTTATTATACACCTCGCTTGATTTGATAGAGTGTTACCAGAGAAAATGTGAATTTTGGGGTTTCCTGGGTTTCTCTCTTTGAAAAAGTTGAGAAATGTTTCGATATAGCCCTCTCCCTGCGATTTTGCTTTAAAAAGCAAAACATGACTTCATGTAACTTTTCTTGTGACCACTTTCTTCTTCTATCGTTTTGTGTTTCTGTGGTCTTACTTGTTGTACCAGTGGAGCGTGTGGGACTATCCTTTCTCCGCAAAGTATCGTCAGTAATAAGATGTTGTTCTTGTTGTTCGGCTGTAGGTTTTTCAGGTTGCCCGACTCCCGCCCGCCTGTTCAACAGGGAGTCGCTGACAGTTCGCATGCTGAAACGTCCAGTGTCAGCTCTATACGTGCCCCGGCGACCACCCCCAGGAAGCAGTCTCTTCAATTGTCTCTTTATGTTGAAGGATTGATTAAAATTATATCGGTAATTAGAATAATGTTATTTCGTTTTCCAATGTCCGTCCCTCACATGGTTTTAAATGGAATTCCCGGACGTGGAGCTATCTTAACAAATTATTAATTTTGTTTATATTTCTATTAAGGAATTTCCGTAATATACAGTTAATATGATTTAAACCTGTGTAGTTTTTGGTTTCTTTCGAGATTAATGTTTTTTTCGAATAAGGTGGGGCACTAGCTATAAAGAGTTTCGCACAAATGAACTATGCTTCGTTGGTAGTCAACGGCTTCAGGCAAATGCCGAGCCACTGAAGGTGCTGTATTGTAAATCTTGTTCCGCACTGATTCGTCCCAACCAACATGTTCAAAGTTGTCGCAAGACACCGTTGTCGCTTTTCCAGGGGTAAAGAGATCAATCACTGTAGCTACATTAGTAACCTTACTGCTCATGTTAGCTAGTATCTGTTTTAGTTTGTTAAATGATTGTTTTTTGAACAAGTAATTTTGAGACGGTTTATTCAGAAAACGTGTGGTGATTACTCGGGAAACAATAAATATAAATTTTGTAGAAAAAAAATCGTGTTGACACTTTCTCTGTGATTGACATCAAATGTTACAACATGCAGTGCGTCTGGAACCGAAATACTACAACTAGCACAAAAGATACCAAGAACTTTTCTTTAAAGTAAAGGTGGGGAGAGATGGAAGAACTTCCTCAAAAGGGGAGAGTGCAGAAACCCCCCTTCTTTTAACCTTGAACCTACCAAAAACCTTGAACCTACCAGTACAGAAGTCAATTTTTGAACCATTTGAACCTATCAATACTGAAGTCAATTTTATATCACAAATTCACTTCTCCATCGGCTACGGCGCTGCGGGAAGTGCAGCCCCTTCGCCCTTGCGTAACAAAGCACAGGCACCCGTGCCTAAGCTTTATTACAGCGGGCGGGGGCTGCCTTCCCTTCGCGCCTTCGGCTTTTTATATACACTCTAGGGATAGTAGCCACAAGACTGTATAGAGTCGGAGTGCTCTGATTCGATTTTGAAACAGATTTAACCTATTTTAACCATGAAGTGGAGGTATACTAACCTCCTTTTGAGCAGGATTTCTAGGTAAAAACAAATTCAACAAAAAAATATTCATAAATGTTTTATTTATTCAATCCAAAATTACCAATAAACGAATTACGAATGACAGTAACACATGACGCAGTTTTTTTTTCGTTGCGTTCAGTTTCATCGATATTGCACTATATTTTACACCACAGACAATAAACTAGGACAGATTTGGTTGTCAAACGCCCATTTTAACGTTCCGTTTTCGCCTTTTAACTGATTTGAGGTTAGAAACAATTTTTATTAATTTCTCGAAAAATGTGCATTACCTTTTAATAAATGTGGTAGCGTTATAATCGGGAACCCCACCTCTACTAGCTTTAACCACTTTCACCCCCATACAATTGCCAAACGATACTAAATCAAACCCAACCTAGAATCTTTTGTTTGGTTAATTTAAGTTTTAATTTTGTAACCAAAACCATAGATAAATAAAGGAAGGATAGATTGCTATCTCCTTGTACTGTTCGCAATACTAAAAATAACGTTGCTAGATGGCGTTACTTGTCTCGCTGGAAATAAAATTTGTCATAAATCGACGAAATATAGCATTTTACTGTTCTGGTTCATTATATTTATTTATTTTATGAATAAAAACACAAAATTTTCATAACATCGCATCAGAAAATAGTGAATTCTTAATCAGGTATTTTAACATTTTTTTCATTTAACTTTCGGTGGTAAGCTGGCAATCTAACTAAGCGTGGAGATGGTTATTCTAGATTCCGGTAGATGGCGCACAACGATCAATTAAACAAAATATGTGCATTAAAATACGCTTTATTTACCTAACACACAGTCACACACTACTCATAGGTAACTTTACTCTTTGACTCAACTGTCATGCACGGTTGAGCGATTTATCCTCAGATTTATCGTATTCCATGTGTCGCGTATTGTCGTATTCTAGCAAATTTTTGTTTTTGTGGGCGCAGTATAGTTGCTACACACACACACACACCCTTGTTTGTACAGAGGGCTAATCGAGGACTATGGTTGTATATTAACAATTCGAGGACCCTCTGAAAAACTATGTTAAAGACAACTTACGGCCTTATTTCCTAGATGAAAAGAACCATAACAAAAAATCTGGTTTAGTTAGAGCGGTGACAAAATGCTATCTCATCTTTTGTTTGCTTGACTTTTCTTGACCAGCCCGAGGACTTCTGATACACGCGCAAACAGTCCCAGAGACGTCCTTCTGAGGACATATGTGTGAACCAACCGAGGACTTTAATCCATGTTCAGGGATGTCAGTCAGAGGACCTTTTTTCACACACTTTTCTAGTGTCAAGTACCTGACGAGGACCTTGTGTTAGACTTCCCAAGAACAGACCGTGGACGTTTTTCCGAGTATAACATGTACTAAACGAGGACCACATTTTCTTCACATTCACTTCTAATAAATAAGTACCATCCGAGACCTTTTTTGATTTTCGCGCCGATTTCTTCGTGACATTAACTGAAAAATCTCATGAAGCATCGCTAACTGTAATATTTTGTTTTAGGAGATCCGTTTCCTATACAAAATTTCAGGCCTATTCCTGAGCTAAATTTACATACAAGACGACTTTGATTTATATGACCAAATTCATACTAGAGACTTTGTAAATGATCAATAAAAGGTAAAATGAACCATTCTGTGAAATTCACGAAATAAAATTTGGGCTTCTTACATAAATTAAGTTGGGGTTACTCTTAAATTAGTATAGGGGCACAAAAAACTTTTTTTGTATTATGCAAAAGAGTAATTGAACCTTGGCCCTAATGACTTATCAGGTCTCCAGTATGAATTTGGTCACATAAATTACAGTCACCTCAGATGTATTAACTATAAATTTAATCAAATTCAAATGGTTTATTTTGTAAAGTAGGTAAACATTATACACTTTAATCTAATAAAAATGTATTTTATATAGTAATAATAAACGTACTTACACTAAATGTTTATTTAATTCATGCAGAAATATATATACGATTCAAGTAATAGGTAAAATTTATAATGATACAAGGTGAAATTAAATCAACCGCCCGAACCCAAACCGGAGACCCGGCCAGCGACCAGGAAGAGGCCGACCAAATCCCACCTTTAATATATATACAACATACTAATAGGTTACATATATAAATGCATGCCTACCCCCACCCATTCGATTAGTCTTGTTAAGAAGAAGGGCAAGAAACTTTGCAAGATCATGTCTTTTTTTGCATATTTCCTTTTTTTGACATATCTGCTACATTCTTAAACTTAAACTAGACTATTTACTTATACCTTCTTTAAGTTAAGGGATAAGAACATACAAGACAGCAGTAATTTACGATTACCATCATCCAAGTATTCACTTATTTTATAATATGCCTTTTTCAGTTATCTTTGCTTAATATTGCTTAATTTGCTTTTGCTTACAGTTTAAACTTATTCTATGACAAAGTTAGGATCTCCTTTGGAAGTTTATTGTAAAATCCTATGCCAGGTCCATCAAAAGAGGTACTCACTTTGACAAGTCTGATTTTTGGAAAAGCCAGTTTATGTTTATTTCTGGTTTCTTTACAGTGTTGTTCGCCAATTCTCGGGAAAGAATCAATTTTTTTTCTGACATATCTAAGAATTTGGTAAATAAATTCACAAGAAACAGTTAACATATGAATTTCTTTGAATTTTTCTCTTATTGAATCCCGGTGCTTCATATTATAAATTGCCCAAATTGTTCTCTTTTGCAAAACAAAGACTGTGTCTATATCCCTGGCTCTACCCTACAACAGAAAACCGTATGACATAATACTGTGAAAGTAACTAAAATAGACTAATCTAGCAGTATCTACATCAGTAATTTGCCTAATAATTCGTCTAACAGCGTATGCGGCTGAATTAAGCCTACCCCAGAGGGCTTCTATATGAGGACCTCACTGAAGACGAAAATCTATTGTAATGCCTAAAAACTTAATTTCCTTAACTTATTCGAGTTTGGACCCCTCAAAAGCAAATTAACATCCTTTTGAATAACGTTTGGTAACGTAAATTTTATAAATTTTGTCCTTTTTGCATTTAAAATGTTTCATGATTAACGCAATCGAAAGCTTTTGAGAGGTCACAAAAGACACCGAACGCAACCTGCTTTTCTCCCCAAGCATCAAATATGTGCTTTATTTAAGTAACTCTTGCATCTGTGATTCACCTCCTTCTAGTAAATCCGTATTTTTCACAGTAGGTCACAGTTCACAGTTCGATAATCTAAGTTACACGTTTTATTGTAGCGAATAACTTAAATATAATTTTTGACTTACTTACTTTCAATATTTTTTTGAAAAATTTCTTTGGGCCAGGGTTCAAACCTGCAACATCTTGCTTACAAGGTAAGCACTCTAACAACTGCGCGACCAAGGTTCTCACCTTGGTCGTTTAAATTCTCAAACGCAGAGGTATAGTATGCGTGCGACACAGCGGGAGTGCGGGCGAGTACTTACTTGTCAGTATGAAATCGCCTACAATCCAGTCGCGTAATATAGGTTTGTGTTCGTTTTACCTGACCACTGGTAATAATCACATATTCACATACTAATCGATCAATGCAGGAGCGTTATACGATCGATAGTCACCGTCACTACAGTAACATGTAGTATCGAGTAAAATTGTTAATTCCTTTGGGAATTTAAAAGATTTTTTTTAATTCTCGTTTAGCCAACGCTCAGGTAGATACAATTTTAAATAGAAAAGACAAATATTTACGTGAAAAATTTACTCGGGTCAGGATTTAAACCTGCGTTCTCTTGCTCACAAGGTCTACCATTTAATTTACTGAGCTCTACAACTTGCCCTGTAAGCAAGTGGTCGCAGGTTCGAATCTTGGCCCAAGAAAATTTTTCATAAAAATATTTGTCTTTTATATTTAAAATTGTATTTGCCTGAGCATTGGCTAAACACAAAGAAAGTGAATACTTTAAATAGCATGTTTAGGGTAATGTACCTATAAGGTACAAAAGGAACCTTTATGGTGAGACTCCGTTGTCCGTCCGTCCGTATGTGACAGCCTCATAACTTTAGCACCGTTAAAGATAAAGAAATGAAATTCCACACAAAAATAGCAATAATTTGCCCACATACCACAGTGAAAAAAAAAAATTAAAAATCTGAAATTGTTCTAAATATTTCTGAAAAAAAACTGAGAAAAATAAAAAATATTGCCCTAAAAATACAATATGGATATCAAACTGTAGATATTAAAAAGTTGATTGCAAAAATATATATTTTTACTATATTTACTGACACTGATTTCGAGAAATATTAAAAAAAACACAAAAATATGTATGTCTCCTTATCTCCGAAACTGGTAGAACGAAAAATATGAAAAAAATTACAATTATAGATCATAATTGGGCAATTAAAGGAAAATTATAGCAATTAAAAAAAATTGACCACAAACGAAAACTAAAAAAAAAAATAAGTAAAATAAATAAAAACAATGTTTTATAAAAATACAATATGGGTATCAAATAGTAGGTATTAAAAAGTTAATTTTAAAAATATATAGTTAAGCTATGTTTAATTGCATCTATTTTAAGAAATCGTTGAAAAACCATAAAAAATGTATATGTCCTCTTATCTCCAAAACTGGTGGAAAAAAAAAATTGAAAAAAATCATGTTTATAATATGTATTTACGTTAAGATAACATGAAAAATAAAGCGTTTGAGAAATTCACCAAAAAAAAATACAAAATTAAATTTATCATCTACAATACGAAACCCTAGGTATGCGAGTCTGACTCGCATTTGGCCGGTTTTTTTATTTTGACATTTCACAAATTCTAACGTATCATAGTGCGCACTGCGCACTACAGCGTTACATGCAAACATGCATGTGTGAATGAATGAATGAATGAATGAATGAATGAATAAACACTTTATTGCACACAAATAAGAAGACAAGATACACACAAAGAACAGATAGAAGGCAAGGGCGGACTTATTCCTAAAAGAAATTTCTTCCAGTCAACCTTGGGAAAACATAAACACATTTTTGTTTGTTTGTGTGAGTACCTTTTACTATTGTATGTATTACTATGTAACGCTGCCAGATCGTGCGGCTAGCTGATGACTACGACGTTGCCGCTCCGAATGTTTACTGCATCTTCGCAACTTACTAAATATGAGCATTTGAACGAGTGTTGCCATTTTACCAGGTGTTCCGTAGTTCCGGTATGCAATACGGAAATTTTATCTCTTGAGGTCTAAGCATTCTCAAGTTTTTGTCTATCCTGACAATAAACACGAAATAAAAAAATAGGTACCTATGTCTTGTATTTACAATATTTGTATATTTGTTGTGTGAGCCTGGTGCCTTTGGCCTATTGTGTTATTGTGCCAGAAACAATCAAGACAGTGAAACTGCTGCCAAGGAAAAAAAAATATCCCTATAATTATCCGAGATGGAGTTTTCAAAATGATTAAAAAGCAGATCTATTTCTATCAGGTTTGTAAAATTAATGTTCAATCAATCAATTAATACAGCCGTAACAGTCAACGGCAGGAGTTGGGGTGTCAAGGTTTGGGAGGGGGGGAGAGGGTTGGAAGGGATCCCCTGGTACCGCTCCCCCCACAAGAAGATCCTTAGTTTTTTGGGGTCCCGTACCCAAAGGGCCAAATGTAGCCCTTTTAATTTCACTCTGCTTGCTGTCTGTCCGTCCATTCATAAGTTACGTGGGTCTCTAGCTCTTAGATGGAATGAGTTACAGAGCTGAAATTTTGACATTTTACGATGAATGTTGACCCAAAACTAAATATGTTTTTATTTATTAACAAGAAATTTAAATAACATAAATGATACAAAATTATAAATAACACAAAAAATTGCCTTAGTTAAATAAATATTTAAAAAAATATTTGAAATTTAATAAATAAGTTTATTTTTAAACCGAATATTAAATCAAAAATAGATTTTTTGTATTTTTCAGGCAAAATGGCCGATTTTTTCTTACACTGGCTTAGGGTGTCGATGTCTCAAACTCATTAAGGGTCCGAGTTCGGAAATTGGGCTAAAACAGGGTTTGGAATCATCACTTTAGATTTCAAAATCATAATAAAACATAAAAAATATAAATATACATAAATAATAAACATATTTCAAAATAATAATAAAACATAAAAAAACATTATAAAAAATACAGTTTTCAGACACGATTTATAGTTTTTCCAAATGATGCAAATGTTGCAAAAAATTCAAAATAACTGAAGTTTTCCATGCGTGGCTGCGGACTACAGCAAGGTAGGCAGTTACAAAATAAAAGAGTTCGCAGGACTTATTTCCGAGGAGCGCTGACCCACCCTTAAGTAGAGTACAAACAATTTCAAAAATTAAGAAATAGGGAGCCGTCGAAGTGGTTAGTTTTAGACCATTTTTGTTATTGAAATAGCTTGTTAGGAATTTGAAATATCTGTATATTATTATGTATCATATACCAAACTGTTTTAAACAACAAATACTAAACCACTGATCTGTTGTGTAGTTTGTAAGCTGTGACCAAATCAATTAATCATCCCATGTACGGAACCGTAATAGAGCGAAGCCCGACTTGCACTTTTCCGGCTATTCTATTAAATTTTAAACAAATTCTCCTTGATGAATGACAAATGTGGAAAAAGCGACAAAAGTATGTCAGGATCGTGGCTTGTAAAATATCTTTGTAAAATGTCTACAAAATAATACAAATCAAAACACGAAAATAATTAATTATTTGTAGGTGTTCGAACCTAGATCTAGATATATACCATGGTGTGCAATGTTAGTTCACGTCACAATCAAACGCGCAACATGATTTTCTATCGATGTGACCGAAGTTTATTATTACTACTTAATTACTATAGTGACAATTTACATGACTGTGTAAGATTTCTTGTAAAGAATATACAGAGATCGAATAGAATAAAAGTTGGCAATTCTTTGCCACTAGACTGATCTCGATGACCGCGGGCGCTGGGACTGGTGTATAAGTTATTCACTCCAGACGAGTGTTAGCTCGGCGATTGCATTGAGACATAGTGATTATCAATTTTATATTTTGTGATTATCAAACAAGTTGCACAATATCAGAAGACTTACTTTCTAAAATATTTTTTGTTTACTGTGCGAAAATAAATTACTAAATCTAAGCAATAAGTTTAATTTAAAACAAGTAGTTTGCTTTCATACATACTAACTGTTACGTTGTTATTATTTTTTGTATGTTCATTGTGTAAAATCTATGATTACCAATCGAGGACGGAAAAATCACACACCTTCGTCTTGTAAATGCGTCCAGACGAGGACCTGAATACACTTTGTCAGGAAAAGCTACCCATCCGAGCTCCATGAGTGTAAATTAACACACAAGTCCCCATAAAGTACCAGCAACATGACTAGAGTGTTAAAGGTAGTGTGTGAAAATCGATAGTGGCGCCGCCTGGTGGTCACACACTGTCGGTGTGTGAACATGAATGATCGTGACCAAACCGAGGTTTTCCTCAGATTTCCTTATTAAATATATCAAAAGGATCATAATCGCGTGTAGAATACGGTACTGTAATTAAGTCTATCCGGGGACCCATGTAAAAGTCCTCGGTTGGAAAACGTCCTCGAAAGTTCCTTGTGTATTCAGGTGCACGTCCTCGAAAAGTACTTAAAACAAACACACACACACACACACACACACATCGAATTTCGTTTCATCAACTGTTCGATAGATGGCACTAGGTATGTCAAAATTTATCTAGTATAGTAGCGACATCAAAAATAATAAGTCAAACTACTAGGTACCGGCGAAAATAATAAGTTTTACGCGGGCTTTGTTCTAATATATGGAGTGAGCAATCTATCCTTCCTTTATTTATCTATGCCAAAACGTAGACAATGCCATGTTCCATTTACTTCTTATCCATTCATCTCATCACTGATTACTGCAAATCGTTTTTAGTGGAGTTTTGAAATCTCAAAAAAAAAGGATTTTAAAAGATCATTTATACTTAGATACATTTTATCTAAGATACACGAACCTACTTCTACCCCCAAATTACAAGTTTGTACCTATATTTCATTACGAAATATCTCAAGTCAAAGTTCCCTTATTTTGTCACTGACTGACTGATTGACTGACTGATCATCAAAAGTCTAAAGATGTTCTAGCAGGCCTACAAACTTGAAATTTTGCATGCGGTTAGTGTTAAGTGTACACAGCAACAAACAAATATAAAAATGTTATTTGCGGTTGGTAATTTAATATTTCCATACAAAGTCTATACAAAATGTATGTTTCCAGCTGCATCTATAAATTTGTATGACACTAGATGACGTTGGTGGTATGCTGCTTTGCATAAAAATTCTACCTCGTGACACTAGATGGTAAAAAGTGTAAAAAAATGTATACCTTTATCTCCGAAAATAGAGCAATTAGTAAAAATAAAAAATGAAACCGTTAAAGTGCGAAAAATAAAAAATAAAAGTAAATAACTACAATATAGATGCCATAGCTACATTAAGGCGACAAAAAACAAAGCGATAAAACGGTAGCGCTTGACAAACAATTCGGTACCTTTTTAGTACGGAACCCTAATTTTCATTACTTTACTTTAAAGTATTTACTACAGACTGCCCAAAGTTAAAACTTGTACTTGTATGTATTACCGTTCTAAAGATAGAGCCTTTGGTTGTTATAATAATCTGTTCCTTGGGTAAGGAACCCTAAAAAGGGTAGTTTATAATGTTCGACATATTCACATTTCGTAATTAAGTCACTAAAAAAACGGCTAAGTGCGAAAAGGGTTCCGTACCCGCAGACAATACGGGTACGGAACCCTAAAAGTAAATTGCAACAACATAGATGCCATAAAACCATCAAGGCGACAAAAAATCGATAAAACGGTAGCGCCTGACAAACAATTCGGTACCTTTTTAGGAAGGAACACTAATTTTTATTATTTGTTATTTTACAGTGCGCGCCAATCTTTTAGTCGCCTCTGAAGGTAGCCGCACGAGGCGACGCAATAGCCGTTTTACGGTGTCAGGGGGATGCAGTGTTGGGAAATGGTTGGTGCGAAATTATAGTGTTTCCAAGCAAAAAAATATTGTACTTTTGGGAGAATTATTGTAAAATATATTGTATTTTTGGGAGAATTATTGTATTTTTTCGGCATATTTCTTTAATGGATTGACTTAGTTTTTGATACAGATTACCCCTCTGAAAAAATGCAAGTGTTGCTTGCAAGAGGAAACAACTTGAAAATAAAAGAAAGAGCCACAATTTCTCAATTGTTTAATCAGGTATAGAAAATTAATTTAAACAAACAGTAATGTGATTAATTGTACAGCAACAACCTGCAGTTGAACATATAGGTACCTGTGTATTATTATCACTTTTTCAAAGTTATCAAAGTTGTTTACAAACATTGTTTTTATCTAAGTTTACAAACATCATTTCCTCTATTGGAATGAAAAATATGTGTGGGTGGGAGTTACATACGGGATAGAATCTCGCCCTCACTCTGGATCGCCCGCAGATCAAGCTACTACTTCAAAATAGATTTTTAACAGACTCTGCAAAAAATGACAAAGAAATAGACATAGACCGATACTATAGAAGAACCTCAGACAAATAAACCAATAGACAAAACGTACTACCCAAAACTTCATTTCGACTCCTAAAGACTCCTGTCCAAGTCACCAAATTATAATGTACTGTTTTACTTTTCTTAAGTGGCAACATTTGCAATCCTTTGTAATTTGGTCGTGTTATAGCTTGTGTTTACATTAGGAAGTAAGTCGGCAGATTTTTAAACAAAATTTTATTTAAGTTGTGTTTTGCTGCGAATTATCGTATGGAAAAGGGTTGAAGATACAAGGACAATGTCCTGCTACGTGCGTGGTTGCAGATTCCATTCGGGGAATAAAGAAAACTCGAACAGCAATATCAGTTTTCACAAGTGAGTAAAAAGTGATGTTTTCCTAGTAAATGAACCATAAAATGGAATTCCATCACGTAATACAGCATTTTACGACGTGTCGTTTTCATATAGTAACGTAAATATAGCTTTTAGAATAAAAGTAAATCCTAAAATCATTAAAATAATTAAATCCGTTTTGAGGTTATTAGTGAAGTCAAAACAGTTGTCGGTAATTTTACTGATATTGTGCTAATATGAAGTATTGATTCAGCTTATTTTACTTAAGGTTCCCCAAAAATGAAGACATTCCTAAACGATGGTTTGTTGCTATTAGCCAAAGTTGGAAACAGCAAAAAAACTAATTGGAAAGTGTTCTCAAGGCACTTTGAGTCCTAAGTGCTTTCTGAAAAGAACTATTGCGACCACGCTTAAAAGACGATGCGGTGCTCACCTTGAATTTACCTAGTAAAACAGAAGTTTTTTTGGTTGAATCCTTCACTACGCTCGAAATTCTAACTTAGAATCACGAGTCTTGCTCGAGATTCAAACTCGGCACTCTCAACAAAAATAAACTTTGCTCTCTTGTTGCAAAAACTTTAATGCTTTTTTACTACTATCTGTTTAAAAATGACCAATAAATTTTGTGTTTAATTCTAGGATTGAGGACTGCAATGAAACCATCAAAAGCTGTCTTTGTAGTGCGTAAATTGAAAAAATTCTTGCATTGAAAAAAATGTCTCCAAGCCCTGAAAGGACCTGCTAACAGCATGCCTCTAATGAGTGTAAAAGACAGAGGAGGGCTGACTAAGCCATCAAAAAGCATTCAAAAAATCTGCCAAACTGCAAAGAAACTCCTGAGAGAGTTTGAGGCTGTAGTTACAAATAAGTGTACGAAAACCACAGCACTTCACATCTATGATAAAACAAATTTCACAAAGATTATTGGTACAGATAGACGTACTTGACGACCAACATGACCGTTAGTTGGTTAACTCCGTGTTCGACACGTATTTGAAACTTAGAATACATCACATGACGAAGGAAATTACTTCACCCATCGAAAATATACGCTCATTTCTGACAAAAACAATAATTTTCAAAGGTCAATAAATACGTTTATTTTTGGCTGCTTTGTAAATCTTAATGACATGCGAAAATCAAACGTACTCAGTGGAGAAAATTGAGAAATTGAACAACCATTAAGTTTGAAAAAAATTAAGCTTCTCATTAAAATAATTCAATTATGCATTTTGTATGCGAAGGTCAATATGTTATTTTTATTTTTGATGTTTTTATATAATAATATGTAAAATAGTAATTCTGGAGATTGCAACAAATTGTTTCTTTTATCCTCTGATTATATTTCTGAGTTTTATTATTTTTATCATTATTTCACAACTGTTTGAGAGGGATCCTTTTGAATGTTAAGGAGGCTTGTTTTCATGGCGGCGCTTTCCTCTCAAAATATGTATTTTTAGTGGGAGTGGACCGTGTGTGTGTGGATGTATGTATGTAAACGTGGTATTCTTAGTTTTGAAAATAAAGTTGATTATTTCATTCCATAAATATTTGGCAGGTTTCTCAATTTCATATATTATTTTATCTACTCCCATACTACAATAAGGTAATTGCATCATCAGAATCAGTTTTATAAGTACCTATACTGTTTATCTGATAATATTACATTATAACACCGTGATTCCGCGCTGCTATTGGCCCAATTTACTATAACACCGCTAGAGAGCCAATCAACAACAGCGACGAGAAATAAGTCCCGACCTTATTTCTCAAGCCACGCCCACTTTATCCTAGTTGCTTCTAATTGGTACTCAAGGCAGCATTACCGGTCGATGAACTCGGGGTTCATGAACGAGTGTTCTTCTCATTTTTCGTGAAATTGTTAGTTGAAAATATGATTAAAATACGATATTTTTGATGGTCGTAGATTAAGTATTGTGTCCAACTGAACATAAATAGACATTTCGACACTTGTGCAAAACTATTACGAAACTCACTTAGTTCGTTTCGTTAATAAGCACTCGTGTCCCAATGACTTGAATTATGTTACAGTTGCACAAAATACTATGATAATCTATGTAGTTTTCTAAGTGTACAACAAGGTATTATTAAGGCTTTTTTTTATCCAAATCGATATCGATAAAGTCTTCAAACCGGTAGTCCGATACATGCCTAGTTGCAAGCGTTTGAAAGATAGGGCTGTAGCCGGCTTGAAATCGACGTACTGATAAAAACACTGTCTTCTTGTTTTTTCATACTGAGAGTTGTATATGTGAAAGTAGCATAGCTTTACCATCCTAGGTTTCTGCTTAATTAGATCTTATCTATTGGTTTATTGGTCTGAGAGAAGAACACACATTCTCTCAGGAAAATTCTCTACTTTTGTTTTTAAAATTCAGTCCAGTATAAGCAAAGGAAACGCAGCCCAATCAGCCTATTACTTGTTACAATGGTACTGTGTAGAGACACAGAATAAATACATAATAATAATAATAAATATATAGTTGAATCAAAAAGGGTTTTCTCAGAGATTTAGTGATGGGTTCGTTCATTTTGAAAATTTTAAAGTTGCTTGTCAAAGTTGTCAATATATTGTACCTTTATTGTAAAAATCTCAAAATATTGTACAAATGCGTACAATAATGAGAAAGCTACGTTTTATGGTACAACTTGGTTTCGTATCACAAATTATTGTAAGAATACAATAATTATTGTACATTTCCCAACACTGGGGGGACGTTACAGGAGCGAGAGCGCGGAGCACACCCGCCTGCGTGCCGCACCAAACCCCCCCGCTCGCCATTTAGAAGGTGTCAACACTATGCGTTAGTGTTAGTGCTACGTCCGTACACTACACATGCGCGCGTTCCATGAAAAGTACATTCGAGGAAAAAATTCCATGATACGTTAAGTTTATCGTTGAATCTGTTTGTTATTATTTTTGTTGCGTTTATTTGTTGTTTTGTTGATTTAGTTTGTTAAAGTTTATAGTTGTTGTAATGCCTCGCGGACGTTATAGCGTTTTATGGCGACAATGTAGGAAAATGGTGTTCATATTAATGCGTTTTATTAATATAGTTAAGATCGCACTAAAATAATAAATAAATAATGAAATAGGTATGTACAACAAGTACACCTTCCCACGTATAGTAAACATTTAATAATCAACCGTTGATATTATTGTTTCCTTGACTGTACCTGCGCAAGCTTGCACTCGTAACTCAATCAGAGGTGACTAAAAGATTGGCGCGCACTATACTTTTTAAAGTAGTCTGCCTAAATTTTCAACTTGTAGGTACTTGTATGTATAACCGTTCTAACGATAGAGCCTTTGTTATAATAATCTGTACTTTGGGTAAGGAACCCTAAATCACTTTGGGTGTTTTGGTCAACAATAGTGATAGAATATTGTGAATTAAAATCGCCGTAACCTGTGTAGTGTGTTGTTAAATGGAAAAAAAGTGCGGGCTGTGCCTTTTCGTGTGTTTTTTTTTAACCCTGTTGTATTTGCGTTATAAGGCTATCATTATAGCGGAAACGACAGGACAGTGACTTAGACAGGACATACCTTTCAGATGATCCTCAACAGAAGAGTATAGTGCATATAAACAGTAAAAACTATACCGTCAGACATGGCTGTATGGGCTAAGATCCCTTTGCCTTTCCAATTAGTGGAAAAATGAAAAAAAAATGGCACTCACAAACAAAGAGTACTATGAATACCGGAAACTCACAATTTCAAATTATAGATGGCATGGCATCATGGCAGACATGGCAGTTGAATAATCACATCACGCACACATTATCAGAAGCCAAAACAAGAAAATTAAAAAAATTAAATTGGATTATTTTGCTATAATGGGTAAGTTATTCCAATACGCTTAAGTTTCTACCTATAATTCGTGTAGGGTTGCAATCATCCCTGTTGCTTCTAAATCTAATGTAGGTAGGTACGAAGCGTCTTTGTGCTCTGAATTAATGTGCCCAAGCCGCTACGCTACGGTCTTTCATCGGGCCAGGGGGGTCTAGCCCGCGCTAGGCAAGTCAATTATCCATCCAGCCTTTAGTTAGCGTCTAAGTTGCCTCAGCTCTGAAACTTTATACTTTCACGTAGTGAGTAATTGCAAGAGGCCTGCCTGTCCTCCATTTAGATGCCTAGAATATATTTAATAATGGACAGTTAACAGTCGATATCTCGCCTGAGCTAGAATCTCGCGAGATTGCATTGCCTAGCAGTCGAGAAGTCAGATCTAGCAAATCTAGGCGGTGCAAATTGCAGGTGGCGGTATGTCCCAAGCAACATTTAGGCTGAAAAAAAAACTTTATTCCAGTTCATTAACAGCTAAACGCTTTAAAATAGATGAACAAGAGACTCAAAACTTTCTTAGAGCTGTACAATAGCATAAATTATGTAGTTTAAACAGTGCAGCTGGGTAACGGCTGTACACATTACGAAATTTTTACTTTTAGCTTGTAAATAGCATTAAAAACACTAAACATAAACGGTGTAACTACAAAACGGTGTTTAACTTTAGACAGTGTTTAAATCTGTTGCTGTCACTTTTTACGATATGAAAGAAAAAGCGACTTATGTAAATACTTTATTGCACAAAATAAATATACAATGCACAAAGGCGAACTTAATGCTAATTAGCATTCTCTGCCAGTTAGACTTGATAATAGCTGATCAATAGATATTTTCTACACCCTGTGACAGCGATGCGCTTTACAATAGTGTAATTAAATGCTATGGTTTGGATAAGAGCATAATTTTACTCTATTGTACTGCCGACACGATTAGTGTAGGTTTATTCTATTGTACAGCGCTCAGTGTTTATATGGCAAAACTGTAGATGATTGTACAGCTCTGAGTGTGTATGTGGATGATTATCCAGCTTATCTATTATTTTAATGTTTAAAGCGAAATTTTAAGCTGTTGTTCAGGTATTGCACACGTTTCTCGAATGTGTATACAGGTTAGGTTAATTATTGTGTAAGTATATAGCGTATATTATATTACGTTCGTATAGAAATACATCAGTACATTGGAAATACAGAATATACGTCATGTTAAGTGTTTATTTCTTTGAAATTTACAAAGACTACTAAATAAATACATAATAAATAGTTTATTTTCTATAGACAAGTATTATAAACACAACATACTTGGTCTTAGGTCGAATAAAACAATTGATATTTCATAAAATTTGTCGATAATATCGATTATCTCGAGAGCGCATGAGTTTTTTGCTTATTATTAATATACACATTCACAAAAAAATTGCAACCGCAAGCAAAATAACACTAATAATTGAAATATGTTATGTGATAAATTACTTCACATTTATCTAATGGCGTTCAATTTATAAAGTCTAGAGACTAACATCTAAGAGAATAAATGATTCTCGTAGTAATTTTTAGTTCATAGTCTTTTAACAGCCTAAGACCGTAAGTCATCTTAAAAATAGCAGTTTTTGTAGAACTGTAGCTGTATAATAGAATTTAATTAATCCCTTACTCAGACTTCATGCGAAAAAACTGCTGTTACCCAGCGGATATACACTTAACGCTGTATAATTTGGGACCCCTTTTGGAGGAATCACGGCTGTGTAGCCGGATATACAGCCTCTATACAGCTATGTTATACAGCCTAACGTATTCAAAAAATTCCTAGTACAGCTATTACACAGTTTCAGATGCTATCTGGGGTAAGGCACATAGGTGTAATTCTAATTTCATTAAAGTTCTTGCAAAAGCAGTAACACTCTATCTGATTTCAATAGTTGATAATGTGTTTTGTATATTTTCTTTTAAGTTTGTATAACATTATATATGCTGTAATTAATTTCAATCTCCATGTAAGGGTTAGTCTTATTTGTTTTTCCTATATTTGAGAGTAATCAAACATAATTTCTTTCTCTTTTCTCGAAATACCTTTAGATTGACAACTGAGAGAATTTCCTCCCCATATAAACTTATATTATTTTATATTATTATATAAAATATTTAGCTATTAGACATCTTCAAAGGGGGTTGGGGGAGGAAGCCCCCCCCCCTCCTAAAGTTTCATGTGGTGCAAATGATTAGATTTCATTACCTACCATACAACAATTCTTTCGAGAGTGGCGCTGGTGAGCCTATTATAATTATACACCTGATCCTAAGAAAAGTGGTCATTAATATTGGGTCAGAGTGTGGATTAGGGGAAATAATCTTCTGCACTGAACTATTTCTAGGTTGTCATAAAAAAATTAACCATGAAGACCCATTGACCCATTCCTAGTGTATTTTTGTAATCGCCAAAGTGGAAATGCATCCAAATAGAGAAAAAAAAAATTAAAATTTTGAAGTTAAATCACTTTTCCTGATACTTCTCATTGGTTTATTGACACAAACTTACTTCTAGAATAGCTTCGACGCTGTGGGAAGTGCAGCCTCTTCGACCTTGCGTAACAAAATACAGGCACTCTGGCTTTTTATATGTTCACTCTAGGGGTAGTAGCTATAAGACTGTTTCATAACCTCTTTTACGGATCAGTATCTCTTCCACCCGTTGGCAATCTGCTTGTTGATTTCCTTTCTGTTTTCTGGTCATTTAGGGAGATTATTTGGCCAAGTTACTTTTGACTTTACACCTTTTATATGTTTTTTGTATTGTTTCAGAGAGCAATTATGACTTCATTTATAAAGAATGCTTACAGAAGAAGGATAATGATGATGAAATGAGCATCACAGGAGGGGTACTGTTACTAAACACATACATTTAAACTGTTACTACATTCTGTCTGTCTAGTTATAGCTTTGTAAAATAAAAATGCTTTTGTATAGTCTCCTTTTTCTATCTTAGTTATGAGATTTTCGTCAAAGTTAAAAGTTTAATATGTTGTTTTACAGGTTAAGGAAAGACTGAATATTACGATACAATACAGGAAAAGCTGCCGTCTATCAGGATTTGATGTGGGAAGAGATATTTCAAATGATGAAATTCCTGGACCAGCACCACTAACTAGAACCCAACTTGCACTAGAACAGAAAAAACAACGACTAGAAAAATGGAAGGAGGAAAGAGAAAAAAGGAAGAGGGAGGCAGCCAAACAAAAAAAGAAACCATTTGTGGCTGGAGTTTATCATGCACCACTCTATCGTCCACCAAAACCAAGAGCAAGGCCCAGCACGTCTGGCTGTGTGACACGTTCAACTACACGAGCAGCAGTACAACTTCAGTCCTTTGCACCAAGAAATGCCACATTTCGACCTCCAAAACTGGAAATTTCCTCAAATTTATCTTTACCTCAAGATCTTCAAAATAACAATGAAATGAACGAAGAATGTATTCTAACTTTCAATCCGATTCCTCCTGACACCCTAGAGGTTACAAGATCCCAAACAAATATGAGCACTTTAGCTTTTGGTTTAACTATATATATGACCCAAATCTTTGCACAGATAAACAGATGTCTCTGCTGCAGGCACGAGTTGTAGAATGACAAGAAGCAGACGGACAATAGCGACAATCAGCAACATTGCCACTAAGAAAATCAGTCCAAAGAAGCAGAAGAAGAAAACACCAAAGAAAATTCTTCTATTCTCTTGTCATATTACAGAAGGAATCAGTTTCCAAGCAGAAGGAAATCCTGAAAATTCTTATGGAATCTCCTATTCTACCATCAACAAAGACCTCAAGGAGATCTGTACATAATGCAACAGTCACTGTAACAACTAAAAGTAATATTCCAAAGAGTGAGTCCAGCTCAGAAGAAAGACTTAGGTCCCCAAGAGAAAGAACTGAAACTAAATCTCCTAAAGAAGTAATGGTTAGAACTCCAGAACAGTAACGGTCTCTCGGGGCAAGAGCAATCTTAGGAAGGAGTTAAAGATAAAGCTTAGAGAAGGTAAGAATAAAATTTTTGTTCTTTCTATCCTTGAGTAGATTTTTGACTTGTTTGTCTCAAGCTTCGTTTGTGTGAAGACAAAACACTTCCCTAGCCGATTTACAAGCTGCTAAGGTGACATGCAATTTGGGTTTCATTAAAATTAGGGTGAGTTGACATCATAAATATCTTGAAAACAGATTTAACTCACTTTTTTATCTGTACAAAGAGGCGCAGGTCGAGTGTAGGAGTCGCCTGTACTTGAAGAGTCGTGATCTAGCTCGACCATTCCCTCTTTGCACAGATAAAAAAACCGGCCAAGTGCGAGTCAGACTAGCGTACCTAGGGTTCCGTATTCTGTCTGTCTGTCTGTCTGTCTGTCTGTCTGTCTGTCTGTCTGTCTGTCTGTCTGTCTGTCTGTCTGTCTGTCTGTCTGTCTGTCTGTCTGTCTGTCTGTCTGTCTGTCTGTCTGTCTGTCTGTCTGTCTGTCTGTCTGTCTGTCTGTCTGTCTGTCTGTCTGTCTGTCTGTCTGTCTGTCTGTCTGTCTGTCTGTCTGTCTGTCTGTCTGTCTGTCTGTCTGTCTGTCTGTCTGTCTGTCTGTCTGTCTGTCTGTCTGTCTGTCTGTCTGTCTGTCTGTCTGTCTGTCTGTCTGTCTGTCTGTCTGTCTGTCTGTCTGTCTGTCTGTCTGTCTGTCTGTCTGTCTGTCTGTCTGTCTGTCTGTCTGTCTGTCTGTCTGTCTGTCTGTCTGTCTGTCTGTCTGTCTGTCTGTCTGTCTGTCTGTCTGTCTGTCTGTCTGTCTGTCTGTCTGTCTGTCTGTCTGTCTGTCTGTCTGTCTGTCTGTCTGTCTGTCTGTCTGTCCGTCCGTCCGTCCGTCCGTCCGTCCGTCCGTCCGTCCGTCCGTCCGTCCGTCCGTCCGTCCGTCCGTCCGTCCGTCCGTCCGTCCGTCCGTCCGTCCGTCCGTCCGTCCGTCCGTCCGTCTTTATCGGCCTGATAAACATGAATACCCATGCCAATTACAGCTTTCTAGTACTAATAGGACAGACAGACAGACGGACGGACCATAAAAAAAAAAACCTGTACCACTTTATCGGCCTGATAAACATGAATACCCATGCCAAATTACAGCTTTCTAGTACTAATAGGACAGACAGACAGACAGACAGACCGTCCGTCCGTCTGTCTGTCTGTCCTATTAGTACTAGAAAGCTGTAATTGGCATGGGTATTCATGTTTATCAGGCCGATAAAGTGGTACAGGTTTTTTTTTTATGGTGCCTCCCCTACACGTAAAGTGGGGATGATTTTTTTTTCTCGTACATCCCCTAGTGTGGGGTGCCGTTGGATAGGTAATTTAAAAATATTGGGCGTGTGAGAAGACCATTTTTCGATCCAGGGTTCCGTTTGCGAAATTTTAAACTTAAAAGTGTTAATTTTTGTTAGAGTCAAGTGTCCCCCTCCTGATGGCGAAACGGTTATATTTGGTGACGTGAAAAAAATCACAGCAGTAGTATACATAACGAAATTAACAGGAAAACTATTACAGCTAAGTAGGCTTTACAAGTTAACGAGTACAGGTTGCGCCAAAGTTTTAGTCCCCTCTAAACACAAGGCGATTCGCACAGCAGGCAAAATTTATGGGCCGTTCTTGGGAAGAGCAACTTCCGAGCGGACCAGAAGTTTGGCGCGATTTGTATTATTATAGATAATGGTACGGAACCCTTCGTGCGCGAGTCCGACTCACACTTGGCCAGTTTTTTAAAGATTTCTCGAAAGCAGTGCCCGTATATATAGTAAAAGTATATATGTTTACAATCAACTTTTTAATATCTACAATTTGGTACCCATATTGTATTTTAAGGATAATATTTTTATTTTTCTTACTTTTGTTTTGGAAATATTTTGAACAATACAATTTTTATTATCTTTAACGATGCTATACGGCTGTGACATACGGACGGACGGACAACGTAGTCTCATCATAAAGGTTCCTTTTGTACCTTTTAGGTACTAAGGAACCCTAAAAATCAATTAAATCCGTTTTTTAAATATTTAAATGGATTTATGAAATTAATTTGAAGGGGGTACTGTGACTACCAATCCGCGTTGGGAAAGTGTGCGGGACTGCTGCCGAGGACGAGGATGGTGACCTGGAGAACGTAGACCACTTCCGACGTCAGCTCGAATCGGATGTGGCGAGGATCTCCGCTCTCTGCGACTCTTGGGAAGACCACAACCGACAAACAGATCTTCCGGATCTCGCGCAGGTAAGTCTTCCTTTCGTATGAAGGGTCACTTGAAACTGTAACCTAAAAACTCGTTTATTTCAATATAAATGTACGGTTGATGGGGGCAAATATAGCCACAACGTGCATGGTGTCGGAATGGAGGAATGTTAGTGACTCTTGTTACTGTACTGCACTAATGGTTCACACTAAGAGGATTTCTGTAACTATACTTTATACTAGCTTTTGCCCGCGGCTTCGCCCGCGCTTATTTCGTTTTAATTTTCCCGGGATAGGGCAGTAGCCTATGTCATCATTCTCCGGCCCATCATCTATCATTGTGCAAAAAATCACGTCGATCCGTTGCTTCATACATACCAACAAACACACTGGCATTTATATTATTCGTACGTATTTGATTATTATATTTTTTATTTGATTTATTTATTTACATAAAATTTGTACAACATAACAGTAACCGTTGCATAACGTAGTAACATAACGTAGTTGCGTTGTTCCATAGACTAAGTATTATTACCTATGGTTCCATCCATCAGCCTATTTCGTCCACTGCTGGACATAAGCCTTTCCGGGACTTTGCCACTCCCGGTGGTCATCCTGCAAGAATAGCCCATACTCACACACAGGTGCAGGGCAGGCGGTTTGGTGAGCGCGGTTCCGGAACCCTAGCACCAGTGACGCCGCTGCCCGTCACCAGTCTGTTCCATATAAGGCCCGGCTATTAGGGATGGATATACCGCCATCCATCGGTCCCAGGCATGGTGGGCCTCCTGGTTTTTTGCATGTGAACTGTCCTCTTACTCTCCCCCGAATTACTTCGAGGGGGTCTCCAAGTAAGATGGTGGTACGTCCACAGTCGAGCCCGGCATCAGCTCTATATGTGTGCTCTATATATGTGTTCGTTTTGGGATTTGAAAGCAAAACCGTGCGCAAGCATTTTGTATCCTTTGAATGGCTCGCTCAGTTTTTTAAACAGTCGAGGTCCATAAACTGCACTGCAGTACAAGGGCGAAAGTATGATCAAATCTGTAAGGAGCGCACGAATATCAATTGATAGGTAATTTCTTATATTGTACAAAACTTTTAGCTTATAAAATGCAAATTTAATCTTTTCGCTCACATGTTTAACAAAGCGCATTTTACTGTCTATAATCAAACCCAAGTTTTTTGCCTCAGTAACTATAGGTATTATTGTATTTTCAATTAATAACTTTGGATTTAATTCCTTTACTTTCTCAATTTGTCTTTTTGTCCCTATAATCATCATTTTAGATTTTAATGGATTTAATAGTAATGAATTACGCTTAGCCCATGTATTTATTCTATTTAAATCTTGATTAATTAATTCCATTGCTTGCACAGTGTCTTTGCTATCAAATGAGTGGTATATTTGAGTGTCATCCGCGTATAAGTGATATTTGGTGTTCTTAATACTGTCGACTATGTCCGCTGTAAATATCGAGAACAAAATAGGACTTAAAATTGAACCCTGTGGAACGCCTCGCGACAAATAGGCAGGTTTAGAACACATTCTATCCCCATTAGGATTTTCGGTTACTACTACTTGTTTCCGGTCATTAAGGAAAGATATGAACCAATTACAAGTAGTTTCGGCAAAACCGTAACAAGCTAATTTAGCTGTTAAAATCAAAGGATGCAGACAATCAAAGGCTCGCGAAAAATAGAACAAAACCAATACACTGCCTTTGCCTACATCAGATTCTGATATGAGATCATCGGTTACCTGTAGTAAAGCAGTTTCAGTTCCATACGCTCTTCTAAACTCTGATTGCATTTTAGGTATAATATTTTCTTTGTCAAGGTATTCCAACAGTTGTTTCAGGACAACTTTTTCTATTACTTTACTGAATGTAGGCAAAATGCTTACAGGACGAAGATCTTTTACACTCTCGACATTATTTGACTTTGGTAACGGATTCACTAGAGCCACTTTACAAGATTCTGGGAAAGGTATTTGTTTCTATAGACTTATTTACTATGCTCGTAATGACTGGTAATGATTGAGGTAAAGTTAGTTTTACCATTTCAGCATTAATAGCGTATGGGCCTGCGGTGAAGGCTCCCTATTTGTATTTTAATACAACATCTGACTGACATTCCGTGGTTCAATGGCTGAATTAGCGTAGTTTCGGTGAATGTCAGTAGGCCTACATGAGTTTTGCACTCGATACCCGTTAGCGACTGCGTAAAATATTTTCTATGAGAAATTGTGGTTCCTCTCGTAAACCGCTAGGGGCGCTGTGCAATTCCTCGTATAAATATTTTACGCATTCGCTAACATGTATCGAGTGCAAAACTCATGGTAGCCCACTGGTCACTCACGATTCTCAATCATTCCATAAAATAATGTAATGGCACATTCTGAGAAATCAGTGGTTGTATCGCTGTTCACGCCACTACTCGGGGAGCTACTTTCATGCACCATGTTAATTCGGGCAGGATATCTAATGAAGCGTACTTTCGAATACTTCACAGGCTTTTTTGTTGCAGCAAACTCCAAAACTGCCCCCGATCGACCTGAACTCCGGCGCGAAGCATTTTGAAGGCGGCTCACAACGTTCATATCGAAAACAAAATCCCCGGAGATAACGTCGCACAAACAGATCAACAAGTGATCGACAATGGAGTGGAGTGAAGACAAAGTAAAATTGTTCGTCAGGACGCGATCGACAATAACGACAGTCAGATTAGACATATAATCAGACATATAGGTATTTAGTTTTAACTTTCCAGTTCGATTAGTTAATTTGTTTTTGTCTTTTGTCACAAATACGCTGCGTGACCTCTCGCGACGATGTTGGGAATAGCGCGACCATTTTGATACTTGCATCTATTATAATAATAAAGTAGTAAAACGTTGCATTTGTACAGTGAATATTTTTTCAACATTTAAAATAAATTGACTTGTTAGTATTGTCCTGAAGCCAATTTATAATTTTTATCTGTGACTTTATGTGACTGTTTTAACTCGTAAACGTATTTGGACGCGGTTTTCTTTAACCTATTGTGTAGCTGTATATGAGTAGGTAAGGATGTGGGAGTGAAGAATGTCTGAGGATAGTTTAGTGATGTGATTAATAAACTCTTTAAAATGTTATCGGAGGGATGTGTGTGTTGAGTGTTCATTGTAAATGTATCTTTCATTTTTATTTCTAATGTAATAAAAAAACAAATATATTTAGACTTGCAAATTTTAATTTTATTTAATTTTAATTTATAAAAAATACAATGGCCAAAAATACAGTGTGTCCCTCGTAAAAGTGCACATCCGAAAAGGGGTGAAACTAGACCTTATTTTATCGACAAAATAATTTTTTTTTTTTTTTAGAAAATCTTTGTTTTGTAAATTTACGTTTTAAATATTTTTTTTGCCTACCGTGGAGACTATGTATAAAATATGTCATAACTTTTGATCTACCGCGAGTAATGCAATGAAATAAAACTGTTATAATCCTTAAAAAATAGACGTCCCATACCAAATCAAAAACAAAACATAATCAACTACCATTACCATAAAAATAATATCCTAAAAGATTATTTCTTTAATTTTTCCGTCTTTTTTTTCAATAATAGTCAATTTTTTCAAAATAATGTCCCCGTTTCACTATACTTTTATTCCTATTTCACTTTACTATCATTGCCTATTCCATTATCTTTCTAACAAAAAAAAATACAATATTCTATCATAAATACAATATTTTCTACGAGCGGTTAACCAAAGGCACTGCGCTCGCGTCCCACACAAAGATACCCAGGTGGATAATTTTTTCAAGATAAAAAAAAAGTTAAAAAAAAAAAACTTTGTTTTTGTCGATATATTTAGATCTAGTTTCACCCACTTTCGGATGTGCACTTTTACGAGGGACACACTGTATATAGGTATAGTAACGTCAAAAACCGGTCAAGTGTGAGAAGGATGAAGAAACTTTCTTCATTGCAAAGTAGTTCATAAGTGGTAAGAACAGAAGCTAAATTACTTTTAAGTTTTAACTGCACTAAAATTAAAGTCTTCAATCTGTTTTAATGATCCATAAAAGACATAAATAAGCTGTCAACTCTCACACTACTGAATTCAAAAATAATGTTATCTTTTAAGTTAATATGAATGCAATTATATTTTAATGTACAACCAGGTATTTTATTATTTTCCTGACCCTTATCATTTAGTCATTGTATTGAAATAATAAAATAGTACATCACTGCAGATACCAGTAAGTAAGCTCCCGTGGACGAGTAAGTTAAAAGTCACGACGAAGAATGTATAGTGCTTTTCTCGAAAATAAAACGAGCCCTTTATAATTTTTAAGAGTCGTGACGCCACAATCGGGTAGTTGGGGGAGTAAATGGAACGGTCCAATAATACGAAAAGCTATGGTTATTTCGATAAAACTCGCTATTAAGGGTCCGTTTCGCCAAACATGCTCTCGCGTTTGGACAATTTAGCATATTAAAACAAAATATTTTTAACAAATAAAATTTGTGTAGGTAGTTAAGGGGTTGAACGACATTATAATTTTTCAGATTTGACACAAGCATCACAATCGTTGAGAAAAAAAATCGGAAAGATCCTCAGAATAAGGAATACAAATAGAAGCCTGGCTAAAATAATACGCGGAGAAAGACACCTATCCTTGATTTTCTTACGACATTCTAGTGCGTTAGAGAGAGATGGATATGTATTAGTTTTTTCTTAATTAGGTAGGTTGTCACTAGTTCGTTGTTTTGCTAGTGATGTAACAATGTCGATTTTTGACTACGATAAATAAACCAAATCGTAATGAACCACGACCAATCTGTTTACCACACATTACATCTTATTAAAGTGTGAAAAAAAAGAGAATGCAGGAGGCACCGACCTTTCTGGTGACATCCTCTTGCTTTGGAAGGAGGCCAAGAGAATTAATATCAAATTGGTCTCTGTCTACCCCAGTGGGACACATGTTATATTGTGTAAATAAAGAATTAATAAAAGGATATCTTTCGTTTAGCATATTTTTTATTAAGTACAAATTACTATATCGTAGGCAGGTAGGTACATAAGTTAAGTCCAAAATTGTGCTTGTTTCTAGTACAAAAAATGCTGTAGCTTGTATCAGAGATACAACCGTAAACTATTTAAGTGGATACCTTTTAAGTCGCCTCTTAACTCAATCAAATATATGTTCGGTGATGTCGCGTCTTTGTTCAATCAAGGAGGAAGGAATTAATCGCAACAATAGAAATCATAGACTTATAGGATTCGTAATAATAATATTATGTCAATGATGAGCGATGACAGCGCAATTACTATAGAGGTAATTTAATTTTTTTTATTATTTCTATCAAATAAACATCAACTTATCTTGAATAATAACTAATAACAAATAATGAACGATTAAAATACCTAATAACCTGTAACAAGAAATCAAATTATGCGCATTCCCAAAATTAATTTCACGATAGAACTACCGTGTCAAAGTACTTTTATTTTCAACCACTAAGTACGAAAATGTCTTGATCTGCGGAATTTCTTCGTGAATTCGATCACGGAAGTAACGTACAAGTTCTGAACAGGCCTTTCAGAAGGATTTGCGAACATAGCATTTTTCTACACCACAGACATCCATAGGTACTGGTTCTCTTGCCTAAAATTGAAAAATTATCGAGTTAATATACTTACTATAGTATAGTACAAGCACGTACCTACAAACAAGATTGATAATGCAATTATACATAATTATTTAAAGGTTACCAATGTGTCTGTATCTGGTAAATATAACGTCGGTAAAGCATCTGCTTTAACCGTCTCCATTTTAAATTTTCGTTTGGTCCAAAAAAATCCGGCGTAAAGTGTTTAGAACAAATATGACTGCTTTTTTTAATTGCCCAATTTGGTCTAATTATTCGTCTAAGCCATTCACTTTTTAATTCTTCCCTTTTTGGAAATCTGTAACAAAAAAATATATGTAGCGATATTTATTCGGCATTATTTTTCTTTTAACTTGCGCTGCAATTAATCTGCGGTATTATCCTTTATGCACGGCTGCCGCGGGAACCAATGTTCGATAGTTTGCCACACGGACTTTAGTACATCACTATGCGAAAAAACATAACCTCTAATAGTCGGCAGAAAATCTATATAAAACAGGCAAATATCGGTGTAGAATTGAACACGAGTATGATTTACAAGAACTACTATTATTGTTACTGAGTTTTAGGTATGATCCTGCAACTTATTAACATAAAAACTATCAGAACTCACCGATGAAATGATATTGCTTCATTGTTATTTTCTTTTCTTCCTGTATGCGATTTACAGCCTTCAATCGCACAAGACATTTTATTACAATGTTACAAAAACAATCAACACAAACAATAATAAATCACACTTTCACGAATTTTGAGAGGAAGAGCACTAAAATATTTAATTTCTCTCGGTGAAGCTGTAAACTTTCGCAAAATGCATTAGACATTTCGATGCCAACAATTTAAGATGTGATGCACGCAACGAACGATATTACAACACAACGATACAATGAATAGACATATTTAATTAGATGGTATTATAATTTTTAAAATACATCCAAATTACATCCGTCTGACATTTGTTTGGTTCAATCTAGTGACACACCAGGAAAAAATGTAAAGTAAGTGCGATCCGTCGTTTCATTCACTCGTACACAGGAGTAATTTAGGTTAGATGAGTACAATGGCTAATGCCCAGTTCTTATTTTAACCAGGCTTCTATTTGTATTCCTTATTCTGAGGAAAGATCAGTAAAATCACGGAAAACGTAATTTGGCTTTGGAACTAGTATGATCAGTCTACTGATCTAACTACAAACTAAAATATTTTTTTATAGAGCAAAGAAATGAAAGTAGCCTAGTTACAGATTTTTATATTTTTTTAGAGGAAAGAGGAAAAGAGAAAATTTGTTGGAGGAAAAGAAACATGGTGGGTTTTAAAAAATATATTTGTAGTTTGCATCGTGAATCGAATTGGTTACTTAATTAAAATAATTTTACCCCCGCAAGTGCTCGACTCGAAAGATTCTTTTTTTGTATTTAACATTTTGTGGTAAGTTATTTTGCCCCAATGTGAGCAACGTGACTTTCAGTATAATAAATTCATGTAGTTTTATTCAACTCCTTATCCTATATAATACCTACCATAAATTGTTTCGTTTTATTTTTGAGAAAAGCACTATTATATGCTTCGACTGTAATTAGCCTTCCTTGTGTCATATATAAAAGTCCTCGCCCTATGGGCTCGATTTTTACTCGTCCAGGGAGAGCTCACTCAAGGGAGAGTCTCAGCAGTAATGTACCTTTAGATAACACTTTTAATTAATGAATATACTGGGATTACTGGGTGTTAAGATGAAGTTGCGGAAGCCGGAAATTGGCGATGGTACTCGTCCATACAAACAACTTTTACTATGGAGCCAACCCTCGAATTGTGGAAAAAATGTTAGCTGTTCCATAGAAAAGTTACGTAGCTACCCGACCAAAATGTATGAAACAACAGATCCTTTTTCGTGATTTCCTAAGTTTTTTTTCACGGAAGGTTGTTCGTATGGACGAATACTATCGCCAGTTTTCGGCTTCCGCAACTTCATCTTAACAGTATGACATAGCCAAAACAAAAACCAGTTCCGGGCGTGGCTTATTCTATTTTACGATAGCGCGCGGGGGGAAATTCGTCCCGGTCTCTAAGCTCGCGTCACCATAGCAAAAATACGAATAGAGTGGACGAGGCAGGGTCAAAAGTAATACGTATTTTATTTTATCTAATTTATTAGTGTATTTCGATCATCGTCACACGGCATTGATCCTACTTGCTATCACGTCGGGACGTAAATTTATTATGGTCGGCTAAAAGTGGTTTTTTGAGTGTTTGATTTATCAGTTGACCCTCGGAACATTTCAGACACTCCTTTAGAGATACATAATAATATCGTGACGGTTAATTGTCACCATTACCCATTCTTTAAATATTTTTCGCCCGTTGAGCTGGTTTTACACTTGCGGGAAAATAAATTGGACCAAAAATTTCTTTACAAAAAATTTTTACTAAAGTTGTTATTACAAAAAGTGGAAACTAACAAATATTCTCAGAAGGAATGCACCACGTCACTATCTATCTCACTGTAGCCTATATCAATTATGCCTCTCTCATTCAACCACGTTTAACTGCGTTACTATCTCATTCCAACTCATTTTAAATAGCGTCACTATTTATCTCACTCTAACGCGTGTTAAATGGCATTTCTAATGAACGTCAAATATTTTTACTGCCCGCCACTCTTTCATTCTAAATTCTAATTATTTAAAAAAATACGCAGCTCCTTTGGTAGTAAAATAGCAATAACTTTTTTTTCAAAAGTAATACACAGAAATTGCCAGATCATTTGAAAAACAATATTTGATGAGCCGTTATTTAAGACAATTTGCAAAACTAACATAGGACATTTTTTTTTAGGGTGTGGTATCGAACTAACCTAATTACAAAAAATTGCTCATAAATTGGGTTTTTATTTTCTTCCTGATGTAACAGCATTTCAAGGTTTATTTTTGACTTTATCAATAGCATGACTATTCAGAGTTGCGCAACAAAAATTTTATTCTTAGAATTTACAACTGGTTAGCTTTGACTCTCAAAAATCTATTCGAATTTATAAAAGTACCATCAACACGAAGACTATCTACTTTTTGCTGATGTCATAATTTGATATTCTGGTCAGTCATGCATGAGCTGGCCTACCAGCCTTCCAAGGGAAAGCGTTGACTTTTGGGACACCTGTTTACCCTTGGGATAAATCGCAAAGTGTTTAAAATATAAAAATTTATTTGTATCATAGTTTGAAATTTTCAGGTCCCTTTACGCAAAATGAAAAAACAAAACTCTTTTAGGATTAATTTGTTGTCCCTATGTTTGTCTGTTTGTCCGTTTGTCTAGGCAATTTTTCTGGGTAAAATCAATAAATGCTAATATTTACAGCCCTGTAAAATATACATATTATAACGTTTTTATGGCCTTTTGTTTAACTTTTTCATACAAATTTTCTCCTTATGAAAATATAGAGATCAACACTTGACATAATATTTTGCATTTGAAAGAAAGCACAGAAAAGAACTGTAGAACAAATAATGTAAAATATATAAAACCATATCTTTCTATTCTAAAGGGATTAATAATTTACTGTTTGTTCAATGAGGCGATAGCTTTGTTTTTTTTTTTTCTTTGTTACAAAGATAACAAATATTTTCATACAAGGTTTTCCTTAAGGGCTATTTCTCCGAATTTGTAACAAAATATTAAGAAATAATTATAACGGTAAAGTACAACTTTTAGCTAAGACAATTTATTGTTAAAAGTTTGCTATATGCATAAACATATTTTAATGATATTATGGTATCTTCAAAATAATTGGGTTTTCCATAAACGTGATATCAGATTATTTAAGAAATTTACCCAAGCCAATTATTTTATTACTATTGTAATATAATTAAAAATATGTTAATGCATACAGCAGACTTTTAACTATAAGTTTTCTTAACTAAAAGTTGTATTTTTACTTATTGAAATTGTATTTCTCATCAAGAAGTGCAAGATGACAAGATATTCAAAATAAGTTAATTGAATTTGTGAAATGGTTTCAGGTCAAAACAGTTTTCCATGAAACGGTAATTGTTTATACTTAGCAAAGTGTGTAAACTTAGTCATCTTAACATGAACGACGCCTGCATTTCTCTCTATTTTATTTCCAGTATAGATAAAAGTATACAAACTTGTTAAACTTTGCGTAAAAACGAGGCAATATTGACGATATCCTGACAGCTATTATGATGGTGTTTTATCAAATTTTGCTTTTTGGGCTGTATAAAGACGTAGTTAGATGTCACTAGAATATACTCATGAAAAAAGATATGAAGAAAATAAGCTGTAGACTTCACATTCGGTTTATACCTTTTGTATGAATTTTAAGAAAAATACAGGGGTAAAGGTACCTTTTAAGGAAAACCTTATATGAAACTATTTGTTATCTTAGTAAAAAATAATTCAAGGAAAAAAATAAACAAAGCTATCGCCACATTGAACAGTAGATAATTAATCCCTTTAGAATAGAACAACATGGTTTTCATATTTTTTACATTATTTGTTCAACAATTCCTTTCTGTGTTGACTTTTAAATGCAAAATATTATCTCAAGTGTTCATCCCTACATTTTCATAGTGAGAAAATTTGCATGAAAAACGTAAAAAAAAAAACGTAAAAACCTAAAACGTAATATAAATAAAAACGTCAAAAGTATGTTTTTACAGCTCTATAGAGGGCCGTTAATATTGGTATTTATTAATTTTACCCAGAAAAAATTGTCTAGACAAACGGACAGACAGACAAACATAGGTATAACAAATAAATCCTAAAAGAGTTTCATTGTTTTCATTATGCGTAACAGAACCTGAACATGTACCGACAGGATTATCTACGATCTAATGATTTTGCCATGCACTGTAAATATTTCAAAATAAATTTCTATATTTTAAATGCTTGGCGATTTATCCCAAGTAAGTGTACCTATATAATTTACAAAAAACTTCACTTATTGGACCTGAAATGGTGAGCCAATACTAGAGGGTAATTTCACGAAAAGGTCATTGATCTTTGTTACAGATCTCAGTAAGTATAAGTAAATTAATTTGGGTTTCAATTACGATCACAAAATTATTCTTTTAGAGTAACATATATTATTTTCCCGCATAAAAGTATGAATTCAATCCAAATTCATTCAGTTTTGTTGTTATGACTATGGCGCGATGTAGCTAAATCACTCATACGCATATTTTGTTGAGTTTTTAACGGCAGGAATATGATGCTCCTCGAAATATTACTTTATAAAATTAATTTCAATGTGTTTTGAAGTAGTTTTGGGAGATATTTATAGCTTGCAAAAAAGGGCACAGGTACCACGTCTTACGGCCGCCAACGCTAGGCGGTGTATTATCTATGGCTAGGCGTAGACTGACAATATCTTGCTGCCGCTGACTGCATCAGTGGATTTACGTATTTTTGGAAAAAGGGGGTGCTTTTTTTGACCCGAATAACGTGGTATTTGGAAAATGAATAGGTATCATTCACACTAATTTTATTAAAAAAAAACCAACAAAATCGCGAAAGCGATACCTGAAACAAAATCGATAAGAAGTGTGCAATAGAGGGTTACAAAAAAATTCATTGACAGTACAAATATGAATCGATTAACGTGGTTTGTGGAAAATGAATACCTTAAAGTTCAACCAAAAACATGTATTTTTTTTATGGCTATACGTAACCTAATTACTGCAACAAAATCATCCGAAAGCTGACATTTTATTTCTGTTTGTATTTTCGTTCCCCTTACCTTGAATATGTATTTTAAGTACCCTGTATTAATTTGTACAAAAATACTACTAGTCTACAAAGGAATAGATCGCGCCGTGTTTGCGTAGCCCCGTAGCCCTAATATTACGTAGTACTGGGCCCCGTAGCAAAGGGTTTAATTAATCGCGCGCGACGCGACTTAGTTGAATCACAGATGCAAGGAGCGTGACATACTGTTTAATCGCAAAAATATTCGGTCACGGTCCTCGCATTGCGATTCAACAAAGTCGCGCCGCGCGCGAGTAAACACTGTGCTTCTAGTGCTGGTCTGTAGAATTCCACTATGTTTTCCTGCTTCTTTATTTGCCTACCCAAACAAACCCATTATATTATCATCATTATAATATCGCCCTCAAGTTCATTTCACAAATCAATTATAATTTCAAAAAAACATACTTAGGAATAACAGACTCGTAGGATTACCAGACCTTATAATTTTTCGACACTAGTATCTCTTCTTTGTGGGACCGTAGCCTTCACAATTTTTGTTATTTTTTTGCGTTCTGCACCACACCGGCCAACTGAATTAAAAATAACATGGGCAATTATTTTATTACTTCTGATAGCTTTTTCGTAAAATTATACAAATTAGTACATTACCTACTTGCTCTTCTAATCTAAATATTGTATAGGAAAACGATTTTAAAATCACCACCGAGTAGTAATTTTAATATGACTGCTCTTACCCTCTGGGCGCAAAATAGTATTGTTAGGTACATGAATCATCGTCAGATTACTAATAAAATTGAAATGCAAAACAACTAGGAAAATCAAAGTAAGCGTCCACATTTTTCTGACTTGCATAAATTTTGCCCCGCTTATCTGTTCTTTTTATGCACATTACCAATTGATATTTTCAAAGGTAATGAGTTTTTAATGAAGCATTAGATAATGTCAACCAGTAAAATAAGATGAACACACAGTCATCATAAAATAAGATGGACACACAGTAAAAACAGCAAGAACAATTAAAGTTGTTTTTAATATCTTCTAAGTAAGTACCTAATTTAATAATGTAACCAAATGTTCATTCTGTATGAAAATAAAAACTCATTTTGTCTTCACTGCAAGCGCTGCAAGATCTCTAATCGCACTGTCCAAAGCCTGCTTTTGAAATTCCGGCGTTATAGAGTTTCTAACGTTCTCCAGAATCCAATCTATCATCCATTTTTGCTTTATACGTGTTTCGGTTTTGTATAGCTCGACCTGATAATCCAGTCTATCTTTGATTGTTTCATAGACATGTTTAGTTCTTTCACGAAATGCAGCCTCCAACTGCATTACAACGTTTTCTTTTTTCGCGTCGATCAAAATGCTTTGCCCTTGCGCTCTCCACTGAGAATCTTTCGCTGCCTTTATCACCTCCTTATAGTCGTCTATTTCCCTTTGCCTGCTCTGTTCCCACGCGGTGACTACAGCATCTACCTTTTTATCCAAACTGGTTGCGAGAGCTGGCCCTGCTTTTTTGTATAGTACTGCTACCATGACAAAAATTGAGAGACCTGAATAGTACTCATGTTCCATCACGTAGATTTCTTTGCTTACTAGGTAATTGGTCAGTACAAACATGAGTACGTATAATCCTGAGACGCCAGTTTTGGACTGCACGAAGAGGAACCATTCATCTGGTATAAATACCATTCTTACTTTAGGTGGAAGACCTCTGACAAGTTTAACATCGGCTCCCGGTCCAATGGTAGGATATTTTGGACATTCTCGAATTACCTTTTTCAATGCAGGGCACGTTGGGTTATGTTTTTTTGTTGTAGTATAAGCAACTCTTGCATTATGAAAGTTTAGGCTTTGAGGGTATAGGTAATGAAGCTGTTTTAGATTCACTAACCTCAAATATATCATTGTTAATAGATTTTAGGTTTAAAGCACATCCAGAAAGAAAAATAATGCAGAGAAATTTGACGAAGGTCAATATTTGACACGAGGTACGAAGAAGTTGTTGACTGTTTAATCAAAGACAAATTAAAGTTGTAATGTTTTCTTTGTTTTTAATTTTCGTTTGTAGGTTTTATTTTTTTTAAAAGAGTTTTGTTAAAATAAAGTTTGCATATTTTATTACAAAATATTTTTTACTTGTTGTTTATAATGGGACAATAACTTATTTTTATACATAAATCATTGTGATATCACACATTTAACTATTTAACTAGAGATTATTTAAATGGCTTAAATGCATAATTTATTGGCATTGCAATACAGCTTACAATAAAGGATTATAAAAAGATCACATAGAAATGGCTCTTTGGCCTGATATGCTGATATATAATAACATATTATCTTGAACGTATTGTAGAATAATGTTTAACATTAAGGTAGATTTTAAAGGCGGTACTTGGCGGCACGCAGAATGGGATATTTGTTGCCGGTGCAGAGCTCACGGAAGTCATCCATTGAAAGGTCAACGATTGAGACTCCACCCAAATTCTTTGATCTGAAATAGGAATTATAAAATAGAAGAATATGGGTATTAAACTTAAACTTTAAAGCCTATCCAATAGTTTATCTAAGGTACTTCACGTTTCTTGGGTTTTAGGATCAGATGGCTAGCAAAAGATGCGTTGTATCCATTTGTGCCTACATGTGTATGTATTTATAATATCCTCAACAAGATGGCTACTGACAAAAAATAAAACCCTTCCATCGAAGCTTCTGTTTGTATATCCCTCCTTTACCAAAAATAGGAAGGGGTTTCTTTATTATGAAAATTTATTCGGGATGCCACAGTGAAGTGTTTGTGAGCAGAAGTCTAGACTTCAAAGAACTCAATAAGTTGGTTGCAAATAAAAGGTAGGTATCGCTTACTTGACGTAAGCCGCCTTCTGTGCCGCTGTGTCGGGGTCCTCGTAGCTGACCCACAAACCGCCCTCGCCGTTGTTGTCGGGCAGACGGAATGCGTACGTTCCTGCAAATAAAAGGTAATTAAGTTACAATGAATATTATTTAATTTCAAATTATAATAGAGACCTACATTCGCCCGACGCACGCTCTATACAACGTGTAACAACAGAAAAGTGTGGTCATGTTTGAAGAGCTTATTCAGTCAATGGTATAGAACAACTTTTACTATGGAACAAACTCTGAAATCACGGAAAAAAATTTAACCATTTCATAGAAAAATGCAATACCGCTCGGCCGAAATGTAAAGAAGGGCAGATTTTTTTTTTCAAAATTACAGGGTCTGTTTCATATTAAAAGTTGTTTTATACCATTGACTGAATAAGCTCTTTAAATATGGCCACACCTTTCTGTTACACTTTGTGTGAGGTGACATTAATTAATGCAGCCAAATTCATACTGCAAGCTTGGTGAGTGATCAGTATGACGGATTGATAACATGTTTTGTTAATTTTGCAAAATACAATATATTGAGTTCTGGACTAGGTTTGCGTTTGTAGGGAACACGAAAAAATTATTTACGAATTTCACAAAAAGGGTCATTGAACTTAATACTGAGCACTTACTGAGTCTTCAGCATGAATTTGACTGGATAAATGAATGTCACCTTGTACACCCAAGCAGAACAGACAGGTACCATGAGTTTAGTCCTCGATAATCCCTAGCGACTGCGTAAAATATTTATATGAGAAATTGTACAGTACAGCGCTCCTAGCGGTTTACGAAAGGAACCAGAATTTCTAATACAATATATTTTACGCTGTCGCTAGTCTCTAAAGAATATTGAGATCCAAACTCATGGTATTTAGGTAAAAGCATATGTTCTGCTGATCTAGGGCTCTACCGAGTAATTCTCATTTGTATCAACTCCAAGCAAATGCATGCGAAATTCAACGCGTGCAAAAGAGATGGCATGTTAGGCGGGCGTCGTCGCACGCACGTCAAATTTCAATCTCAAGTTGATGTTGATGAAAATGAGAATTACGCGGTAGACCCGCTGGTCATACCGATCAACATTTTGTTCTAAGCCTTTAGAAATGACAAGAAAATAGAAAGCTTCCCCATAAAAAAAAATCCATCTCAAATTACTAATGAAATGTTTATCGTTTAAGAACAGAACGGTAGAAGTTTAAAAGTTAAAAATTTTGGAGCATTGATACACATTTACAATGTATGAGGAAAAAGCTTCGAAAGTTTGTGATTTCCACAAGTAATGACAAAATGCTGAGGAGGCTTCAAAAGCAAAACTGCCTTTAGAGACGTTTTTGAATTGCTTTAAATTTTCTATATGAGTATTGCAAAACATCGAAAAAAATATATGGAATTTATTGACCCATGTCCCGTAATTATGGTGTTTTAAAATCTCTAAAGCTTTAACCTACAACGGGTAAATAAATACCTTTCAAATGGTTTAAAGAACTGATAAAATTTAAACTTGAATACAGACACGAGCAATACAAATATCTAACATAATGACGTTTAAAACTTCTAAATATCAAATGTTTTAAGCAATTATATGATAATAATAAAAAAAAATAATAAACTTTATATTTTTTCGATATATTTCGGCCTCATCAGTGAGGCCGTCATCAGTCGAGTCATATCAATGTAACATATTATTATGTAAAAAGTATTATTTTGTCTATTTTGCGCTACCTACCTGGCGATGCAGCGATCGTCGTAACAGCCACTTTGCAATGCACACTGATATGAACGTTATTACTATTTTGTTTCTGTTGATATTTGTAACAACACATTTCGAGCTGCTAATTTAGCTTACTGAAGCCCCTTAAGAGGCCTGCGGAGCAGTCCTAGTTCATACAAACGACATACCAAAACCACTTGTAAATCATAGATATTCTTAAGGTAATATCTATTTATTCCGATTGCATTACAGAATATCTCGGTTCCCAAATATATATAAAATAAGAACACTGATTTAAACATGAAATATGATAAGAACAAGCTTTCTATGGAAATTTTAAATTACTTATATGTCGTCTTTAAATCAGTGTCTTTTCAATATATGTATATATATATTTGGGAACCTAGATATTCTGTAATCCAATAGGAATAAACACACACTATCCTAAGAATTTCTATGATTTACAAATGATTTTGTTATTTCGTTTGTATGAACTAGGACTGCTCCGCAGGCCTCTTAAGGTACTAATATAAATGCAAGAACTAGTAACAGTAGGCCCTAGATAATAGTGTTCCATCCACCCAAATCAAGCGTGTGGTAAAGAAAGAAGTTAGTGATATGTGATAAGAAGAAAAAGCTTGCGAATACCAAATCCCACTACCTTCATTAACTAAGCACACGTTGGTTGTTAAAGTCAAAGCCAAAAGCCATACTGCTAGAAATCATTACCAACCAAAAGTAGCAGACATATCTGGATCCTTTGTTAAGCCCATTTCTGAAATGTTAAATGTTCCTGCTTGTTGCTTTGATACAATTTTTTAAAGAGTTAGTTGCACGCTGCAGAATACCAAGTACTCGTAATTTGCTATGGATCAGAATCAGGCATAAAAGACCAGCCCCTTTATTATGTATCTTTGTATCTTTGGTTGCCAACTGGACTGGGTGCCTATCATCAAAAACATTAAAAACTGATCTTACAAAATTGCCTTTAGTGGGTATTGAACTATTTACGAACTGTGTCGTCACTTCAAGTGCGAACATATCCTTAGACAATCGGAATACGACAGTTTATCTTTGTTTTTGATGATGGGCACCCAGTGCAGTTGGCAACTAATGATACATAATAAGTCCCTAGGTCGGTGATTCTGGTGCGTGCACAAACAATGCAAAAGCAGAAAAATCAACCATTTCCCTAGAAAATCCCTTCACTCAAAATCTACCGTAGCAAATCTTTTCGCACTTGCCAGAATCGCCGTCCAGGCAAATTATTATTGTTGCTAAATTATAATCAAGGGGAAAATTATTTTACTGTTTTAGCAGCAAGCGCTGAAGAGAATTCTCGATCAAAAGATCAACATCTTTATGCAATTATTTAATGTAACTTCTGTTATGTAACTTGGCTTCAATCTGTAAAAAAAATTCCACGGCGGCGGCAGAAAAAACATACAGCGCAAATCAGCATATCACTTATTTTCTTGCTCCATGATTCATAGTTAACAACTATCAAGATTCAAGAGTACTTACCAAATCGTTTGCTGGGATCAGTCACTTTTCTGAGGTTGGGACGCATGCCCTTCTGGTGTGTGGGTGCGATGAGCTTCAAGCAAACTTCTGGGTAGCTCAGGACACCATCAGTCTTGGTGTAAGGTCCTAAAACATTCAGTATATCATACCAGCAACGTCAGTTTATCATACGAGTATCCTTATCCTAAGTGATACAGTAGAAAAATATTTATCCAGAGGAAACTAATTTACAGCCTTCCTTGCACAAAAACTTGTAAGAACAGGAATGACGGTTCAACACTTTTCGATATTTTTTTAAAGACCTTATGCTTGGCCTTTTCCCACTAGCGATTTTTAGAGGCGTTTTGCTTTTGCAGGTTGCTAAGAACAATTAATGGGGGACTAAGAAGGTAAGCGAGTGTACTGACCAGCCTCCCCTGGCTGATCGGCGTGGAGCGGAGGTACTCCTGCGATCTCACTGTCAGCATCCAGCTTCCAGGTGCGGGCCACGGTTGAGATGGCAACTACGATTTTATTCGGGGGTGCTCCGGACTGCAACCTGGAATAATAAACTTCAACTTAGCATGAGCACAGGCAAAAATATACATGGAAAAATATCAAGGTAGCTCAAAGAAATCTCACAAGACGCACGAGTAATTTAAATGTTTATTTTAAGGATCTAAGAAAAATCCGGATATCAGAAAACTCTTCTTGAAGAAAAAGCTTTTCTCGGCGTAGGTATTTTTATGAAGAAAAAAGTACCGTTAAATAAACTCCACAGCTCCACATTTGACTCGTATTGCAGTGATAGATCTTAGAGCGAAAAGTGGGTCAGCGCAATTTATTCAATGGCACCTCCGAGGTAATTCATAAAAATCAAACTCCAAATAAGGGATAAATTGAACAAGTGAGCAAAGTTCCTCGAGTCTACTTGGACAGTCCAGCGTTTGTGTATACCTATATGTATGTATGAATAATTGTCCGACGATAACACGAGTATTGTTGATCGGATCGTCATGAATTTCGGTAGGCGAGTAAATGCAAAATAAAGAATTTTTAAGATCGAAATGAGCCAAATCTGTTAAGGGACTGCCGAGATGTGGGGTTGCAAGAGGGGTCCGCGAGTTCACAGTTCGGGCCGAACTACTAGTATAGGGTCGAACTACTAGTATAGAGGCGAACTATACTAGTACTTCGACCCGAACTGTGAACTCGCGGACCCCCTCTTACAACCTCAGATCTCGGTAACCCCGTGACAGATTTGTCTCACGTTCGAACTTTAATATTATTTTTGTCCCATTTACTCATCTACCAAATTTCATAACGTTCCGATCAACGATACTCGTATTATAGTCGGACAAACATTCATACATAATACACACACAAATGCATACAAACGCAGGATTGATCAAATAGACTCGGAGAACTCAATTCAACTTCAATTAATTTACCAGTAAGTGACAGCAGCGTCGACATTCAACAGAGGGTTTCGGTTCTGAGGCGTGTAGATGGGCGCTGTGTAGTCCGCCTCCTTGGGGTTACGTTCCGGGGTGTAGTAGTCGAAGGCTTCGATGTTCACAAAGTCGACCATGTTGATGATGGCGGGCACGTCGTAGTAGACTGGGAACATTTTGAATAATAGCTTTATTCACGTTTGCTTTGAAATTCACATCTGCGGGAACTCATCATTTAGGAATTTAACATACAGTCCCTTTAGCAGGTATTTCAACACTGACAATAATAACTTTTAAACATGTATTGTTTATTTTAGAGAGTTACGTCATTGCAGGTTTCATTGTTTTCCGGATACCTGTACAATTTATGAATCATGCACTAATGTGACCGTCAATATACTGTGAAAGACAGTCATTTATAATATTAGAAATATACGTGGACTGGTTTTATTTGTCTACGAAACGTGAAAAGAATTAAGCATAAAACCTACTGGTTGCGTTCACGTTGGGTAGAACAGTGATGCCCAGCTGCATGCCAGGTTTAAGGTTCAGGGCAGCCTTCAGGTCTCGGACCAGGGCAGTGAAACCTTCGCGGTGCTCGGCCTCCTTCTCGTCCACAGGGGTCGTGCCAAAGGTCTTCTTAACGCCGTGCCAGAATGAACCTGAACATTTTTATTTAAAATTTATCTAATTCGCTGCAATGCCGTGACATAAGTACTGGGCTGATAATTAAGGTTCACACACCCAAAATTTTCAACCTAAACGGCACGGTGTGCTGAAATGTGAAGGGGCACGATATTTAAGTTTGGGAAGGAGAACTCGAATTCAATGGGTAGCGCAAATCCGTAATATGCCGTCCGAAACATAAGTGCAGATTTATCTACGAATCGAAAAAATATATAAAATAATATATATCTTTTGTTTATTTATTAATATTAAAACAATAAAAATTGGTTTGTACTCGGTATATTCGACTGATGACAACCCCATACCGTGGGCCGAAATATATCGAGTATATACCTATTTTTATCGTTTTAATATTAAAAAATAAACAAAAGAAATAAATAAAGCTTAAAAAAGCAAAATATAATATATTTACTAACATAAAAAATATATATTTGACAGTAATTAATTAAGTTATATCTTCATGATTCGATAAATCTTGTTTTCATGGTCCCGTAATAACTAGTAAACAAAACATGAAAAGGCAACTTTGTATTTTGGAGGGCAGTACCTCGATGATAATGAATCACTATAAATCATTATCATTATTAATGACAATTGAAAAATAGACATAGCCACAATGAGAATTTCAAATTAATGACGAGGAAATCTCACCCCAGCCGGAACGAATCTTCTTAGGCTTGATCCTGGCGAACTGCCACGCGAGGTCGATGCCATCGAAGCCGTGCTGTTCAGCCAGCAGGACGCCGGAGTTCACGAACGCGGTACGGGCTTGCTGAGTCTCCAGCTACAAGACGAGAAGAAAAACTGTGTGAGGGATCCACGTATTGTACTGTGATGTGCACACCTTTTCAAATATAGTACGCGATGTTGTCTAACTGGTCGACCTCAGCTTCAGGCTTTGAAAGGCGCGCCAAGCGGTTCTTCTTGCGACGGCGCTGGCGGGTGTCGTGCCAGGGCAAAGCCCATCGCAAAAACCGCCTGGAAGCGCAGCAAGAAGCGCCGCCAGAAGCCTGAAGCTGTGGCCCTGGCGTTAGAGCTTCGATCAACAATATACAACCGAAGGCTTAGATAATCAGTTCGTTCCTGGGACAATAGGATTTTTGCGTGGGGATATACGGGGCAAAAATGACGGCTAAATAAACAATAATTATTTGTGCAACAAGAGAGAAAAGATTTTTTTTTGTTACGAGTTGCGAGGTTGAATCCCGAGCAAGCGAAGGATTCTATCCTGAGCGTGGTGAGGGATTCAAAGGCACAAGAAACAGAATAAATTTGCTCTCGTATTACACGTACAACTTTTCACCTCACTAGCGAGAAAACACAGATGTCTTTAAACAATACACATATTATACAAGGTGAATTTGTGATCATCGTCCAAATTCATACTTGAGCCTTGGTAAGTGATCAGCATCATGAACCAGTAACGATTTTTGTAAAATTCAACAAATGAAAATTCGAGTTCCCATAGTGATTCACTTAGGACTGGGAGTGAATTACTATGGGAAGTCAACATTTCGTTATACGAATTTCACAAAAATCGTTATCAGTGCATGATGCCGATTACCAAGCCTCTAGTATGAATTTGGATGATGGTAAAAAAGTCACCTTGTATATTAGAATAGAACAGAATAGAATTATGTTTATTTGGTACAAAAAATGAAAACACTTTACATAATTATACTTAAAATTAACACAGGATGTACCAAAAAGGTCGCCGCTCAGCTTAATGCCGTGACAGATCCACGGCGCTGATTTTCAGCGGCTACCTAGCACTTAAACTAAATTTATAACAAATGCGTAATAGAACTGTCATTCAGAATTGCCAAAGAAGACAAATCAGAAAAAGAAACTGTCAAAAGTATAGATTTTGAATGTTTGTATTGTTGATTGTTGGCACTTGGTGGAACTTGTATTACATTATGAACAGAAAATCACTTGTACTATCCCACAAATTTATTTAGAACTTCTTGACCGGTTTCACTTTTATGGCAATATCAATTAAATTATTATAAGATCTTAATTACACAATAAATTGTTTACATCAACCAGTGCGATTATTGTGTGATTAAGATCTTACAATAATTCCTTTGATAACCCCTAAAAGTGAAACTGGTCAGGAAGTTCTAAATAAATTTGTGGGATATTACAAGTGATTTTCTGTTCATAATGTATAGATTTTGTGCTAAGAAAAGGAAATTGGGTAGTTGCACGGTTTTTGACGAAAAAGGGTAGTATCATCAGTACTTTGATGGTCAAGTGATTGATCTGGACGATGAAGTTAATGTGAAATTCACCAAGAAGAAGGCTTCTTGTCAGGAAACCGTGTCATTACATGGGTAGTACCAAAAGACGTATCTGTGGTAGCACGTGATGATGTTATTTTAGTGTTGCCAGAGCCAACACCTGGACGACGAGGAGAATTGTTATTTGAATAGAAGGATCTCAGTTCATACAAAATACAGTAGTATGATTTATATTATTAGGTGTAGCATAATAATAATAATAGCATAATATTGACTGATAAATTAAACCTAGATATATGTATATCTTATTATCTGTTTGCAATTTTTTTAGGGATATCAAAGCACTTTTTGAAATACTGTTCGTTTATTCAATATTTTTGTTTTCTTCATTGTCAACTGTATTTTTTTTTGCTTAGAATTTCTGTTCTTCACTTCAAATTAGGCGTCAAAATATTATCTGTGTTTAGGGATATCGTGGATTACATGGCGTAAAAGTGAATTTAAAATTCTCTATTGGAGGCCACCATCCCGGCTCTAAAGATTAAAATATCTCACCAGCAAATTATACTTCTGTGTTTCGTCAGTATCAACGTCACCGCCGACGGAGAGCAAGACCTTCAGTTGAGGGTACTTGCCCTTGAGGCTTGTGATGGCGCGGTAGTTGGCGTGGGCACTGTCCACGTCTAGGTTTTCGTTCAGGGGGATCATCTTGAAGGTGTCAGGCTGGATTCCGGCATAGCCGTATACCAGGTGGGTGCAGAATGATAGCGCTGGCTCCAGGTCAAGGGGGAGCATGCGGGCTTGAGCTGAATAAAAGGAAAACACGTTAGAATATTATCCATATTTCACGTCTTTTTAACAAAAGTTCGTATAACCGATAAACCACGTATCAAAGCGAAACACGGATACACTTTACATATGGGTATAATATTATTATTGTCAATATGTAAGCTACATCCTCAGACAATCGGCCACACGCGAAGGCAACCTTCTTGTACCGCATATGCGAATACAACATTAAGGTGCACGGAATATGAACTGGCATGGTACTGTACACAGTATATACTTAGTGTGTGAAGTGTTAGACTTGGAGATTATACCTGCCTAGTGAAGTAATCCGAGTTTACAATGTACCTAGCTATACAGAGGGAGTACTATCAACCACTATAATAAGACTCCCTAGTCTGTCCATCCATCTGTATATATAGGTATGTACATCACGGCCCCATACATTGATTTACTTAAGGCCTGGTCGAATTTTCGATGCTTTTCTGGATTTTCCGAAAATGTATCTGTTGTAGGAAATTTTCGTCTTGACAACGAAAAATAAACATTGTTTTTGTGTTATAGCAGTAATTTCAGACATAAAACTCAAGCCGCTTAGACATAAAATGTATTTATACCTTAATTAGGCGTCATTTTCAAAAATAAAATCGATTGAGTGATATGTGTCCAATAAGGTAACTGTCTTGAAAGCGGAAAGTTAAAGGTCTAAAAACATGTCTGTGAGTTAAACATTGATCAGGTAAGAAGTTGACTCATCGTATTTAAGCAAAAACCCTTAAAATACCAAAGGCAAGGTCTTAATAATAGTAAGCAGATTACAAAAATATCGAGTTAATTACCTGCATAGATTTCAATAACTTTGTGGCATAAATAAATTACTGAAACTGATTTGCTGTAAACTATTAATAAATTACCCTGAGAAACAATTACATAAGTTAACGAAAAAAGTGCAGAACACTCGACACGTGAGTAATACTCGCATTTGGCCATTTCTCTGTCGTCACTTACTTTTACACTCTTTTTGGTGTTATTCTGTCAGTCCGTCACATTCTGAGAACATGTTCACATTACACAAAAAGGTCATGCATGTCTATGTGGGTGATGGTTCGTTTACGGTCTCGGTACAAAATGCACAACTTATAAATAAATGCGTTTTATGTTATTTTGCAAATACAATTTTAAAATAAATTTGTTTCATTTAATTGATTATAGTTCGCGTCAATGCCTTTACTAGCTTATAATTCAAATTCAAGTAGTTTATTTTGCAAAGTAGGTATATTATATAATACACTTTTTACACGTCAAATTTAATCTAATAAAAAATATATGTATTAAAATAATAAATGTACATAAACTAAATTAAATAAACCTTCAATTTAGTTTATGTACCAACTAATGATCACCAACCGAGCCCCCAGCCAACACCTTCTATATAATGTACACTGACAGTAGGTGTTGCCCCAGCACGAATCCAGGCGGCCGACCAAATCCCATCCTATATACTACATACTAATAGGTTATATATACCTAGGTATAAATACATGCCTACCTCCGCCCATTCGATTAGTCTTGCTAAGAAGAAGGGCAAGAAACTTAGCAAGATCATGTTTTTTTTTTTACATAAAACTTATACTATACAAATGACTTATATCTACTTTAACTAAGGGATAAGAAAATACAAGACAGCAGGAATTCAGGTTAATGAAGAAAAGATAAATATATATATCTTTGTCTACCTGTCTCATATAGTCTATTGCCTTTTACAGTCTGTAATTAATTAATGTTCACTCCTTAGAGAAATCATAAGTTAGAAAATTATACAACTTAATTCAATTATAACCTACTATCATGACAAATATCATTTTCCTTTCTGTTTAAAGAAGGCGATCGATAAATTGCTAGGATAGAAAGTAGATTTTCCAATTCGATGGGAAGACAGTTTGCATCCGTAAATAGTGGTTCAGTAACTGCTACTTTGAGACCGACCTTTGCAAAGACAACTTAAGGTGCCAACTGCAATTTGGACCTGTCTTTGAAGGCCTGCTCCTCCCACACGGGTGGTCCAAAAACTTTCATAAAAATATATGATAGGCATTATAGAGTCAAAAATAAATTTTAAGTTTCATAACTGTTTTTGTATTGTAAGTTTTGACAAAAAAATCGAAAGTTTCACATGATTAACACAAGAATTCTCTTACTCCTTCCAAACGCCTAAAGTGATTTTAATTATTATTTCACCAAATTATAAGAAATTTTCAGATCAAAAAAGTTTAAGTTCAAAGTTTTTCTTTTCGTTCATGGCGTCCATGTGAAAAGTATTATTTTCTCCTATTTTGCGCTAGCCGGAGACGCAGTGGTTGTCGTAACAGCCACTTTTCAAGGCACGCTGAAATGAACATTATTTCAATGTCGTTTCCGTTGATATTTGTACCGACACAAATCGAGTTGCTTATTTAGCGTGGTCATACGCCTTAAAATAAATCTGTTGTTTCATACTTTTTTTCGTGTACCTACCTAGCTATGCATATTGGTATGTAACTTTTCTATGGAACATCTGTTTTTTTTCGCGATTCGTTGGTAAGCTCCATAGGTACAAAGTTGTTCGTATAGACGAGTGTTATCGCCAGTTTCCGGCTTCCGCAACTTCATCTTAAAACCCAGTATGTAAAAGTATATAACTATGTAAATAATTCTTCGTCGGTTATTCAATTTACGGTGCACAATCTCCTCTCGGTTATTTTATTTCCTCCAATTTAGCAAGTTCAGCCCAACTCGTACCTATATAAGGTACATGACGTAATAGTCGAGACAAGACTACCTACTTGCGTTGCGATCTACCTTGAGACTAAAACTCAAGAGCATCGTGTTACATGTTCGTTCTTTCCTTATTAACGCTGTTAACCATGTAGACTTCGTATCCAAATAGTTTATTAACAAATTGCAAAACAGCGAGCGTTTAGAAACTGACGACGCCGTTTGTATACTGACAAATTATACAATTTGCCTACCACATATGCAACCCCAATTATCGGCGTTTATATAAAACAGACTAAATAGTGACGGTAAGAGACGTCACTGGTGTTGGCACCTGGTGTGTGAGTATGGGCAATTCTTCCAGGAGGACCGCTAACAGTGGCGAAATCTTTGAAAGGACTATGTCCAGCAGTGGACGAATAAGGGTGATGGATCGATGTATCTAGCAGACAAAAGTATACAATAACGGCCCATAAAACCCGTCTTGGAATCGGACTGTTGGTTTAGGAGATACAGAATTCTCTTTATGCATATATCGCCGCTGTTTTAACTGTCGTATCTCATTTTTTTTTTGTCATTTGGTTTAAGACCAAGGAATGCAAATAACTAAACAAATATAACGTGTGAATGAACTACGTTGCTGGCAGCGCTGTTGATGGCCGAAAGCGTGGCGCAGCACAGCTTTAGGCATACACAACGCGGTCAGCATGTGAGCCTTAGATGAACAAGCAGGAATAAAGGCTGAGACTGAAGGACGAGCCTTTTATAGCGCAGATAGTAAGGGCTGTAATGATGCCCAAGCTTGAAGGCCGAGAGTATAGCTAAGCTAAGCTCAAGGTCATCATAGCGTGGCCAGCAACGCAGTCATTTCGGACCAAGGCTTATATAGTGTGTCTGGATCGTAGCAGATGAAAATCTGTAGTCTTTGCCTACCCCTCTGGGAGACAGGCGCGAGTATATCATCTATCAGCCTAGTTCGTCCACTACTGGACATAAGCTTTTCCAGGACTATGCCACTCCCGACGGTCATCTAGGAAGAATTGCCCATACTCCCACACGCTGGGCAGGCGGGTTGGTGAGCGCGGTGCCGGAACCCTCGCACCAGTGACGCCACTGCCCGTCACCAGTCTGTTCCATATAAGGTCCGGCTATTAGGGATGGATATACCGCCATCCATCGGTCCCAGGCATGGTGGGCCTCCTGGTTTTTTGCCTGTCCTCTTACTCTCCCCCGAATTATTTCGAGGGGGTCTCCAAGTAAGATGGTGGTAACACAATCAAGCCCGGCATCAGCTCTACTACCTGTAGCGTGAGTAGATGTATGTATGTATTTTTTAAACAAAACTCGACAATAATGGATATACAAAGGAAATTGCTGGTGGCCAAACTCATCAGCAATGAAATTCCATACAACTTTGTAGGCGCCTATTCAAGTCAAAAATGCTTGTAGTGTGATCATTTGCACCTGATTATTTTTGAAACAAAAATTAACTATAATGGATTTTCAAAGAAAATTTCTGGTGGCTAAAATTCACCAGCAATGAAATTCCATACAACTTTGCTGGCGCCTATTCAAGTGGCGCGGAAACGTAGACTCTGTTCAAAGAAGATTGTCAAAATATTCGAGTAAAAGTATAAACGATACACAATTTAGGACCAATGAATGCAAATAACTATTTAACTATAAAGTGTGAAATTAAACTATAAACGATCCTCTGTGGGAACAAACGCTTGTTCTGAAAACCTCACTTAATTGAGATACGACAGTTAGTTAAAACAGCAAAGGCATATAATATAAATCGCATAGCCTCTTTCTTTCTGGCTAGCGGTAAAATAAGTAGTAATAACTCATAAACGATCTTATTAGTGTCTTTGCTTAGTTATTCAAGGATCTATACAATGGTTCCATTAAATTATGCTAGCAGTCTATATTTACGAGTACACTATCTGTGGAAAAAAACAATTTGGAAATGGCGGAAAAATGTTATACATAAAATGTTTGCTCAATGTAGATCTCGGGTAAGAAGTTCTAGAATGAACTGTTGACATCAGAGAGCATTTATCTTGTGATTGTTGTTTCTATATTGCCGGGTCACGACACATCGGTTACAGTAGATACATCATGCTCTCTACTCGATCATATTATTCACTCGATAATGGGAACAATACCTACACACATATCTACAAATAATTTTACGATTTTTCCATATTATTTAATGTTACTTGTATTACTTCGCTCCTGTGTGCGATTTATTCTATTAGCCTTTAGCCCACGGCTCTGCCCGCATTGAAGGAGTAACGTACGACGAACCTCACGGTACTTTCGCTTTTAGCTAAGTACAATTTTAATTAAATTAGTACCTACTTAAATAAAAGTAATTAGTACGAACATAACCCAATGTTCCTGTTTCCAGGAACAACCACCATCCCATCCCCGTTTCCACCAATCTATTGGTTTAGTTCGATCATACTACTAGTACTATTAATTAGTACGATCAGCCGAACATAAGCGGCCACACCTCCGCTACCACTTTACGTGCCATTAAAGCCGATTCTGAAGGCTTTAATTTTTAGTTTTAGTTATGTCAAAACGAAATTTCTTTATTGCAAAATAGCCCTTAAATGTAAGGAACATGCGTGAAATTACATTGGAATAATTAAAGTTTTGACAGCACTAAAACTAAAATTAAAGCCTTCAAAATCGGCTATATTGCTAAGCTATAAATTGGCGTGGGTATCCGCTGACGCGCGGCCAACCGCACCAGCTAATTACAAAAATTATGCCTATTTTACTAAAACTTACATTCGCTGTAGTTGGTAAAGTATGTACGCCATTTTATTTTCGTATCTTATTGTTCAGTACGATCAGTGGAGTAGATTGTGTGGCGTTAGCTGCTAACGGTTAGCAAACGTCAGCGTCTAACCAATTACACGTGTCTTTTGTATACCGCTTGTAGAAAGATGGAACGTTTTTTTAGATAGCTAAGAGAAGGAAATAGTAAATAGGATTAAAAATATAGGGAAAACTATACTACTAGCGACATTATTTTGAAACAAAAAATAAAACAGGTTAAAAATCATCTTTTTGGATACTATTTTTATTGTTATGGTAGTTTTTTATGGTTCGTTTTAGATTTGCTCTGCAAAGTCTATGACCAATTGATCATACATAACAGATTTTTATTCAAATCAAAAGTTATGATATACAACGTGTTACAGAAAGGTGTAACCATATTTGAAGAGCTTATTCAGTCAATGGTTTAAAACAACTTTTAGTATGGAACAAATCCTGTATATCGAAAAAAAATATTACTTGCTTCATAGGAAAATGCATTACCGCTCGGCCGAAATGTATGGAAGGCAGATTTTTTTTTGAGATTTCATTGTTGACTCCATAGTAAAAGTTGTTCTATACCATTGACTGAATAAACTCTTGAAATATGGTTACACCTTTCTGTTACACCTTGTATAGCAAGCAAGCAAGCAAGTGTTGCAGTAAGCAAGTGACCCTGTAGTAAACAAACATTTTAAAAATGTCAAATTTTCCACTTCTTAGGGTTCCGTAGTCAACAACAAGGAACCCTTATAGTTTCGCCATGTCCGTCTGTCTGTCCGCGGCTTAGCTTAGAGACTATTAGTACTTGAAAGCTGTAATTTGGCATGGGTATACATATTTATCACGCCAATAAAGCGGTACGGTAAAATATTGAAAAAAAAATTTTAGAAGTTTGGCGCGATCTGTATTAGTTGACATACTTATAAAATGTACTTAAAGAAGTCCGCTTATTGTGCAGGGCCACTACGGAACCCTACACTGCTCGTGGCCCGACACGCACTTGGCCGGTTTATTTTTTATTATGTTTTAGTCAATAAATTTTGGTATAATTTCAACCCTTTTCGTGTGTGAACTTTGTCGCGCGACAGATTAAATATAACATATTGGGGAACTATTCGAAAAACTACGGATGTACCATTATGTGTTTGTTTGACGACACGCGGGCGTTAATTGTGACAACTGTTCCATGTCCTGAATCTTAAATAAGCTAGATTCTAAGTATTTTGAACTGGTTTAAGTAGATTACCCAAAATTATTGTATGTAAGAATAGAGATACAAATACATGATTTTAAATGCAAGTAGGTAAGTGAAGGAAGTTACAATATTAACGATGGTGTAAGGACATTTATACACTCACTCGTATACGATCCGAATTCGTGATTTGTAACGAACAACTTGAAAACGGAACCGAAATTCATCTAGGAAAAAAACACTGAAAAACACGAATACGAATCGAATATGAGTTAGAGCATGAACTTCGTAAGTATGAATAGGAAAGCCTTAAACAAACCTCTCCTATGTGTTTACCCAAATACGATATTGCCAAATTAAGAGCCGGTCTTGACATTGGCTAATGACCTCGCGAGCAAATTTATACAAAGAGGAATGGCTTTGTAACGCGTTTTATAACGACTTCATAGATGACGACTGCCTGTATAGTACACAAATCTGTTCAAATCATAAAGTTAAATCTCGAGTTTTATAGACCTTTGTACGATGAATGCAGAGTTATTATTAATTTATGACCCGTACAAATGTTACCTATTGTTCTAAAACTTTATTCGTACCAAAAAAAAAGTTATAAGATAAGTGAGAATAATAATAATAAATAGGTGACATGTCTTTATTTGGGCTCAGCTGAGAGGACAGCGTAAGGAAGTTAAATAATATATTACCTTGTAAAATGTTGCTAAGTTGCGAAGCGGGTAGACCGAAATGGTTTGAAACGAATCTGCTCTACTATTAAGATCTCACGATTCTTTCTTCATGAATATATCAGAAATATGAAAATTATATCTACAAAATAGGAAATAGGTGATTCGGAAAACTCTTTATGTAGATTGATTTGATAGCCCCAATCCACGTGCATATATGCGAAAACGAAAACTCATGCATTATTCAATCACAAAAGTCAATTTCAAAGTTTTCTAAGAAGAGTTTAGAGACCTGTTTCGAATGTTCGCTGAACAAATTCGCTAATATATTCACAAACAAAAATCGTTAAAAAGTTGAACGCTCAGCAAGTTTTACTTACATTCTCTGACGTAGCTGCGGCTGTCATAGTAGCAGATGACTTTGGGGGTGGGGACGACCTGGTTGGCAGCAGCCACGGCCAGAACCGCAGCGATTATGAGGAGCTTCATGTTGAGATGACCGTTCACCGCGGCGCGCTGATGATGAATGCACGGTCGCGAGACGAACGAACGAACCGTGCCTGCGCCTACGCCACCGCGGCACCGCCGCGCCGTGCCGCCCCACTAGAAGGTCAAAGACTACACGTTGATTGATGACCACATCATCTTCCTATCTTGTTGTTGTTGTTGATTTTTCGAATGTGGAAAAATGATAGCTTCATTGCTTGACCCCGAGTCATTGTCGAATACAGATAGATAGTAAGCAAACAATATAAGTGTTTCCAGAAATAAGATTATTTAAAAAGCCAAATTAATTAAATAGGAGGAAAATGTACGTGTTAAAGGTTGTTGAGAAATTTGCGAGCTGATTTTATTAGTCAGATACGATTTAATTATTGGCTATCAATACGTAACGATTAATTAAATTGAAGTTATTTCTTAATTAATTATTTATAAATACCTATCTCTCGCGATTTTTCACCAAGTTCTTTCCCCGACAACATATGAACCTCCCAACAAACATTATACTTAGTGATAGGTAGAAACAAGCCTACACTACTCATAATCTTTGATAAAAGGTGCTAACTCAAGCAAAAAAAAAAACATTTTGATGACGCAAAAGACGAAACCAGAAGCTTCCTTTTCCTTATACTGTGCCAGAAGGTTATCTACCTATAATACTATAGAGGTATACTCGTAGAATCTCAGTCTTATCCCAAGTAGTAAACCAAAATTTACGTGATTGAGTTCTAAGATAATTATATTATAAGATTTATAAGAGAAAAAATTATATTTTTAGGGTTCTGTACCCGAAGGGTGTCAAACGGGACCCTATTACTAAGCCACCGTTGTCTGTCCGTCCGTTAGCCTGTCTGTCAGTCTGTTCGTCTGTCACAGGGGTCTACAGCTTCAGCCGTTATAGGTAGCCAGTTAAAATTTTCACACAATACGTTTTGGCCTTTATCACGGCAAATAGGAAAAATTCAAAAAAATTGAAACCTAAGGCGGAGTTATAAAAACCTCCAAAAAGTTAGTATTATAAAAATTCAATTAGATTAAAAATAAAGTATTACATTATCTAATTATTTACAAAATGGAGTGGAGTCGAGCTGCACCCGTATGAGTGGTGAGTCCCACCGATCAGAAAGTACCTTCAGGATACCGATGGTGTCACCGCGGAGGCGGGATAGTGCAGAGGCGCCCCCTTTCTCATAATAGCAGTGAAACCATCGGTGCGCATCTCAGCGACCATCCCTGACGCGCTACACTGCCATACCCCAAACAAAGCCCTGAAAACATTATTATATTGTACACGGAGGTCGCTGTATGCCCGCTGAGTAAAACTAACCCACAGACTAAACGCGTAAAAAAACTGACAGTAAGCCTTAAAAAAGCGTAAATTTAACTGTTGTTATACAATTTGAAAACCTGCGGGCTAGCATGTTACATCGGACAGGACCTGCGTTCCTTCTCTATGTAACAGGTGTCCTTAAGGTCATCATCAGTGATCCAGTGGCCCAAATATTTAAATTTAGTTACCCTAGACAAGGGTTCCCGCAGAGTGAAACGTTAGGTATCTGAGCATATCTGTCAGGATCTGCCTTAAGTCACAGTATAATTATACTTTGCTTAAGCTAACCCTTCTTGGTGCTATATGCCCATGAGCCACCGCGTAACTTTCGCACGCAGATATAAGCCTCCTCAGCGCACTTATAGATGGGCTCAGCAGCACCATGTCACAGTATATTCTTGGGCCTTGTATAAGTCAAGTTTTTATATTTTACACAAACTTACTCTTACAAACATATAAACCATTGCACATCAGAATTTGTCAATTATATTAAAAGTCGTTTTGTTGAGTTAAATTGGTATAAAACACAAATTATGACAAGAACATGCGTTGGCTTGCCTTCAGCCTCATAAGCCTTGATAAATAATTTGTCGTCAATTTTTTTACGGTTATATAGGTACTAAAATTGAAAAATTGTAAGGACTAAAATTGCATTATTTCTTTACGGCGCATGAAAAAAACTTAGAAGACTCATTTCTAACAAAGTGCCATTCGGAAATATCACCTAAGACTGAAAAGTGCACATGGCTCATTCATTCATGATTGGTTTTTAGTCATGCGAAATTAGGTCATCCGTGATTCGCTGACTTAAAGACAAAAAACGCTATGGAGTCGTCGCCATACAAATTGTGTTTAACACACTTTATCGTGGGGTAATTTTGCAGCTCGAATCAGACTTCTGTTTTTTTCGTTCACTGTTTCTTTACCAATATAGTTAAGTCATATGTAAAACCTGTATTTTTAAATATTATTCTGAGAAATAAATTATTTTATTTGTATCAGTGCCGATTTATGTAGTTATCTTATTTTATTTTTTTAATCTTGATTGCAAAAGCACTTATATTTGTGGGAATCCGTTTTGGGACCTCCACAACTTTCACACGGCTCTGGTTCTGATCCTATGTTTGTAAGCGCTACAATTTTAATGATTACCAAAAATAATGTTGACCCAAAACAAATTTAAAAAAACTTAAATACCAAAAGTAAAAAATCCCGTAAAATAGCATATCTCTGGCCTCTGGATATACCGCCCTAGGGACGTACTAGCCCACTTGGCCCTAGATAAATACGCCACTTAAAAACGGCTAACTTCTCGAAAGAAAATTTAGAGGGGGAATCCTCTCACCCCACCTCTCCCCACATAACATTCTGTTGTACACATGATATACGTTGGGCAGCAACTTATATTGCAGTTAGCATATTTAATAAGTTTCAGAAAGTAATTAATTGTTAATCCTTGTTTACTAGTATTTTTTTTTATTGTAGTTCAGTTTTCGGCTTCTAATTACTTTGTAAAGTATATTTCAGGAAATTAATTTGTTGGTGAACAGTTGGTGAACACTTTATGTTGTTTTTTGCATAACTTTATGTATAGTTTTGATAATCGGCTAAATATGAGCCTACTGTAAGTACCACAGACATTTCTCTTTGTACATTTAATTATCTGTGTATAATTTCTTGCATTTTTTATTTATTTTTATTTACTGACGTAATCTGTTTCAACACAAAACTAAATCGATCGATATACACAAAAAAGTTTGTTGTCGTTTACGGTGGTGGACAATTGAAAACAATTTGATCTATATTGGATGATTGTTACCAAATCTATTAGCAGTTATTGGTGCTAACCAACTGTTTGAAATGATAGGTGGCGGTAAAACACAAGGTTCGTCAATTATCTTTATGCCTTCTAATCCAGCACTTTCTAGAGATACTAAAGTGCTTACAACGGGTGTAACTTGTCAGGTTAAACTAAATAAAACCACATACTGATCAACATTGCCAAAAGATATATAAGGTCTTTCAATTTAAATGGAAAGTAATTTAGGTGATTCAGTATCGTTAATACCTACATAACATTCCACTAAAAAGTACTTTTTTTTGGCGAACTTTTTCTTCACTTGTCAGCTGATCGGACCACTTTGTACTGAGAAGTGAAAAAAAAGGAACGCGCAAAAAAAAATGCTTTGCAGTGGAATGTAATGTATTAACGATACTGAATTACCTTCTAAATTACTTTCCATTTAAATTGAAAGACCTTATATAAGAGACAACGAATTAAACATCATAAGGCCACACAAAATTCGCACCATTATTTTACCTGGCTTCTTACAACCATGAAACACTCGGCAAATAGGAGTTCGATTTGCATACATGAAAGCATACAGGCTTTAGGTACCTACTCCTTTTTAACCGACTTCAAAAAGGAGGCGGTTCTCAGTTCGACTGTATGTTTTTTTTTGGCGTTGCTACTCCATAACTCCGTCATTTCTGAACCAATTTGAACAATTCTTTTTTTGTTTGAAAGAGTGTACTTCCAGGTAGGTCCCATTTTGGGTTTGGTCATGATCTGATGAAGGTCTTCAGAGATAGGCAGTGGAACTCCTCAGAAAATGACAGCATACCTCTCGAAATTAAGGTAATCGCGTTGTACCTGGGTGCTGATTACAAGGTATTACTTGGAAATCGACGTTCTTCCACCTGACCTTCGATCCTGGCTTCATCACCATATTCACCATAGAACTCCTCAACGGATCAGAGCACATAACTCGAGATTGCGGCAATCACTGCGTTAGGGTGCTAATTCAAGGGTATTACTTGGTGATTATCAGAATACCCACCTGACCTTCGATCCTGGCTTCATCACCATAGGACTCCTCAACGGATGACAGCACATAACTTTGGATTGCGGCAATCAGTTTGTCTTAGGGTGCTCATTGCAGGACATTGCTTGAAAATTGCCAGTGTAACCACCTGACCTTCGATCTTGGCTCCATCACCGTAGAACTCTTCAACGAATATAACTCGAGTTCACATAACTCGAGATTGCGGTAATCATGTTGTGTTAAGGTGCTGATAGCAGGAAGCTACTCAAACATAGCTACTTATACTCACTTGAACTTCGTTTCATATTAACACCACGTTTGCAAGAACTACCCACACTTCACAATTTAACCCAGCAACACTAAAAAATGTTAAATAAAATAAACTTTTAACAAAAAAATAGCAACCGACTTCAATAGTAACAGCAGTCATTCACTAAAAGGTTAATAATAATTCTATAAAGACCGATGGTACCGAAGCAACACTTTTGCTGACTTCTTTCTTCCTGAAACAATATGCTATCTAGAAGTCGGCGTATTTCCTACGATATAGCAACATAAAAACCAATATAAGAGCGCCGACTTCTAGATAACATATTGTTTCAGGAAGAAAGAAGTCGGCAAAAGTGTTGCTTCGGTACCATCGGTCTTTATAGAATTATTATTAACTTTTTAGTGAATGACTGCTGTTACTATTGAAGTCGGTTGCTATTTTTTTGTTAAAAGTTTATTACACAATGATTTATAATATCCACAGAGCACTAAACAATGTCGAGGTGGTCGCACAGAAAAATGTTGATGGTCTGATTTTTTGGTCTGGCGATACCCAGTTGGAATAGAAGTAGTCCATCAACTTGCTAGCGACTACACTGAACGCACCAAACCTACGCAGAACGTGGAAGCAACGGTTTTTATTGAATGATGCCATGTATGCCACCATACGTGTGTTCCTTTAGTATAGATAACTTGTATTTAGCAACAATTGTAGAAAAGTTAAAATCTAGGATGGCAACTTCGAGTTTTCTCGTGATCATGATGATGATGATCTGTCCCGACCGTTTTCGGCCATGGCGACCACTTCGACTCCAGTCGGCTATAATTTAGCCGATCTTCTTCGTAAACCTCCGTGCACACTGAACGCACCTGAGTATACTTTTAACGCGTCGCGTTTGTCGTCGAGGCCAGTTTTGCGGTGTTCCTCTAAATTTTCTCGTACCTATATCTATACCAAAACATTCCTTGTAAAACTAGTCTTAAATTTCTTTCGTCTCCTTCTACATCTTGATGTTATTTTACATTAATTGTGCAAAAACAGTGTAAAATATTCAATTCCTAATGAGAATAAAGTAAATATGCCTTACAGAGTTTGTATCTTGTTTCTTTTGTTCTGAAATATTAACTTCTTGTGGTCTTATTGTATTTACGCACTACGCTTTCTATTAAAAATAATATTTCCCGCAAAATGTAATTTTTTTTTCTAATATTTAATGTTTTTCTTTTAAATGCAGGCCATGTGTTTTCCTGATTAGAAAAATTAAATTACACTCTCATAGACACATAGTTGATTTATACGTAATCAGCTTCTGCCCGCGGTTTCGCGCGCGTGGCCTACAGGAAACAAATTACATTTTTTTTTCAGAAACAAACATTATAAGTGCTCTCAGAGGGATCTGGGAGTCAAGGCGTAGTGATCGGCCGAAAAACTCGCATGCACGGACTACGAACGCCTCACGTTCTCCGTCCTCACATGATTGTTTTTCAGCCTCGCTAGAAACACATTACTCGGCCTTCGGCGTCGTGGAACTTGGCGAGGCCGAAGGCCAAAGTGCCAAACATGGTAACTCACCGATCAAAGTTTTTCCGAAAAAGTGTCAAAATTCCTAACAGTTGTCAAAAAATAACAAATTTAAAGACGGCAGCGTAATCGGAGACCCCGAATGCCCCTTGATACTGAGTTTCATGCAAATCGGAATACTTTTTTGGACCTGTCAAAAAACTGTCAAAACCTGTCAAATACGAATTTTTTTTGGTCATGTAGCCCCAGATTGACCGATCACTATAGTTGAAACCCGAACTCTCTACTATTAGCCGTCCGGGAGATATGGCTGATCAAAATGTTGGCAATCTTTTTTCCAATTTTTTTTTGCCGTCTTCTTCTAGATCTCGCAAAGCCCATTTCTTAGAGTACCATGAACATAGGTCTAGCATCAGCTATTTGGGAGATACGGGCCTGTAAAGTTTTGACACTTTCGGCAGGTAGATCTCGTCGGGACGTTTTCCTAGACACCCATCAACATGCATGGGTCTAACTCCAGCCATTTGGGAGATACAGGCAGTCAAAGTTTTCACAAAAAAAAAGATCATTTTTTTGGCACCCCGTGGTCCAACCCCTAGGGATGTACCACCTTCCGTTCCAAAGATATTTTGCTGGGATATAGATAGATAGATAGATAGACAGATAGATAGATGGATAGATTGTGGATATATAGATAGATAGATACCTCAAAAAGAAAAAATGGAACCCTAATAGGATCACTGGTGTGGCTGTCTGTCTGTCCGTCTGTTACAGCCGATTTGCTCTGGCACACATACTTTCAAGAATTTCCATGTCCGTTTTCGTATTTAACTTCCCAAAAAACCATAAAAACGACACCCATATTGATATTTATACATTTCAACCCCATTGCACCCTAACAGGGGATGATGGTATTTCACGTCCACTGCGTTGGATTTAGAAATCGTTGTTGTTTTCGTAATCAGCGACACGATAAACCATACAAACGATACCCATGTTGGTTTTCAGACTTTGTCACCCCATTTACCCCTTTTAGGGGTCGAATTCTGGATAAGCCTTTTTCACGTCACCACGCTGGATTTTAAAATCGTTGTTGTTTTCGTAATCAGCGACCCGATAAACCATACAAACGATACCCATGTTGATTTTCAGACTTTGTCACCCCATTTCCCCCTTTTAGGGATTGAATTCTTGAAAAAACCTGAAACACATGTTTACTCTTTTATAGATAGAAGTACTGCTGTGAAGTCTCGAATAAAATAGTCTAACTATTCTTGTTTCCCCATACAAACTTTGGACGCCCGTTTCACCCTCTTAGGGGGTGAATTTTGAAAAATCCTTTCTTGGTGCACCCTTAAACCTCTAAGGGAACCTACTTGCCAAATTTGGAATCTCTAGACCCAGCGGTTTAGGCTGTGCGTTGATATGTCAGTCAGTCAGTCAGGTTCTTCTTTTATATATTTAGATAATTATGTATAAGTAGAATATGAAATCTGTTCGCCGTATGCAGCGCAGAATTTCCCAACTTATTATTTGCTTTTCTGTAGCAGCTGCTCAGTACAAAGTTGTAATGTTTGCGTAGCTCATATTTTAAACAATAGTTAAATGATAAAACCATGTTCGTTTAAAACACTCAATTTACCAAAAATCCACAGTTTAACACTTACTGAGGTTAAAAATATTATCTTTTCAAAGGGTCCCGTTGATATATTTTTTTTAAAAACCCTCTTCTCTTTGATAGTTACTTGAACTTGCTGCTGTACTGTTATTAACAAAAATTTTATTGAATTATCCCAATATACGAGTAGTATACCGTGGTGACAATCCACATGTTACTTAACTAAACAACTGTCGCAAATTACAAAAACATAAACATTTTAAAAAATCTTAAAAAAAATTATAACTTGATATATTTCGGCCCTCGTTATGGGGCCGTCATCAGTCGAATATTTTTTTTTTTAAATTGTTTTAGTACTAATAAATAATCAAAAGCTCATAAAAGTAAAATATAATATATTTAAACGTGACATTGACGTGAATGCATGATTAACTGTAAGATTTTTATTAACAAAGGCTTTTTTTATTGTGTAAGAAGTGACTCAAACTTGGTGATGTAAGCCTATACTTATCGTTCCAGGTAGTAAATAACGCTCATTGTTTACATTGTTCACTTCACACAATTTCAGTATGTACCTATATATAGGTACATATACTCGTATTATACTACGCGTCCATGACAATTATTAGAGAAATGGGTCAACCAATAATCGCCTCTGTCAAAATGTAACAAAGTCTTCGCCATTTGTCTAATTGTCTTGGACGAGTAGTATTATATGTGATGATGAATAACAGGAAAATTAAAACAGGTATGTTACCTACCATCTCAGAACATATCTAGCATCGAAGAAATTGACTCACTTTTGGTTTGAGGGGCCGACCATGGAGCCGCGTTCTTCGTTCCGCGGCCGCTGGTAGGTAATCTATGCGAACGGCTTGGATCGCGACAGAGACCGCGATAAAATGCATTGTATTATATGGCTGCCGCCGCCGGATTTTTTTCCGCAAAGTATTCAGGGAATAGTCTCCCGACAAGCTAGCCCGTTAAGGCGATACGTAAAAGTTTTAGTGTCCCTGTAAAGTAACAAAAAGTCGGTTTTTTATTAATACTTATAAAATGTACTAAGCTATTTTGTCAAAAAGATTTTCAAGGAGACTTTACAAATATATAATATCCGCATTTTTAATGCAATTTCACGATTAAATTAGTTAGGATTTCAGAATTACAGAAAAAAATAAAACAATTTAGAGGTCTTTTCGGAATTAAATTCTATCGAGAAAATTTCATCCAATCACGTTTTCCTTCAGTGAGAATCTTAATCAAATACTTAATGAACATTTACCCAAAAATGAAATACGTAGATGATGTTATAGTGGAGTAAATGGATTCGAAAAAACCCCATTTTTTTGGTATCCCTCTAAGGGCCAGTTTCGCCAAACATGCTTTCGCGTTTGGACAATTTAGCATCAAAATAGATCAAAATATTTTTAACAAATGTAATTAGTTAAGAAAGAAGTTGAACTACATTGTGTATTTTTTCAGATTTGACACAGGTATCACAATCATTAAGAGAAAAAAATCGGAAAGATCACTAAAATCACCGAAAACGTCGTTTGTCGTTGGAACAAGTATGATCAGTCTACTGATCTAACTACAATTTTTCTTTCACATCACTATGTTGGATCCCGAGAGCAGCGAATAGACAAGATGTTTTTTTTTCACGAGTTATGTTCTCTTCTTTTTACCATTGATTACGAGAAAATAAACCTTAGAATAAGGAAATTGTTCTGAGAAATAAACAGTAGTACACAGAGTACATTATTAGTAGTATAAAGGTTGAACACACCAACATTTGGGCAAATATGACTAAAATAAAATAACAAATTAATAATGCAAAATCGACAATATTTAGTGTTTATTAAAGCTAGTTATTACAAAAATTATAAACAATAACAATTTCACTGTAACTTTGTTTCATATGCCATTTGACGAACTTTTATGCGGCTCATAAGGTTTTGCACAACCACGTCAGTGCATTTTTTCATAGCTCAAGTCCACGCTTTTTGCAAGTCTGCTATTATTTCAGTCCTTCGTCTTTCTTTAGTTTGCAGTCTGCTGGAGCGTCTGTTCGATTCGTACTGGTGTAAAATTCCTGCCCTGGGATCTATTTAAAGTCACCCTTGATGTACGTTTCGTCGTCCATCACAACGCATTCAAATTTCATCAAAAGTTTATCGTGCAGTTTTCTATTCTGTTTAGCATCTCGAAGGCACGGAACCCTAAAAAATAGTTGCAACGACGAGCGGAGCGAATTTGGGGAGTTGAGCAAAGCGGAGCGGAGCGAGGTGACCCTTTTAGTTTTAACAGAAATATGATATGCCTAGACCAGGGGTCGGCAACCTTATTCAGCTTAAGGGCTCATTCTAAAATTATTTATTCCTGAAGGGCGCATGAACAGTTATAATCGTTGTACGACACAAATAAAACGTTACACAAGGACAAAAAACAATGTTTATTACTCAGTCTGTTTACGCGTTGTCAAATATATGTCACTAGTTATTACAGGTGCAGATTGTGCCTTATAGCTTTTCAAACCAGCTCTACGCTTAGCTTTTTGCACATGAGACTGCGACCTTTGTATTTTTGTAGCCACATCACGAGAGGACATCTTCGGGTTACTTTCGAAAAGCTGTACCACATGTTTGTCTTTCTTCTTGTCCTTGACGCCTTGTTTTCCTTACTTCCTTTTTTACCTTGCTTCCTTTCTATGGTTAAACGTTCCCGATTTTTTTTTTCAAAACGGAACATATCGTATTTTCAGCTTGTTAGCTAACTCTCTGTAGCTAGTATGAGGATTTCGTGTGTGCTTGTGCAAACAAAAAACAAGACAAATAGGTGTCAAAGTTTGTTCTTTATAGTTTTCAATATATGTCAGTGGGTCTACCATGAATTTTGCACACAATACACGTTAACGTTTAAGAAAGGTTTAGACGAAGCCAGTAACGCTGGCGCAAGTCCTCGGGCAAGCCTGCACTAGTGTGGCCCGTGTTGTTTAGATGAGGCCCATGGATTAATTTCATTCCCGGATTATTCTTACGGTGTGCACACGTTTTGTGTTTTAAAATAATGAATTCGGGTCAAATGCAGCGGCGGTCGAAAAAGACATGTATAAAGAACATCTCTGCACTATTAAGAGTTGATAAATATATTAGACGAAGTAATCGAAAAAAAGACGAACTCCATCGATAGTCAGTTCTCTATTTATTCATTCCATCACGTAGGGCTTCTAGTGCCGAAACGTGCATTTGCTTATTTCTGTAAGCATCGCAACGCTTATCCCCATCTATACAGCTGAACAAATTTTAATGTTTGAACCTCATTCAATTTCCTTGCCATCGCGGAATATCTTAACAAAAAGAAACGCGTAAACAGTCTGCGAGAGAGAGTATTATATTCCTTGGTCTACAGATAAGCGCTGCCAGTATACGGTTACATGACTTACAGGCGTCCTCACGCTGGCGCGGGGGGTGCGGTGCACGCGGGCGGAAGTCATTGGCTTGAAAAATAGGCTGGCGTTCTATTCCCGCCAGTGCTGGCTTGTCTTGAAAAACTGTTTATATACGAGGCCATAATCAAGCCAGCGCTTGCTGCCAGTTTCACTGGCTTCGTCTAAACTTTGCTTTACGTAAAATATTTTGTATTAGAAATTGTGGTTCCTCTCGTAAACCGCTAGGGTCGCTGTGCAATTTCTCATGTAATATTTTACGCAAACGTTAACGTGTATCGAGTGCAAAACTCATGGTAGATCCACAGTCAATAAAAGTATTTATGTTTTTCAATTTTCAACACTTATGGTATAAAAGGTGCTCAAGTTTAGGCGTGTGAATCACATTTTATTATGCTTACAACTGATCGGTAAATAAGAGAACAAAACATTAATTGTTATTATATATATCATACTTACATAACAATGCTCTAATCAGGCGGGAATATAAAACTAGTGATTAGTTTAGAATACGAAACTTAGTACTTAGTTAGGTTAGTAGTAAATAAACAAATTGTTTTCTTCCTCTTAAAAATAGCGTTTTATTCACTATTAGCGGTGAAACAATAGCTCTTTTTATAGTAGCACTGGTAAAAAATAGTTATTTGTGCAACAAGAAAGCAAATTTTTTTTTAAGTGATTTTTTTTTGTTATGTGTGCTGAGTTTGAAGCGAGTGATTCTAAGTTATTCTCTTAGAATATGTTCTATATTCTGTTTCTTGTGCCTTTGAATCCCTCACCACGCTCAGGAGCACCAGCTCGCTTGCTCGGGATTCAAATTATGCACTCGCAACAAAAAAAAATTTTGCTCTCTTGTTGCTCAAATAACGCTGTACCTCAGAGGGATAAGGTCGTAACCAACAAAACCTAAATTTTACAGGAGCGCGCAAAAACTAATTAAAACAGTGATTTTCGACTTTAAATACGCTCTATTTCTTAAAGTAATTAAGATATTTATTTGAAAGTTGTACCATTTGTAGATAATTATGAGTAGTTTAGGTCAATTTAAAAAATAAATTTCTAAACATTTCAGATAAGCGAGTTTTGTAGTTAAGTTTATATACCTCTAACCGAAAATAATGCCATTATGAAGTAAATTCTGAGGTATAAAGTCTCAAATGACATTGAAGTCATATACCCCTACATGTAGTTAGCTTTATCTTAAGACTGCTCGGGTACTGATAATAGCAAGTGCCATTATTTATAGATGACAAGGCTATTTTCAAACGGAACTTTAATTAAACCAGGTACTTTCCAAACAAATATTTATTATTTTGGATAACCCAAAAAACAAAAAACGTAACTTCACCATAAAAACTAAAAAAAGAAATCTCCATGATAAACTTTGCAAAATTTTAATATTAATTACATGCTTCCGGGAAATCTTCGACATTTCCATGAGGTAATTTTGTGTAAAATTCATGGAACATAGACGGAATCCACTGCAAAGCTTTTTGGAGGTCGTTGAATTTTTTGGTAGAAATAGATCTTAGATCTTCCCTTATTGGCCTTGGAATTTCTACAATCACGGTGTCTTCTGCTAGCAGTCTTCTGTTACGAATTAAGACTTCTTAATCATCGAAAGACGTTTTGTAGAAAATAGAGCCTGTTTTGGCTTTTCGGAATTGCATCCATATTATCGAAGAATAAGGGACAGTATTCCCGCTACTGGATTTTTTTCGATAAAAAAATGGTTCAGAATAACCGTCACACATTGATAAAAACTGTTTGAAATCGAATAACTCCATGTTAGTGACTTTAATGTTGTTAGCAGTAAAGCAATTGCGAACTATCCCAAGGAGTCATTATTTGGAATTCACATAATTTCTTTTTTTTCTCTTTCGATTATTGAGTGAAAAACATCTGCCTCTAGATGTGTATGCCCCTTGAGTAAATATTTGTGGTTTATAGTTTTGATGTTAGGGATTTTTTTAAGAAGTTTGCACATTATGACAGATATAGTTTTATTGTGAGTACTGCAGTTGTCGCTCCAAATATTCACCTCCTTCACGCTATCATTTTCTGTGTAATTCTCTTCAAAATATTTCAATATTCCCGAAGCCATCTCGTTGTCACCATGTCCAGCCTTGATTTGATCCCATATTACACATAGTCTTGCATTTGAAGCTGTGTATGTTATGGCAAAATTTAATTTCCATAGTTTTCTTAACTAAAAGCTCAAATCGTTAATAAGAAGTGGTGTTGACAAACATTTTTGCAAATCTACAGTGATAGTTTTTATATATCCTTCACCATTTAGTGCGTGACATTTGTCTTAAGATTTCAAAGCATATCGGCGACCAGATTTCTTGATATGGCTGCAAGGATTTCAATCTTGCTTTTCTGTCTCATCAGTGGCATTTTTTATTTTAATAACATAACCATCACAGTCATTTGCTGGCGGGTTAAATCCAAGTTTGAATTCTGTGTTGAATATATCTCTATAAAGCCATGCTTTTGCAACGGTTTTGACGGGGATGTTATTAGATTAGCATTGATCTTTGGATGAAGGATATAATCTTTCGACGTTCAAGTTACTACCTAAATATTGTCTTTCAGTTCTGGCCCAGCTGTAATGGCTCTCATACTTTAGAATCTTACTTATATGTTCACTTTTTCTTCTTTGATCCGGTTGGGTAAAACCTTCTTTCGAATTCTTCAATGCATTTTTGACAACCGTTTTAGATATAGCAAGGGACTCACCGTGTTTTCCCGAATTTTCGGCAGAATTTCATCTGCCATCCCGCGACCATGGCAGATGAAACTCTGCCGAAAATTCGGGAAATATAAAACCAAACACGGTGAGTCCCGTAGTCCTAATAATGTTTATAATGACCGTGTTAATTTAAAATCTTATTTTCATTAATGTTTAAAGTATATTTTTGACTGCAGGTTCTTTGCACGCTCACATCTGGCGAGCGCGTCATTTTGGGGTATACAATCGTATTTAACGTTTTTAAGTCTTATCTGCATGGCCAAATAGGGGTAAACAGTCGCATCAGCCTTTATTATTTTATACCACACGTCTATATAGTCAGATAAGACTATATCACAATATGGATTTTAAAAACTATGCAGCATAGAAATTAGTTCTTAATACCATGATGTAGAGCTCCTTTTTCTGATAACAAAAATGTAAAAAACGAAAATTGTGAAAAATGTCAGTTGAGATCCTATACCTCTGAGGTACAGAACTTTGGTTTTCCTCAATGAGTTCTAGAAAATGACACTTAATAGGAATGGTTAAGATTCTTTTTCCCTCTTATGACGCGTCAACCCCTGGAAAAAATAAAATATATTTAGAATTTCTAATTCAATATTCGGTTTTGGTCAACATTCTACACATACGTACGTAATATCCAAAAGTCTGTAACTCATTCCGTCTACGCGCTAGAGATCCGTGACGTACGGACAGACAGACAGGCAGGAGAGTGACATTGATAGGGCTCCGTTATACCTTTTGCGAAAACCCTTAAAATTTAATAAAAATCTCTGCCTTCCACCTGATACCAAGAACTTCTTAAGGGGCTGCACAATGCTAAAATTCAATCCTGCTCTAACGTTTTTGTTTTTTAACTGTCTATCCTGCTCTAATCAGAAGCCGCGCACGCAAAACTTCATTTATTTTGAAATTTTCTTTACGTAATAAAGATGTTTTTTTTTCTATTAAGTATCTGCGTGTGTTGGTTTCGTTTCAATCGGTTTTGAAATATAGAATCTGAATCGCTTTTTTCTTTAAATTCATGCTTTTTTTAAAGTATTATGATTAAAAGAAGATTGAAAGTAGGTAAGTTTATTTATAAAGTTTAATTACTAAATGCCTTGAGTCAAAAAACACATCATATTTTTTCAAATTTTTACCATCTACATTGACGGAACTGAATCCAATGCAAAACTGATGTTTAGCATTGTGAAGCCCCTTAAAACGCTTCCATCGTGTAATGTTCTTTTTCTCATGCCAAAGTTTATAAGCACGTGAATTATATCGAAATAAATCGCTTGGGAATGGTGCACTACCAATTAAACTGAATTAATCCGCGGTTCGAGATTGACACAGGTCCGGGTTTGAGCCTTGTCTGAATTTTTTATTTAGATAATTTATTGCTGATTTATTTTTCTATTCGTAATGCACTACAATATTTATTTCCACACCTTAATCTAAAATAAAAATTGCAACAGATATTTTGATATATCAACAAAATGTCTTTTTAAAGAAATTTCCTCTCGGCTGGTTGACGTTTCGGGGGACCCAAGAGCTGGCGCATACTTTGGACAACGCCTTAGTTTGGCAATCCAAAGAGGAAATGCTGCCAGCATTCTGGGAACCCTGCCACAAGACGGCGGCGATCTGGCCAACATTTTTTACTTAGTTTAATTTTACTTTAGGAGACATTTTAGTTTTATAGGTAAATTTGTAAGGTTTAATTTTAGTTTTATTTCATGTTATTTAAGTTTTTATGTTTCTGTTAATAAAGCCATTTTACAGATATTTTAATTGTATTTATTTATTAGTAATCTCCATCAATTCGTAGTTATTTAATACATACAAATATCTATTGTTTTAAATAAAAAAAACAAGAGGATTTTGGCACTGCCTTGAAATTCAATATTGTGACACGAATTTTAACTCTGAAATATTAAGTTAACTGGTAGGAATTAGGGCTTTTACTTAATTTCGAAACCACAGAGTAATTAACTAAAACAAACAGGTCTGCGACAAAAAGATTATTACTTTGTTATAGGATAGGTACTGATGAGAAATAATTAATTATAATTGTATTATATAAATAATTCTTTATTAAGAAATTTCGTCACGCCTGGTCGGCGCTGCGAGTGACCGAAGGACTGGGACCTATTTTGGCCAAAGAATAAGACTGGCCATCCAGCGTGGCAACGCCGCCAGCCTTTTGGGCGCCCTTTCCGGCGACGGCGACGTTTTTTTAATCTTTATTATTTTTATGTTTTTAAGAATTATATATACTACTTGTATTTAAATAAAGATATTCATTGCGTAACATTTTCAGAATATTGATTTTCTAAAGCCTTAACTTAAGGCGATTACCGTCGCCAAATTAGCAGCTCGATGTTTGTCTGTATGAATATCGACGGAAACGACATTGAAATAACGTTCAAATCAGTGCACAATGCGTGGTGGCTGTTACGACGCTCGCTGCGTCCTTGAAAGGGCAAAATAGGAGAAAACAATACTTTTCACCTGGGCGTCATTGTTTGATTGAATAATTCTATGTTATATTTATAGCTATCAAGTTTATCTATTTATCAAAGCATAAATGAATTAAATCACCTAAGCCACTTAGGAGCAGTAGGAAATTCAAGCCAAAAAAACACCATTCAGTTGAAACAATTTTTCATATAGAAGTTTTGGTGGTACGAAAAAGAAAAATGTTGCATATGTTGTCCTAGAGTTGATAATCCATAATACATTTTTTCAAAATTTTTGGTTTGGCCATAAAAGAGGAGTAGGCTTTAGAAAGTACCCATTTGGCGATATTAAGGGCCTTAAGTAGATATCGACTCGGATGCATTGTAAACATGGTTCTAGCGATCTCGCTCGTAAAGCTCGACCTGCGCCTCCTTGCACACATAAAAAAGTGAGATAAATCTGTTTTTTTATATTTATGGTTGTAGACTTTTGCTAATTATTAAAACTGCAATGAGATAACAAAAAATAACAGTCAAGCGGAAATGGAATTCACACGCTGAGGGTTTCACACATTGTTTTATGTATTTTACAGCTAGCGTTATCCAGTTAAAAGTCACTGTACGTTTTTTTACTTATAACTCGACATCGGCGGAACGGAAGCCAGATAAAATGACATTGATTTGAGTTTTGAAGGCTTACAAATTCAGATAGTTTTTTCCATAATTTATCATAAATGTTGACCCCTAAATATTTTCTGTAATCTTTATAATTAAAGTAAATATACTGGGTGTTAAGACGATGTTGCGGAAGCCGGAAACTGGCGGTAGCTCTCGTCCATACAAACAACTTTTACTATGGAACCTGCAAATCGCAAAATCGCGCAAATATATCAGCTTTTCCATAGAAAAGTTACATACCTACTCGCTTGAAACAACGGCCGCGCAACATTTATCATTCTGTGATATACCTACAGACGGAGGAACGAATAACGGAATCTCATCATAATTATTTGTCATTAATCATACCCTTTGGGTGCGGAACCCTAAAAATTATAAATTGTGGGGAGAGACGTCGTCGTCGTCGTGAAGTGACGATGAAGGACGTGTGAATTAACTTAAAACTTGAAAATTTTGTTTGTTGAGTGTTAATGAAAAGTAAGAACTCATAAATTATAATATATAATAAATATTCGACTGATGCCGGCCCCAAAGTGGGCCAAAATATATTTCGAAAATAAGTTTTATACAATGTTTTAATTAAACAAAAAATAAAAATAAAATAAACGCTCTATGTAGCAATATATATATATATATATATATATATATATATATATTTCAAATATATAATAAACAAATTGAAAAAAATATATATATACATGAAAATATATACAAAAATATTACATACACATATTGATTTTGAAAGCTTTTGGTGGACCTTATTTTCGCAGACCTGTGTTAGTTTCTTATTCACGATTTTCATAATGTTACCTATCTTACTTATATCTACTCAAAACAAATATACCTGCAATTTGAATTTATTGCAATTATAATAAAATTTTAATGTATTATTAATATTTGAATTTATCGTTATTCATTGACTTGCATTTAATTTGGTCGTGGAGAGTTCGCTCAACAGGTCAACCGAACTTACAACCGAACTACTGCTACTAAAGGATTACATCACTATTAATCGGTGGTACCGTTTAACTTTAAAAGACCTACGGTACCACCAGGGGTATGGCCAGGGGTACCGTGGGTCTGTCAAGAACATGTAGCACTTGTAGAATAATTTTAAAGTGTTATTTTTGTTTTACATCATCCTAGTCTCATCCCAAAATCGCTCGATAAAATAATATTATACTCGTACTAATACACATAGTATAGAACATTTAAGTTATAGTATGGGGTTAACTGAAAAACATTATAAACATTGAATAAATTACACTGTATAAGAAATTATATTAACGTTACGTTTGCAAATTTATCTTGTATTTTTTTTTGTTTACGTTTAAGGTATAACTAATCCACTGGGTCTCAAACACAACAATCTACATTTATAATGTGTTTTTTTTTTTAGTTTTAAAGCTATGGCAGAGGTTTTCAAATGTTAGGGGTGCACTCTGGGTGATCGTCATAGCATTGCAGTGAGAAACGAGGGTATATTCCCGTATTCAAATGTGTTTTCTAGGAATGGGCCAAAATAGTTGAATACCTCTGGACTCTGGACTAGTCGGTATTTAGTGATGCCCGGATTAAACTTGTTTCGGAGCCTGTCCTTGTGGAATATGAGCTTGAGGAAGTGCTTGGCCCTGAGAAGGAGCTTGACCTTGAGGAGTTTGGCCCTGAGAAACTAGACCGTGAGGCTGTCCTTGAAGAATGTTATGAGGTGGACCCTGTCCTTGCGCTGCGACTGGGGCGTTTTGTTGCCGAGCCGGTGGTCCCTGAGCTTGGTTCACATTTTTTGCTGTTGTATCTGTGGCGGGGCTTGGCCTTGCTGGACTGGGGCTTGTTGATAACCTTGTCCAGGGGCTTGTTGGTACCCTTGACCCGGGGCTTGTTGGTACCCTTGTACATATGCCTGCTGGTAAGCTTGCCCCGTGGCTTGTTAGTATCCTTGAGTTTGCTGCTAGTAACCTTGAGGCACCTGACCTGGTACTCCTTGTTGATAGTACTGAGGCTGCTGACCTTGCGGGTATTGGACGGGGGGGACTTGGCCCTGGTATTGTGGCACTTGACCATGATGCTGCTGTTGGTACGCCTGCTGTTGTTGTTGATGCTGTTATTGGTAAGCCTAGTGGATCTGATGCTCAGCAACGGGGATCGGGCGGCCATGGGCGTCGACCTGTTATGCGAAGTTTAAAAACTTATATATACGTCTATTTAGCATCTTATTTATTAACAACATACAGTATTTTTTCCCCATTTTTTTATTCCACTATTCTAACAGTGCATGAATATAGGACGATGCAATGAAATAGGACAATAAGAAGACAATGTAAAAAAAGAATCAAAGAAATCACGTAGGTAACTGATTTTGAAGGAATAAACAACTGCATTAAATCGCACACTCCCTAAAAAAGTGTCACTACACAGAAAAAGCACTTTTGAGAAAAAAATAATTTTAATTATTTTCTTTTATTGTTTAGTTCATAGTTAGTTTAAAAAAAAAACTTCATTAATAAAATTAATGTAATTTTTTTATGCAATTTATATTCTTGTTTATACATTTTACTTAAGTCTTGCAGTATTTATGGAAAATTTATAAATCAATAAAATTTAAAACATATCCATGTTATGACGTTATTTTTGACACAATATTACCAAATATTGTATAAAATAATACACCAAAAAAACTGTCGTAACATATGATAATATGTTCTTTTAGGATAAAAACATGAAAATCATACAAAAAGGCTTACTATTATTTGTCACAACACAGCTTACAACGGTTTTCATGGATTTTGACAGCGATATTCCCAGGTCCACACTGTACCAAGACTGTATTACAGTAGAGCCACTGAGTGATGGCGCCTATGACGTTTAAATGCCTACAAAGTATCGTAATTATTTATAAGCAAGTGTGAATAAAAAAATGTAATACTTCATTGTTGATAGTGATGTACTACTTGTTTCGGTTATTATTTTTCGATTTGAATGTTGCTTTATTGTGCAATAGAATTCGTATAGAAACAAAGATTTTTTTTTTAAGTTTCTCATTTTTTATAGGTCGTGTTTGAGGTCGCCAAGTTACGCAATAATATTTAATTAAAAACAAAACAATGACGAAGTTAAACTAAATGAAAATAAATGATACTAAAATACTTTTTTCGATTTAGATATTTAAACATCTCTTGGGCGCCCCTGGGCACTACACCGCATAGCCCTCCGATAGCTACGCCACTGGTTTTGGCACATTTTCCTTTTGTATCAGTATGTTGAATGTTGAATGACGTGTCTAATGTTGAGTAAACTCACACTTGATTTTTATTTTTAACCGAAATTTTAAATGTACCTCATCACTAAATGCAGCTGTCATAAGTGCCATCACTCAGTGGCCCTACTTTAAACCTAATGCGACACTATTCTTGGAACAATCGCGTGAACTTCAGCTCAGTAAAAAAACGTAATTTACGCCACCTACTGGTGAATAATAAAAGTACAAATATGAAATTATTTCAGGATACAGAGTTTTAAATTTCGCTTCGAGTTGTATTAATAATTGAAATCCGCACTAAGCTGTGTTATGACACTTTTTAGGGGGTGTGCGAAATATTCTTGAAAATAAAAATTAATATATCTGGCTTATGGCTTAGGTGAAGAATGCCCAATTAGCAAAATGACTAACGGCAAGAAAAGGACCGGTTTGCAAAATGCCCAAATCTGAAAATGTCCAATTCTAGAAATGACTAATTCTACTGAAAATGACTAATTCTCAAAATGACTAACTTTTCTTAGTATAATAAGGAGTCTTATCAGAATACTCAGTTAGCAAAATGACTAAGATGGCAAAACACCTGAAAGTTATAGTGTCATTTGAGATAGCTTTTTGAAAAAAAAAACATGGTAATAGGTGATTACGTAAAAGTATGGCAGTTAAGATATTATTAGGGTTCCGCATTTAGAGGGTGACGAATTGGCTACCATTTTTGCGGCTTGTTTTTGTCGCCTTAATGTTGCTATGGCAATAGGGCACAACATCATTTGGTTTGCATACAGACGTGTCGTATTGTACTGTGAAAAGTTAGTCATTTTCAGAATTAGGCATTTTTAGAACTGAAATAATTAGCCTTTTATAGATTTTGTCATTTCACAAATTAGACAGTTATCGCATAAATTTATATAAATTTATGTAATATTTAGCGAATTGGGTATTTATAGACTCGTAGTCGTTTTGCGGATTGGGCATCATTTTTAACTAAGCCTTTTTTATGTGCACACTACACTAATAAAATTGATGTGTTCCAAAACCAAAAAGAAATGTTCTGATACGTGGAGCTCTAAGAACCGAGGTTTTTGAGCACAAATAATTCTACTCGAAAATGTATCTACAGTATAACTCCTACCAATACTCGCTGCTGTAAGTATTTGATCTCTTCCATCCGTCTTTTTTCAAACTCTTGATATTCCGCCTGAGTGTAGATCTGATTCCCATCAATGGGTTGCCGGCCTGAAAATAAAAAAAATAACGTTATTTAATTTCAGAGAAGCAGAACCATTCAAAGACAAAGACAAGACAAAGACACTCTTTATTGTACACCAAAATAAATAAAATAAGGTAAAAGAACAAACTTATGAGAAAAGTTAACAATTGGCGGGCTTATCACTTATAGCGATTTCTTCCAGACAACCTTTGGGTGGAAATTAATCGTTGGAAAATATAACGCGAAGGCGGTGCACAAAATAAATAATAATAGTTAAATGGATAGCAAATACCTAAAATAAATACACAAGTATAACATTGTACATACAAATACATATAATACGATAAATATATACACTAATATATAACAAAAATTAATATTATAATACGCAAACCAAAAGTAAATAAATATAAGTGGCAGAAGTAGGGATTTAACTAACATTTACAAAGAAAGAAAATGATCCTTAAGTAATCTTTTGAAGACAGGCAACGAGGGAGCACGCCAAGTTATTCCACAATGTGACGGCTTTAACAGCAAAAGAATTACCATAAAAATTTTAGTGTGAGATTGAATTGCTAAACGCAAATTTTCGGAGGATCGTAGAGTACGGTCATGGGTAGAGTGCAGGAATTTAAAGCAATCTTTAAGATATGATGGAGTTGAAGGATTGAACAGTACATAATAAAGAAGAGAGAGAATGTGGGCGTCACACGCCGAAGGCGAATTGGGAGCCACTGAAGTTGTGACCTGAAATCAGAAATGTGGTCAAACTTACGAAGACCGAAAATAAACCTTATGGCAAAGTTTTGGAGGCGTTCAAGCTTATTCATTCATTATGTTTCGCACTGCTGATAACATAATGTTCAGACCTAAAACCCGATATAAAGCTCGATTTATTTTAAACACATGTCACAAGACGACAAATTGAATTATTCTTATCATAGACCAATCAAAAAAAATCTTAACCTTGGCATTTTATTGAGCATAATGTAAGGTCGCCTACAGTTCAAGCTACCCAATGTGTATACGATATTAACCCTTATGATGGCGTTAGAAGAGCTATCATTGGGTAGGTTGACGTGCGCGCCTCGGTATTAATAAATAATGCCGATACTACACTCGCGAACGTGCATTGAAATATCAACACAACCGATACAACATAACATGCATACAAACTTGCTTACGCATTAAATTACGTTTCGGCCGAGTTTACAAAATCATATTTTCGGAATATGAAACATGGCTATTATTTGTAGCAACCAACATATAACTTACATACAAAATCTTACATAGTTGTGATTTGGAACAGTCAATAAACTAATTATGTATGAAAGCGGTTTGAAAAGCAATCAGTGACTTTGAAATAAAAACAGTTACCTATTAAAATTTGTTATGTTGATTTATTCTTAGCTATTCAGATGTATATTTATTTTCAATCTGGTTGAAAAGCAAAAATATTAAAATATAAAATTAGTGAATCAATCGTGATGTGAGGCAAGATTGCAATATTCTGAGGAAATTGAGACAAGTGAATATCATTGACAATACCTTATATCCGGTAAAACAATTAAAAACGTTATGACTTATGACCAGTTAAGAAAGTATTATAAGAAATCTGCTCCCTCTCATGGGACGATACGTAAATGGTTCATTGAATTTCGTTGTAGTCGTACCACCACAAATAACGCAGATCTTCCAGTAGGTATAGCTAAGTGAAGCCACCACTGAAGCCCTACTATCGCCGTACTTTGGGCACAAATACACGCTTTTTAAGGCATGCAGGTTTCCTCACGATGTTTTCCTTCGCCGTTCAGCAAGTGGTAACTACAAGCAAATACTATGCACATCAATTCCGAAAAAAATTTTGGTGCATGCCTGCTAGGGGATCGAACCTGGGTCTAAAGATTAAGAGGCCAGCGTTCTACCGTCGTAGCTTCCGAAGATATCTTAAATAGTGATATTATTTTGGTAGACAGTCGTGTTCAGATAGCGGAGATAGCTGACACATTTTTCTTATCTTGCACAAAGATGAAAGAAAGAGCATTCATTTCATTCTGGTTGCCCCAGTTGCTCACAGCTGACCAAAAAAAAAACGGCCAAGTGCGAGTCAGACTCGCGTACCTAGGGTTCCGTATTGTAGATGATAAATTTATTTTGTCATTTTTTTTTTCGTGAATTTCTCAACCGCTTTGATTTTCCTGTAATCTTTACGTAAACACATTATACCATGATTTTTTTTCATATTTTTTGGTCCACCAGTTTTGGAGATAAGGGGGAGGGACGTACATATTTTTAGGGTTTTTTATAGATTTCTCGAAACCAGTGCCAGTAAATATAGTAAAAATATATATTTTTACAATCAACTTTTTAATACCTACAATTTGATACCCATATTGTATTTTTATATAACATATATATATTTTTTTACTTCTTTTTTTATATTTCTCATTAGTTCTGATTTTTTTTTAATCGCTATAGTTTTCCTGTAATTGGCCAGTTATGATGTATAATTGACATTTTTGTCATATTTTTCGGTCTACCAGTTTCGGAGATTAGGGGGGATACATGTTTTTGCGGTTTTTTAAAGATTTCTCGAAACAAGTGTCAGTAAATAAATTAAAAGTATATATTTTTACAATCAGCCTTTTAATATCTACAATTTATTACCCATATTATATTTTTAGGCACTTTTCTCACTTTTGTTTTGGAAATACTTTGAACAATTTCAAATTTTTCATATTTTTTTTTACACTCTAATATGTGGGCAAATTAATGCTATTTTTGTGCAAAATTTTATGTATTTATATTTAAATATGCTAAAGTTATGAGGCTGTGACATACGGACTGACGGACAACGTAGTCTCACCTTAAGGTTCCTTTTGTACCTTTTAGGTACTATGGAACCCTAAAAATCACGATAAAAACTTCTGAGCAGTGCTGTAAGATGGATACGAGCCGGGCAGCGATCTGTTGTTTTGTCGCAGAAACAGCGAAAATGTTCATTCGGTTAATAAAATGATTTTCATCAGTAACAATATTATGTCTTCATATAAAACGGCCGAAACGCGCGCTTTCAAATCTCGGCATACCTCTGTAGTAGGGGTGCGCCGCAGTTAAGTACGGACGCGTAGAGTGTGAGACACCACCCAATGAGGGATTTTCTTTTCCTTTTTTTTTTTACTCTTCCCTAGTCGCTGGATAGATGGCGCTGAACTTGGTAAGTTACTGCAAGGAACGGAACGTCACATAATTTTTTTATTATTTCACTTGGATGTAATTTTGAGATCGTAAAACGAAACGTAGATAAAAAAGTAATTAATGTCATTGTCACATCACATCACAATGACATTTTGAAAATAAATAAATAATAACAAATATTTAATAAATATTCATCGTGATGTTCAGAGTATAGCCGTGGATGTATGCCTCCCACCCTAAAAAAACCGACTAAAGTGCGAGTCAAACTCGCGTACCTAGGGTTCCGTATTGTGGATGATAAATTTACTTTTGTAATTTTTTTCCTGAATTTCTCAACCCTTTATTTTTCCTGCAATCTTTACGTAAACAAATGTCACCATGATTTTTTTCATATTTTTCGGACCACCAGTTTTGGATAAAAAGAGGGGGACATACATTTTTTTATGGTTTTTCAAGGATTTCTCGAAATAGATGCAATTAAATAAAGCCAAACTAGACAACGTGTAACAGAAAGGTGTAACCATATTTGAAGAGCTTATTCAGTCAATGGTATAGAACAACTTTTACTATGGAACAAACCCTGTATCTCGAAAAAAAATAACTTTTTCATAGAAAAATGCAATGCCGCTTGGCTGAAATGTATGGAAGGGCAGATTTTTTTTTTGAGATTTCTGTTTTGGCTCCATAGTAAAAGTTGTTCTATACAATTGACTGAATAAACTCTTCAAATATGGTTACACCTTTCTGTTACACCTTGTATATATTTTTACAATAAGCTTTTTAATATCTACAATTTGATACCCATATTGTATTTTTATTAAATACCAGCTTTTGCCCGCGGCTTCGCCCGCGTTGGTTTAGTTTTTGTAAAGACAATCGAATCTGCCAATATTTTTCGGAATATTTTTAATTTTATAGAACGTATTTATTTGGACTCTGGTTTGAACGAAACTATTTATTGTTCTCTAAATTGATCCTCTGTTATGTGGGTACTTGGGAGTAGGTAGATACCATTGTTAATATTGATATTTCCATAAAGTATATAAATTAACTTTATTTGACAATTTTCTATGAAAATTGTCATATTGGTAGATTTGCGAAAACAAAGATTTCAACAAAAATTTTAAAATAATATGATTTCTCAATTCTTTGCAAACCTACAGTTATAATTTTTTATTTTTATTTATTTATTTATTTATTCACAAACATCTATCCTTACAGGCTAGCCTAATTCGATAGATTATATGTATATTTACAACCACAAATCTTACTTTCTACAACCTTTATAAGTATACAATTTCAATAATAATTTTACAAAAACGCCTTCTTGTAGCACAGCACAAACAACGCTGTTCTCGTAAACTCATTCCGAGCAACATGGAATATATCCTCTATTTCCGAAATATAATTTAAGGCGCGGAGCGCTCGCATCAACGGCGCTTGTGCCAGTAAGTTAGATCGTGCGCGGGGCACCAGCAGGCAGCAGCGGCGGCCGGCGGCGGCGCTCCACGTACCCATCCGGCACGCACACACTCAGCGTGCTCAGTAACACTGGATTTACAATCCTACCGACTAGTACTTTGTGCACATAAGATACCAGAGCGAGGTACCTCCTTACTCTGAGTTCATTGTACCCTACCATTCCCAAAATAAAAATGGTAGGGTACATAAGTGGGTAAAACGGATATATCCCGTACTGCCGCAAATACAGATATCGCACGAATTTGTTTTGTATCCGCTCCAACATGAGCCGATACTTTGCTTCATGCGGCGCCCATACCATAGCATTAGTTTCTAGTTGACTCCTGACCAGAGCGTTATACAGAGCTACAACAGCGTCAATGCGCGAAAAAACCCGCCCCTTACGGAGGATAAAACCAAGATTCCTATAAGCCTTCTTGCAGATGTTCTCAATATGCTCTCTATAGTTTAGGTTTGAAGTCAATCTAACTCCCAGGTCTTTGACCTCATTTACTCGCTGAATTCGCTCCTACTTTGTAATCGATTGTTATTGGATTTTTTTTCCGGGTAAATGTGATCAGTACACATTTAGATACGTTAAAAGCAAGCCCATTATTAGTGCTCCACTGAACCACTCGGTCTATATCTTCTTATAGCTTCTCGCAATCTGATGTACTCGTTATTGTATATGAAAGTTTGAGGTCATCCACGAACAACAAACAACTTGCATTTTTGACAACATGTGGTAAGTCGTTTATCATGATTGTGAACTCGAGGGGGCCCAAATTGCTACCCTGGCTTACCCCCGATCTAGTAAAATATGGTTCTGACCTGCGTCCATTATACTCCACGTATTGTGTTCTATCGCCCATGAAACTAATGAAAAACCTAAGTAAATGTGGAGTACAACCTATGTTTGCAAACTTTTATATAATACGTCATTATCTACTAAGTCAAATGCCTTTCTGTAGTCAAAGTAGGCAGCATCTACCTGACCCCCACTGTCCACGGCTGGGATTACTTTTGACATAAAGTTCAGGAGATTGCTAGATGTGCTACGAGCAGGTCGAAACCCATGTTGAGCATCCGACAGGTGCGGCTCAATCTGGACTAAAACTGCTCGTTGAATCGCCGATTCTAGTACTTTTGCGGGCGTTGAAAGTACCGCTACGGGTCTATAATCCTCCACGTTTTGACTGACCCTACCCTTCGGAACTGGGATTACTCGTGTTACTTTCCACCTTTCCGGAAAAACGGAGTTAATGGTTCCGCTAAAACCAACCGACAATCCCGGATTATATATAAAGGAATGCCATCCGGTCCCGCCGACCGTTTCGATTTGAGCCGCGCCAGTGCGCTACGTACTTCTTGCAGCTGTAGCTGGTCCACCTGCACGCTTGCTGAGTTCGCCTCTGCCTCCGCCATAGCTGCACATCCAGCTTAGCGCGGTTCGCACTATAAACCGAGTGAAAGTAATTCGCAAACTCCTGGGCGCACTCCTCCGCGGTCAATACAATATCATTCTTGACATTTTTTTGTGGGCACCTATTCTCCAAAGCGAAAAAAAAACGAAATAAAACGGCTGATGTAGACACTTATCCAAACAATTGAACTGATAAGGTGACCCGACTTGTAATGTTATCGCAAAGTGTAAAGCTTGAGCATATTATTTAAGAGCCACGTCGTCGGTCAATGAATAGCCACAATGATAATTAAGGTGGATAACTTCTTCTTCTGTATCTCTCGCTTTAGGTGGTTTAGGGTATTGAAAATATTCTTCCACTCTGGGCTTTCATTCAAACTGGAAAATTAATTTTCAATGAAACAGGTTTCTTTTTATCTATCAAAAAGGAAATCTATTGTCGAAGATTATGAGGTGTGATGGGTTCCATATAAAAAGTGGCTTTGAAATCGACTCGCTTACACAATGACGCAACGGACGGACGGCGCTGCGTTATAAATTTTAAATTTTGTATATAAAATTCAATGTCCTGACTGACTGACTGACTGACTGACTGACTGACTGACTGATATATCAACGCACAGCCTAAACCGCTGGTCTTAGAGACTTGAAATTTTGCATATAGATACCTTATATAGTGTAGGCATACTTTAAGAAAGGATTTTTCAAAATTCACCCCCTAAAGGGGTGAAATGGGGGTCCAAAGTTTGTATAGGGAAACAAGATTAGTTAGACTATTTTATTCGAGACTTCACAGGAGTACTCCTATAAATGAGTAAACACGTATTTCAGGTTTTTTCAGAATTTCCCCCCTAAAAGGGGGAAATGGGGTGAAAAAGTCTGAAAATCAACATGGGTTCGTTTGTATGGTTAATCGGGTCGCTGATTACAAAAACAACAACGATTTTAAAATCCAACGTGGTGGACGTGAAAAAGGCTTATCCAGAATTCAACCCCTAAAAGGGGGAAATGGGGTGACAAAGTCTGCAAACCAACGGGGGTATCGTTTGTATGGTTTATCGGGTCGCTGATTACAAAAACAACAACGATTTCTAAAACCAACGTAGTGGACGTGAAATACCATCATTCCCTGTTGGGGTGCGATGGGGTTAAAATGTTAAAATGTGTAAATATCAATATGGGTGTCGTTTTTATGATTTTTTGGGACGTTAATTACGAAAATGGCATCGATTTTGAAATTTAATATAGTGGACATGAAAATTCTTGAAAGTATGTGTGCCACAGCAAATCGGCTGTAACAGACGGACAGAAAGACAGCCACACAAGTGATCCTATTAGGGTTCCATTTTTTCCTTTTGAGGTATCTATCTATCTATATTTCCACAATCTATCTAGGTATCTATCTATATCACAGCAAAATATCTTTGGAACGGACGTTGGTACATCCCTAGGGGTTGGACCACGGGGTGCCAAAAAAAGTTTTTTTTCTTGATGTCAAAACTTTGACGGCCTATATCTCCCAAACGGCTGGAGTTAGACCCATGTTGATGGGTGTCTAGGAAAAGTTCTCGACGAGATCTACCTGCCAAAAGTGTCAAAACTGTACAGGCCCGTATCTCCCAAACGGCTGATGCTAGACCCATGTTCATGGGACTCTAAGAAAAGGGCTCGGCGAAAAAAAAAGTCGAAAAAAAAAATTGGCAAAATTTTGATCGGCCATATCTTCCGAACGGCTAATTGTAAGGAGTTCGGGTTTCAACTATAGTGATCGGTCAAGCTACATGACTGAAAAAAAAATTTGAGTTTGACAGGTTTTGACAGTTTTTTGACAGGTCCAAAAAAGTATTCCGATTTGCATGAAACTCGGTATCAAGGGGCATTTGGGGTCGCCGATTACGCTGCCGTATTCAAATTTGATATTTTTTGACAAATGATAGGGATTTTGTTAGACGCTTTTTCGGAATAACTTTGATCAGTGAGTCCCCGTATTTGGCAATCTGGCGAGACCAAAGGCCAAAAAACGAGCATGCGAGTTTTTTGGCCGAGCACTACACCTGGACTCCCAGAGGGAGTGAGAGCACTTATTATGTTTGTTTCTCAAAAAAATGTCATTTGTTTCCTGTAGGCCACGCGGGCGAAGCCGCGGGCAGAAGCTAGTAAATTATAATAGTACTCAAGTGAATATTGTGTAAGAAACTCGTAGGGAGATGGGAAAATCCCGTTAAAGATAAACATAACTCATTGTTACTGTTAATGAAAGTTAACTGACAAACATCCTTATTCCTAAATTATTTTTACATGCGGCTTGAACACACGTGTGATTGTTGTTGACTATATGCCAACTGTTTGGTGAACTCGCAAAAGGTAGCATGTTTTGCTCGAACTAATAAAAAACACAATACCTTGATCTCGATTGAATTCAGACTTCTTGGTCTCCGACATGAACTCGTTAAAGTCAATGAGTCCGTCCCTGTTCTTATCGGCTTCCTTGAAGACGTGTTCCCGAATCCTTTCCATTTCCTCGGCACGCTCATGCAGATCATTGTTGGGTCCTCCAGGACCGTACATCTTGTCCAACTCCTTGATGAAGAGAGCCTTAACTTCGATCGCGTCCCATTTGCTGTTGCCATCCACATCTGGTTAAAAGTTGGATAAAATGTAAAAAAAAGTAAGTGTTTTGATATATCTATAATTAAAGCCCTTTTATTTAATTTCTTATGCTTATGACATATGACAGCCTTTGCGGCTGAGTGGTAGAACGCTCGCCTCCTAACCCAGGGGTCGTGGGTTCAATCCCCACAGTCAACATCAATTTGTGTTGTCTGCGTGCTGCGTTCTAATTGTGCCCGAAGTACGGCGATAGAGATTACCTCACATTACCTTTTCAGATAAAGTTGCGGAAGACGGAAACTGGCGATAGTACTCGTCCATACCAAAAACTTTTACTATTGAGACAACCCTCAAATCGCGAAAAAAAAACAGCTGTTCCATAGAAACTTTACGTGGCTACCAGACTCCATGCCAATTGTGGACTGTGACTTGCATTTCACAGATCTCACTTGGGGACAATTCTGATACCCCCTCGAGAATTCATGTTGTGACGATAAACGCATTAAAAATAGGTATCCAAAACCTTCTTATTGATTTCCGGCTATGTTATGATGATATAAGTTTTAATTACCTATGAATGTAATAATATGAGTAATCAGGTTAAACAAAAATCTAAATAGGTATTTTTTATGTTATCAACATCGGCAAGTAAAATTACCGATTTAAATTTACTGAAAGTGATTTCCTTTTAATTTAAATAATACCTGCCTGACTGAACTGTCAGCACTAAGACCTAGCAACATGTTGGTCAGTAAAATCCTTTTGTAACGTAGAAAACCGTTAAGGACTTTTTGAAAATAAACCACTAACAGGGGATGAAATTTTGTATGGGAGTTCGTTATTTTTTAGTTTAAACCGTGGAATTTACTATTAAACCTTTTGGTTGAAATATAGGAAATTCGTGTTATATATCTTTAGGAAAATCGTCCGTTTTGGAAAATTGAAATAAGGGATGAAAGTGTTTATGGATTTTTTTCATTTTTGTCGTTAATAACATGAAAATTGGTGTTTAGCTATTTGGTTTATCAACGCCAACACCAAACGGTTATACTTAGTAGGTCCAATTTAATAAATACTTCATAAATAATTCATGATTTTACTAAAAAAATAAAATTTGGATAGTAAGTTCCTTTTGTACCGTAGACGACCGCTAAGAAAGGATTTTTCGAAAATCGAAAAGATAGGGAATGAACGTTTGTATTTGAGTTCGTTATTTTTGTATTTAAAAACATGAAAATTGGTATTTAGCCTTTTGGTTTAAAATTAACAATGACGTGTATCAACGTTTTTGTAAAATCATCCCTTAAAGAGGTAAAATAGGGGATGAAGGTTTAAATGGAAAACTCGTTGTTTTTGTAGTTAAAACCATGAAAATTGATTCTTCTTTTGGTTGGAAATTAAGAATCAGGTAATCTAGCGTTTTTATTCAATCGTCCCCTAGGCGGAAAAAATAGGGGATGAAAGTTTAGGCAATATAATACAACGTTATTTTTGTAGTAGTTCCATGAACATTAGGTATTTAGCCTTATGGTTTAAATTACGAATGACGTGTTTTTTAAATTCATCCCCAAGGGGATAAATTCATCGTAAGAAATAATTACAACATCCAAAAAACCGGTCAAGTGCGAGTAGGTATCTCGCCCTGAGAGTTCCGCACCATTCTAGTAGTTAGTTGATAGTAGACTAGAGTAAACCTGAAACTACGCTTTTTTTGGAATTCTGAACTATTTCATTGCACGGTTTAAAACGAATTCACTACTATGGAAAATCCAACTATTTGGAGCAATTATTAAACCATTAAAAATCCGTTTCTGCCTATTATATTCTGCCATACATTATTTGTAAAGATTATTTTAATGGCTTTTTTTGGGCGTTATAGTTATTTCTTGTCATTTCGTTTCAAATCTGAATATTTGATTCAGAAGGTGGGGGTTTTCTGAGAAATCTATCCTGCTCCAGCGCGTTCATTTTACACTGTCTATCCTGCTAAGTGGAAGCGGTCCACTCAGAAAACTCGGGATTTCGAGGTGTTTGTTTTTTAAGACTAAGATTTGGATGCAGGAAAAGAAAAGTAATCGTGCATGGAACGGCCGAAATATTAAGATCAAAGAATGATAAATGTTTTTTTTTTCAGGCTTAATAATCGCAATTTTACGGTTTAAAATTAATTTGAAAGGAGACAGTCGGAATAGTCTCCCCATGAGACACAAAGACCTTGATTAGTTAGGTCATCATAATAGTCGTTCATACTAATGATAAATAAGGAATGCAGAAGACCTGACGTCATCAATATGTCATTAATGTATGATATAGACATGATTGATATATAAAAATAAAAACGTAAGCTGTTATGAATTGAATGATGACAGATAATACGTGACTTATTCGGTTATATTTTAGTATAAAATATTGCATCGTCAGTTAAAAGTTATTTGTTAGCGCATAAAAATGGAAACAAAACATGCAGCGATCGCATTTCACATTGTGTGAACGTTTGAAGGACTAACTACAACACATTTCACAAACACTCAAACCATGCAGTTCAACAAAATAAAACATTAAATGTGAAACTACTTCCATCCAGTTCAGTCAATCTAAGAATGTTTGTATGGAGAAGGTTGAATTAAATGTACACTGGATGATAATTAGTAAACTAACTGAAACATTAAAATCCAAAAGAATCTCTGATAAATATTAAATAAAAATGATCCACAAAAATTAGACCATGGCTAAGAACAATATAAGTAACATCAGGGGTTTCATTATTTTGGTAAAGTATTAAAAAAAAATGTTCCCCGGGGAGGGGGGGAGTGTCAATAATATAAAATACTATTATTTCGAAGTGATTTTAGTAGTGTATCGTTAATTCGACCTGAAATCTTTCATTTACTGAACTAATAATGTACTTTCGAATTAAATCGAAACTTAAGTGCGATAGAATATTGTAGGCAGACCCGCGGAAACGCCGTAAACAATGTTAATAATGAAATGTCGTATGGCAGCGGCTCGCTTTTCACTACATGACTTGAACGCAATGGATCTTACCATGCATCGTAAAAAACACCTTAGTCCAAATAGTCGGCTTCTTTCCATAACTCTAACAATAAATTGATCTCTTGTCACGGGGTGGTGTAGCTGTCACAGAACATTTAATAATAACATAAAATTATTTAAATACACTTGACTCACCATGCATCATGAAGAAAACTTTAGGGTCGAATTGTTGATCCATATGGTCCTGCTTTTCCCAAACCTCCTCAAGCTGTGGCTTAGAACCAGGGTGGTGGAGCTGTCAGTCCAATTTGCGTCAGGGCTCGTTCCCAATCGCACAACTTATTATTGTTTTCATTCTTTTTGAATAAAAAATATTTAATACGCGACAGTGATTTAAGTTTAAGTTTTAGTTTAAGGGCATTACGCGACAATAGTTTAAGGGTGCTCAAACAAAAATCAGTGAAATCCACGAAATATCATGGAAAACTGTTTCTCCTGGGCAGCCACTCTATAAAAAGTATTTTTCATTCAATAAGAACTATTACGAAAGACTTGACCTACATGATGGTATATTATTTTTTGCTATAACTTCTTAGAATTCTTAGAAGTCTTTCGAAATAGATTGAATTATAGAGTTGCTGCGCAGGAGAAACAGTTTTCCATGATATTCGATCACCTTTCAACTATTGTCGCGTAATGTCATAAATCACATTTATTTAAAAATAATGAAAACAATAATAAGTTGTTCATTTGGGAACGAAAACTGACGCAACCACCTTAACAAAACAAAAATCAGTCACCTTATCACGTTAGTCATACGTAAGTTCGATTTTAATTCAATTTCGATACGGTATGTGTTAACTATAAACTCCGTAACAATCAAATACATTAATTTGTATATTATATAACAATGTATACTTATATAAAAGCGAAAATTACCACTCACTCAATCATTAATCGTCACTCAATCTCCATAACTACACTTGCGAGTTTTAAACTGGAATCACCTAAACGGGGGTTGTTCAAAACAATTTTAACAATTTTCCTGCAATAAAATTATACAATGTGGTATGTCTTTTAAAAGGTAATTTTATTGGCTTTCGAATGCTAGTAAAGAAAATAATTTTGTTTTTTATAAACTATTTCAATTTTAGGAATAAGTGCAACAGGTTGAAATTGTGGCAACTAAACGAAAAGAATAAAATGAAAAGATATTGAAATTTTATTTCCAATTTTAATTCTTCCCCCTAAATATTTTGTATTACTTCCCCTAGCTCTAATGACTGCTCGCAATCGGTTTTTAATCGACCAGATGAGTTTCCTGATGGAATCTTGTGGGATTCACCTAAAACAGAAATATGGTGAACAGATGAAAGCGCTTATACAAAAAGGATACGCAGAGCCAGCACCCACAGAAAAAACACAAGATTGCACATGGTACCTGCCGCATTTTCCGGTTTCTAACCTTATGAAACCCGACAAGATGAGAATAGTACACGACGACGCGGCGGCCACCACAAAGGATCACTGCGTCAACAGTCACCTACTCACTTACTTCTTATATGAGGTTCCGTCAACACCGAGTCGCCGTAACAGCAGACATAGCCGAAATGTTATGAGAATTGGCGTGCGATGCAAAGACAGACACGCGCTGTGGGGAGGCGAGCGACGCTACGGCCCACCAGATGAATACAGAATGACTTCGCTTATATTCGGCGCGACCAGCTCACCGACAACTGCGATATACGTAAAGAACAGAAATGCTGAAAAATACAAAGATACGCATCCTACGGCAGTCAGAGCGATAACAGAGAATGGACGACTATCTAGACAGCTTCAGAACAGAAGCAGAAGCCATAGAAGTATCCAAGCAAGTACGAGAGATTCATAGCAAGGGCAACTTCAACTTAAGAGGCTGGGCGTCTAACTCATCTAAGACGCTCGAAGCCTTAACAGAAGATAGAAGCACGACTACACAGTCAATAAAGCTTGACGACGGCACCAAGACAGAGGTGCTGGGGCTCATCTGGAAACCACAATCAGACGAGCTCAGCTTCAACTTGGACTTGGTCCGCCTACCTCCAGCATTGCTCACAGAACGGCGCCGATGCGTTTATGGAAACCCTTCCAGTTTTCAGAACCCCAGTACATCTGAGCTGCTTTTAGTTCTGTAATGCGGGAGGCATTACAAACGCAGTACTAGCGTTATGGATATGAATTCCTACCGCTACTCAGTCTAAAATTTTGCTTATAGGTTTAACAGAATACGCTCGGTAAGGACTTCTATGTAAACGAGCGAAAATTAAAGAAGTAATAATAATTTGAATTGCATAATAAAGATAATGTAATCAGTGTAATCATAAAAATTTTAACATTAGGCGAATTAATAGTCATAAGGCGAATCAACAAGTTATTTACAACAAAATTGTCGAGCGTTAGATTCTTGCTCGTTTTTAAATAATTAATGCATCTTTTTAGGTTTCCCGGTAGAGATGCGGTTTTAAAATAATTGTTTTCGTGACAAAGCCGTAATGGAACTAATTTAAATCAAAACAAACATCATAGAGATGCGTATGATATCGCTCTCTCTCTCTCTTTGCACGTGCCGTTTGCGATCTGAGATCGGGGAGCATAGCGCAGAAATCCCTCCCACGTATCAGATCAAGTACTTTTATGCTTTCTAGGGATCTGAGTAGAGGAAGCTTTTTAGTTATCAAGTCTTGATTACTGTACCGGAAACAATACCCGAATCCAGATCGTTCGCGACTCTGAATACCGGAATGGTTTAAGGTAATTTTCTGTGAATTAATGCAGGTAAACCCTCCCGCAGCTCAGAATTACTGGGGTTCTGAATACTGGAAGGGTTTCCATATACGCGGCGCCGACGAAGCGAGAGGCTCTCAAAATCAATTTATTGGGCCTTGTTTCACCTGTCACTATCCAGGCCAAAAAGATACTGCAAGAAGTATGGCGCAGAGGGACAGACTGGGACACCAAAATACCAAATACTAATATCGCTACACAGTGGGCTACATGGATGAATCATCTGAGAAGCCTGCGCGACGTCAGCATACCCAGATGTTATGTACAGAACAGCGAATCACAATCACTGCAACTACCTACACGTATTGTCGACGCAAGCACGACAGCCTACGCCGCCGCACTATACTGGCGGGCGGAGGTAGACGGCAGCGTACATGTGTCACTCATCACAGCGAAGGCCCGTGTGGCTTCACTCAAAGTCATCTCCGTGCCACGTCTTGAACTTCAAGCCGCCCCGTCCTGGGCAGCAGAATGGCCGCTACGATGGTAGAAGAACATAGACAGAAACCCACGTCCAAGACATACTGGTCAGACAGCAAGACAGTTCTCGCGTGGATAAGAAACGGCGCGAGATCGTACAAGCCTTACGTCACACAGAGTCGCCGCCATAGAGGAGACAACATAAACAAGCGATACCTACAGAATTCAACGTAGCAGACGACGCAACAAGAGAAGTCCCGACCTCTTTCGACAGCCAACACCAGTGGTACAGCGGCCCGTCCTTCCTGATAGAAAACCCATCCGAGTGGCCTACAGAAACACCTTCTCAGCCCGAGATTACGGGAGAAGAGAAAAAGGAAAAAGGAAAAAGGTTACGCATCACAGGCGACACCGCGAACGACAAGTGTTACTCCAGACGTCGGTCGATTTTCGAGATGGGAACGCCTACTGAGAACTACAGCAAGAGTACTGCAATTCATAGAAATCTGCAAACAAAGAAAAGTGCGAACAAACTACAGTCGCACAAGAAAAAATAAAAAGCAAGACCCCCGACTGGGAAAATCGGGAAAGAATCGAACGAAGGATGCAAAGAGATTAATGCAGGCCCATGCTTCTACCGCAGATATCGTTTACAGATAACTTTCGTTAACTTTCGCTTTTCCAAAGGTTTGTAACCTTTCTAAGGTTGGGAGTTGTAAGCTAGGTACCTGTACCTACTAATTTATGAACTGTCTGAACTGAAACTTATTGTTTTAGGCCAATTTCACGACGCTTTACGAGGACTTGATGACACTTTTGGGAACTTCTCAAAGAAAGACTGCAGTGCATTCAGAAATTAAGGTACCTACATAGTTACAAATTAAAACAAATCAACAAAATTTTAATTATCATTGCAATGTAAGTTTGGCCTGAGGTCCTTTATCCAAAAAAGTAGAGTGAGACTTCATTATTTTCTCATCTCTGCTCTGCTCCGCTATGGTGGATTACGGACCTAACACAAAGTACAGCGCAATGCCAAGTACCTAGTTAAAAAATAGGTACCTACCAAACTTAATACTGAAGTTTTTGATATTATATCTTACAGATTCTGGCAGCCCTGCAAATGGTGGTTACCTCAGTGGTTACCAAGGCGATGTAGGGATAAACTTTCAAGGTGTAGGTACTTAGTTGATATAGATACAATTGTGTCGATTCGGCGCAACACAACTTAACTTATTTGACAGGACTAATCTTAATTTGAGCGTTCTGACTTTTTCTTTCCGTATCGAAAAGACAAAGACAGAACGCTCAAAATAAGGTTAGTTCTGTCAAATAAGTTGTGTAGCGCTGAATCAACACCAATGTCTTCCATTGTAGTTATTTAAATCCTGAACAAATATATTTTTTTTTTAATCTTTATTTACAACATAATAATTGCTGCATTTTGTTTAAGATTTATGGAAAAGTTTGGTATTCTGGGGGTTTTGGGGTGCATTGATGGCACACATATTGCTATCATTCGCCCCAAAGACGATAAAGAGGTATACCTACTTACTTCAATAGAAAGCATTACCACTCCCTCAATGCAATGGTGGTATTTAATTCATTATAAATGAATTCTTGTTTGTGAACATTGCTTGTAAAATCTTTTAGTATTTGTCATTTCCAGATGTGATGCAGATACTGCACATTGATGCATCTTTTGGCGGTCAGTCATGATTGCCATATCTGGAACCCCAGTGATGTGCAAGTACACATGGAGTCTCTGCATGATGAATGGCAGACAGTTTGGTTTTTGGGTAGATACTATTTTACTTTTGTTATTTATCCTTCTACTTTGTTACATTCATACCTACTTGCACAAAATTGTTGTATTTAAAAGTAGTCATAAATTAATCAACTTGTAAACTTGCAGGTGATTCTGGGTATGCACAGCGTCCGTGGATGATGATACCAATCCTAGATGCAACTGCGAACTCTCCAGAAGAATACTACACCAGCCGGCATACCAGTACTCGGAATGTGATTGAGCGTTAATTAAAATTAAATGCTAATCCAAATCTGCATCCTAGCATCTAGTCTAGTCATCCTAGCTTTAAAATATTTTAATAATTCTGTTCCTTGTTTTTCGGTAGTTACATGTTAATCGAACCTGGCGTAATGTTTTTTTTTACAGTCCGAATAAATTATTTTTGTTTTGGCTGTACATTGTGTTTTTCTTACATACATTCTATTACTACTCACGCCTGTCTCCCAGAGGGGTATGTTGTTTTTCTTACCATTTTTATCCCAACAACTTCCTAAATTTGTTCATTGAAATCTATATGTACTATGTACTAATAATAAAGTAGTAAAAAGGTCATGTCTGTACATTGAATATTTTGCCGAAATTTTTCGTATTGCAGCATGCCAAAACTACAATTTCTGGAATTTTTGTCTATCTATTATTATTATATTATATAATATGTATATTTTGAATATCTATTATTTTCCTGTTAACAGGCTAAAACATAGTTTGTTTATGATGTCTAACCGTAAGTTACAATCGACTGATGAATATACTTACTGAAATATATCCTAAGTAAGACTATTGTAGTATTGTTTTTCTCATTTTTTGAGTAAGTAGTAAATAAAACGCTAATATACACATAAAACAAAATATATTAAAATAAGGTAAACAGCGTATAAAAGAAAACACTACAACAATGACTGAAATAGCATGTTGCAGTAAAAATATATAATGTGTCCAAGATCAGTGAATCTACTGGTTGGTTGAGGAAACATATATTCTCTCAAGCAACTGTGCTATTTGAGCCAATGTTCTAGTGTTTTCTGATACAGCAGCAGAAATACTGCTCAAAGCTGCAGCCGCCTGCTCCTCTGCAGTCACCCTGCACTCCTCAATTTGCAGGGCCCACCGGGGTACCATGGGTTCAACTGCAAAAAAAAAACAATGTCATCGATACATACCTACATGTTACATCTTTGGACTGACCGACTTCACTTTGTCTGAATGTTAACAAAAACTAAGTAAATGGATAATAACTCACTGCTTGACCTCTCAGTGGTTGCGCCAGGAGCAGGGGCTCTAGTTGGCGGCACTGTTGCTGTGCTCGGTTAAACTGTAAATAAAAACAATGTTATTGATACATATCTACATGTACGTTTTATGTGAGGCCTCATGTTACATCTTGGACTGGCTGACTTCACTTTATCAGAATATAAGCAAATGGATTAAAACTCACACTCCCATTGAAGGCTAGGGGCTCTAGGAGGTGGCGGCACTGCTGATGGGGTTGGGGAAGCCTCCACAGGTTCTGGCAGAGGCCGGCTCACAGGTTCCCCCAGGAACTCTGGCAGCTCGAGCAGCGGTGGCGTTGAGCATCCCACATGCAGTCAAATGACAAAATATTAGTTTTGAAGTAAACACAACAAAAATGCAGACAATCACAACCATCAACATTTTGAAAAATATTAAAATACTGCCTTTTCCAATGACTCACATCGTTCCATTTCGCGCTTGTTTTTGTGGTACCAACCCCCACAGCATTCAGTCGTGCCGCCAACGTTTCCCACTGAGACTAGGCTTGGTGCTTCGCATGTGGCCCACTGTTAGTTAACTTCCCAACAGCCAAGTCTTGGTGGTCCTCCATAAATCCCACCAGCATCTGCAGCTGCCAGTGGGAAGTTTGCTTGTGCACTGGCATTCTGAAACATATTTAGGTATCATTTGAATCTTGGTGCACTGCATTATGTTGAAAATTTTGATTTTCCCGCAGATTTCAATCAGTCAATCAATAAAAGCCGTTTCATCTGGCTTCCTTTAACGTGACACATTAGGTCCGCCAATATCTTGTTTTATGAGATTATATAGAAGAAAAACATACTTTTATTTTCTTTTTTGTTTTGCAAAGAAACGACTTGAGAGTTGAGACAAGCAAGACGTCACGCTTTTTAATTTTCCTACTTTAGGAAAGGCAAAGACGCTTTTTAACCATACAGCCTTAACAACTTTGTCATTACGTATGCGTTTTTTTATTCATTTTTCATTTCTTATTTATCATGTTACGTTAAGATTTTGAAAATAAAACAGTATAATTTTAATACAAAAAGTGTCACACTCATTTAATAAATGCTTGTTTCTATGTTTTGCCTCTTACTTAGATTACTTCAAAAAGTCTCAACGGATTACTACCTACATTCAATAAACGAAACGCGGATTTTAGTTCATTTATGAAGCTGATGTTTTACACAATTTTTACACAATATGCCGTAATCATATTGAGGCTTTTTCTATTTTCATCAACATCAAGTTGATGTTGATGAAAATCAGAATTACGCGGTAGACCTGATGGTCTGATAACGGCACCAACTTTCATGGTACCGACGCTGAACTACGCCGCGCAGCACTGGACGCCGCGCAGACAGAAGCCGCCAGTCGCACCATAAAATGGCGCTTCCTACCGCCGATGTCGCCATTTATGGCTGGGGCCTGGGAGCGTCTTGTAAGATCAGTGAAGACAGCACTAGGCGCCGTTCTCCAAGAGCGCCATCCAACAGAGGAAGTCCTGAGCACCCTGCTAGCAGAAGCCGAGTACACAGTGAACAGCCGCCCCCTCACTCACGTCTCCGTTCACCTCAACGGCGAGGAGGCATTGACACCGTATCACCTACTGCTGGACGGATCCGCACGAGTACCCACTCCTGGTACATTCGACGACAAGGATCTCATCGGCCACACCCACTGGAGGGTCTCCCAACGTCTCGCCAACCTATTCTGGGCGAGATGGCTACGTGAATATCTGCCACAGCTTCAAAACTGGTGGGAGCCTAGAGGCAGAGGACGGCAAGTCACAGTAGGTGACATAGTACTCGTGGTGGACAGCAACCTGCCTCGCAACACCTGGCCGCGAGGCGTCGTTATAGCAACATTCCCAGGACCCGACGGGACGGTACGAGTCGTAGGCATCACGACCAAAGGAGGAGTCCTACGGCGGCCAAGGAAGCGCCTCGTGATCCTGCCTACAGAAAATACAGAAGAAGTCGTCTCGCAACCCCGGGCAAGCAAATGCAGCGACGAGCACTGCACGGTGGGAGAGATATGCGAGACAGAATAGCAAGCAATCCGTTCGCGACTATAGATACCTACGTATGTATATACCAGGACAAAGCACGCTTATTTTATCGTTATAAGTTGATTACTTTGTAAGACGTTTCCTGATCTCATTTTTATAGCTGTATGTGATTTTATTAAGTTTCTGCTTCCTTGTGTTTTGATTAACCTAAATATATAGGGAAATAGTACATAGGGTAAATACATAACTAGTTATTCTCAATAAATGTAAATAAAATAGGTCTGATTAAATAAATAATAGAGAGCGAATAGTATAAATATAGACGCGTTTCAAAGCGGGCATTCCATTCACATTCCGATTTTCCTACTATCAACGTATCCCGTACGAGAACGCTCCCCGCGGTTGGTGGTCGTACGCTCTGCTATTCCAGCAAGCCCGGCTGCCCCGCACACATATTTTGTTTTATTTTAAAAATTAATGACTTGTTTTTACGTTCCATGGCATAAGCTGAATAAGTTTTGGTAATGATATCAAAAGAGGTTGAAAGCCAATAAAATTACCTTTCAAATGATGTACCACATTCTATAATTTTATTGCATGAAAATTGCTAAAATTGTTTTGAACTTGTTTGAATTGTTTAGGTGATTCCAGTTTAAAGCTCGCAAGTGTATACATACACTAATTCAGCCACAATGCTATTTACCTTCTACCGGGTGAACAATGGCTGACACGGAAGCGATCGCTTTATTCGATCGAAGACAATATTATGAGAATTTACTACATATGAATGAAAGCATATCTCATATACATGAAGATTTTTATGAAAATCAATTGCATTTAAAAAGCTAAATATAGTAGTAAAATTATAATTTCGATAACTCAAACACACTAACATCTGAATCTGTTCGTTTAGTAAGAATTTGTGCGACTTGAGTTTAATAAAGTTCTTCGCAGCGCCGCGGAAGTCGGGAGTATCTGCAAGACCGAAAAACGAGTATGCAAGGACGGAGAACGCGCCTGCGAGGCCGAAAGCCGAAGGCCGAGCTGTGCGCGTTCTCCATCCTCGCATGCCCGTTTTTCGGCCTGGCTAGCTCTGTTTGGGATATTTGTCAGTTTGTATATTCAATTGAGAGGGAGTGAGAGCGCTCATGTCATTAGTTTCCTGTAGGCCATGCGGGCGAAGCCGCGGGCAAAAGCTAGTAGATTATAAAAGTAAGACGAGAACGTACCTTAGTGGCTTAATGTCGAAGTCGCTCGAGTCCGCGTCGCTTTATTTCATCCAGTCTTGTTCTCACATTGTGGCTCACGAAATCCAGTTGCTCAGCTATTTTGCCCGACAGTAATTTATTACATTTTAAATCTATTAAGTAAATAATTATACTTTACATCTTATGTAGAATTTTAATGTAGTATCAGTATGTTTTTTACAGTAACTAATTAATTAGCTATAGCATGGACGAAGTATTTCGTCCATGGCTATAGCAAAAACGAAAAATTTTAATTTTTTTAAAAATTTATATTATTTAGCGGTATTATCACTTTTAGCACGAAATCGAGTCAGATGACGTCACAAGAGATGCTGTTAAGCTAACTAATAAACATATTTACATTTTAAACATATTTTGTCTATGGTGACATGGACACCGCCATCTCGAGGAAAGCTAAGAACTAAGAAAAAAAAACAACGAGAAAAACCCTCATTCACTCAGATAAAGAACCAGCTCATTCAACTTAAGGGTTTTTAGCGTTTTTGGTATTCTGAAGCAACAAATTAGAGCGTTAAATTGGGTCAAATTCAAATTCAAATAGTTTATTTTGCAAAGCAGGTATAGCTATATACACTTTTTACACGTCAAACTTAATCTAATAAAGAAAATGTATGTAATAAAATAATAAATGTACATGAACTAAATTAAAGGTTTATTTAATTTATGTAGCAATATATTTACGATTAAAATGATAGGTAAAATATATATTTTACAAGGTAAAATCCAATCAGCCGCCCGAACCCATACCGGAGACCCGGCCAGGGACCAGGAACAAGGTTCAATGATCACCAACCGAGCCCCCAGCACGAATCCAGGCGGCCGACCAAATCCCATCCTATATACTACATACTAATATGTTACATATATAAATACATGCCTACCTCCGCCCATTCGATTAGTCTTGCTAAGAAGAAGGGCAAGAAACTTAGCAGGATCATGTCTTTTTTTTCAACATAAAACTTATACTATACAATATTTGACACAACACACACGACACAACGACATTCTATACCAGATGTCGTTGGGTTGACAGCTCTAATATTAGGAAAATTTCGATTGCACCTATTTAGGTGCGCTCTAAAAATTTACTAAGTTTTATGCAAGTTTTTTCAGCATTTTCACCAGTATGGTAACTTTTATTTGGTTTCTAGGTCGATAAGAACAATCAAAGGTGTGTGCAAGCACTTTATCTAATTGTATAATCCAGCAGTTTAGCTAAAATTTGTGCGAAAAAACGACTATGATTTCATGTGAATTTTGTTTGTACCATTGCAATTCATCAAATAAATTAGATGATTTTGTCATGTTCCATGTATTAAGCAATCAGCAGCAGTCCATCATCCATCAGACTGTCTTCGTACACTGCAGGACATATGCCATTCCAAGGTTTCGTCACTCTTGGTGGTCCTCTGGAAGTGATGCCCATATTCATACACACTGGGCAGGTGGGTTGGTGAGCAAGATGCCAAAACCCTCGCATCAGTGAGACCACTGCCCATTACCAGTCTATTTTGTTAAAGGCCCAGCTATACCACCATCAATTGGTCCTAGGCATGGTGGCCTATCTGGTTGTGCTTGTTTAAGAGCTCTCTTACTTTCCCGAATAACTTAACTCGGGGGTGTTTGTCAGTACGATGGTGGAAAAGTCAAGCCGCAGCAGTAAATTATATAAAAGAGAAAGTTTATAGATTTATTATTCAAATTTCATGTTACAAAATAATACATTTAATTTCTTATTCTTGTTATTTATTGTACATACAGAGAAAAGGAAAAAACAAGCATTGCAGTTTAAAGTTTATCTCTCTAAGAGATCTCTCAACCGATTGAGTAAAGGAAGTGCTGTTTAGAAGAAATCAGTAATCATATGTGTACTTAATTACTAAAAGTTAAAAACTCCTAGACGAGTATAATTTTACAATCTGAATATCTATAACTATAAATACTAAAAGATAATACTTATAACAAAAAAAATGTACATGTACAATATATAGAGACTATTTATTCTTACAAATTATAATATAATAATAAAGGTATTAAACTGTAGCCTTCCACCCATGACTTGGCTGTAAATCCCTCAAGGGCAGGCGTGGTTGGGAATATTTCCTCGGGGTTCTGTGCAGGGTGCTTGCTCTAGATCTAGGTTAAGAATAGGTGTCCAGGGGTCCTGAAGTAGAGTAGTTAGAACAAGAGTGGGCTGGTCAGGTATGGAGACTCCACCACCCCTAATCCCTTGGTATCCCTGAAAAAAATTTAAAAATCACTTAACGCATGTATTACAAAAAGGAAAACAAATAATTTCACTACAATATGAAGGAATGGGATTTTTGAAGGACTTGAATTCAGGTGTCATCATGTTTTTGTTCCGTCTAGTCACATAATCACATTAATAGTTTCCTTTGGTTCAGAGCTCATATTGTAGATGAGACAACTGAACCATACTTCATTCAGACAATAACGTTGAAAGATAATTGATAGCCACTACAATATATTGTAACTTGTAACTTTGCCAGTGATGTCTCTGCTGACTACAGAACTTGTTAATTACTGCCCGACCAGTCATTTCCATTACATATTATGACTATTGCCTCCCAATTTGAAGGATTAGTAAGTTGGTAGTATTTGTTGTAGACCTATTATGAATTTTTGTAATAGAAAAAGTTTTTTCGATCCTGTCTCATTAGTAATACCCAATAAATTATTGATTTTAAGTAAAAAGCATACACATTCAATGTTAAAACAACTTCATTTCACTGTCACTGTGAACTGTGTAGACTTCACTGTAAGTTCTCATTACTGTTTAGATGTGAAATGAAAATGAAATGAAAAATATGTTTATTGACACCAGCAAATAACTTACATACTAAATTGTGACACTAGCCTCCATACTAGGATTCCCTGGTGACATGGAGACTAGGTCCTTCCATAACTATATAATATAAAAAAAAAAATTGAAAATATGCTAAACATTAAATTATAAATTAGAAAAAAAAAAAAAAAAAACATTAGTTAAAATTAATAAATTGGGTGAACATGATATAATTAATTACTTACATATTAGGTACAATTAATAATTTTACTTTAACCTAAGGTAAAATTAAACGAACTAATCTAATTATAAAGAAAAAATTATATTACCTATCACAAAAGCTTGCGTGTAGTGTGAGAGGGGAGGTGTGTGTGTTAGAGAGTGTGAGGTTGTGTGTATAATGGGTGAGAGTGAGTGATTACATAGTTACTGTTCAATGATGTACATAATTACTGAGTTTCGTGAAGAAAACAAGGAAGGAGGTGTTATACTCTTATGCAGTTATTATGGTTGTGTTTTTGGTGTACAAAATTTTATTTATTTATTTATTTATTTTTTGCATGAACATATTTATTAATCTTATTTTTGTGTTTGGAGGATTCCTTCGGTATCATTGTAGTTGAGGCTTTTCAACCAAGAAGTTGTGGCTTTTCTGCAGGTGTATTTTGTAAGTGTTAAAACATTAATTGCTTTGTTAGCTTTATTATACAAAAAAGGACCCGTGAAAGAAAACGACTGTCTACCAAATACTGTTTTACGAAGTGGTATGGGCCAAATTGTGTGATTGTGTGAGTATATAATTCATATCTTCTGCGGTGCCCTCCAGTTCTTGCACAGCCAAGGATGTTGAGGTCCCGAGCAAGCTTCTCACACATATTTACTGTCGTTGTAGTTTTACGTATCGCTTGCCAACAGCATAGGTTGTAACTGAAGCCGCATTAAACATGTGCGTTACGCGATCTAAAATGTTTCGTAATTTTCTTGCTTTCAGTGCATTACGGGATCCTAAAGGTCTCCTAATTTTGTTTTTGCACTTTTTTTTCCACTTTTTCTTTAATCTTCGAGCGAACTTACTTACATAATTACATATCTATCATCTACCGATACATACAAAGAAAAACACTAATTTTGAGCTTTTTTCATAAAAATATTGCGATTTAAAGGTGACAGTCCATACGACACCTAAAGAATCTCGTTCAGTCATTAGGAGAAGACGATAACGAGTTCTTTTAGACCTCGTGTCGCAGCAGTAATAGGTATCATAAATTTGGCTAAGCAGTGAACGTGTTAACGCTCTAATTTGTTGCTTCAGAATACCAAAAACACTAAAAAGCCTTGAGTTGAATGAGCGTTTTTCCTTATGTCAAATTTAGTGTTAAATAAGGTTCCTAGATGGCACTGTCGTATTCTTTACCAACAGAATCAAAGGTAAAATTTGCACCGATTCCAAACAAACGAAAAACTACTTTGACATTGATTGCTACGAAACACATTTTATCTATGGTGACATGGACAGCGCCATCTAGAGGAAAGCTAGGAACTAAGAAAAAAAACAACGAGAAAAACGCTCCTTCATCGTAAATTTGACGTTTCTAAACGCCCGCTCCAGACCTTAAAATTTTAATTCATGGAAACCATAGAGTATATTAAACGTCAGATTAGGGCACTTGCTTCAGATAAGGGGTCACAGACCACAGTTTTTAATTCCCATAGACAATAATTTTCCGAGGGTCTGAGTCCAACCCTGTTAGCCAGTGCGTATTTTATGTGCTCTGTGCTGTCAAATACTTTATATTCTCTGGTGCTGTGCTCATACTGCTCATGCTCACACATTCACACAATCACAAATTTACAATCAAAAAATGCAGAGGGAGTTCTCTCGGATTATACGAAGTTTTGTTCAATTAAATTAAAAGTGAAGTAAGTACATACATATAGAGCACAGTTCAACATAAATATTAAGCTGACGTCGATCTTTAATATGTAAACTACAAACTTTTTTACGTTGAGAGAAAGGTAGACCTACCTTTACAACTTTACATATGCTTGTATTGATTGCTTCACACTGTTGACCTGAATCACATCCGCATATCCTATTTCATCGTTTCGCAGAAGCTTTGGACAAGCCGCCAGTATGGACTTCAAAATGCATGAATACACCCATGTAATAGTAGGCAAGGTAGCGCCTACTCTCCGAGCTACTGAGAAACGCGAACTCAACGATGCCAGACGCCAACATGACTGCTACCTGCGCCTTCTAAGGGAGCTAAATGTCGAAGTGGTTGAACTGGATCTGGGTGGAATGTTTCCTGGCAACATTATGGTTGAAGATTTGGCTGTTGTCTGCCATGGCATCGCTCTACTTACCAAGCCTGTTAATCAAAGTGATGAATTTAGAGTAAGTAATGTTATCTACTATCTTGGTAATATGGGGACTCCTTAAATATTGCCTGATTTTATTTAACTCTTTGCAAGACCCTGCTCTTTTATTGTCTAATTTTAACATCTATTGCTATCACTTTCAAATGTTTTGTGATTGTTGTCATCACAAGTAATTTTTAAGCCAATCAAGATACATTTGAAAGCGATAGCAATATTGAAGTTAGACAATAAGGCCCCTGCATAGCAAGCGAACTTGGATTATTGGCACACACAGTCTAAAAAGTGTATGAAAACTAAATTCCAGCCACAACATTTATGTAGCTGACAAAAGGCCACACAGTATGATTTGCGAAAAAAAGTTTTTATTTATGAGACACTGCCAGTTATAATTTATTTTGAAAATGCAATTATTTAAAAGTAAAGATAGGAACGTTCCAACTTCAAAATTTCATTACACATTTTTTTTGAGCTAAATTGAACTATCGTGTCTCATTAAAAGATGGGTCTGCATCGCCTAAAGCTGGACGAATCGTATAATAGACTTCAAATAACATTTATGGATAAAAGCCCATAATCTACTAACTTTGAGGGATGAAGAAAGAAGTGACAGCTGTTACAGAAGGAAACGTGCTAGCATTGGTAAATTTAATTCAAAAGAATAGGCGAATTACGTATGAAGATATTCAGCACATATTGCAGATTGGATTGGGAAGCATTCATGAGATTTTCCACCAGCACCTGTGCGTAAGGAAGATAGTTTCGCTGTGGGTGCCGCACAACCTCGCTGCTGCTCAGAAGCAGACCCGTGTAGAATGGTCCTATGATATGATTGCAAAATTTTAAGCAGGCTCGTCTCTGCGTGTTTATGACATTACCTATTACAGGTGATGAATCTTGGATTTATCCATGTGATCCAGAAACGAAGCTCCAGTCAACAGTTTGGCTGTTTGAAAACGAAACAATGCCTACCAAAGTGAAGTGATTGAGAACCGGAGGGAAGATTTGATTGCTAGTTTTTCAATTTGACGGGGTATTTGTTGTCAATTCCTTTACGAAATCAAAGTAGCATCAATGCTGAATGGTATACTACCAAATGATTGCCAGAAGTTTTCACTGCAGTGTGCAACAAGCAACTAAACACTTCCTGGGGGTCTAGCACGCGCCGTAGATACAGTGTCTTTTGATCATACTTGCTCTTTCGCACAATGACAAACGCGGTATGCGTGAGAGCGCAAGTAGGATAGATATACGGTGTGCTGTCCAGTGTAGTGCTAGCTACACTGGACAGCACACCTTTTAAAATTTTTGGTCACCTTTGTTACAGCCCTGTAAATACCAAGTGTGACTTCTTTTATTCAAAGATGACCAGTATGGTTTCTGTACAAACATTAGACAACAATTTGTACAATAATATTAGAACTTGCTTTTTGCCTGTGGTTTCACCAGCGTAAATGTAATTAATTGCTATGTTCCTAGGGAAGTGCCAGTCAGTTCTCAAGGACAAACTATAACTATGTCCGAGTGAAGAGTCTAGCCATTGTAACAGTAAAAGAATTCTTAAAATCGGTTCAGTAGTTCCAGAGGTTACGCACGCGAATGTAATGGCTTTGTCCGCGAATACAATGGTTTAGTTCCAGTTTACCCTAAAAAGAAACAAACAAATTTTACCTGTTTATAAAGTGTAGAGAAGGAAGTGAGATGATTGCAATTGCATGCACATTTCATGTGGGTGTCAAGATAGCCTCTGCAAGTTAAAGTTCAGTTATCAGAAGCTAGTTGAGCTCTGTGTCTGTCATACATGAACTAGCAAAGCCTGTCATGATAGTTTTTTTTTTGCTAAAGCCTTGATCTTATCAAGGAGTGCCAGGCATTTTCAATATTCTTAAAATTTGATGTCAGTGAAGGTTTATAATACGTGCCTTTCATCTACTACCATTTTGCAAGAGCCACCTGACATATCTTTCCTGCTCATATCTCCTGCATCTTTTAGTATTAGTGAATGTACCTTATTTTCACTTTGCTTTGCGATTTTAATATTCTTATGGTAGAAACACCTACTGTACGATGCGCTTTGTGATATTCTAAATAAAATATAGAGTTCATGTTAAGAAAGTTTGACATTTGTTAAGAATTAAAACTAGTACAATTTATAAAGTATACTTGATAAAGTCAGTACCTAGAACTAGAAAATATCATATCTACATGGGATCTATCTATCTATGCAAAAAACAACCTTCTATATTTTTGTTGTAGGCGAAAGTCCTCAGAGAAGCATTGCGTAATCTAGGCCAAACAGTAATTGATGTGACGGACCATGACGCAAAACTCGTGGGATCAGATGTACTATTTACAGGTAAAATGTTGAATATTGTCATGGCTTTATATCATTAGACTATGCTTACCTAATATAGTCCATCCAATTAAATAGTTTCTATCAAAAAATACACGATAATTTTTAGGATTCCGTACCCAAAGGGCAAATCGGAGCCCTATTAATGTCACTACGCTGTCCGTCTGTCTGTCTGCCCCTATGTCACGGGTTTCTAGCTCTTAGACGGAATGAGATAGAAACTGAAATTTGTATATGTTGTGTAAAATGTTGACTAAAAACCGAATTTTGAATTTAAAATGTAATTAAATTATTTTTCTAGTCTTAAGATAGTCTTTGGCCCCTGTTTAGGTCTTGGTACCATCTTGTTGGATAATAGAACAATAAGTGGTTATTGTAACATAACAATTCGATTTTTTGTAAAGTAATTTCCATAGGTGGTATTTTACCCCCGGAACCGCAGAAGTGACATCCATGGACGTGACAAAACTAAATCAACCGCGCATAACATGACATAAAATATATACTTGGCGACACCCCTTTTGCAAAAAAGTTTTTGATGATTTTGAGAATCAAATTAAGAAAAAAAATTGTAAAACCTTCACTTACTTACTTTTACAATGTATCCAAGGAAAGACACTTGAGGTTGACGCGTTTTTAGAGCTGAAGATTCATTTTTCTTTTTACAAAAATTAGCTACGTGTACACCGTTTTGAAGTTTGATTAAAAGATGGCTACCCTTGAGTTGTCTATGGTAAGAAACTTTCAGTAATTTTACAAGTTTTTTTGATAGATAAATATTACGTGACTATGCAATACAATACAATACAATATAGCGTTATTGTCACACCACAAAAGAAAAATAATACAATTACTTAATTGAACTTAAAAATACGAGTACAAATGTAAGTACAAAGAGGCAGTCTTATCGCTTAAAGCGATCTCTTCCAGACAACCTTTAGGTGGAAAAAATACATTAAGATTGCTGAAGAGGCGGTGTACATGTAAAATAAGGTATATAAAGTAGAAGCCAAATTATATAAATAATAATAAATACTAAATACATACAAATACCTACGTATATAAATAATTATTTCAAATGATCCATGGAACTTGACACTAAAATTTTCACGCCAATAAAAGTGAAACTTTCTTAGGCCAGTGTCTTTATTTGTATATGTATAATATTAAAATTATTATCTACCATTTAATATTGATTGAAAACACCAGTTTTTAGATATGAAATTTTATAAAAATTTCGATCATCTAGGTTTTGTTTCACTAACTACAGATGTAACATCCACGGAATAGTGACATTTGGGTGTTTATTTTTTTAATAAAAAAGATTTAAATTTTGTTAGTTAAAATAATTTTACGTGCCCTAGGTAGATCTACTTAAACGCTATCTTTGGATATACAAGGTGAATTTGTGAACATCGTCCAAATTCATACTTGGGCCTTGGTAAGTGATCAGCATCATGAACCAGAAACAAATTTTGTAAAATTCATATAATGAAATTTTGACTTCCCATAGTGATTCACTTAGGACTGGGAGTGAATTACTATGGGAAGTCAAAATTTCGTTATACGAATTTCACCAAAATCGTTATCGGTTTATGATGCCGATCACTTACCAAGGCTCAAGTATGAATTTGGACGATGGTCAAAAAGTCACCTTGTATATTACCTCCATGATCCATTCCATGGAATAGTGACATTTACTTAGGTGTTTATTTTTTTAATAAAAAATATTTATATTTTGTCAATTAAAATAATTTTACGTGCCCTAAGTTGATCTACTCAAACGCTATCTTTTGATATATATTACCTCACTGATCCATCCACAAGCTCTGATATTCTCACATATAACGAAATATTTGTTCAAAATGAGAAATACCCATATGTATTTGTGTAAGTATATTTTACAGTAGTTTAATTTAACATTACTACTACTTTATTATATTTAAATGAATTATTCTACTTTTATATAAATTATATTCTATTATCTCTTTATAGGGATAAGTTTGCCTTTGTACATGTTAATTTGTTTATAGTATGTTTGTAAATATTTATTTTTTGTGTACAATAAAGAATAAGAATAAAGAAATGGGGGGCTATCAAAGTTGCCATATTTAGACCATTTTTGTTACGGGGTCTATCTTAAAGGCCAAAGTAGTTAGGAATTTGAAATTTCTGTAAATTATGTACCATTTATGCTGTATTTAAATAACAAATACTAAAAACGCCGAGTAGTTTTAGGATTACGTCCCCGAATACTCAAGCAACTTAATTTTGCAGTTTTTATGTCTGTCAGAATAAGAGCATTACCTAAAATTTAATAAATATCTAGTTTAAAAAATTGGTCATATGTACGGAACCCTAGAAGAGCGAGGCCCGTCTCGCACTTGCCCGATTTTTATTAATTCATGTACCATTGAAGTAAGATTAGGAAAATCAGACAAGTTTTCTTTTGTAGTATTTGAACCTAGCGCTGAGTTCCTATGTTGGTTCAGAGTTCATTAGGTCAAAGTCTTGACATCAATAAACAAATTGACCTAATAAATCACACTGGCAGATTCTGTCACTGAAACATAGACTTCACTTAAAGTTCATTATCATTATGTACTATGGTCGCCCAATATTGCTGGTGTTTTTTTTTGGCGTGGACTTGTTATTTGAAGGTAGCGCTCCATTATGGTTATATGTATGTATGTATGTAGGTACTTATATACATATACGTTTGTAAATATTTTATTGCAAAATAAATTAACAATGGAAAAGGACAACCTTAACGCTAATTAACATTCTCTACCACTCGAGCCAACATACCTACAGTACTAATAAAAAAATCCAAGTTTAAATAATTTTTTCAAGTATTTAAAAATCCAAATTTTCGAAAAGGGGTGCTTCTTACCAACTTTCATATTAGCTATTAAAATTAACGGGCTCATCAAAAGTCTGTCTTGAGAGAAAGCAAATAAAAATCACCTATTTTCTAGGAAGCGAATTCTTTGTGGGCATCTCTGAGACCAGTAATGAAGCTGGGGCGAGTGCTGTTGCAGAGGCATTTCCTGAGTTTCCCTGCACTCCAATAAAGGTAATTATTTTTAGTTCACTGAATACATATTATGTATATTAGGAAAAGTTTGCTGCCCACACAACTAAAAGTTTTTCTGACCCACACCACTAAAAGTTTGATGACCCACACAACTAAAAGTTTTTCTGACCCACACCACTAAAAGTTTGATGACCCACACAACTAAAAGTTTTTCTGACCCACACCACTAAAAGTTTGATGACCCACACAACTAAAAGTTTTTCTGACCCACACCACTAAAAGTTTGCTGACCCACACAACTAAAAGCTTTGCTGACCCACACAACTAAAAGTTTTACCGACACAAGGCTATTAATTATTGTTTAAAATTAGGATCAAATAAAGCCTTCTTCAGTAATAATTACAAAACCCCTTTGTTTATGTCGTACTAGCTTTTTGCCCAATTTTCATTGGATCTTTGCCCTGTTTTCGGCTTGGTGGTTATTTTATCAACACCCCTTATATCCTGTATGTTGACCAGGGTCACTACGATGATAATAACGAAAACCGCATCCAAATCCGTTGATAGGTTCTCGAAATAAAAAAGAACATACATACATACATACATACAGGCAGGCAAAAAGACAAAAATCTAAAAATTGTAGTTTTGGCCTCATAGTAACCCATTTTATCTAAAATTTCGCAAAAATATCGACCGTTCCGAAAAACTCATTGGTGCATCCCCGACCAGGGTCGAACCTGGATCTCAAGATTGAGAGGTCAGTGCAGCATTTTACCCCTGAGCAACCGCGTTTTTAATGCTCTGTATTTCTAATATAAACGGAGATAGTGTGTAAGTGAGAGGTGGATAGCACGGTCGCCAAGTTTATTCCCAAGGTCTTGGCTTTTTTCTCAACCGGCTCGGTCGGCCCCCAAACGGGTTCTCTAACTTAACCAATATTGTCTGTTAATTTTCAGCTGTCAAAAAACGCCAATCATTTGAAAAAGTATATAACAGTAGCGGGCATGGACGGGGATGAGCCCGTCCTCTGCGTAGGCAAGAGTAAAGAGGCCAAAGAACTCCTCAAGAGAATGGAAAGGGAAGCTACTTTCTCCTACAAAACGCTCACAGTACCAGAGGATGACGCAGCTAACTGCCTTTACGTGAACGGCACTCTCATCCACAGGGCGATTGAAGAAATACCAGAATCTTTCAAGGTTTTTTTTTATTATCTAGTACTTTCTCTAAGATTATGTTTATTTTGCGAAATCCAACGCTATGAATACTCTAAATATTATTAGAGACCATTACAAACTAGAAAAGATCAATCAGAAACAAAACTAAAGACAAAAATTTTAAAAAATTCCCCGGGCCAGAATTCGAACCTGCGATCTCTTGTTATCGCGCTTGTCTTGATAACAAGAGGTCGCAGGTTCGAATCCTGGCCCGGGGAATTTTTTCAAATTCTTGTCTTTAGATTTGTTTCTGATCGATCTTTTCTAGTTTGTAATGCGCTCTAATAATACTTTCTCCAAGTTATTGCTTTGATACACACAGACTAACGTTCGCAATGTCACTCTTAAGGAAATGTTTGGGGTATTCTTTCCTTCGTAGTTGTCATTTATAGTGCGTTTCATAAATATGCCGTAATGTTGGTTCTCCTGTCTGTGCAAACTTCTCAACGAAATTATTGAATAAAACAGAATTGTATGTCTATTAATTGGTTGAACTAAATGGGTTTGCATTGCTACCAACATAACGGCAGAGGAACTATTTCATGAAACACAGTATAATTGTGTAACGTTCGCATCAAAGAAAACCTTAAGTTGTTCCCAACAACCTTGTGAAAGTGACTAACCAAGAGAAAAAAAAATCTAAAACTTTTACCGCTTTCCACGTTATGGTATATTGATGTTACAATAACAACATTCATCTGAGATGTAGATTATGCGTTAATTTTAAAATCAGAAAACTACGTTTTTTCAAGGCAAAGATATTCTTAAAGAATATAACATACATTATATGTACAGTGGAGATCACGTTAAACTTTACACATTGGGCTTTGTACCTATCTCATACACTTCACTATAGGAGCTAATTTAGTATTGCAAGTGTATAGCTTGGTGTGATCTCCACTATACGTTCCATTTCGCCGATGGATTTAAAATATCTAAATTAAATTAGTATTTTGCATATGGAATCTTACCTTGTGTGTTCATAAGTATTGAGACGACTTTCAATGCTCGATAAAAAGAAAACAACACTGGCAGCCTGGATGAAACCTTTTAAATTTCAAATTTCCAACGTTGTGCATTAAAAAAAAAAACATTTTGAATTGATTTTTTGGCGCCAACTAAAGATTTTCGTGCGACCGTAGCCTAGTCTCTGTTTAAGCTGACAAAAAGCCCATGGAGATCTTCAAGGAAATCCGAAGTTTAGGATGTGGCAGGAACTTCGTCTATTATACCATAAAGAGGTACAAAGTGACTCACTCCGTGGACGATGTGGCCGCGGTCCGTAAGGACTGCCGCCAACATCATACTTATAAGGGAGCAAATCCATCGCAATCCTTGCTGGACCCAGAAAAAATTGGCTCTTCAAACTAACATTTCACGAATATCGGTGAATAGAATACTTAAATATGATTTTAGGCTGAAGGACTAAAGTCGAAGAAAAGTGCACTATCTTAACGAGCGTTTTCGTAGAATGCGAGTGGAAGGATGTCACAACCTTTTGAAGAGACACGTTCCGGAAAATATCTTTTTCACGGTTGAAGAAAAGCTTAACCGGCAGAACGATAGAGTCTACGCCAAAAGTTCGAAGGGGGTCCAGCCTTCAACACACAATGTTCAGCGCACTCATCACCCGGCGAGTGTGTTGGTTTGGTGGGGTGTGTCCTACGAGGGGGTTACTTCCATTCACTTTTGACGGTAACGGCGATTGTATCGTGCACACCTATTTCTGTTACGTTCCGCTTTATTATTTTCAAATCAGTGCAAAAGGTGTTATTTTCTCCAAAAAAAACTATACGAAATTATTACATTTGTGTAGTTCTGTCGATTGAAGTAACAATTACAGCAGTTTATCAATTGCGACTTGCGACAAAACAAAATTCGTGATTCACTTACTACGTCATTCCAGTAACTGCGTCACTTCACACCGGCTCGTTGATATATCGCACTTTTACACCGTAACGTAATAGCATGGATGAAATACTAGAGGACTGACAACCGCCATACTTTGAAGCGTAATTCGATTTTTAGTTTCAAATTTGTAGCTAGATAGAGCTACTGGTTCAAAACAATCGAATTCAATCGGATTCACGGCTCAAGTGGAGATTACTTTCTTTCCTAGTAAAGGTAGGTTCGTAGTGGTCCCGCTTAGTTTCGGAAAGATGGCGGTATAAGCGCTCGCGCCCTTCGGTTCGCGCTCAGCCGCTGCACCGCTGCCTATTCTTTCAAAATTACTAAATGTAATCTATCTACCACTTTTGACAATCAAGATTTTGTTTAAATCAACTTGATTTCCTAAGAACAAACAACTTGCTCACCGCGACAGTGCCCGTTTTATCGTACCTCTCTTTCGGTAATCAAATACTTGAGAGTGAATGAAACTGACATCGCTCGCACGCGCCTACTCAATGGCGATAGGCATAGCTACGAGAAATGGCGTGTACTGTTCGGAACATCTAAAAAGGTAATATAATACCTTTGATTAATAATACTAGATCTGATCGTACTGTCTTCTTTGTTTATGAGGTCAGTTCCAATTGGATGTAATAACGATTGTATACCGACATTGAATGTTATTTTGACGAAATAACGTCTTAATTTGATTGAATGCATTTTTGCTATCTATATACCTATGATAATGTAATGTAATAATACACCTACGAATATCGCCGTTTTAGGATGGTTCCTCCCTGATGAACTTTTCTTAGTGACAAACGACTAACCGTCTGTTTTTCTAGTTGTTTATGAGAGTTCAGTGCTTGTGTTTGTGCTCGAACTTTTGATTCAGAGTTAAGGGTCGGTTGCGCCAAACATGCTATCGCGTTTGGACAATTTAGTTTATTCAGTTGCAGAGCAGTGGAATAGTAATGCTCCACTGTCTCTTCCTCTTGAATGCATCCTCTACATAGTGGCCTATCGGTGCCAACTGTAGTGAAAAGGTCCTTGTTTAGGTTACAGTGTCTGTCCATTTATATCCATATCCCCTACCATCACTTATTCAACACATTATAACAGTTAACGTTTTACAAGGTAAGTATAGTGTTACCATACCATTTGACTGCGCTAGGTATCATTATTTATCATTATCATTCAGCAGTCTATAGTCAGATTGTGTACTTAAACTAAAGTATGGAAAAACTGAAGAATTGTTGAAAATTTGTTAATAGGATGTGCCGCATATCTGTATATATAAAATTCAAAGTCCTGACTGACTGACTGACTGACTGACTGACTGACTGACTGATATATCAACGCACAGCCTAAACCGCTGGTCCTAGAGACTTGAAATTTTGCATATAGATACCTTTTATAGTGTAGGCATCCACTAAGAAAGGATTTTTCAAAATTCACCCCCTAAGGGGGTGAAATGGGGGTCCAAAGTTTGTATTGGGAAACAAGATTTGTTACACTATTTTATTCGAGAATTCACAAGAGTACTCCTATCTATAAATGAGTAAACATGTGTTTCAGTTTTTTTCAGAATTCCACCCCTAAAAGGGGAAATGGGGTGACAAAGTCTGAAAATCAACATGGGTATCGTTTGTATGGTTTATCGGGTCGCTGATTACGAAAACAACAACGATTTTAAAATCCAACGTAGTGGACGTAAAAAAGGCATTTCCAGAATTCAACCCCTAAAAAGGGGAAATGGGGTGACAAAGTCTGAAAACTAACATGGGTATCGTTTGTATGGTTTATCGGGTCGCTGATTACGAAAACAACAACGATTTCTAAATCCAACGTAGTGGACGTGAAATACCATCATCAGTTGGGGTGCGATGGGGTTGATATGTTGAAATGTGTAAATATCAATATGGGTGTCGTTTTTATGGTTTTTTGGGACGTTAATTATGAAAATGGCATCGATTTTGAAATTTAATATAGTGGACATGAAAATTCTTGAAAGTATGTGTGCCAGAGCAAATCGGCTGTAACAGACGAACAGACAGACAGCCACACAAGTGATCCTATTAGGGTTCCATTTTTTCCTTTTGAGGTATCTATCTATCTATCTATCTGTACATCTATCTATCTATCTATCTCTCTATATATCTATCTATCTATCTATCTATCTATCTATCTATCTATCTATATATCTATATATCTATATCTTTCAATATCCCAGCAAAATATTTTTGGAATGGAAGGTTGAAGGGGTTGGACCACGGGGTACCAAAAAAAGTTTTTTTTTATGTGAAAACTTTGACGGCCTGTTTCTCCCAAACGGCTAGACTTAGACCCATGTTGATGGGTGTCTAGGAAAAGGTTTCGACGAGATCTACCTGCCGAAAGTTTCAAAACTTTACAGGCCCGTATCTCCCAAACAGCTAATGCTAGACCCATGTTCATGGTACTCTAAGAAAAGGGCTCGGCAATATCTAGACGACGTTAAAAAAAAGTCGAAAAAAAAAATTGCCAAACATTTGATCGGCCATATCTCCCGAACGGCTAATCGTAGGGAGTTCGGGTTTCAACTATTGTGATCGGTCAAGCTGGGGCTACATGACCAAAAAAAATTAAATTTGACAGGTTTTGACAGTTTTTTGACAGGTCCAAAAATTATTCCAATTTGCATAAAACTCAAGGGGCATTCGGGGTCGTCAATTACGCTGCTGTATTCAAATTTGACATTTATTGACAACTGATAGGGATTTTGACACTCTTTCGGAAAAACTTTGATCGGTGAGTCCCCGTGTTTGGCATTCTGGTGAGGCCGAAAAACGAACATGTGAGGACGGAGAACGCGCCCGCGAGGCCGAAGGCCGAGCAGGGCGCGTTAGTAGTCTGAGCATGCAAGTTTTTCGGCCGAGCACTACACCTTGACTCCCAGAGGGAGTGAGAGCACTTATAATGTCTGTTTCTGAAAAAAAATGTAATTTGTTTCCTGTAGGCCACGCGGGCGAAGCCGCGGGCAGAAGCTAGTTGGTCATAAAAGGACAACAAATCACACATCTTTCTTCACAAACAAACTCGTACTCACCCTCACACTCCCACTAACACTATTACACTACTAATCCGTACTCTCATAAACACAACCAACATTTTAAATAAGCCTTTTTAAGTTAGTTTTAATTGTATTTCTATTACATGCATGTTATTAAATGTATACATTGGTGTAAACATTATATTTTACAACATATTTTATAAAACAAAATAAACATTACCTATTAAAGTCTATATCTCTACGAGGGGATATGACACTGTGACCCTAAGATTTACCTATACTAGGGAACAGGATAACTTCCTGGGTACTTAAGATAATTACTAAAGACATACAATCAAATATGTAAGTCTTGTACCTAATTTTAAGAATATTTTGTAACGCAATAAAGAATAATAATAATAATTATTATATTATTACTTTTGCCAGGGGTCAAAGTGAAGGCACCAAACTATCAGAACGACATCTTGGACAAATACTGGATTTACCAACAGGACTCTGCACTGTCCCATATAAGACCAAGTCAATCCAACGTAGGCTAGAAACCAATTTGCTAGGTTTCATTCGCAGCGAGGATTGGCCATCGTCGAATTCCAATTTGGATCCTCTGGATTATTCTTTATGGACTGAATTGGAGCTATGGGTATGCAGAAAGTCTCACCCGAACCTGGATCCCCTTAAGCTCGCTCTTGTCAAGGAATCAAAACGGATTCCCATAGAAAAGCTTTGTGCCTCCATAGACGAATGGCCCGCAAGTTTGAGGGCGTGTATTAAAAACAAGGGTGGACATTTCGAATGAGTGTTTTCTATTTTATACAAGGTAAAATTTAATCAACCGCCTGGAATAGTACTGGAGACTCAGTTGGCGATCAGGAATAAAATTCAATGACGCGACTCTTCGAACTCATAAAAAAAGTATTGTTTCCTTACTAACTGGACTAGTAATAATACAATACCTAGTTCGCGGGAGCATAAAAAGATTTTTCGAATTTCGCCTGCAAGATTAAACGATGTTGATCACTAGCCGAGTCTCCAGTATGAATTTGGGCGGCTGATTAAATTTTACCTTATATATTTACATAAAATATAAGCAATAATTGTAATATTTTAAAAACAACAAAAATAATCGAGTTTTACGTCGTCTCAAAACTTATGAACACACGAGGTAGACTTGATCGACAAAGAACAATTTTCAACCATTTGTTAACCAGCTTTAGATTGTTTAATATAAATAAGATTTTCAACCTTTTCCAGGTCTTTTGCGAGAGGATAGATTTCGCAAGACGATCCATCTGCTTCTCCGAATTAGCGAAAGAGTCCAGCGGTCTAAGCTCCTGCTGCTTGCTGGTACGCAGAAATTAGAGAGGCATTCTCCTTTTAGACAATATGTACAGAAACTGGCTTTAAACTGAACCTTTAACTAAAAGTTTGACGAGACTACGGATGCCGTCATGCTATTTAATTTATTAAATGTGACGTCATGCCTGTTTCCCTAAGGCCTGCCATGAGTTTAGGATACTAATTACCAGCTGCGTAAAATTATTTGTATTAGAAATTCTGGTTCCTCTCGTAAACCACTAGCAAGTATCCAGGGCCCGTAGTATAGTGTTTAATCGCTCGCGATGTGACTTAGTTGAATCACAAGTGCGAGTAGCTCAGCGTAACACGATGTTTTTGCGATTAAACAGTACGTCACGCTCCTTGCACTTGTGATTTACGCGCGATTTAAGACTATGCTACGGGACCTGGTCTAAACTCATGGATCATACGTGAGATTGCGTGGCTATACGTAATAGGTTATCTAACTATATGCCATCAAGGCCACTACTAATGGGTCACTTAGGAATCCGCATTTGAAAAACTCATATTTTGTATTCTGTATCGAAGCTTTATCATGTTGTACAAAAATGGGTGGCATAACAGATGTTTTCGAAAAAGATAAATGGTAGGTGAAGAAATTTCCAAAAAGGAGCACAAGTTCCACGAAAACTCGATCAAGTCTACGTTAATTATCTGCTTCTGAACGATACCCTCACTATTCGTGAGTGACAGAAAGTCTTGAACAAAGTAGAAAAATATACTCTAGTATTCTCCGTATTTGTTACAAAATATTAAGAAATTAGAATTCTATAATCACTTATGCCAAACCCAATTATTTTGAAGTTAGCATAATATCATTTAAAATCGTTTAACCATATACTGAACTATTGCTATATTAATATATTGCTATTATCTAGAAGTTGTATTTTGGCCGTTATAAACGGAGAATCGACCTTTAAGTTATTTATTTATTCAAAAAATATCGCTCGATTTCCAATGTATTTTTTAAAAATGCAACAGTTTTAAGCCAGCTTTTGGATTTGAAAATAGAAATTGAGTTATTAGTGGATCCCACCACATAAGTAAAATGTGTTCAAGTGCAATATTACCTGTTCATTGCATCATTCATTTTGTAATAGAATATTGTGGACCATAAGCCAGGACTGGAATGTCCTTGTCTACAGTTATTTAAGAGTGTGTGTATACCGACCGGATGGCTATTATTTACTGAAACCATTAATTCTACTAAACTTTCCCATGGAACATGTAATCTTTAGATGATATTTGTGTTGACTATAAAAGCGCACGGGTGTATGGTATTTTACTAGATCGCTGTGCTTCGGCTGTTACAGGCATGACGTGTTGCATAAAAAGCGGCTTCACATTACCGAGCTGAAATTAACGCAAGTAAATTATATTTGTGTAAACATAATTTCCTAATGTAATGATTTGCTGCAAGGGAATGGTTCTTTGGGAAAGTTTTCAGTAAATTTGAGCTGTCTGTTTACAGGATAAACTGCACTGGGCCGCAAAGAAAGCGGGTCGGTAACAAAAACCTCAATAACTTCCAAAGTATTGGAATCAGCTTTATAAAATAAAGACTGTATTGTAGACAATTTTATATTGCCTAAATAAAAGTCAAAGAAGTTCAAGTTTATGAAAATTATTTTAAATAAAAGTAGTTTAAGTAAAAACATTAAAAATTACAATTTTTCGAAAAATATCTTATATCTTTCTGCAGTTAAAGTTCCATTTTCTATGACCACTAGCTCGGTGCGGCTTTCGGAAGAAATTCCAGCCCACACGTGTATGGAGCCTCCGCCGTATGGCACTTTCTCTTCAATGCAAGTTTGGTTATAGCGCTCTCCTGGTCTTCTATAGACTCTTTGCTTCCCATCGTGCGTTTATAGCATGAACCTCGACTCGTCCGAAAACATTACTCTTGACCATTCATCCAGAGTCCAGTTCATGTATTCTCTTGCGTTACTCAGCCTTGAATGTCGATGCTGCCTTTCGAGTTTTGGACCATTTTCGGGTCTAAATGGCTTCAAATTTGCTTCAGCAAGATGCCGAGGCACTGTACACGTACTAGGATTGCTTCCTCCAGCACGTAGAAGGTGATTTTTGACTCCAGCAGCCGTTTTAAATCGATTCCTTAACATTGTTGACACCATATAGCGAACCTCCCGCGCTGTTGTGTACCTTGTTCGGCCTGTTCCTTGTCTACGAATATTGGATCCAGTCTCTTCAAATCGCTGGAGCACTCTTTGAACGGTTGATAGCGACACACCTATTACAGTTCTCGCTGTATAACGCTGACTGCGCCCGACTTCAAGCATTGAAGCATTGCCAGAATTCTGGTACACTCTTCAGGGGTTAGTGGCATGTTTTTCAACTGAATTTAAACAGAATATTGAATTTCTGCACAAGAAATACCATATTTATATGAGAGAATAGAAACGAAAGTAAAACAAATGGTTTCAAAATATATGTTCAAATTTAAAAAATCGTCTATATTTTTTATTTATGGTTTTTAATACTATCATCAAAAAGAAATAAAAAGGTTTTACTTCTTCCTACATTTTTGATAGAATAAACTTTAATTTAGTCTTTATTTCATAAAGCTAGTTCCAGTATGTTAGAAGTTATTGAGATTTTTATAACCGGCCCAGTGTAGTTTGGCTTGCGACTAACTACCCATACATTAGATGTAGATAACTTTCTGTAAAAAAGGCGAGGGAATGAATTCATAATGCGTCATGAGATGCTACACGCTGCCGTCATCAAAGTCACAGTATAAATTATACTGTGTCAAAGTTGTAGCGTCGCAAAGCATCGCGCCGCTCCTTTGTATTGTATTCCCTCGCTTTTCCTAACCGATCTTTCACAGTTTATTTTATGAAATAAAACTCACCTTTTGGGTCCAACGAATTTCTCGCCGACCAAACTTTTTTATCCCTATTTCATAACGATTTGGTCAGTTACGCACACTTGATATTTTAATATGTTAAAAGAAACGTTATATTTGGTTAGCTTAGCTGCGTAAACGCAAAAACTCTTGAGAATTGTGGGGTTTATCAGTCGATTGCCTGGCTTCTAGGAGTTGGGTAATTACGGAGATTTCCTTGGGGGGTTTTCTGCAAGAACCCTAAGAACGGTGATGAACGGTTAAAGTACGGGTATTTTTTGCAGTCTTCGTGGCTTGCGCGTTCCTCATTCGAAAATGGGTAAAAAAGTTTTGAAAAGACCGGCTCGATCCTTTTTTATCTATTTTCGAATGAGGGGAACACTGTATATAAGCCAGGCAATCGATTGACATACATTGCACATCTCAGATTTTTTGCATTTACGCGGTAAGCTAATCAAATATTAAACTTTCTTTTGAGACGCTGTTCCTACATTTATGTTTATCCGCTTATAATATTTACCTGTATACACCTTAACTTATTAGGCATTGAACCTGATATTAAACTATTGTAATTATACCTACTTAGATGGCAAGTTATACCAAACGCTATCTGATAGTGAATTAATAATGTTTACTGTGTAGTTTTGCGCCGCCCCTGACTCTGCCCGTCACTATCATTTATTATATATTTCCAATATACAAAACGTTTGTGTTTTGTAGTACGGTTACACTAAGGTCTAGCTGGCTATAACTAAGTGTAGATGGTAGGTTATGGATGGTAGGTAGGTTAGGTTAGGTTTGGAGCTGTAGTTGCTGGCTAGAACTAGGTGCATCCACACTTCTGCTGTTGATAAATTACACGTATACAGAGCATAATTATAATATATTATCATAATATCATAGCATAATATATTATCAGCACTTTGACAACAGTATTAATCGTATTGTAAAAGTCATTTAGTAAACTAGAGTGCCCCAGACTTTTTACAAAGTCAAAAACAAGACCTGAATGTTTTCCTTGAGATCTGATAATACTAGTATAAGTAACTTTGAATTCTTAAAGAATCTCTGTTTGTTTAATGTTTTGTGTCAAACAATATATACCTATTGATGAATCTCCTAAAGCTATGCTATGATAATTAATATGCTAAGCTATAGCTTGGTAGACAAAACCGGACCGAAACGTATACAGTGTGTCCCTCGTACAAGTGCACATCCGAAACTAGATTTAAATATGTCGACAAAAACAAAGAAAACATTTGTTTTTGATTATTTTTTTTATTATTGAAAAAATATTCGGGTATCTTTGTATGGGACGCGAGCGCAGTGCCTTTGGTTAACCGCTCGTTGAAAATATTGTATTTGTGATAGAACGTTGTATTTTGTTTGTTAGAAAGATAATGGAATAGGCAATGATAAATAGGAATAAAAGTATAGTAAAACTGGGACATTATTTTGAAAAAAATTACTATTACTGAAAAAAAAGACGGAAAAATTAAAGAAATAATCTTAGGATATTATTTTTATGGTAATGGTAGTTGATTATGTTTTGTTTTTGATTTGGTATGCAACGTATATTCTTAAGGATTATAACAGTTTTATTTCATTGCATTACTCGTGATAGATCAAAAGTTATGACATATTTTATACATAGTCTCCATGGTAGGCAAAAAAAAATTTAAAACGTAAATTTATAAAACAAAGATTTTATAAAAAAAAAAAATTTTTTTGACGATAAAATAAGGTCTAGTTTCATCCCTTTTCAAATGTGCACTTGTACGAGGGACACACTGTATAGGGGTGGCCTGGCATAAGCGCTGGCGATGCGTTACATCCTTCCAGCCGCGCATGTCGCCATGTCTCCCAAACATACACTTAGCGGCAAAAAAATCATGCAGAAAGCAACATTTTCATGCAACGGAGATCATTCCGAAGCCTCGGGTCCCTGTCAGGTAACGATTCAGTTAAGATCTGATAGCAGCTATCAAGATTACGGATAGAGGACGTCCAGACCGCCTAAGGCACGCAACTGGTCAAACCGACGGTTCTAGTATGGAAACAACTGATCAAACCGACGGTGCTATGTATGAAAATCCGAACACTCAGAACTCTATACGTCTCTGGTGTAAATGGTTCGCTTGCCTTAGGCAGTATGGGCCTCCTCCATCCGTAATCTGAATACCTGCTATCAGATCTCATCCAAAAAGTTACCGATATAGAACCAAGGCTTCAGAATGACCTCGCTTGTATGAAAATGTGGCTCTGTCCAAGATTTTGCGCCGTTGAGTGTATTTATTGTAATGGTAAGATATAGACAGCTGTATACATACAAATCTCAAAAGTCCATTTGATCTTTACGCAGTCACGCTTCATCAAATGATACTTAGCTTGAAGGAACTATTGATTTTGAGTTTTATATAATAACGTCCGTAAATGTACCATTATTTATTGTATGTATTCCAATAACCTGTAGGTTAAGACTGAAATATAATAAAAGCCCTATTTAAAGTACAGTAGCTAGGTAAGTACACTTTATTTTAGGCATTTCCAAATGTGAAACATGGCTAATTTTATTTATTGTTGATTGTTTACTCTTATTCTTAATGTCTTATGTGTACAATTGTATTCATTATACGCATTTCAATCATTCCCTAACATGGAAATCTAAAGCAAAGTATTATTGTTATTATTTTTTCAATTTACCATGACATACGATTGAAATAATTATTAAAACTTATATTCTGTACATAGATATTGTTATTGTCCTATAAATACATTCCTGAGAAAGATTTTCTGAACTACTCCATTTCGGTAAAGGAGGTCTTCTTTCATTTTGTAACTATATATTTTTGGATGAAAATTTCCGTTATTAGGGTTCCGTAGTACCTAAAAGTACAAAAGGAACCTTATGGTGAGACTCCGTTGTCCGTCCGTCCGTCCGTATGTCACAGCCTCATAACTTTAGCACCGTTAAAGATAAATATATGAAATTTGGCACTAAAATTTAATTAATTTGCCCACATATCACGGTGTAAAAAGAAATATGAAAAATTTGAAATTGTTCAAAATATTTCCAAAACAAAAGTGAGAAAAATAAAAAATATTATCCTAAAAACACAATATGGGTATCAAATTGTAGATATTAAAAAGTCGATTGTAAAAATATATACTTTTACTGTATTTACTGGCACTGGTTTCGAGAAATCTTTAAAAAAAAACAGAAAATATGTATGTCCCCCCCTTATCTCCAAAACTGGTGGACGAATAAATATGAAAAAAATCATAAAGATTACAGGAAAAATAAAGCGGTTGAGAAATTCACGAAATAGAATGACTAAATTAAATTTATCATCCACAATACGGAACCCTAGGTACCCGAGTCTGACTCGCACTTGGCCGGTTTTTTTTATATTTGGATCAGGTGTAATAACGCCCTGTACATTATCCAGTGACTTCCTCATATTTTAATGAACATAATACTTGTGCTTATGGCAACTCTTTTAATGTTGAATCTATCAGAATGTGGAATGCTCTTCCGCATAGCATTCGAGACTCACGTACTATAATTTCCTTTAAGAAAAAGCTGAAAGAACATAACCTCTCACTGTCTTAATAGGTAAATATAATATTAATGTATTACATAATACAATATATAAATATATAAATATATATATATATATATATATATTTAATGTTTTTATAGTGTGTATTTATAGTAAGTTTTTGAATACTATATTATTGCTATTTTTATGCAATATATATTTATATTTTCAATTTGCACCAATCTCCTTATGCACTTTTATGATTACTCGAATATTTTTTTGTTTGTTATTTCCTGTTGGTTTTGCTGGAAGAAATCTCTTAGAGATAAGCACGCCAATGTGCATATTGTTTAAATGTATTATATGTATCCCTGTTTCTGTATATGTGTGTGTACAATACAGAATAAATAATAAGACATGAGGCATTTATTTTCGTAATTGTTTCTTTTTTGTCTTTTAAGTTATTTCTGTAAATGTGCAAAAATAAAATAAACTATTATTACCAATGTTTGTTATCAATACTTACATTACCAATATTTGTAATCAATTGAGGAAACATTAATATTTCTAAGACTGTGATGTTTGTGTTACAGAACCACCACCATGTCCATTTGACACAAAAACACAAGAAATAGGCTTCGAGTCTACAGACATATTTATTTCTCAAAAGACACAATCTGAAGAAGACATAGCTGTTTCCATTATTTATTACCTCATAGAATACAGATTAGACAACGAAACGGATTGGAAAAAAGCCTTTGTAGTGCCACGGAGAAACCATAAATTGATGACTGAATGTAGACATGGACTGAATGTAGACTTTATTAACGCTCTTGACCGGTTACATTTTAAAATCATATCATTTAGCAAACTCAAAAATTATGGTTTAGGTTTTATTCGTTTTTGGGTACTATATTGTACAGCCTTGCATTCACCCCACGAGCAACTTCCGTTGAGATACAATTTTTAGTTAGTTTTAGCATTGGAAAATGGACCTTTTGTCGTGTTGGTAAGTATCAAGCAAGGCGGGTGACAAAATGCAGGGTCGTAGTAGGCCATTTATTTTTATTTTTCCTTCCTTACGCTTACCGCACACGCACAATGCTTCGCTTTAAAAATCATAATGAATTCTGGTTTAAAATGACGATTTATGCTTGTATGCAGCCATTTCGGAAGTTGAATGTGCGCTCCGTGTACCATGAACATTTTAGCGCTACAGAAGGAATAGCTGCCCTAAATAAGCAGAATGTTTCTGAAAATTGTTATAGAATACACTAAAATGTGACTTTGTCATCGAAAACTGGTGATTGTGCCCTATTGGTTTCTATGCCAACATCAAGTTGGGAGAAAAGTGTCCGGCCGTTCTATACTCTTCGGTCGAGTATGAGTTTTTGGATACAACTTTCTCGCAGGCTTTTTAAATTTCTTAGTATATAGGTAATGCAGATAATTTTTTTTTCTCCTCACAAGCTCGATCGGAAAGGTTCTGTTTGTTTATCATTCGAAATCTGCATGAAAAAGTGCTTGTTATCCGCTAGCGTGGAAAAGGTTTTTAAAATCTGAACCTTTCTATTCAAAAAAGGTTTCTACACCGCTTAGTGATTCGTTCCATACAAGCTAGACGCTGAAAATTATTTTATTTAATATTATTGCCTTGAATAACGTATCTAATCATAATTTTATGATAATTAGGGTCATTCAGGGAATGGCTAAAAAAAATGTTCAAAATTATAAGAATTCCCATTTGTTCAACTAAATATAATGTATAAAACTAGCAAACCATTACCTTATAAAAACTAATAACTAATTACAAAAAAAAATATTTAATAACAAGAGGATCAGAGTTAATGACTTACAAGTGTGACATAATACTACATAATAAACTAAATACTATGAACTAAAACAAAAGTAGGTTATTAGCTAATTACTTAGAATCAGACAGAGTCCTTGCAATTAGTGCTATCAGACACCAAAGCTCGGAACGGCGAATTTGGTACCGTTGTCATGAAAAAAATTAAAACGAAAATGATGGCAACTCGTGTCATTTCTGAGCGTTACTGATTTTGAATCTACGATAAACAATGAACATTTTAAGATGCATTCTAGAAATGGTGCCATATAAATAATCTCTATTGAGAATAAAAATTTGTTATGTTTTGAATATTTTTTAGAATACTTTTCAGGAATTTACTTCAAAATATTTGCTCAAAATTTTGGTCTAAAATATTATATTGTTGTATTGAATTAAAAATGCCTTCAAGATTACCTTTTGCGAACGTTTTTTTTCCTGCCTGTAAAATATGCTCCGGTTTATTTGGATGGAAAAATGGCAGACCGCTTGTTTGGGACGTGACGTGTGTTGATGCACTCGCTCCGTACCACCTACAGGTTACCTCAGCCAGGGCTGGTGCGGCTGTGGAGTCACCAGAAAACCTAAAGCGGCGCAAATATACTTTCCTCGGAGAGGGATACATATTTGCGCCGTTTGATGTTGAAACCCTGGGGCCGTGGGGTCCGAGCGCACGTCGTCTTTTCAAAGAATTTTCGACACGTTTGATCGACGCCTCTGGTGACCCAAGGGCTGGGCCAGAGGATCAGTCTAGCGATCCAGCGGGGTAATGCTGCCAACCTCTTGTGCACCGCACCCGACGGCAACGGTTTTGAGAATATTTTTTATTTAGTATAATGTTTTATTTAGTATAAGGTTTTATGGCTTTTTCTTTTATTTAATTTAATTTTAGGATTATTTTGTTTTAAATTAAGTTACTTTTTACTGTCTGTTAACCTGAATAAATAAAAACTTAAAGAAGAATTAGTCACATCTTGCTGAAAACGATGCTAAATTGTTTTTTTTTCAAATAAATCAATCTTTGATAAAATCGGACTGACTTACGTTCGTACAGGACGCGTATAGGACGCGCAAACTTTATTTTATCAAGCACCTATTGATACGTTTTGTCGAACGTAGAAGGGTCCTATGTTCACGCGCAGCATGACGTGTGATTCGCGCGCGCACGCGCGAACGACCACCCCCCCCCCCCCGCCGCGCGCCGGTCGAGGCGCGCGCGGGCGCTGGTCTCATTCTGTTTCGCCGCAACCGTCGACCGAACAATACATGTGTGCATACATTCGCGCTGCCAGCACAAATAATATTGCGGACCCATTATTTAGATTGTGAAAGTGTAGTGTTCACGTTACCAAGAACCAAGACATCCAGCTCATCACTGCCCAAGACGCCAGCTTCATCAGCACAACGAGAGGAGACGACACGTGGCGCGTTTGCCGGCCCATCGAAACATTCCAACCAGGTCAGTGCACCCACATTGTTTCCCACAATCTTTTCTTCTCCCGTGTCATATCCTCAAATCTCATCAGCCCTGCAGTTCTGTAACCCCGCGGTTACATTTTTGGCCCTTCGAACCGTTAGAACCAGCCCCTTTTCAGCCCCTACAGTCCATTTTCAATACAAGAAAAATTTTGGTCCGTCGAGCGGAAAATTTTTGGTTTATATCACCCCCCGCCGGCCCGTAACTTTGTTTGAACCAGCCCCCGTCGATTTACAGTCCATTTTCACCCGGTTAAATATTTTGCCCCCTTTCCCGGCAAAAAATATTTTGTGGTCTCGAATACCTATTGCGGGTAGGTAATTAGAACCGCCGCCTAGAACATTCCATTTATCGGTATAGAACCAGCCCATCCATTCAGCTCAATTGTTTAATACAGTCCACTATATTTCTTTATTAAACCCTTAATTTAGCCGACCCGACCCGACCCAATTTACCCAATTTTTACCCGCGGAGTGGGTAATTTCCCCACTGTCAAAGATAGTTTAGGTATCTTGCGAGATATTTTTTCGGTGCGAGCATAAATTTGCTTTATTTCGTGCATTTACGTAAGTTACGCACATACGTAAAACCCACGTATACATAAGTTATTACGTAACGAACGTTTACGTTTACGTATTATTACGTTACCAAAGCTTGATCTGCATCATTGGATTGTCCGCTCATTTAGATCCGATTTCGGCTAGGTAAACGCATTCTTTGTTGTTTATGAGTTCGAGGCAGTAGATAGGTATTTTATTATATAAATAGAATAGCATAATAACATAGGAGTGAACAAGGTCATCAACCCTTTTTGATATTTTATGTTACGGTAATCTTGTGTTACGGTAAAAGTTTTCCGAACAGTTTTATCCTGTTATTGTCTGCCTTTTATTGTTTATGGTACACATATAGGGTGTTCCACGTTGGTTTATCAGCTCATATACAGGTTGTTTAAAAAAAAAAAATATTTTTTTTTTTTTTTCTCTGTCGTGTTTATTTTCCGTGTTCCGTTTGAACATAGTTTTTGTTACTTCGGCCCGCGCAAGTTGCAAGTTATCCGCACGTTAGAGTTAGTAACGCTCAAGTTTTAATAACTCATTTTCAACACTAAAATGCCTTCAAAGAAGCAAGCGGCCATATTTCGCGAAGCAGTTAAGGCTATTGCCAACTTGAAGGAAATAGGCGTAGCTGTCGTAGCGGGCGACAGAACTAAGTACTGTGTCGAAGATTTTACGGGACGGTATCTTAGACTAGAGGCGTACCGGAAGAAACTGGAGGATGTGTATTACGACATTCTTGAGGACGAGGATCTGCTCAAAGATACTGAGGCCGCTTATACGATGAGTTATCAGACGGCGATAAATGACTATGAGGAGGTCGTAGTAGCATCCCAGCGGTTGAGTGTGGCATCAGCGCTTCCCGTCACAGCCTCTCCATCCAGCCCAAGTACCTCAAGCCTATCGTCGACGGTCTTGCCCAAAATCTCAATGCCCAAATTTTCGTCCAAAATAGAAGATTGGCCTTCTTTCATAGCCATCTTCCGGAGCCTCATTGGAGAAATGGCTACTGTTTCTGATGCCGTCAAGCATCATTATCTGCTCGGCTCTCTTACAGGTGAAGCACTCAGCATGGTGTCTCACCTTCAGCCCACTAATGAAAATTATGCCGTGGCAATGGAAATTCTCACCAGGCGCTATGAGAACCGTCGTGTTCTCATAGATCGATTTGTGGATATAATTCTAGGGCTCCCACAAATTGACGCTCGTTCAAATGTCCGCGCTTTATTTTTAACACCGCTCATATCAGCGCAAAGCGCTCTTTTAAATTTAGATCTGCCCATGAAGGAGTCAGATTATGTCTTCGTATCTATAGTGGTACGAAAACTCCAAGGTGAGCTCCGTACTCTCTTCGAACGGAAGCACGGATCTCAGCCAACTCTGCCCACTCTGGCTAACCTCATTGAGTTCTTGGAAGAGCACGCACGCTGCAAAGAGAATGAGTCTTCGTCCCTTGCGTCACAGGAGGCTCCTTCTTCAGCACGGCTCGGCCCGTCAGAAAGGCTCGCTCAGCTCAATAAGCTGCTTCAGCCCACTCGAGGTACTCCACGTCAGCCCTACCAGGCTCATCAAGAGTTCCGCCCCATAGCTCCTCGGCAGGACAATCGCTCCCCCCGTCCTATTCGTCAACCATTTATGGCATTTGAGACAGCGCCAGTTTACTCGGCCCGATCATCCCCATCACCCACTCGCCGACAGAATTATTCGGCTCAACCTTCTTCCCCTACTGGTGGTATGCCATGCCCATACTGCAGGAATAGGGGACACAAACTCATCGCCTGCCCAGAGTTCAACAACCAGCCAGTTCAAGGTCGGTGGGACTTTGTGAACTCACGCAACCGGTGCCGACGCTGTTTGGGTCCTCATTATGAGAACGAGTGCAGGTCTACACGTGCATGCAAGGAGTGTGGGCGGTCTGACCACCATACTTCACTGCATCGCCATGGGGCCATGTCTCCGACACGCTCATCTGCTCATTTGCTGCCTCCGTCTCTACGTGAGCAGCCCAGACAGCGCTCAGCGCATGAGCCTCAGTACCGTTCGGCACATGCTACACAGGCATATACGTCCCATCCCAACTCGCCCACTCAATCGCGATCGCCAAGTAGGTCTCGGGTAGGTAGTCAACAGTGACTACCTACAATAACAGAGCACTATGAAGGCGAGGACGACCAGCACTCAGCACACTCAGCACACTCATCACACATTCACTCATCACATACACACTCAGTTCATTTTCACTCAATGACTTCAACTCCAACAGAAGATTCCTGTAACTCCGCACAACGTGTAGTGAACGTCACTAACACACCAATTTTGTTGCCAACCGTCTCACTTAAAATAGCAGACGTAAATGGTCAATTTCACTCAGCACGAGCCCTGTTAGACTGTGGAAGTATGCTGACTCTTTGTTCTCAGCGCATGGCCACAATTTTAAATTTACCATTAAAACATACATCTCTAAAAATCGCAGGAGTTGGAAATCAGCACACACAAAACTCAAAGGCATCAATCACAATTGTATGCCGACCTACTCACCGTGACACACCTATGATCACGGCCACAGCCCATATATTGAAGAACGTAACTGGGTACCTACCGTTGGAAAAGGTTCCAGATCTCGCTCAGTTAACAGGTCACCCACCAATTCCTCTTGCTGATCGAGAATATCACACACCAGCTCCGGTTGATCTAATACTAGGATCTGACGTTCTTGGTCAAGTGTTAGACGGAACCAAGGTTTCGCTCGGCCCTGGCAAGCCTATAGCCTTCGGCACGATATTTGATTTTACATTGATTGGACCTTTCGAAAGTTTACATACTTCACCCACGAATCAGGTCAACTCAGTTCACATTGTCGGCTCTCACACGGACTCAGAGCATTCCACTCATGACATTCACAAAAGTCTTGAGAGGTTTTGGGAATCCGAGGAACCCCAAACCTACAAGCATACCAGCCCATTAGAGGATCAGTGTGAGGACATTTTCCGCACCACAACTACTCGTGAACCATCAGGTCAATATGTGGTTACACTGCCCTTTCTGCACAACGCGCCGACATTAGGTTCCACTCACGCTATTGCACTGCGCAGGTTTCTCAACTTAGAGAAGAAGTTGCAAGCGAACCCGCCCTTCCGCTCGAAATATGTAGAATTCATGTCAGATTACATAAAATTGGGACATATGTCGCCGTGTCACCCCAATACCTTTGCTCATAAATCCCATTTCTATATCCCACATCATGGCATATTCAAGCCAGGATCAGAAAAGTTACGCTGTGTGTTTGACGGAAGTTGTAAGAGCTCAAACGGCGTCAATCTAAATGATTGTCTTCATACAGGTCCAGCTCTTCAGCAAGATATTGTTGACATTATCATGTCCTTCAGGATCTACTCACAAGTTTTCAGCACAGACATCCGAATGATGTTCCGAAATATACTCATTCACCCAGAGCAAAGACGTTTTCAACTCATTCTCTGGCGGTCTTCACCCGACCAGCCCTTGCTCACGTATGCCCTTAATACCGTCACATATGGATTAAGGTCCAGCCCATACCATGCCATCCGCACTTTACTCCAATTGGCTGATGACGAAGGTCATCGCTACCCCCACGCTGCTCAGGTCCTCCGCAAATCAATATTTGTGGACGACATTCTCTCAGGTGCAGATTCTGTGGAATCTGCTCAGTCGCTCCAAAGCGATCTGATCGAGTTACTCGCTCTAGGTGGCTTCCAGCTCAGTAAATGGACCTCCAACTCGCCTCAGCTCCTTGAACGGTTCCCAGATGACCAGTGCGACATGCCCAAGGACTTTGACTTCAGTCCCGACTCTAATTCCATTAAGGTTCTGGGAATACAGTGGATTCCTCAAACTGATGAGTTCACTTATCGCATTTCTCTGCCCACTCATGCTCAAGTCACAAAGCGCTCCATTCTCAGTACAGTAGCGTCTCTCTATGACCCCAATGGCTGGGTTACTCCAGTCATCTTCCGCGCAAAGATTCTTCTCCAGAAGCTTTGGCTTCTGAAAATAGGATGGGATGAGCCTATCTCTGAAGAAGTCCACACAGAGTGGCAACACATCTCAGAGGATCTTCCTCAGCTCTCAAACCTCCGTTTACCTCGGCACATTTGTAAGTACAAGCCCACGTCTATTTACTCACTTCACGGGTTCGCGGACGCATCAGAGGCTGGCTTTGGTGCCGCTATCTACCTTCATGAGCGCAATATCACTGGACATGTCAATGTACACCTAATCATTGGCAAGTCCAAGGTCGCACCCATAAAGATTCGTCTCTCAATCCCGAAATTGGAGTTGTCAGCCGCGACTCTTTTATCTCAGCTCATGACTCGAGTGTCAGCCCAATTGTCAGCTCATATAGCCATTCAAACACACACATGCTGGTCAGATAGCACAATAGTGTTGGCATGGCTCAATACGCCACCTCACCGATTACAGACTTTCGAGGCCAATCGAGTGGCTAAGATCACAGCTATTTCAACTAGCCATACGTGGAGGCATGTGCCCACGAATCTCAACCCTGCTGACTGTGCAAGCAGAGGCATGTCTGCCCAGTCTCTCTCACTTCATGACCTTTGGTGGTCACCCAGTTGGCTCAAAGAACCTACCTGCACTTGGCCCAAGATGCCACCCGCTCTAGGCCATCATGCTCTCCCAGGCCTTAAGCCCAAAAAGGTACCAGCACACATAGCAGTCCCAGATATCGATCTGGACTTGCTCACTCGCTACAGCTCACTTGACAAGCTCGTCGGAGTGACGGCTTGTATTAAAAGGTTCATATTCAATTGTCGGCACAGCCCAGATGCACGGCGCTCTGGTCCGTTGACAGCTAGTGAACGCAGGGACGCTCTGTTGCACTGGGTCCGCTCTGTTCAGCACAATGAGTTTGCTGAAGACATTAATCGTATCCAGACTGATAAGGTTTGTCCCGTTCGGCTCCAGCGTCTCTCGCCCTTCATAAAGAACGGCCTCTTGAGAGTCGGTGGTCGTCTCTCTCACGCGTCAATTAGGTATGACGCTCAACACCCACTCATTCTACCCAGTTCAAGTCCGCTCGTAGATCTCATTATAGATCACTATCACACAATACACTGCCACCCTGGAGCTGACACATTACACGCCATATTACGCCAGCAGTACTGGATTCTGTCTGCTCGTCGTATTATTAGACACCGCGTGTTTAAATGTATTAGATGTTTCCGGTGCCGCGCTCAACCTAAGGCTCCGCTCATGGCTGATCTCCCAGTAGACAGAGTTACTCCTCAGCCAGTCTTTAGTCACGTCACGACGGACTTTGCTGGCCACTTCTTCGTTAAATCCAGCACGTTGCGGAACGCGAAACTCATAAAAGCGTACTTTTGTATTTTCGTTTGCCTCGCAACAAAGGCGGTTCATTTGGAACCAGTCTCTGCACTCTCAACGGAAGCGTTCTTTGCGGCATTGCAACGTTTTATCTCACGTCGCGGTACTCCGGTTCTCATTCGCTCAGACTGCGGCACAAACTATGTAGGTGCTAGGAATCAACTCATTGAAGTTCAGAACTTCCTCAGGTCAAACAATGATGCAATCACTCACAAGCTCGCGAATCAGCACATAACTTGGTTACTGAACCCGCCTAAAGGGCCTTGGTTCGGCGCTCTGCACGAAATAAACGTAAAATCCACCAAGCAACTACTTTATCGCGTGATAGGTGAACAGCACCTCACTTTTGAGGAATTCTCTACTCTTTTGGCTCGAATTGAGGCTGTACTCAACTCAAGACCCCTCTGCCCAATTTCATCCGACCCTACGGACTTTGAACCTCTCACGGCCGGACATTTCATTATTGGTCGTCCACTCACCGCTCTACCTGAGCAGTCTTTTGACGACAGACCCATATCTGCTCTTAAACGGTTTCAACTCATTCAAGCGCTCTCTCAGCGCTTTTGGACTCTCTGGTCCAGATCCTACCTCCATACCCTGCAAACCCGCTCCAAATGGCTCTCCCCTTCTTCCCCTCCTCAAGTGGGTGAACTGGTCCTCATCAAAGAGGATGACCTGCCTCCGCTCCAATGGAAGTTGGGGAGAATTCTCCGCACGATACCTGGCAAGGATGGAGTGATCCGAGTTGTGGATCTGGACACAGCTCATGGAAATCTGCGACGACCTGTGTTCAAGATAGCCAGGCTGCCGTTGGATTCAACTCAAGAGGAGTCGCAGCCCCGGCCCCCCCAGGATGTTCACGCGCAGCATGACGTGTGATTCGCGCGCGCACGCGCGAACGACCACCCCCCCCCCCGCCGCGCGCCGGTCGAGGCGCGCGCGGGCGCTGGTCTCATTCTGTTTCGCCGCAACCGTCGACCGAACAATACATGTGTGCATACATTCGCGCTGCCAGCACAAATAATATTGCGGACCCATTATTTAGATTGTGAAAGTGTAGTGTTCACGTTACCAAGAACCATGACATCCAGCTCATCACTGCCCAAGACGCCAGCTTCATCAGCACAACGAGAGGAGACGACACGTGGCGCGTTTGCCGGCCCATCGAAACATTCCAACCAGGTCAGTGCACCCACATTGTTTCCCACAATCTTTTCTTCTCCCGTGTCATATCCTCAAATCTCATCAGCCCTGCAGTTCTGTAACCCCGCGGTTACATCCTATTTGTTACTTATACACGTGATTTTTTTATCAGAAAAATAAATTTCATTTGCTGACTGTAAAAAATGCTTCAGGTTTTTTTTTCCGCACATCCCCGAATTGGTCACATCTTGTTACTCGATACCTAGGTAGCTAGGGGTTATCCACGGTGCGCCCGTAGTCTAGGAGGTGAAAAATTGCAAGTCTCGTACCTTTGAAAACCTCGCTACCTCAGGATTCTATTTTTGATTACTCCGTACCAAGAATTAATGGTGTGACAAGCTAAGATAGGTACGAGTAGCTACTCCGAGTGTTAACTGTAGCTGTGTCTGGATGTGTAAGTAGCTCGTCTGGGTGTAGAGCAGGTTCATGAAGACTCGGGAAGGTACAGTTATTCGCTACAGCAAAATATATAATATATATACATGTATAAAAGTATAAGAGACTGATAAATTTACGGGTTCTACAATCAATGTAATCTCCTTTAATTGTCAAATGCACAGAAAATTTCCGTATTTTGAGAAAAATCTAAACTTTACAAAAAAAATTCTTCAACTTCAAGTTTAACAGTATATACACATAACATATTAAAACTTCTCTAGAAAAAAAACTTTGCTCTATATAAATGAGAAGTTAACAACTAATTAATGATGACATCTCATAATAATTCTTGATTTTGATTTAGAACTTAAAAATAATTTATTTTTAGGGTTCCGTACCCGAAAGGCGCCAAACAGGACCCTATTACTTACTAAACCTCCGCTGTCTGTCTGTCAGTTTGTCTGTCTGTTCAGTTGCAATTTTCACACAATACGTGTTCCTATCAGGGACTAGTCGTTAGGTGGCCTCTAAAATTGCAAATTAAACAAAAAAAAAAATAAACCTAAGGGGTGCCCTCGACAAGTTATAGATTTTTTTTAACGTCGCCTTGTTCCCTTGTCACCGAAACAAGAGCACAGAAAAATAAAAAAAATAGACATGGCAATATAATAACAACAATAACTGATTACTGATTACGTAATGGTTACAGGAAAAATATAGTGGTCAGTATATTAGGGTAGTGGGAGACGGGAATTGTTTGTCAGGCGCTACCATTTTAGCGGCTTATTTGTGTCGCCTTAATGTTGCTGTGACATCTATAAATATTGTTGTAATTTACCATATTTTTAGGGTTTAGTACCCGTATTGTGTGGTGGTACGGAACGCTTTGTGCGCGAGTCCGACTTGCACTCAGCCAAATTATTGATGTAACTTGTATCGTAGCCAAAAGTAGGTAATATAAGGAAAATGTATATGTATACTTTTTATAAATAAATAGACTATAAAGTGTCCGTTTGGCATTTTGTCTCTGGCCCGTAAATTTTACTCGTATAATAAAAACCATCAAGCGAATCAAGAAACTGTATATTCTATAGAATAGACGGTACCTACCTAGTGTACTGACAGACTCCCGCTCCCGCTGAAGTCGCACGTTGGTGTAATGAGCCTGTAAGGGTAGAGAGAGACTAATATCGGACTAGCTCTTGCCTTGACAGGATAATAGTGGAAATGAATTGTTAATTGTGATTGTGTTAATAATGTTTATTTAATTAAATATAAATGTTACACTGCTATTTTATAACAAGAGAAAAAGGAATATAAAATGTGATGTTATAAATTATGTTGATGTTCATGAGTGGCACGAAACCAACTGACGTTTCTACAATATTTTAAGCTGAACTATGTTTCACTGGCAGTCATATCGTCATCCGGAAAGCACTAACTTTTCCACAATACTTGCGGGCGCTGTGTTAGCAACCTTGACTTAGGTAAACTATGTCAATAGGAAATAATTATTAAGAAATGTTAAGATAATCTAAATGAGTGGACAAAGTCTCTCAACACAGTCACATAAAAAACATTATTCAGTTGGTATGAAATCCGCAATATCTCGCATGTGTGGAAATTAAAATAACCATAAATTATACAGTTACCGCGCCGCTTCAAGTGCGGTTAATCCTGAATTTAACATGCTAATGCTAGAATTAGTTACCTACTAACTGCGGTAACAACGCAAGTAGGATTTTGTTTGTTGTTAGTATGCAGTTTGTGAATCCGAATGCCATTACGTATTTGTTTTTAGCGCATTTACGTTTGCTACTCGTAGATTTTATTACAATAAAAATATCGCTGAGCCACTTAATCGTAAACAACCATAATCTTACATTTGAAACTCGTGCACCTTCTTTTCATTTAAGATTTTTTCGTTCAACGTGATCAATGATCAGTGTGATCACAGAGCACTGTGAGCGTGATACGTAGAGGGTTAACCTTAATTCCGTACATCGCGGGGAAAAATACTGTATACAAATACGAGGACTAAGCAGAACAAATGAAAAACTCATTGATGCATGCGATCTGGAGGATAATCTGCCGGAGTTTATGGATGTCTTGGCGAATATGACCTCCATCGCCGAGGAGTGTGAAATCGAAGTAGTATTTATGCTGGGTGACTATTACGCCCACCCTCTGACCAGGTTTAGTAAGGATTTTCAGTAATTCTGTGAAGATCAGCTGTTAGTGTGTGCGGATGTGGACATTCTAGGTGAGAATTCAGATACATTTACCTTTATCAGTGAGGAACACGGTACCAGGCGATGGTTGGACCACTGTTTGACCACTAAGGCCGCGCGTGACACCATCATTAATGTGAAAGTGGTTAGTTGGTCGGCTCATTATCCTCTAATTTTTGATTGTGACATTGATACTGTGTGCAATAAAGTGACAGCTACGAGCTATTTAACCAAGGGTTTGAAATGGGGTCAAAGAGACGTAGATCAGATAAATTATTATGGCAAAATATGTTCTGAGAATCTGATTCAATTATGCAATTTCAGTATCTGTACAAGCTGTGATAATAAAACTACTTTATGTGATAATCGTGAAGCTTTAGGTTTAATAGAAAAATTAATGACTTAGTAAAAATTTTACAAACTGCATCAACACAAAGTTTTAGTCCTAGCTCTGGTGCACGTAGAGGACGGATCGCGCGGTTGAAATTTCCACGTTAGGAATAGCCATGATGTTGCAAGACTCTACTTTAAATGTTGGATAGTTAGTGGGAAACCTAGTTCTGGTGATAGTTTTGATAAAATGACCGAGAGTCGCAGGATTTTCAAAAACAAACTTCGATGGTGTCAAAATAACCAAGAATCAATCAAAATTAATATTCTAGCCTCACATAAGAAAAGTAAGAATTTTTTGCAATTTTGGAAAGCAACCAAAGCTCTCAACGGTAAAAATAGTCTTCCTTTAAGTGTTGATACCATTCAGGATCAAAAATTGATAGCTGATTTGTTTGCACGTCAGTTTAACGCCACTCCTCTTGACGCAGAGGATGTGTTAGACACTACTGAGCCATGTCCGGACGTGGAACCGTTACAGTTCACGCGGCAAGATATAGCAAAAGTAGTACGGTATATGAAGCGAGGCAAGTCGCCTGGGCATGATGGCCTTAGTGTCGAGCACATCCTCTATGGAGCCGATGAGGTATTCAGAGTGTTAGCTGTATTATATAACATGTGCCTTAAGCACAGCTATCTACCCAGTGGTCTTAAGAAAACCATTGTGACGCCAATAGCTAAAAATAAAACCGGTGACCTGTCTAGTGCTAACAATTATAGACCCATATCGTCTGGTACTATAGTTGGCAAAGTACTTGAAAGGCTTTTGCAGCCCGAACTGATGAAGAATGTGAGACTGAGTGATGCATAGTTTGGTTTTCGGCATGGGCTATCCACAGCCTCAGCAATTTTGTGTCTGAAGCATGCTGTCAACTACTACGTCAACAGCGACACGTGTTGCAAATTACATTATGCAAATATCGTTTGCCTAGGATCTATGTTGATCAGTCTTTCTGTCATTTATGCGACGTCTCTAATAGTCTACATATATATGCATATACGTATGTTGTATATCGTACATTTCTTGTGAGTAAACAATCAGGTTCGGGACTTTGTATCCGTACATGGCCTCCCATCTCCCCTTATAGCCATCCCATGCCTCGACTTATGTGTTTCTATGTGATGAGAACAATATTAGGTACTCACTTCGTTTGCTTCTTTGACAAACCTTTCCCTTTCTGTTGTACCCGGCCGGCAATCACCTTTCCTTCTCACGGACTTTATGTCTTATCCTTCACGTAAACCAACAATTCAAATATATAATTCATAATATACAATTTCTCCAACGTTCCTTCTTTTCTCATCCCTGCTATCTACTCCCACACCTCGCACACCGTCATCATCTCTCGTCCCGCACGCTAACGATTTATACCCATATTGATATTTACACATTTCAACATTTCAAACCCATCGCACCCCAACAGGGGATGATGGTATTTCACGTCCATTACGTTGGATTTAGAAATAGTTCTTGTTTTCGTAATCAGCGACCCGATAAACGATACCCATGTTGGTATTTCAGACTTTGTCACCCTATGTCCCCCTTTTAGGGGTTGAATTATGGAAAAACCCTTTTCACGTCCACCACGTTGGATTTAAAAATCGTTTTTGTTTTCGTAATCAGCGACCCGATAAACCATACAAACGATACCCATGTTGATTTTCAGACTCTGTCACCCCATTTCCCCCTTTTGGGGGTTGAATTCTGAAAAAACCTTAAACACATGTTTAACATGGATACACATTTATGGATAGGAGTACTCCTGTGAAGTTTCGAATAAAATAGACAACTAATCTTGTTTCCCCATACAGACTTTGGACCCCCGTTTCATCACCTTAGGGGGTTAATTTTATTTTGCAAATATGCAAAATTTCAAGTTTCTAGGACCAGCGGTTTAGGCTGTGCATTGATATATCAGTCAGTCAGTCAGCAAGGACTTTAAATTTTATATTTACAGATTAGAACTGCCTTAACCTAACGTTATATAATTTTTACACTGATACGGTGATAAGATGTAACTGACCTATGTAAAATTACAAAAACTCAAATTTTTATATGTGCATAGTAAGTACACATATATATACGTATGTAAAGAGTACTTAGTTAGAGCGCATATTTGTGTTACATAGTAAACACAACTCGCCGCCGCGTTGCCTTCCTCCGTCATTTTTAAGGGGAACGAAAATACAAAGAGAAATAAAATGTCAGCTTTCGGATGATTTTGTTGCAATAATTAGGTTACGTATAGCCATAAAAAAAATACATGTTTTTGGTTGAACTTTAAGGTATTCATTATCCACAAACCACGTTAATCGATTCATATTTGTACTGTCAATGAATTTTTTTGTAACCCTCTATTGCACACTTCTTATCGATTTTGTTTCAGGTATCGCTTTCGCGATTTTGTTGGTTTTTTTTTAATAAAATTAGTGTGAATGATACCTATTCATTTTCCAAATACCACGTTATTCGGGTCAAAAAAAGCACCCCCTTTTTCCAAAAATACGTAAATCCACTGATGCAGTCAGCGGCAGCAAGATATTGTCAGTCTACGCCTAGCCATAGATAATACACCGCCTAGCGTTGGCGCCCGTAAGACGTGGAACCTGTGCCCTTTTTTGCAAGCTATAAATATCTCCCAAAACTACTTCAAAACACATTGAAATTAATTTTATAAAGTAATATTTCGAGGAGCATCATATTCCTGCCGTTAAAAACTCAACAAAATATGCGTATGAGTGATTTAGCTACATCGTGCCATAGTCATAACAACAAAACTGAATGAATTTGGAATGAATTCATACTTTTATTCGGGAATATAATATATGTTACTCTAAAAGAATAATTTTGTGATCGTTATTGAAACCCAAATTAATTTACTTATACTTACTGAGATCTGTAACAAAGGTCAATGACCTTTTCGTAAAATTACCCTCTAGTATTGGCTCACCATTTCAGGTACAATAAGTGAAGTTTTTTGCAAATTATATAGGTACACTTACTTGGGATAAATCGCCAAGCATTTAAAATATAGAAATTTATTTTGAAATATTTACAGTGCATGGCAAAATTATTAGATCGTAGATAATCCTGTCGGTACATGTTCAGGTTCTGTTACGCAAAATGAAAACAATGAAACTCTTTTAGGATTAATTTGTTATCCCTATGTTTGTCTGTCTGTCCGTTTGTCTAGACAATTTTTTCTGGGTAAAATTAATAAATACCAATATAAACGGCCCTCTATAGAGCTGTAAAAACATACTTTTGACGTTTTTATTTATATTACGTTTTAGGTTTTTACGTTTTTTTTTTTTACGTTTTTCATACAAATTTTCTCACTATGAAAATGTAGGGATGAACACTTGAGATAATATTTTGCATTTAAAAGTCAACACAGAAAGGAATTGTTGAACAAATAATGTAAAAAATATGAAAACCATGTTGTTCTATTCTAAAGGGATTAATTATCTACTGTTCAATGTAGCGATAGCTTTGTTTATTTTTTTCCTTGAATTATTTTTTACTAAGATAACAAATAGTTTAATACAAGGTTTTCCTTAAGAGGTCCCTTTACCCCTGTACTTTTCTTAAAATTCATACAATAGGTATAAACCGAATGTGAAGTCTACAGCTTATTTTCTTCATATCTTTTTTCATGAGTATATTATAGTGACATCTAACTACGTCTCTATACAGCTCAAAAAGCAAAATTTGATAAAACACCATCATAATAGCTGTCAGGATATCGTCAATATTGCCTCGTTTTTACGCAAAGTTTAACAAGTTTGTATATTTTTATCTATACTGGAAATAAAAAAAAGAGAAATCGTCGTTCATGTTAAGATGACTAAGTTTACACACTTTGCTAACTATAAACAATTACCGTTTCATGGAAAACTGTTTTGACCTGAAACCATTTCACAAATTCAATTAACTTATTTTGAATATCTTGTCATCTTGCACTTCTTGATGAGAAATACAATTTCAATAAGTAAAAATACAACTTTTAGTTAAGAAAACTTATAGTTAAAAGTCTGCTGTATGCATTAACATATTTTTAATTATATTACAATAGTAATAAAATAATTGGCTTATCCGTCGTCGTGATACCAGCCGTAAATTTCTTAAATAATCTGATATCACGCTTATGGAAAACCCAATTAATATGAAGATACCATAATATCATTAAAATATGTTTATGCATATAGCAAACTTTTAACAATAAATTGTCTTAGCTAAAAGTTGTACTTTACCGTTATAATTATTTCTTAATATTTTGTTACAAATTCGGAGAAATAGCCCTTAAGGAAAACCTTGTATGAAAATATTTGTTATCTTTGTAACAAAGAAAAAAAAAATAATAAACAAAGCTATCGCCACATTGAACAAACAGTAAATTATTAATCCCTTTAGAATAGAAAGATATGGTTTTATATTTTTTACATTATTTGTTCTACAGTTCCTTTCTGTGCTTTCTTTCAAATGCAAAATATTATGTGAAGTGTTGATCTCTATATTTTCATAAGGAGAAAATTTGTATGAAAAAGTTAAACAAAAGGCCATAAAAACGTTATAATATGTATATTTTACAGGACTGTAAATATAAGCATTTATTGATTTTACCCAGAAAAATTGCCTAGACAAACGGACAAACAGACAAACATAGGGACAACAAATTAATCCTAAAAGAGTTTTGTTTTTTCATTTTGCGTAAAGGGACCTGAACATTTCAAACTATGATACAAATAAATTTCTATATTTTAAACTCTTGGCGATTTATCCCAAGGGTAAACAGGTGTCCCAAAAGTCAACGCTTTCCCTTGGAAGGCTGGTAGGCCAGCTCATGACTGACCAGAATATCAAATTATGACCTCAGCAAAAAGTAGATAGTCTTCGAGTTAATGGTACTTTTATAAATTCGAATAGATTTTTGAGAGTCAAAGCTAACCAGTTCTAAATTCTAAGAATAAAATTTTTGTTGCGCAACTCTGAATAGTCATGCTATTGATAAAGTCAAAAATAAACCTTGAAATGCTGTTAAATCAGGAAGAAAAATAAAAACCCAATTTATGAGCAATTTTTTGTAATTAGGTTAGTTCGATACCACACCCTGAAAAAAAATGTCCTATGTTAGTTTTGCAAATTGTCTTTTTGTTATTTATAACGGCTCATCAAATATTGTTTTTCAAATGATCTGGCAATTTCTGTGTATTACTTTTGAAAAAAAAAGTTACTGCTATTTTACTACCAAAGGAGCTGCGTATTTTTTTGAATAATTATAATTTAGAATGAAAGAGTGGCGGGCAGTAAAAATATTTGACGTTCATTAGAAATGCCATTTAACACGCGTTAGAGTGAGATAAATAGTGACGCTATTTAAAATGAGTTGGAATGAGATAGTAACGCAGTTAAACGTGGTTGAATGAGAGAGGCATAATTTATATAGGCTACAGTGAGATAGATAGTGACGTGGTGCATTCCTTCTGAGAATATTTGTTAGTTTCTACTTTTTGTAATAACAACTTTAGTAAAAATTTTTTGTGAAGAAATTTTTGGTCCAATTTATTTTCCCGCAAGTGTAAAACCAGCTCAACGGGCGAAAAATATTTAAAGAATGGGTAATGGTGACAATTAACCGTCACAATATTATTATGTATCTCTAAAGGAGTGTCTGAAATGTTCCGAGGGTCAACTGATAAATCAAACACTCAAAAAACCACTTTTAGCCGACCATGATAAATTTACGTCCCGACGTGATAGCAAGTAGGATCAATGCCGTGTGACGATGATCAAAATACACTAATAAATTAGATAAAATAAAATACGTATTACTTTTGACCCTGCCTCGTCCACTCTATTCGTATTTTTGCTATGGTGACGCGAGCTTAGAGACCGGGACGAATTTCCCCCCGCGCGCTACCGTAAAATAGAATAAGCCACGCCCGGAACTGGTTTTTGTTTTGGCTATGTCATACTCTTAAACACAAACGTTCCTTGCACAAGTAAAGCCGCTGCGCGAGCGCCCCGCTGCCGTTTTCACACCCGCGATCGGTCACTGCTAAGCGACGACAATGCTTGTACTTAGCAGTTATTGAGATTGTAAAAACTTTGGGATTAGGCCGAATTTCCATTGGCTTATTGGAAAATCTATTAAATTACAGCGAATCATTACTATTAAACGTATTAAACTGAGCAATTATGCACATGACGTAATTACGTTGAAATGAAAAAAAATATATTCAAAAGGATTTTATAGCACACTGTGCGTAAAATGACCGCTTTACGCACGCTGCGTACTATACTATTTTTTGGATAATGTAACAAAGCTATTTATTTTTTCAGTAGAAGTGATAACACAAAATGTTAAAAGTTAAATTTGGATAGTATCCTTCAAATCGAAAAAATATTGGATGCCTATATTTACCTATTCTAACTAATACATACGTACGTACACAGAAACTATTTCAGTCTGAGAAGTTTTTCACAGAGAGTTATAAGCAATTTTCATGTTTAGGTAAAAATTACCTAACTTCTCTTATCAAAATATATTGTCTTCATTTAAGTATTGCAGTGCGGTTTATGGTTATCGAATATGTAGGAAAACAGCAAATGCTATGCAGAGAGCTCAGAATGCGTGTGCGCGGTTCTGTTATAAAATACCGAAACCGTCACTCCTTATCTAAACGCACATAAAACTTTAAACATGGAAGCTAGAAGGGAGTTGCATTTGGCTTGCGTAATCCTAAAAGTTATTTGGAAACAGTGGAAATCTATTTGAAAAGCTAAAATTTTTGAAAAATGTTAATTGTTTTAGAACACGATCAAAGGATCAAAACTTACTGTACACTCCTAAACATAAACTTGCAGGATTCCGAGGATGTTTTTCATACCGAAGTGCAAAAATATGGAATAATTTACCACCGCCCTTGAGACAAAAGTGCTCAGCCCATACATTTAAGTTTAGGTATAAACAGTATCTAATGAAGAACCAAAGTGACACTGGACATTTGAAACATCCTTGGAAAGCCTACAATGCTTAAGACTATACACCCTACTAATAGTTCTATATCTGTATGAACAAATTTTTTTTTTGTTTTGTTTTTGTCTGGTTACGCATTTTTGGTTTTGTTTTTATTTTCTTTAATTTAATTATAAGCCATTTCGGCCAATTTTTATTGATTTTTCAATTTAGTTAATAAAATTGTTAAAGACTCGTAAATATCTTATCATGCAATTGTAACGGAGGTAGCTGAAAACCAGCGCCAACCAAAGCATGTTTTGGAAGCGCAGCTGAGCTACATCCTTTTGTCGTGTTGTTATTTTTATCTATAGATTACTCCCTACTTAAGTAAACCTTTTCTACGGTGTTAGCTTTAAGTATTTTTTTTTTGTAAACGCGCCAATAAATATATTTTCTTTCTTTCTATTGTTCGCTAAAAGACGAAATGTAATAAGAAATTCTTTGTTCTAAAAGGAGCGACTCGTCGCGGCATTATCACGTTATCTCATTGAGGCGCTAAAAGAGGGTTCCGTAAATGTAATACAAAATAAAAAGCTTTAAACATTAAATACGGGAATGAATTTGTATGTTTCAACTAGCCATTTGCCCGCCGCTTTACTTTGGCTTAAGAAGAAACTCCGTGTAATGTCTCTTTTTAGTAGGCATTGTAGCCGATTCTAAAGGCTGCTGTCGTAGTAGTGCTGTCATAACTAAAATTATTCCAAAGTAATTTAGCTTCTGTTCGTAACATTTAAGGACTATGATTTATATAAAAACGGCTCACCTCAATACGTGTTATAATCGGTAAAGCCGACCAGTTTCAGCAGATTTAGACTGTCTTCATCTGGGCGAGTGAAGACGACGTTATGCCTCACACTGCGGGCTGCGGCCCGCAGGGCTCGGGATGAAATCGATGCAGATGGTATTTGTGGTTGGACCGGTAGGTAGGTAGCACAATTAGTTGCTTCTGGGCTTTAACGATTAATTACCGGAGTGTCACCAAACAACGATACACATGCGGAACTAACAGTATCTACGTCACTTTCACTAAAGTCTGTGAGTGATCCGGTAACTGTTTTTAGCACAGTGGGTCTACCGCGTAATTCTCATTTTCATCAACATCAACTTGAGATTGAAATTTGACGTGCGTGCGACGACGCCCGCCTAACATACCATCTCTTTTGCACGCGCTGAATTTCGCATGCATTTGCTTGAAGTTGATACAAATGAGAATTACGCGGTAGAGCCCCAGGTTTCCACACCGTGGGCAAAGCCCAACCACTGTCTCTATTGAAATTCGGACGTCGGCTTATTTCTATGGATTCGCGAATTTTACGTGGCACAAATAACTTTTCACGAACTAGCACTTTCGCTTTAACGAATCTCATAAAATGTGTAGTATCCGAATTTATGACATGGTCTGCAACGGTGGATCCGTTGCAATCGAGTTTTCTCATGCATCTAATGTGTTCCGTCATTTCGTCAGTCTGGTTGACAAGTTCCGTCTCGTCTCACCAATGTGACTCTAGCCACTCTCAATCTCATGTGACTGTCACCAAAACGGAACAGAGCCGGCGGTACAAATTATAAGTTACATTTCGTGGTTACATTCTACATTTTGATTTAGCTCTTTATATATGAACAGCTTTCCTATATCTAGCGCTTTAAAAACCTTGCAGGGCTATAAAAATGCTAAATTGCTAACATGTGACGAACTCTACCAAACAAATTCAAACTGAAGCTGACGGACGGACGCCATTTGATTTGATCGGTGACGGACGCTTTCTTTAATTTTACAACCCCTCAACTAATCGACAGAAAGAAGTGGGGCAAGTTGGAACCCCTCTGTGTGCCTAAAATCCCAAAACTTTGCCCTATTCAGACAGGGGGTGATACAGTAAAAAGGACGTCACTCCGCTGGCTAGGATATCCTATATGATCACGTGAATATATGCATAATATGAGAGATATGAGACCATGATTAGCTCAGTCAGATGACAAACGTTAGAACATATCACAACCTTTTCAATGGCACAGACGCTTTGCCATAAACGTTGTCCTTCATCGGGGATGTGTTCCAGTATGCAAAACTGGCGCAAGGCCATCCCAGACGCTTGTTGTCCTCCAGAGGTGGTTAAAACTAAACTCTGTCGTTCACACCAGTAGGTGACCCGAGTCTAGCCCAATGCGACTTCCGCTCTGTAAGTTCCCTGCCTGACTCTTCAAGATTTCCCAGCGACTAGCCCTATGCCACATTGCTACCCTGGTGCATCTTCCCGTTTCCACGTCCGGCATTACTAAGAAGATACCATACTCCCTTCCCTCCCCATCAACCCCTGAATCGACCTATGCACTACTACATTCTTTAGGTACGTACTTTAATTTCGGAACTTGAAAAGACGGTTATCGAACCCTTTACTTATCGCGGAGTCACGAATTCAAACGCGTTTGTGTCAATCTCCGAATCGGAAAAGTCAAAATCTATTGACCATAACCGAATCTATTTACGCAAAAGGGCATACCGCCACCTGAAAGTTAACGCGAACGCGAAATGATCCTGGGATCTAACAAACAGATATATTGACACATTTCGTATTTTAATCGCAAATTCTGAAAATAAAATTACTATTGAAACAAACAAAACTTCCCCAATTAAACTGAAAAATGAACTACACTTTAAGGCTTCTCGCAGCACCTCTGCCGCCGACAACGGTGTAAAAATGAATGAATCCCCACTCTACTTTCCCACTCCTTTATGTACCATCCCAACCGTCCCAACCGGCCTAAAGGGCCGAAGCGTCCCAAGCGAACCACCCAGAGACAGAATGAGAAAAATCCATAGGTCCATGGAAAAATCAGACAGATTGAGAGAGAGACACATAATGACAGATATAAGGTGTCGGTCGCCGTCCAGGGGTAACAATTTACAACTAATTAGGGTTCATTCATGACACGAATCCATATTGTTATGTTTGAAATTGAAAGTTTCTTTTTAATTCATCTAATATTGGAATGTTTGCTTGGATCAGAGATTTACTGTAAATCAATTATCATTAAAAACACAGCACTTAATTCTACTTGATAGGTTTTAATATATTTATTCTTTTAAATGTAAGTCATCTAGTTACATCTTTGATTAATTTAGTGAAGATGCGGTTTAACCACAACGCGGTTGGATCCACAAATACAGGTCCAGTGGGCCTATCTTTGTTTAGTAGTATTCCAGGCGGCGTTTGCACGTATTTGAAAACACCTTTACCTGTGCTATAAAATCCAGAAAAAACCTGCAGATATGCCTCTGTGTGCATTTATCGGGTGTACAAATCACTCAAGGACAAAAAACAAATTTCATGGCAACACCTTTCACTCGTAAGTACACCAAAACCAGAAAATTTCCTTAAATTACTTTCTGTTTATTTTGTTTACACTTCGCCATTTGCAGAAAATGACGGTAATATTCAACATGAATGTGTGCGACTAGTTCAGTTGCGCTAGCGGCGACAGTCTTTCGCTTGAATGCCGCGTCACGTACAGAGACACAAAACTTATCTGTTCCGATGGGCCAAACTAAAATGGATTCTATTGTCACTATGTGACAGTCTTTGCTACCGGAACAAATAAGATTGTGGCTCTGTAATCACACTAGACTTCACCACTCGGCTCAGCTCACTTTCTCTCGGCTTTGTAACGAGCCGAGCCGACCAAGCAATATCCTGTCTTGCTCGCTCAAAAGTCTTGTATCGTCAATCTATCTCATTTGCTGATGGTAATTGCATATACATCGTACGAAATACCTGTTCCATTTCTCGAATCAGTCGAGTAAGGGCGTTACGAATCTTCACTAAATTAATCAAAGAGTTACATACGAGTACAACAATCTTCCTGTTTATTATTAGAACTTTCGTTTGTGAATTGAGACGTGGACATATGATGTCCAAACCGTCTCAACACCGCCTTAAAACCTTCCTCAACAAACTTTTCATGTATAACAAAGGAAGACGGCATCGGCATCAGTGTTTCTCAAATTAAAATCAAATATGTTATATATGTAACCTTTTTCCTTACAGCAACGGGATGTTCTACCCATTGACATGTACAACTTTTACTATGGGGTCAATCCTGAAATCGCAAAATAAAATAATTTTTTTCATACATTTTGGTCGAGTAGGTACGTATTTAACTTTTCTATGAAACAACTGTTCTTTTTTTGCGATTTAATCATGTGTAGTAAAAGTTGTCCATATTCTTGGATAGAACATCCGGTTCAAAGGAAAAATCTTATCAACCCAGTATAAAAGAATGCCTACATTTCACGTTTCTTTAAAAGATAAAATGTTAAAGCAGACGATTTAAAGACAAATACTGGTTAACCGGCCCTAATTGCTTAATTGAGGAAAGGGTCCATCTTCGGACCTTTTGTTACATTTGTCTTAGTTAGAGAGTTACAGGGAGACAGCATTAGAGTGAACGCCATTAGAGAAGTTCTGCGGATCAAGGTATTTTAGACACTATTCTTTGACTATAAGTACGTTGAAAGGGGAATTCTTAAGAGGCATTAACTTTACGTTGGGTACGTTCTTTACAAATACACACACATATACGTTTGCACTTATATTTAGGAAAATGGTTCAACACCTCTGCTCTTAGAGATTGTTTTGCTGACGTTTTAGGTGGCTCGGCATTCTTTACCGTGGCATCGATACCAATCTGTCTGTCCATTCGTGTAAAACTGAGCTGAAGGGGTCTGGCAGGCTAAGATAAAGCAGTGTCTACAAGGGTGGATCTAGGATTTGATTTTGTGGGAGGGGGGGACATTTTGACAAGGTTTATCACAAAGTAAAAAAACTAAGCTTTTGGGCACCTTAAGCTTTACCTTTATAAATAAATCTATGGTGTGTAAAAGGGCACCCTAATCGAATCGAAAAGTCGAGTCAAATGAATAGAATTCCTGGGTGTTTCGGAGGTGTGGAGCATGGCCTCCATACCCCCCCACTCTGCATCGTGCACGTGAACCTGGCCCGACCCACTCAAAATATTACAATTTGAGGCATGTACGGTAGATCGTTTGTTTATTGTTTTTTTAAGTTTGTTTCATTGAAAACATCGTTTGTTTGAAATTTCAAGGGTGACTTTAAAAACATATTTGGGTGCGGCTAGTTTCTTTACAACCCGACCCAAAGTATGAAAGGTTTGTTTGATGATAGATTCAGGTTCTACACCATTTGTTTACGTTTGTTTCATTGAAAACATCGTTTGTTTGGTTTCCCAAGGGTGATTTTTAAAAAATGTATTTGTGCGCGGCTATTTTCTTCACAACCCGACCCAAAGTATAAAGGTTTGTTTGATGATAGATTCAGGTTATATACGGTTTGTTTACGTTTGTTTTCACAAAAAATGCGTTTGTTTGACAGCGAAAGAGTAAAAAAAAAATTTTTGAAAACGGGTCGGGCCAACTTCCCGTGAACCTAGCCCGACCCACTTTACAATATTACAATTTGAGTTATGTAGATCGTTTGTATACCGTTTGTTTACGTTTGTTTAATTGAAAACACCGTTTGTTTCGTATCCCAGGAGTGATTTTTAAACGGGCCGGGCCAACTTCTCATATTCTGACCAAAGTGTAAAATCGTTTGTTTGACTTATGAACATGATGTATTAATGTTTGTTTGTGATTGTTTACCATGAATTATGTTTGTTTATCCTCCTATATATCTAGATTATTTTTTGAAAGTGTTGCATTTCACGTAATATTTGAATTTCGCGGCTTTGCATAGCCTTGAAGTTGACATATTTTCAGTGTTGCCATTCGCTATTAAAATAACCAATTAATTGCAAATGGCTCCTTTACATTTGACAGGTTTTAAATAAAGGTTCAGTACCTTTGAAGTATAATTGGAAACCTTATATATCGCTTTTGGGTCTGTCACGGAGGTTTTTCTCAAAAACTACTACGGACATGAGTGGACGGACAGATAGACGGTGGAGGCCCATTTGGCACTATTTGGCTACAGAAAAACAGTCAAACTTAACAAAAACAATAACAACTTTAACAATAACAATAACAAAAACCAACCATAACATGTGAAATGAACAAGAAACAAGTAACAATGGCTTAGAAGAAAAGAAAACTGTGGAGTAAGCTTTAGCGACAATTCTAGTTTTTGTTTTTAGAAATTGCTCCATTGGTCTTTATGATATGGCTCAAAATTTGAAAGAAACGATCATTCTCCCCGATCTTTTATCTTAAGGGGCTGCACGATGCAAAAATTTAGTCCTGCTCTTACGCTCTTGTTTTTTAACTGCTTATCATGGTCCAATCAGATGCCGCGCACGCTAAACTTCAGTTATTTTGAAATCATGGCTATATTAGGACATTAAGAGTATGGCCTACCCTGGCAACTTTTTTTATTTCCTGTCCAGCACAATAAGTCCAATGGCAAAGACATTATTAGCGTTTGATGGAGGCGATTATTATGTTGGCTCATTGGTCTCTTTTTCTTGAACGGGTTATACGAATAATCACACAGCGAAACAACAAATTGGAGGGTTGTTTAGCTAATACTGAAACATTAGTGGACAAAAAAATATAGAATTTACGTGGGATTACTTAATTTTTCTAAGATTACTTAATGTTTCTAAAAAAAAAACAAATCGATCCCATAACCGTGTTCTTCTGAAGAAGGTTTAAAAACCAATAAATATATATGATTTTCTTTATTTCGCCCAAAGAACCTTTGAAAGTCTGGCGTTGTTGATGTTCTAGCGCACATGAATGCCCCGTTAACTATAATTTCTTTATGTAATAAAGTTTGATTTCCCTAGTGTGTTGGTTTCGTTTCAATCGATTTTGAAATATGGAAACTGAATCGCTTTTTTTCGTGAATTCGAGCTTTTTTAAAACTAATACAATTAAATAAAGATTGAAAGTATTTTTATTCATTAAGTGTAATAAATAAGTGTCTTGAGTCAAAAACCACGCTATATTTTTTCGAATTTTTACCTTCTACATTGACGGAATCACTCAATGGCATCTTGATTTCGCCCATACTACATTTTTCTAGCTCGTCCCTAGATTGTAAAAGTAAACATTCAATTCAATGCCATTTTATCTGGCTTCCGATAATGTGGACTAAAAGTAAACATCATAAAGTATTTTTCTCATCAGATGTTAGATTTTTATTGACATCAAACTTGACAAGTTGGCTTTCATCCGATCTATGATCAAGAAAGTTAGACTTCGTATCCACCTCAGGTATCCACAAATTGGGCATGACGTTTATTGTCAAATTCTGTGAAATTTTCACTAAAGTTCATGACGGCATGAAACTTTTGGAAGAAATCTTCACTTAAAATAATATCTTGCTGTATGCCATCAATCACGACGAATGAATGATTAAATATAACTATCACTATCACTAAATATATCACTAAATTTAGGTTCACTTTCCTTTTAGTGTCCATCATAACACAATTGACAGCTTTTATGAAGAAATCTTCACCTTCAATGATTCCTTTACCCAACAAAGAAGCTAGGCATTGAGACACGCAGCTGACGGATGCACCACTATCGCACAATGCGTAATTCACTGATTACATTTACACATTTACACTGACCTTAATGAATGGTTCATGGTGAAGACCCGTTGGCTTCACATTTTGATTTTTGTGGATTTCTTCATAATTTGCGGAGGATACCGATGCTTCCCAATTATTTTGTATAGTCTCTTGTCTTCTTGGATATCTTAAAAAATATGTGGAGGCATTAGTAAATGGAGACCGCTGTTGCACGTTTTGAGGGATAATTTGTTGTTGCGGTCTGAAATTATTTCCCCCCTGGTGAAATTCTTGTCGCTGAGGACGAACATTAAAATTAGCTGGAGGAGGTGTCTGACACACATTAGGCACGTTTCTTTCTAATTTAATGGGAGATTGAGTTATTGTGGTTCATTATTTTGATTATATATCTTTTTTAATTGTAATAGGGCTTTCTTCAAATCATCTTTAGTGTTGAAGACACTCGTGGCTAATTTCTATTTTTCCCCATTGTTAATCGATTTTAAGAATCTTTCGATGAAGACTCCGTCGTCAGTTAGTTTTGTCTTATCGGCCACTTCGCTCAAGCTGTAAAAATACGTAAGAAGGAATTCTTGCCCTTGATTTTTGCTGAAAAATTATTCTAAATAATTAGTGACGGGAGGGAACTCTGCTTTGAGCTCTTTCATTAAATCATCGTATGATTACGCGTCCGTGAATTTTTGTTGGAAGAAGGACAATGCTGGACCGACGAGGTAGCTTCCCAAAGCTCCTTTTTTCTCGTCTTCTGACCATTTTTTTATGACAGCCAGGCTTTTAAACTGGAATTCGAATTCCGTTATATCGGTGGAGAGGCCATCAAAGCGTTCCATCTTTCACTTTATTATATAAATGTGCAAAAACTTAGCTTTTTATTTGGTATCCACGTCACAAGCTTGTGGCAAATCGTCTCTTTTACAACCGGCAGGATACAGTTCCGTTGCACCCGGCAGGATAGGTATACCACTCTTCTCGCGATATACTCGGTAATACACCGCTCTTTCAGTAATATTATCCAGCTTACTGCGTGGCGGCTCCACCATATGTGACGTACGGCCACTTTATTTGGGATCTAGCAGGAATCTTCTTGAATTATACTACTTTACTCAAGTCAAGACTCTAGAAGGAATATTTATTTATGGAGAGACACCTTCACACCGATGGGACTCTTCGTCATGACTCTAGAAGGAATATTCATTTATAGAGAGACACCTTCACACCGATGGGACTCTCTAAGGAATCTTGCTCGTGTTTTGTCTGAATGATCTTTTATACTGGATCTGTATTTATTATTGGAAAACATGAAATAATTCAGTCAATGCGACGTATTTCGATCCATAAAGGTTATCGATCGCCAACTAAACACGAACAAATAGTCCTTTAACCTACCTATAAAACCTAGCCTTACCTATACTTAGCATATTGCCTAGCTATATGTAACAGTACCTACCTAATTTATATGTTATTTTTTCTATAAAAACCCTGAAATCTCTCGCTGAAGTAAAATAAAGGAGTTTCGATCAGGTATTAGATAGCGTTCCTCTTTCTTGGAATATTGAGAACATTTTTCGTGCGTGCCAGTACGTGTCGTGTTTAGTTATATGGCCTACTTGGTTCTTTCCTTTTTTGCATCATTTCCTCTGTTCATTTTAGAAGTATGTATTTTAATATTTTTTTACATTTTATGGTAATTTCGAGTATCACACAGAGTCTGGAGATTTGGAAAGACTTAATTTATTTACGAGACGAAGTTTAGGCTTTTTACACTAAAATATATTCTTATCCAAAACCGATTCAAAAGTAATAAAAAAAATATATACATATATCAAACTCACTAATTACACTAAAAGCTGTCTAGATAATGTTCTTTACATATGAAATTCCAGAAATTTTCTTACTGATTCATGAGTTCATAATTCCTGTAATTCGATAGCTATTTCAATTATTTGTTTTTGAATGAAAGTTGATTTCAAGGTTTTAAATTTACGTATTAAATTTTGTTTTTATTTTCAGTTTGATAACGAAAATTAAATCTTCAAAAACAGTTCGTCCCAAATGGCATCCATTTCCATGTTAAGATTCTTAATAATATTTTACAGCTGACACTTTTCAAAAATTAAATTAATGTTGCTGTTAGTTTAATATTGTCTCATTCATACGCATACGAAATTACATACTTTGGATTTGTCATGCCTAAAAAAAAATGTAAAAATGTTAGGACTGAAAATTGAGTTTCCTTTATATTCTCTGTAGAAAACGGCAATTTCATATGTAAAGACCTAATATTAAACCGCGTCTTTCTCCCAGAGGGGAAAGCAGAGACGTCAGATTTCCAACTGCTACAATACTGACTGAATTCTGTTTCGCATCTTCCTCATCCATAGATCTAGTCATACAAGCTCTTCAATTCCGGGTGCTTTTGACCTCTTGCACTTCTTCAGTATGTGGCTAATGTAATCGGCATACGTTTCTACGGCGAGGTGGCCCTGTCTAACTTTACTTTCTGCCTATGCACCAATTTCTTTCGTTGATCTATCTTTATTAATCCTCTCTATATGTTGAAACCACCGAAACATTATTTTTTCAATTCTAGTCACTACATCTTCTTTTATGCCACAACGATCATTCATGTCGATATTTTTCACTCTATCGTTGAATGAAATGTTTTTATACACTTATTACACGTCATTTATTTAATGTCAAAACAAATAATTTGAACTAAATAAAATAGGTACGTGGAAATACAATGAAAAAGAAAGTTAGCCTTACATACTACATATATATTATAATTTAATAAAAATAATTTTCTTGTATAATAAAAATATAGTAATAAACAAAATGGATAATGTAATAAATACAGCAAAGGGATTAAATAAAAATGCTTTGTATAAATATATGCCTATCTCCGCCCATTTGTTAAGTCTTGCTATCATTCAATATCAAACCACACAAACTCAAAATATAGACAAATTCTCCCTGCATCCAAACTTAACCTTGTCACCGCTTTGTCCCTCTCTACATTACCATGAACTGCCCCTGCGGTCTAGTGGTCAGGGCCTTGGGCTCTCAATCCGGAGATTGTGTGTTCAATTCCCATGGGAAGACACACAGTGAACAGCCTTTTTGTGAGTTGTTTTAGGACATTGCAGGCTGAATCACCCGATTGTCTGAAAAGTAAGATTATTCCGTGCGTGGTCCCTGTCACTTTCTAGTGGTCGTTACGTAAGCCACGTCTGAGGCTGTAAGGCGTTTTAAAAATTTTGACACCAGAGCTGTTAGGTCGATAGTCTTTGCAGTCCATACGACAAAAAGAAGAAAACTTTGCTTTTGCTACGTTCATTTTCATTCCTTTCGTTTTAAGCGCATAGACTATAATTGTTTCCATCTCTTTCTGTTCATCCATCGAGAGAACTCGGTCATCGACGTCTGGCAGGCATTTCTATTCTGAGGGCATTTCATAAGTAACAACCCTAACAACCATAAATATATTGAACTGCCACGGTGACGCTACACATCCTTGTCCTGCGGGCCTATTATGTATCTCTAGTTGTCTTCTGGACTGGGTGTCTATCATCAAAAACATAGATATACTATCGAATTCCGATTGTCTCTTGAAGTGACGACACAGTTCGTAAATAGTTCAATACCCACTAAAAGCAATTTTGAAAGTTTAGTTTTTATCTATGTTTTTGACGATAGGCACCCTGTGCAGTTGGCAACTTAAGATACAGAATAGGGGGGCTGATCAAAATAGTTCTTAAAGCGTTTCATTACTTTTCCTTCATCGTTCAATACGCATCCATCTTCATCTCGGTCTAGTTGTGTCTGATTTTACAATAAATACCAGTTAAGACAAATAAACACGATAAATACCGTACGTAACCCCTTCATTTTAACACTAAAGATTCGTGAATTAATTCATAATTAAATATCAATGGCTAATAGTTGTCAGTTATATCACTCGACAAGTTTTGCTATAATAATCTGTAGCTATTTCGTTCGGAAGCGAACAAAGTTACGCCCAATTTTAATAATGAACCCTCGTATAAACGCTATTAATCATGATAATGTATCGGGTAGGAGTGTGCGGTGAGCGAAACGAGGTAAGGGGCCTGCTTAGCCCCTCAGCTCCTGGAGGTAAAATGTTGCACCGCACTGACTCGTCACGTCGCTCGCGTCACATAAAATAACAGATTATCGAGCGAAACTCCGTGCTTTTCATACCCGACTGAGTGCTAATGGTAAACGATTTTCGGTAACAACGGGCTCGATGCAATATTTAACTTATATCGTTTGCTGTTGCTGTTGTTGCTTTCGTGATATGCCACCCGTTTTGATAATGAACGTAATCGGCTGGTTTGGTTACAGTAATTGATATACGCCTATACAGGCGTATAAACCAAAACTACGTTTTTATTTGAACTATTCACAAATTTAAATAAATGTGAATTAAAGTAATGATTTTTCTATTTCTTGTGAAAATTTTCAATAAATTATGATCACAACTTCAATAGTTATTCAGTTTTTTGTCTCTCCTGTAAAGTAGCCATATTGCGCTTACGCCCCTTCAGTTTGAAGCCCTCGATATGGTTTAAAATACAATATGAATATCGAATTGTACATATTAAAAATGTTATTTTAAATATGCCTCTGATTTCGGCAAATTTTTGAATAACCACAAAAAAGTTCATGTGCCCCCCCCCCATTATTTCCAAAACTGGTGGATCGAACAATGTAAAAAAGATGTCGATTATAGGTTAGGTCGTAACTCATAACTGGCTAACTACAGGAAAACTATAGCGAATAAAAAAAGTTGAATACGAATGAGAAAAACTTTTTTTTATAAAAATACAATATGGGTATCAAATTGTAGGTTTAATAATAAAATATTTTACAAAGCTGATTGTAAAAAATATAAAGCTTGGCTATATTTACTTGCATATATTTGGAGAAATCCTTATAAAACCTCAAAAATTGCATCTCCCACCCCTTATCTCCAAAACTGGTGGACCGAAAAATATGAAAAAATGATGGTAAGCATTCATGTTTACGTAAAAATTACAGGAAAAATAAAGAGTGAATGACATTATCCGAAGGGCCTTCACCACGATCAACGTACCCTCGACATGTGAACCAAAAGGAGTCGTTCGGGACGATGGAAAGAGGCCCGACGGCATGACTTTGACAGCATGGAAGCATGGGCGGCCGCTAGTGTGGGACGCAACATGCGTGGATACGCTGGCGGCTTCTTATGTCCAACAAAGCTGCAGGGCCGCTGGTGCAGCGGCGGGCACTGCTGAAAGCAACAAACGGTGCAAGTATTCTGCACTGGACAGGTGCTATATGTTTGCGCCGTTTGGGGTGGAGACGCTGGGTCCGTGGAGTCCGGAGGCGCGGCGACTGTTTAAAGAACTTTCGTCGCGCCTGGTCGATGTCTCGGGTGACCGGAGGGCTGGCGCTTACCTTGGCCAAAGGATCAGTCTGGCCATCCAAAGAGGAAACGTTGCCAGCATTCTGGGCACCCTACCGGGGGACAGCGACCTGGACCGGGTTATTTACCTTTAATTTTTGTCATTTTAGTTAATATTAATTTAGATTACTTTAATTTTGTTAAATTCATAGATGTATTTTATTTATAGGATAGTTTTAACCACTTTTTTTTGGTATATTATTAATTTTATAAATACAAATAAAAATTCTACAATAATACTCGACAATATATTTGTCTTTTTTGATCTGCTAGTTTCAGTTTTGAAGGGCGTCGTCTCTTACATTCATATATGTACGTAGTGACAGGGACGTCGGTGTATAAAACCGAAACAAGCCGATAAAGCTCGAAATATACTGCCGAGTACAATCATACAATACAAATATACTGTCGAGTAGTTCAGAATCTATCTACGAGTATCAAGATTTACTATCATGTTGAAGATTTTCCGCACCAACTCTTTTATGATGAGACTTGGTCTTAAAATTACGAGATGTGAATAATTATATCGTATTGTCGAAACGCAGATATGTGTGTTTTTTTTTGTACATGCATAAAATAACTAATGGTGTAGATTTTATTTTCAGCAGGCACAAGAAAGGAAGTTATCTATAAAACAGAGTGCACCGCGCGAAATAGCGCGCGACGAAAGCAACGAGAGGGGTAAAGATTTATGCGGGGTGAAGAGCGTCAAATTTTGTCGCGCACTCGAATTCTCTCGCCTTAAATCGTCACATCAGGGCCTTGCTTAACTACATTTTTTTGACTGATTTGTTATCATTGTGAATAATCAATTCAATTACTTATTTAAAAACTTTATGAAACGGATATAGCTATCAAATTGTTTGTAATAGACTTTCTTGTCTAAACCAAGTTCAGGGGTCTAATGTCTCAATATTTTATTCATAAAACGTTTCTTAGAACATATTCCGTCATCTATTAACGACCGACCGCGATCGAAAAATCAATACTACATTTCTGAAATAGGAAAATTACAGCCATGTTCCACGCATTCATAGATTTATAGGGTGGCCCGATTGTACTTAAAGGCCCAAAGGATTGTACTTAAAGGTGTGTTATCTCATGCAACATTTTTTTATCACAAATTACAAAACAATAATTAATTTAAAATATTTTTCTTTATTAAATAAAAAGAAAAAGAACCTTTCCATTAAAATCCTAGAAAACCCCCACATATCTTTTTTATCTATTGTACAACGCTTGCGAAACCTGTACTATTTAAACAAATTGGAAAAGTACCGCATTATGCCACAATTGCAACCGATTTCACAATAACGAATCCATATAATGTAGATAAAAGTAAGAACATGAAAAAGCAATACTTTTATTTATATATCGGCCTCTATGCGGATCGGCTGTTACGTAAAGCTATTAAGCGCGCTGTAATAGTATATTTGGCTGCAATGTAGAACCACCCTATCATTAAGTTAATTGGATCCCGGTTCGGCTCAGTAGAGTCCGGGTCAATATTCGTGCCAAAATGTTCATTGTTTCTCTAGATAGCATTAAGTCATTGATTTGTAATTGTGTCTTGTCTAGAACACTTCAGTGTATCATGAACGTTTCATGGTAGATACTTCGTAATTGTGTCCTATCCAGTACACTTCACAGTGTATCATGAAAGTTTCACGGTAGTTAGTATTTTGTAATTGTACCCTATCTAGAATACTTCACAGTGTATCATGAACAGTGTATCATGGTAGTTTTTACTTTTAATTGTGTCCTATCCAGAACACTTCGCAGTGTATTATAAACGTTTAATGTTAGTTAATATTTTGTAGTTGTGTCCTACCCAGAAAAATTCAGTGTATCATGAACTTTTCATGGTAGTTTATATTTTGTAATTGTATTCTATCCAGGAAACTTCGCAATGTATCATGAACGTTTCATGGTAGTTTATATTTTGTAATTGTGCCTGGTTAATCCTGGTTCCCGTGGATTAATTAGAAATAGGTATGGAGAAATGAGACACTTAGGTTTTCTGTACTCTGTTATAATGACAGGTTCTGATAATAATAGCATTTGAATATGTCGCAAGTGTCTGCTAGTAAGGTCAAGGCGAAAGTGACCGCCGCTCGGACCATCCGTCGTTGAAGCGGGGGCACCCGCCGCCTGTCCCTGTCGCTGACGTCATTGACTGGTCGGTGCCGCAACAGTCTCCCGGCCGTTGAAGTTTTCAACATCCTCAAGTGAGCATAGATTATTGAAGGCTCTTAGGATGGTTCCCTTTCTTGTTTTTACTTCTGTCACTCTGCCGACCCCATCTTGGCCGGGGTACAATTTTATTACTCTGCCAAGAAGCCACAGCAAGGTTCGGTCTTTGACAAGGACTAAACCGTTGAGCTTGAGTCCCTCTCCAGTAGTCCACTTCCTTTTCTGTTGGAGTTGTGTGACATATTCATTAAAAAATCTGCACCAAAAGTGTTGCCGCTGAGCTTCAATTCTCTCGTGGCGCTGCAACCAGCTGATGTTCTCCTCCGTCACCTGAGGAAGAAGAACCGACATGAGCGGTCGTTCAATTAGCAAATGGGAGGGGGAAAGATAAGACAGATCAGTAGGATCTGAAGATAGAGGTGTTAAGGATCGAGAATTAAGAATCGCTTCTATCTGAATCAGGGAAGTCGACATTTCCTCATAAGTGGTACCTTTGGTATGTGGTGAGTAAGGAGCCAAGAACTTGAACCTTATTCCATCCTGGGCTAAGGAATTTTAAATTTCATCAAAGGAATTTTGAACAAATTGTGTTAATTTGTTAAAAGATCCAACAAATGTGGTTGAATTGTCACAATATATGGTATTTAGCTTTCCACGTCGAGCCATGAAGCGATTAAGCGCTGCAAGGAAAGCCTCCTTCGTAAGATCCGTGACGAGCTTGAGGTGCACCGTCTTTACTGCAAGACTGACAAAACACAAATGTAAGATTTCGTCAACCTTGCACCTCTACCCTTCCGATCGGAGATCATCACTGGTCCCGCGTAATCGTCACCAGTGTTGATAAACGGATATTCAAGATGCGTTCTGTCACTTGGTAAGTTACCCATAATAGGCTGTATGGGTTTAGCTCAAAATCGAATGCAACGTACGCATTTATGAACAAACCGTTTAGCAAGATTCCGTCCATTGATTGGCTAGTAATTTTGCCTTACGCATGACAACAACAACAAAGGCCCTGCGTGAAATAAAGCTTTGTGTTGAGGTTCAAAAATCAATTTAGTTATGTGATTCTGAGAACACAAAAGTATGGGATGTTTTACATCGTAGCTGTAGCAAGAATTATTAAGTCGACCTACTACTCTGATAAGATTGGTTTTTTCATCAAGAAATGGTGATAATGAAATTAATGTATTATTTTTTGGCAAGACCTTACCAGAGTTCAAAAGTTTATATTCGATTGGAAACATTTCTTTTTGAGCATTGTTATTTTTGATGATTGCAGTTCCGAAAAAGACAAACTATTGTGTTTTTTATCATTAAGGCTTTTTAGCAATTTCTATTCATTTTTTATCCGATATATATATAATATTATACATGTAATTGTATATTATTATATTATAACAACGCGATTCTGCCCTGCGATTGGCCCAATTTATTATAAAACCGCTAGAGACCCAATCAATAACAGAGACAAGTCCCGCGCAATCTTATTTCTTAAACCACGCCCCCTTTATCCTGATTGGCCTTCAAGCAGCATTACCGAAACGACGCACCCGAGTTTCATGAACGAATGGACTACTTTTTATTTTTCGTGACATTGTTAGTTGAAAATATTTTACATAAACACGATATGTTTGATGGTGTATTTTGATGAAGTATTAGTGTATACTCACTTCGTTTGTTTCGTAAACAAGCACTCGTGTCCCAATGTCTCAAATTATGTTACAGTTGCACAAAATGCTATTTTGTTACCAAAATAGTTTTACGCCTTTAGGAGCTGAAGTTGGCAACTTGCACTTAGTGACAGGTATATTTACGACTGACATTTTTAATAATAGTTATTAAAAATAAAGAAAAAATGATAACCTTAAAATGTTGTTATTTAGTCCTTCATAACAACTACAAGAAAACCAAAGCACTTACGCCTATGTTCAAAAAAGATGGAAAATGGAGTTTAAATAGCTCTGGCGACGTTTCTCAAATAAGTTATTGATGAATACATTAATAGTTCTGTGGTGAATACGATTGAGGGCTATGTTATTATCGTTATCGTCATGTAATTGTATATTATAGTATATATCTTTAATTAACATGTCAATCCCACTCATCAGCCTGGTTCGTCTACTGCAGGACAAAGAGGTCTTTCCAAGATTTCACCACTCGTGGCGGTCCTCCGAGAAGAAATGCCTTAAGAGCGGTATCGCAGCCTGATTGTGAAATACCCGCCTTTTTCTAATTCCCATAGCTTAAATTTTAACAGATTTAAAAAAATATTTTTTTTAGAGAATATACGCCATTTTAGGACACAGTTTTCATTATTTTGGTATATAAGTTAACCATTATTTTTGTTACGAGTATGATTTTTTAAAGAATTGACCGATGACCTTGTCAATTGAGAATTTTACACATTATACTGATTGTGATGTGTGATTGCTTATAAAAAAAAGTGGTCTGTCTACTTATCTGTCATCTAGCTGTCAAATTAGTCTGAAGCAAATTATTATAAATTTATCTTGATAGCAAAGAACACATTTCTAAACAGCCATTACTCAAGTGACGTCACACGTGGGCAAATGGAAGTTGCAGCCTTTTCGTAAAAATATTCATCATCATGAGGTTTTTTAGACCAAATCTTCGAAAATACGGCTTATTAAACCTAAACCTCGAAATGGTTTTCGAATTAACACACCTTAACATAATTTAATCTATGCCAATTAAGGACATTTAAATTTAGAATTCACTCAATAGTTATTCAACAAAAAATTATTACCTATGTATGTATATATGAATGTTTGTCCGACGATAACTCGAGTATTGTTGATCAGAACGTTATACAATTTGGTAGGTAAATGAGATAAAACATGAGCCAAATAGTTCAGGGAGTTGCCGAAAATGGGGTTGTAAGAGGGGGTCCGCGAGTTCATATACAGTTTAGGGTGAACTACTTGTAATTTCACGGTAGAATTTTGTTAGGTTTTCATAATATAACCTAACCTAGTGAAATTATAATTTCACGGCTTTGAATATATCAGAAGACGAAAAAAAATACCAGCACTGCACGCACTGACTGGCTCAGACGTGACATATCTAAGTGGAATTAGCAAATCACAGGCCTTAAAAGTATTTGAGGTACATGGATATCTTTTCTCATTTTTAGGAGTTTCCCCTATCACCTAAAATGCTCTTGCTGACGCAGAGAGTTTACTGGTAAAACTATATAAGATAGAGTTTATAAATACAGCTTACCAAGCCAGGCACGTTCTATTTTCTAAAACCACATCTCCTGAAGCACTGCCACCAATTTCAGATGCAGCTCACTTGCATATCCATCGAGCGCATTACCAAACTTTTATTTGGAGAAACGCACATGTTGGAGAAGTTGAACTTATACTCCAACGGACTATAACGATAAACACAATCTATATTCAATGTTCAATGTTCGCAAGTTCGGCGCTGTAAGTTGTTAAAAGTGAACAAAAACTCGTACGACTGTTAATGGGTCTTGTTTTATAGGCTAATACATCAAGATTTATTATTGCATACATCACTTTGTTTCAAATTCAACGGTTTCCCTATAAAATGGCGAAAATACAGATAAAATAAAAAAAAAAACTTTGAAATATTACCGGTGTTACTCAAAAACTATAAAATCTACAAAAATAAAATTCATATCATATGGTAGGTAAGTTCACGTAAATTAATTTTGTCATTGACAGTTTTCTTCTAGATCTAACAGTTTTTGTACAAAACGGAGAAAACCGTGGCGAAGGACATATTTTCAATGAAAAGGGGGGCAGGCGGGGGGAATTGGTCTGACACCGGGCAAAATCGAGCTCAGAAGGGTCAAATTAGTCTAAAAAAATTAAATGTCAAACTGTTACATTCCATGCCGTCCAAAGTGGTAAAATTCAAAAATTCTTCTAGATTATAAGGTTAGATTGAGCATCTCATTTCGCATCAGTCAGAACTGAATTCTACGCGACGTTTCCTTTTAGCTTAAAATAGCGCGCTCTCAGCCGTTATGACCACCAAGAAACACGCGCTCACGAAAAGCTAGATAAAATTACTAAAATATTCTTAGATGTTTATTGGGGATAATGGTCACTTATTTTTAATACAAATGTCAATGCTGTATAATTTAGGGTAGGCCTTTAACACTCGAAAAACATGAAATGTAGAGGTAACAGCGTTATTATTTTTCCATCACACAAACTTAAAGCTGTAAGATCTAAAATCAGCCCTAGTCTACTATCTGTATTATTTTTTATTAAACCAGTTGACCAAGTTACACAATGTGACATGGTCATTTGAAGTTGTGCATTTGACCTTGTACAGACCCTTACGAGTTCCTAGTCCAACGACTTTGCTGAAATTACTACAGTGAAATAATATCCATTTAATTACACAGAATTGGGGTTTCGAAGGTAGTGATCGTTGTAAACGGTACTGCGCAGTATAATAATAATTGAGGAAACGTAATATTTGACTGTGGTAATTCGAAATTCGAGGAAATTCGATCTATGGGTACGGGATCAGAATTGATGTAACATTAGGCTTATTTTGCGTTTTGCGCATGATTTTATGGGTTTGATTTTAGCTATCGTCATTTAATCGGTTTTGAATTTCATAATTAATATGGTTTGTACCGAAAATAATAGAATTATGCTGTAAATGTAGTCACCAAACAATATAAAAACAATTCCTTATTAATTCGTGTATAATCATCGGGATAGTTTTCAAATAAAAAGGTTCCTATGGGTTGTTACCAATAAATGTATGAGTAACTTAATTGAAAACTATTATCATCACTTAAGAATTAACTTTCTGTTAAGCATCACACTTCTTTCTGTTCTGTGTACAAAAAATAATAATTTAATTGAAAATACGTTAATAAAAATTGCAAGTAATTGAGTTACATTGACCCTGTCCATTGCGTAATTAATATATTTAATCTAATTTAACTACTGCTATAATAACATTATCAGCAAAACAGCACGCGGAAAATCACATGGGAATGACCGACTTTCAATTGAACACTTACACTACGCTGGACAGCCTTTATGTCCTATACTCGCTAGGCTCTTTTCCCGTATGGTAACGCTGGGATATTTGCCCGAGACTCTGACGGAAGCAGTTATAGTTCCTATCTGCAAAAATAGACTAAAAGACGTGTCGTCATCTAATAACTACAGACCAATAGCGCTAGCACCTATCGTGATGCGAATATTCGAGAAAACAATACTTGCTTTGACGGAATCATATCTGGAAAGTACAGATTACCAAATGGGATTTAAAAACAATACCTCGACGGCAAGTGCGGTTTATGTGGTCAAACAAGTGGCGTACTATTATTAAAGCAGAAACACGTCCACATACGCCTTCTTTTTAGACCTGAGCAAAGCATTCGATCGTGTGTCCCATGAACTTCTATGGGCGAAGCTTCGCCAGCGCGGTGTCCCTGAGGATATCATAACCACCCTGGCAGTGTGGCATCAGCAGCAGAGAAACACCGTCCGCTGGAATGGTGCTCATTCGGAGCCGGCCCCGCTGCACTGCGGCGTCAGACAAGGTGGCTCCGCCTCGCAAATCCTATTCAACGTACACATGGATGAGCTCAGCAGGGACCTGACGGCAGCTGGAGTAGGCTGCTCATTGAATGGTGTCTGTGCCAACCACGTTTGCTACGCGGACGACATGGTCTTATTGACACCATCAGCTGCCTCCATGCGTATTCAACTAGCTATTTGTGAAAAGTACGCGATTGAGAACAATATGTAATACAACGCCTCAAAGTCCGTATACATGATCTTCTCCTCAAGCAACTCGCCATCTGAGACACCATCTTTATAAAGATTATAAAGGCGAACTTACACGACGATTCTGATATTGAACAACAACGAAGAGCTATCAGCGTGAAAGGAAATATGCTGGCGAGACGCTTCAACCGCCTGTAGCAACGAGGTCAAGCAACTTCTTTTCACGGCATACAGCACCAGCGTGTACACGGCTGAGTTATGGTGTAATTACACGAAAGCTGCATATAACCAGATGCGAGTGCAGTACAACAACGCATGGCGTGCGCTACACAGACTGCCGCGCTGGTGCAGCGCGTCAACGATTTTCGTGGAGGGGCGCGTGCCCGGGTGGGCTGGCCTTATGCGGCACAGAACCGCCGCTGCCGCGGAGCGATTCCGCACCTCCATAAACGCATTGGTCCGCGCTGTGCACGAGTGGGCCAGCAGTCCGCTCCACGCAGCTTGGCGCCGACTAAAGACTGATTAAAAGTGTAGTGAGTGAGTGAATCAGACTCATAGACAATTTTTTCAAGTAAATTTATTGTTTGTTGTTTTTATGTCTTATGTATGTCTTAATTGTAATATTATGGACTTGGTCTGGAATTAAATTGATTATTATTATTATTATATTATTATTATAATGCTGCGTTCTGTTTTCAAAATTTGGAAATGGCAATCCTAATTTACCGTCAGCAAGTGATAAGTATATAAACTCTATGCGCATAAATTCTGAATAACTCATTGGTTCGCGACCGGCAGGATTTGAATTCGGGTCCCACTACCGCTAATACCTTTGCTATGAAAATTATTTATAAATAAGTACTTATAATATATGTCTACTACCGTTTCGTGGTACGGGAACCAGTACAAAATCCGCAAAGATCATTGACCGATTTTCCAGCTGCCCTAGAAAAAGACTTAACAATTTAACATGTGTAATTTTTATTTTATTTACTAATATCTTTTTTTATTACCCAATCAACGCAATACGTCCAATGGCAAAAACTTTATTAGCTTTTGATTGAGGCGATTATATGTTGGCTCATTTGCCTCTTTTCGGAATCCTAATCTTAATGCCTAAAAATGTTGCCACTTCTATTTCATTTATAACTGTATCATTTTATATCTTATAAACATAAATGCGTATACTGATTATAACATCAGTATAGTCATTCAGTATTATCAGTCTGCTTGGTACTATCTTAAGAATAATAATTAACAAACTATGTTTTTGTCTGTATAAGGAAAAACATTATTGTTTATTATTCACACTTTTGCACACTTTAAAATTATAAAACTAAGAAAAAATAAATTAAACTACTTAATTATAAATAAAAACACTGTGTACAAGCCAGCACTTATTGCTAATAGCAATATTTTCCAGGCAACCTTAGGGGGAAAGAAAGATATACACATAATGAAATTATGCAAGGGTAATAAATAAATGGTAATAAATAATGATAGAATACAAAATGCTACTGTTTTAATATATGAAATTACAATAAATATACCTAATTGTTTTAACATATACAAAAAAAAATAGTATAAACATACATTATTCTACATATATTATACTGTATTGGATATTTAAGTTATTTCTTGTGGAAAAAGTGCTTGATCTTGAACCCGCCTTTTTCGAAAAAGAACACTTAAATTAAAAATTCACTCAATAGTTATTCAACAAAACCTTATTACCTACGTATTATGTATGTTGCCATCGCAAAGTTTCCATTGGTTTCTCTAAATTAGAAATTCAAAATTTTAGAAAAACCAAATAATATTTGTCTATGATTTCTAAAACCACTAAACAAATTTTAAATAAACTTGTTGCGTTTTATTTTTATAAGTTTTGTAAGGGGTTTCATGTTGGTAAATGTACCGAAGGCGTTTTTGGAACTTGAATTCTATTCAGTTAATCAATTGTTTTTAAGTGTTTATCAAATTTAAGTTCTGTAGCTATATTATTTTAATCATTGAGGTATAAAACGTCGTAAAAGCCGTCCCATTTTAACTCGTAGGACTAAGCAGAAAGTTAAATAAATTTAGACACTATCGATGTACGAGTAATTGCCTCTTGTAGAGCCATACATCAACGTCACCAACTCAATCATCATCAATCCGAATATAAGTACAATCGATACACGTACGACCAATCAAGGGGCAATAGTCACACGCTTCAAAATATACCGGTCCGCGGTTCGTTCCTATGTAAGTCGTTTCAACGCCTGACTCACGGTAGGTTATGGCTCGATCCCTCTTTATGCTTCGGATAAAAAGAGCGATTTGCAATTTCAAAGTATCTACTCGTATATCTTTTACCGGTACTTATCTTTTACCCGCAGTTCCTCCCGCACTGAGTCTCTGTCTGAAGTTAACTCCGATCGCAATAAACTGTCCTCAGGTCAAGAAACCTGCAATGTTGGCGCAATGTAAAGATTTTTGCAAAGATTTTGCCTTTCTTTGCAAAAATCTTTACATTGCGCCAACGACGCAACGTAGTATGATCGTAACGCCTCCTATTAGATAATCTGTTGTTCAAATGCCACAAGTAAAATTAACACGTATTTATCATAAAATAAAAAATCGGAAACAATCGAAATATATCGAGGTACAGCAAATTGTCATAGACAACCTGTCCTTTGTCGATGGTTTGCAGCCTGCCAACCGAAGGAAATTAAAGGAAAGGGGACACAGATTAGAAAACGTGCGTAAGGGCACAATGAGTGAAAATATAAAACAAATTAGGTAAAAAAAAAACCTCAATAATTTATAATATGAACATGGAGTAACCAGAACGAATCTGGCTTCCCAGATCATATTCCAGCATACACTACCAATTTTGTCGCGCCTTTCTCTAGTATGATCGTAACGCCTTGAGTTCTAATACAGAATGGACACGGGCAACAAAGTATAAATATAATAAGATAGAAAGGATGAGTCGACCGTGCATGACTAAAGGTCTATTTCGTCTTTATCTTGTACATAGCATGGGTCTGTACGGCATGTATCCTAACGGTCGACTATTGCTCCAGTTTGTAGGCTGGCTAGTGGACTTCACTGTCCTACACTGTGCAGGGGTTGCCTGAGGGTCTCAGCATCACGCTACCTCCCCCTATCGTGCACAGCAGCTGGGCTATCATCTCACTATGGCTGCCTAGGGACGTTTATAGGCTGGCTGGCTAGTGGACTGTCATAACCCTACACTGTGCAGGGGTTGTCTGAGGGTCTCAGCATCGCGCTACCTCCCCCTATCGTGCACAGCAACTGGGCTATCATCTCAATATGGCTGCCCGTCCCATCCCGGACGTGGAGCGGTTTTCCCCCCACGAGGACCTCCACCTTCCCCATAGTCCCGCCACGGTTGCTCCATCATCTTAGTCGACCGTTGTCGCGCTCAGTTCGTGTCGCGCTCCTGGGTGAGCATCTCGACAAGCCTAGCGGGTCTATGCTCACGGGTTAACCACTAGTTGTCATCTGAATGCTCTACCGCCAAATACCTGACGTATGCGATACGTCGTTTCGTAATTATATGAGATACTCACTATTCGCTTGGTCTTCTCATCCTTCCGTATATCATGGATAGCAAAGCAACGGTCTAACTTAAATTAGTATGAACACTCACCAGAGTTGTAGGTAACCTTGTCCTGGCATGTGCCTCACCTCGCACCGGAGGGCAGCAGTCCGCCATTGCTCGCACCGCATCGTGTGTCTCTCGCCATCTATTCTTTCAAAAGCGCCAACATAACGGTTATGACAAGCGGAAAGCAGAGTTGCCAATCAAAATAATGTCATGATATGTTGCACTTACCAATGGGTTGGATAGCGACTCGCGTACGACGCGACAGCGCCATTGGACAGGCTCTAATAGTGATAACCACACCGAATCCGTCTATTTATATAAGTTAAATACATAGTTAACTCCAGGGCAGATGCCGCAGCGGGATAGTTGCTCTAATTCCAAAATCTCGCTCTTCCAAAAGAATAGACGAACCCCTAAGTCATTTGAACCTGAGTGCATCGGGCAAGGTCCCAGAGTCATGCAGTGGCTCGCGTCAAAAAGTAAACCGTTTCGCGTCAATTCTTGTTTCGCAAAGGATTTCCTGTATCTATCTTCTATCTATCTATATATATAAAAAGAGAAGTCCTGACTGACTGATTCATTCACTGACTCATTCACTGACTCATCAACGCACAGCCCAAACCCTTCGACCTAGAAAGCTGAAATTTTGCACAAAGCTTCCCTTTGTAATGTAAACAAGGAATAAGAAAGGGTTTTTCGAAATTCTACCCCTAAGGGGGTGAAATGGGGGTCCAAAGTTTGTATGGGGAAGCAAGATTAGTTAGACTATTTTATTCGAGACTTCACAGGAGTACTCCTATTTATAAATGAGTAAACACGTGTTTCAGGTTTTTTCAGAATTCAACCCCTAAAAGGGGGAAATGGGGTGACAAAGTCTGAAAATCAACATGGGTATCGTTTGTATGGTTTATCGGGTCGCTGATTACAAAAACAACAAAGATTTTAAAATACAACGTGGTGGACGTGAAAAAGGGCTTTTCCAGAATTCAACCCCTAAAAGGGAGAAATGGGGTGACCAAGTCTGAAAGCCAACATGGGTATCGTTTGTATGGTTTATCGGGTCGCTGATTACGAAAACAACAACGATTTCTAAATCTAACGTAGTGAACGTGAAATAACATCATTTCATGATGGGGTGCGATGGGGTTGAAATTTTGAAATGTGTAAATATCAATATGGGTGTCGTTTTTATGGTTTTTTTGACGAAAATGGCAACGATTTTGAAATTTGAAAATTCTTGAAAGTATGTATGACAGAGCAAATCGGCTGTAACAGACGGACAGACAGACAGCCACACAAGTGATCCTATTAGGGTTCCATTTTTTCCTTTTGAGGTATCTATATATCAAACTATCTATCCAAAATCTATCTATCTATCTGTCTGTCTATCTATCTATCTATCTATATCCCAGCAAAATATCTTTGGAACGGAAGGTGGTACATCCCTAGGGGTTGGACCACGGGGTGCCAAAAAAGTTTTTTTTTTTAATTTCAAAACTTTGACTGCCTGTATATCCCGAACGGCTGGAGTTAGACCCATGTTGATGGGTGTCTAGGAAAATGTCTCGACGAGATCTGTCTGCCGAAAGTCTCAAAACTTTACAGGCCCGTATCTCCCATGTTCATGATACTCTAAGAAAAGGGTTCGGCGAGATCTAGACGACGACGCCGGTAAAAAAAAAACGAAAATAAAAAATTTACAAAATTTTGATCGGCCATATCTCCCGAACGGCTAAGCGTAAGGAGTTCGGGTTTTAACTATAGTGATCGGTCAAGCTGGGGCTACACCACCAAAAAAAATTTAATTTGTCAGGTTTTGATAGTTTTTTCACAGGTCCAAAAAAGTATTCCGATTTACATGAAACTCGGTATCAAGGGGCATTCGGGGTCGCTGATTACGCTGCCATATACAAATTTGACATTCTTTGACAACTGATAGGGATTTTGATACTTTTTCGGAAAAACTTTGATCGGTGAGTTTCTTTTTTTGGCACTCTGGCGAGGCAGAAGGCCGAGCTAAGCTCCACGAGGCCGAAGGCCGATTAGTTTTTTTCTGTGTGTTCCGAATAACGAGCATGTGAGTTTTTCGGCCGAGCACTACACCTTGACTCCCAGAGGGAGTGAGAGCACTTATAATGTTTGTTTCTGATCCTATTAGGGTTCCATTTTTTCCTTTTCGCAATGATGATTAGTAAGTCTCAGGGTCAGTCACTGAAAACAGCAGGAATTGATCTTAGGGGGGACTGCTTTTCGCACGGCCAGTTGCACGTAGCCTGCTCGAGAGTGAGCTCACCTAGCAGCCTGGTCGTGTTAACAGCTGAGGGCAGAATTTCTAATGTATAAAGAGGTACTTCAAGTATGAATTTAAAAAAACTAATAGGTAGTAGGCCCCGCCAAAGAGACTTTACCTGGAGATCAAATAATTGTACCAAAAACACTCCAAATCAGTTTTAAATACGTTCTATAAAAATTAGTACACAAAAACTAAATCAACGCGGGTGAAGCCGCGGGCAAAAGCTAGTCTATCTATCTTCTATCTATATATATAAAAAGAGAAGTCCTGACTGACTGATTCATTCACTGACTCATTCACTGACTCATCAACGCACAGCCCAAACCCTTCGACCTAGAAAGCTGAAATTTTGCACAAAGCTTCCCTTTGTAATGTAAACAAGGAATAAGAAAGGGTTTTTCGAAATTCTACCCCTAAGGGGGTGAAACGGGGGTCCAAAGTTTGTATGGGGAAACAAGATTAGTTAGACTATTTTATTCGAGACTTCACAGGAGTACTCCTATTCATAAATGAGTAAACACGTGTTTCAGTTTTTTTCAGAATTCAACCCCTAAAAGGGGGAAATGGGGTGACAAAGTCTGAAAATTAACATGGGTATCGTTTGTATGGTTTATCGGGTCGCTGATTACAAAAACAACAAAGATTTTAAAATACAACGTGGTGGACGTGAAAAAGGGCTTTTCCAGAATTCAACCCCTAAAAGGGAGAAATGGGGTGACCAAGTCTGAAAACCAACATGGGTATCGTTTATATGGTTTATCGGGTCGCTGATTAGGAAAACAACAACGATTTCTAAATCTAACGTAGTGAACGTGAAATAACATCATTTCCTGTTGGGGTACGATGGGGTTGAAATTTTGAAATGTGTAAATATCAATATGGGTGTCGTTTTTATGGTTTTTTTGGACGTTAATTACGAAAATGGCATCGATTTTGAAGTTTGAAAATTCTTGAAAGTATGTGTGCCAGAGCAAATCGGCTGTAACAGACGGACAGACAGACAGCCACACAAGTGATCCTATTAGGGTTCCATTTTTTCCTTTTGAGGTATCTATATATCAAAATATCTATCCAAAATCTATCTATCTATCTGTCTGTCTATCTATCTATCTATCTATCTATATCCCAGCAAAATATCTTTGGAACGGAAGGTGGTACATCCCTGTGGGTTGGACCACGGGGTGCCAAAAAAAGGTTTTTTTTTAAATTTCAAAACTTTGACTGCCTGTATATCCCGAACGGCTGGAGTTAAACCCATGTTGATGGGTGTCTAGGAAAATGTCTCGACGAGATCGGTCTGCCAAAAGTGTCAAAACTTTACAGGCCCGTATCTTCCATGTTCATGATACTCTAAGAAAAGGGTTCGGCGAGATCTAGACGACGACGCCGGTAAAAAAAAAACGAAAATAAAAAATTGTCAAAATTTTGATCGGCCATATCTCCCGAACGGATAAGCGTAGGGAGTTCGGGTTTTAACTATAGTGATCGGTCAAGCTGGGGCTACACCACCAAAAAAAAATTAATTTGTCAGGTTTTGACAGTTTTTTCACAGGTCCAAAAAAGTATTCCGATTTACATGAAACTCGGTATCAAGGGGCATTCGGGGTCGCTGATTACGCTGCCATATACAAATTTGACATTCTTTGACAACTGATAGGGATTTTGATACCTTTTCGGAAAAACTTTGATCGGTGAGTTCCTTTTTTTGGCACTCTGGCGAGGCAGAAGGCCGAGCTAAGCTCCACGAGGCCGAAGGCCGATTAGTGTGTTTCTAGCGAGGCCGAATAACGAGCATGTGAGTTTTTCGGCCGAGCACTACACCTTGACTCCCAGAGGGAGTGAGAGCACTTATAATGTTTGTTTCTGATCCTATTAGGGTTCCATTTTTTCCTTTTCGCAATGACGATTAGTAAGTCTCAGGGTCAGTCACTGAAAACAGCAGGAATTGATCTTAGGGGGGACTGCTTTTCGCACGGCCAGTTTTACGTAGCCTGCTCGAGAGTGAGCTCACCTAGCAGCCTGGTCGTGTTAACAGCTGAGGGCAGAATTTCTAATGTATAAGGAGGTACTTCATGTATGAATTTAAAAAAACCAATAGGTAATAGGCCCCGCCAAAGAGACTTTACCTGGAGATCAAATAATTGTACCAAAAACACTCCAAACCAGATTTAAATACGCTCTATAAAAATTAGTACACAAAAACTAAATCAACGCGGGCGAAGCCGCGGGCAAAAGCTAGTCTTTTAATAGAAATAGTATAGTATTCATGTTATTATCTGTTCAGTCTTGTATTGTTAAGTACGTTTTTGATGGTTTTGTGTGTTTATGTATTTTCGATTCTTTTACATTGCAAAAAGCATCTGTACTTTACAAAACATGAATAGGGGTATTTTTACCTCGGAGTTTTATTTTTAGGGTTCCGTACCTATTGTCCGTACGTCCGTATGTCACAGCCTCATAACTTTAGCACTGTTAAAGATAAATACATGAAATTTGGCACAAAATAGCATTAATTTGTCCACATATTAGGGTGTAAAAAAAATATTGAAAAATTTTAAATTGTTCAAAATATTTCCAAAACTAAAGTGAGAAAAATAAATATAGCCTAAAAATACAATATGGGTATCAAATTGTAGGTATTAAAAATTTGATTCTAAAAATATATACTTTTAGTGTATTTACTGACACTGGTTTTGAGAAATTTTTAGAAAACCCCAAAAATATGTATGTCCCCTCCCTTATCTCCGAAACTGGTAAACCGAAAAATATGAAAAAAATGTCAATTGTAGATCATAACTGGTCAATTACAGGAAAATAATAGCGATTAAAAAAAAATCAGCACTAATGAGAAATACAAAAAAAGAAGTAAAATAAATAAAAAAATATTTTATAAAAATATAATATGGGTATCAAATTCGTAGATATTAAAAAGCTGATTGTAAAAATATGTACTTTTACTATACTTACTGGCACTGGTTTCGAGAAATCTTTTAAAAACCTCAAAAATATGTATGTCCCCCCCTTATCTCCAAAACTGGTGGACCAAAAAATATGAAAAATATCATAGTAATATGTGTTTATGTAAAGATTACAGGAAAAATAAAGCGGTCGAGAAATTCACGAAAAAAAATGACAAAATTAAATTTATCATCCACAATACGGAACCCTAGGTACGATAGTCTGACTCGCACGTGGCCGGTTTTCTTGTAATTGTTATCTCTTACAAGCACCTAATTTTTTTTTCAGGACCGAGATGTCACGTAAATACAAACCAGGCGTTCATTGGTAAATAGTTACTGAAGAAGATCTAGCTTCGATGGTAAAATGTGGTGGTAAATGTGGTAAAATTAATGAAATATTACGGACTTTCGGTATTCGGTCAAGAATGCTCCGGTGACGTTAAATAATTGTTAAATCTTGAAAATTGTGTTGTTTTTGAAATCCTTTTCATCAATGAGTCACCATACCAATAACATACAAATGAGGTGTCTATCCCAAAAAAATAAAGTATAAATTAAATTACATAAGAATATGAATATGTTTTCTTGTAAAAATACCAGCTGAAAATACAAAAAGAACCATAAAATCTTTATGTAACTAATTTTGATTAAAGATGAAATTTAAAAAGTGGGGCCACTATCCAGGGCTCCCCTACACATAGACATTTCCTTTTTGTGTGTATAGAGAGGAAGCAAATGGAATCCGAGATTTTCTTTCTGAACTGCGGTGGAACACATAACCTTTTTGAAGAACGGTAGATACGGAGCCCGATTGCGTCTTGTAAAATTGGACTGGTTATCATATCGAAGAATTTCCGGAAGCACTCGCAAAGTGCTCATGTGACTCTATATAAAGAAGGTACAACCAAGAACAGAGAGTATATGATTGTAATAAATGTAAGTGATCCTTTTAGAAATTAAATTTTAAGTAGTTTTTACAGAATATGAATAAATATTAGGGTAATGATAATACGGTGAGATAGTCTGTCAACAGAAGAATGAAACATTTTTACCCAAAGAACCATCAAAACTAAAATTCGTTATGCAAATGAGTATTCTTAATGAGTAATGTTTCGTTTTCTCAGATGGAGTCGGGAGCGATTTAAAGACTGATTCAAATCCAAAGTTTGTTGTAATGAAAGCCGAAACACTTAATTGCACGCTGAAAGAGCCCCTGAAGACAGGAGCGGGCACATTCGAACACAGTGTTACCTGGTTCATCACATTTTTCCTTGTTTTATGGAAACAACGATCTTGACAATAGTGCCGCTTAATTTAATATACATAAATAATGAGGGTATACTGGGAGAACCAGCTAAATGCAAATTTTATAGTTTTGAGAAAATCGGTTTTTAATGTTGATAGTTGCATAGCTTTCATTAGGTATTCAGTAGGTTTAAAATCAAAAAATCTCAGGATCCAAGATAATTAGCATTTACCTGGTTTTGTGAAAAGAAAGAGCAAAAAAGACTGATTTTAGCTGTTTTATTAACCCATTTTCAGCCATTTAATCACTTAGTTGTTTCTTACAGTAAACCCTAGCAGTTAGCACACGGTAACAAAAAGGTTATTGTCATGATGTTCTTGATCCTTAATTCAACTTATCAGAAACAGTCACTGCGTGGTTACGGTTAGCCTTCTTTGCGGCTGCAAACAACATAATATACTAATAGGTATTAAAACATATGCACGTGTTATGGATTCTTCTTCTTAGTAGTGTGATATTTCAGCAGGTGTCTCACCGGTGTAATTTCTGCATTAAACTGTACTTTGTATTTATTAAAACTTGTTTGAGATGTCTATTCTTGTTCATTATACAGAGTGCTTGGAAATTCGACCTATTCCTTGAAAGGGGTTATACTAAAGATCATTTCCAACAAATGAAGTCTTATCAACTAGGTTTTGAAAATTAATAGTCTCCGAGTTACGAAGGTTTTTATGTTATTTTTCAAACTTTCAGACTAATAAACAAAAATAAATAATCTAAAAATAACTATTCCTTTCTCTGCACTTATTTATTTATGATGCCGAGGAATTTCCGACGTGTAATAATACAAGTAACAACGCCTGAGTATTATCAAGATTAAGTCGTAAAGTTAGTAGGTACCGTTTAGTCGGTTAGTTTGAATAATTTCAGACATGTTTTTGAGATAGCCATGTGAATACGCCTTTACGAATTCCATTGTGCGACACTTTTTCCACTGTCATACTTTCCAACGTGATTTCCGTTGTGCTTCGAAGCAAAAAATTTGGTCCTGACCCATATGTCTGATCAATAATAGACGAGTGATCATTTATAAAAAAAAAATACATGCCCCAAATTCCGATAATCTCAGTAATAAATGGAAAGAAAACCTTTATTATTTTGTAGTTTTTGAAATATCGACGTGTTTTACTTTAAGAAATATATCATTTTCGACCCCTAGTTGATAGAGATTATTTGTTGGAAATGACCTCTAGTATAACCCCTTTCAAGGAATAGGTCGAATTTCCAAGCAACCTGTACATTATGTTTGCTGAAGACCTTCAGCTTTACTTGTCTTTTAATTTTAAGAAGCGTTATAAATAAACTAAACTTCATTCATACGCCATTTATGATCTCTATTGTGGACAGCCGCACAAACGTTAATACTTAGATCAAGGGACTCTTTATAAACATTGAGTGCCTTTTACTGTGCGCAATTTTTTTTCCTACTGTTGTGGCTTTTGGCTACCTTTTCTAAAACAATTTATGTACCCCCACAATTCACCCTGTCAAAGCCTTTTGACTCAAAGGACATTCTGTATTCATCAATAGCCAAGGAGCCATCCACTACAAATGTGATGTTATCGTTAAGTTACAAAATAATGTTAATAATTCCCCAGCCCTTTCTTTCATTCTACATACCCGACAGAACTCAAACGTTTATATTGTAACATGAAATATCTATAACATTTTAATAAACTTAAATTACATTAAAATAATTAAAAAAAGAGGACTAAAATAAATTAATCAAAACTAAACATTATTTAGATCTAAACTAAGTAAAAATAAATAAATGACCTAAAACAAATTAAATTAAATAAAAAACTTTTTCCAAATCGCTGCCAGATGGGAGGGCACCCAAGACACTGGCAGCGTTACCTCGTTGGATGGCTAAGCTTATCCGTTGTCCGAGGTACGCGCCAGCCCTCGGGTCACCCGAGGCATCGACCAGGCGCGACGATATTTCGTGGAACAGTCGACGCGCCTCTGGCCCCCACGGCCCCAGTGTTTCGACGGCAAACGGCGCAAATATGTAACCCGCTCCCAGGGCTGCATAGTTGCGCCGCTTAGCTAATTCAGCCGTTGCTGCCGCCGCACCCGCCTTTTTTGCGGTCGCCGGAAGGTGGGACGGAGCAAGCGTATCTACGCACGTAGCGTCCCACACCAACGACCGCCCGTTTCTCCACGAAACGAGTGTCATGCCGTCGGGCCTCTTGCCATCGTCACGTGAGAGACCTTGGGGCTCTAATATTGCCGGCACGTTAACGGTGACAAGCGCCCTTCGGATGACATCGTTAAGATTTGCATGGCGGGATAGGCGGCCGGCGCTTCGACGACATGAAAGGCCGTGGTGGCCTAGTAGGTCAACGCTTGCTCCACATTGGCAGCGATGTGGTTCGTTTATCTTAACCCCGAGTCGCAGACAGACAGCCATTGTAAAAGCAGTCTTATCGAGAAGTGTCCCGATTGCTGCTGAAGGCATTGCTTGCAGCCAGTACCCAGCCTCGTGTTCCTTGACAGCAAGGAGACGAGCTTGCTCCACAGGGCTCTCGGCAGTTTCTAGAAGATTTTGTTGGACTTTCCTGCAGAGTGGCTCGTCCCATTGTTTTTGGGAGTGCAAGACAATGGGCAGGGGCTCGCCTGGACAAGCTAGTGTCCATGCATTTCTGGCCTCCATCAGGTCCAATGCCTCAACGTCACCAAGTGACGGGCTAATTATATTACCGAAGAGAGCATTGGTACCATTGACGGAGGACAGGAAGGCAGGGAGCGCTACACTTGAAATTTTTCTGATTCCCAGGCCACCGAAGCGGACGGGGAGCGTGGCTTGATCCCAACTCCGTTCTGTAAACGAGCAATTTAATATGGAACCAAGAGTTTCTGCAATTGTATTATCTAATAGTTTAAGGAGGGTGTTGAATTTCCACATAACTGAGCAGCGGAGAACATAAGTTAAGTTTGGGACAAACAAGCAGAAACGGATGATAAACAGAGCCATGTGGGGGTTAATTTTTGATAGTCGTTCGGAGGATGCGAGGAATTTAGATATTTGCTCGTTTACATAGGCAGGGATTGAGTCTTCGTGTATGGGGGCACCAAGAAGGCGAAGCGACTGCTTATCGAGGATTTTAATGTCGGGAGCCAGATTATTAAATTTTAAAATCATGTCTTCTTTTTCTACCGTAGGTATAGAATCGGATAGAAACAGTTCACATTTTGAGAAATTGAGCTGAAGGCCCAGTTGTTTAAATTGTTCTGTTATATATTTTAGGTCGTTAAGAACTGAAATAGCATCGCCTCCTATAGTGCCGTCATCTAAATACCAAATATTGAATTTAGAATTTAGAGCTGTTATTACCGGATGAATCGCCAGACTGAAGATTGCTGGTCCAAGCGGGTCTCCCTGTTGACAGCCTGTTTCAGATTGTAACATTTCATTTTTGTAAATTAATTTTGATGGTTTACCATAGCACTGGTATATATAATTGTAAATTGCAGGTGAGTTCTCTTTAACCTGTGACAAGAGGGCGTCCCTGCCCACTGAATTGAAAGCATTACAAACATCCACCTTCAGCAACACTTGACCTATGTCGTGTGCTAAAAAGGTGCGAGCAGCGTGAACAGCCGCCTCGCAGCCTCCCTTGCACCCGAATCCCAGTTGTATAGGTTGAAATTTTGTAGAAAGGTCTGGTAAAATATGACTGCAGCATATTTTTGATTTGGGATTTGGGAAATTGGGAAACCTAAAACTTGCTTATTAAAATAAGTTTATCTCATAATTTAAGTGAATGTATTAATATTTATTATTTACAATAATTTAGTAAGTGATTCATTATTATTATTATTTATTATTATGGAACAAAACAGTTTTAATTTAAGGTTTACTTTGTTGAAAAATTTAAATAATAGATGACTTTGCTCGCTCTCGTGTAAAGTGACTTAGTATATGAACAACAAAGTATATAGTTATACTACATGAAATCTCCGTCTGAAATCCTGAATGCCCAAAGCCTGACTTCATTTTGAGTCCTAAATATCAATAAAACAACGTAGTGTCAACATAACATTGTCACAAATTCGTGATATTTCATGATAATTTTCCCTGACGCAGGATTGTAAACTATGTGCGCCCATTCTATATTCCACCATAGAGAAACGGTATTTTATTGTGCGGGTTGCTTTGTCCAATATTCCATGGTGAGCACGGACTGGAGAAAATAGTGAGTTTAAATCAGTCAGTTAAAGTCTTTATTTTGTAATGGTTTCTATATTTTGCTAAAAAATAATTCATTCAATATTGATAAGGTTTACGCTTATACAGACTTATATAAAATATTAAGATAAATCTGATTTAATTAACTGTCTAATTAATGGCGTTAATGCATTAAACATAGACGGGTAAATGAAAATTAGGCCTGGCAAGACTACTCGAATCATTTGGGACGTGAAACTTTCCCGCTATAGCTGAAGAGGTGAAGAAGTTCATAAGATTTCAGCGACACTCTCTTAATTTAAGGCACATAACCGTAACCATTACTGAAAATTGTGTGCTAAATTATGGTTTTCTTCTTTATTTTCTTTTCTGTGTGCTGCTAATAAAAGGCTTGTTCCTTTAATATACACGAAGTTATTTTTGGTAAATGCGGAAAGCCTCAAAAAAGAAGGTTAGCATAAGCAGCTTCTATAAACATCTACTACATTATTATTATGATCCATCTAGATTCCCCCTTTCTCCGAAGATCAAAATAAGGGAATATTTAGTGTGGGTTCCGTTCATTTTCAAGCAAAATATTTACGAGTAAATCTACGAGTAATCTCCGAAATTAATAGTTTTCACGAGTGGACAGTGGAGATGGTCAGTTCCCCATAAGCAAAATGCCTTAAGAGAGTACACAGATATATTGTGGTTAATGATAAAGAACAAATTCAAAATAACACGGTTTGACTATCCATTTAAAACGGACACCATCTTTTAATAACTTTTTATGATAAATCGTTTTTATTTCGAGGTTATTTTCATATGGCATTGCGAAAATAAACTTAAGCGCGTTTGAAACGTTCATAGTTGTAACAATGTTTCACGATGATTCTGATATATTTAAAAGGGTCATGCTCGAATGTCAGTCGTAATGTAATCTCTATCAAAATCCAGAAGAAAAGCATGAATCGTGAAATAAAAAGCTGGGACTGCCGATTGCGTCACGCATGACTCTTATCAAAGCACGCTGGAAGCGTAGTTTGTGGACTACTTGGTAGATGGCGCGCGGTTTCGTTTCATTCGGTGTTCGGTCTCATGACCGGCTGCGACATTAAGTAGATACTTATATATTTTAATATCTGTGTCCGTGTTATTATAAAAGTGAAACTAGCTACGAATAAATGTAACAAAAATTATAGTATACATTTATTTCATGTACGCGGTTTTAGGCCGATTCTGACCGTCTCCTTTGGATTAAAATACAGGCTTTGTTTCATTTAAATCGAGTCGTGTCGGAAAAAAATGTTCTCGTATGTAAGTATTTTTGGAATTTACTTTTCTACTGTTAGAAGTTACATAACAAAAAATAATTCCTGGTCTTGAAATCCTAATAGACGTCACAATTCACTAACAAATGTTAAAAAAAAAAATTATTAGAATTGTGTAGCGTATAAAATTTTAGTACATAACAAATCAACAGGCGGTGATATTCATTATTAGAACTATCAATATAAATATAAACAAATTATAAATATAAATAAATATTAGTTATTTCGTATGAATATCGTCTTCTATTTTGATATATAAAGGTTTAATGTTAAATTAGTTGCAGCAAATTGTACCTAGTGATACCTTCTTTGATGAAACGGGCTAGGCATATAAAAACTGAAAATTGTGTATTAAATACTATTAAAAACTTTAAAAGAAGAGAGCTGTGTCTGTCTGTATATACTATTAATTTTTGGAATTATATTGTATATTTATATATACATATACACATGTGTACCTATATATATTATAATAATATTATATTATATATATATAATATTATATTATATATATATATATATATATATATATTATTATATATCAACATATATATAATATTGTTCCAAAAAAATATCGGAATTTTTTTCGGTATTTGTTGCATCACGCAAAAACTACTAAACTTAGAAACTGGGATACTTTTTATTGCGGGATTCCCAAGGGATTACACTGTGGCCATATTATCTTTTTTCACGAGAACCAAGTCGCGGGCTACAGCTAATGAATCTAATGATACATAAACCACTTTCCCGAAGAAATATTTAAAAAACATAAAATATTTTCCCGTTCTCTACTTGTTTGCAACCTACTGTGAATTTTGTATGGTCAGGTAAATTCTTTTTAATTTCTGCGTATACATTTCTTCGGATAAGTTGTTCAGCATGATCAGTAGATCATTTTGTCTATGTCTATCTATGTGTCTATGTCTATGTGGTAAAAAATACACATAAGTTCCAGGCGAATTTTTTTCAAATAATAGATCTTCCTATTGTTCAAATTAGGGCTCTAGATGCGGCGAATGATAAAAACATGGAAGACGCATTTCTAACAAAGCGTCATTCGAAAATGGCACCAGAGACTGAAAAGGGTAAATGCTCAAGATTGGTTCGTACTGTTAGGCGATTGGCGCCCTCTAAGATACAGTGAATGCTACTGGAGCCGCCGCCATACAAAATTGTATTCAACACACGCCGCCATATAACGCCAAAATTCGTTCAGGAATCCGTTCAGATAAACGATTTTATTTTATATTTTTGAATTATTTCCACATCTAAACGTAGTACTGACGAGAGTCCAAGGAATCTAAGTACATGTAAGAAAAAAAACCTTCTACGACATAAGTTTACCTACGAATTTATTATAACAACAAAGCCTAAACAATAAAAATGAGCTGCATTTTAGTATGACAACAAAGCCTAAACAATAAAAATGAACTACATTTAATTATTACGACAAAGCCTAAATAATAAAAATGAGCTACATAATATTATTACAACAAAGCCTAAACAATAAAAATGAACTACATTTTATTATTACGACAAACCTAACAATAAAAACGAGCTACATTTCTAAAATTAATTACAACGTTGTTCACGACACTACACAAATGAAACACTGCACTGCTATACTTTTTGGAACTAAAATAGAAACGAAGGTTTTATTCATTTACTTAAATGTTGTTAACAAAAAGAAATCTCGATATCTCGATGTACAATGCAATTGCTGCCATATATTGGTGGACAAACGAAACAAAAACTTATAAATTGTACAAACGTAAATAAATGATCAAAGGTGCATCGTTCATTTGCAGAACCCAAAAATGAGTTTAATTAAATGCGACGTTGCGGAGAAGAATGTTTTCATGAAAGTCGGCTTAAAAATGCGACCTACGTAGACTGACCTCCTTGCTTTCACAGATGAAGTTTAGTAGACCACCGGTGCTTATTAAAATATGCTTGTTTAAGGCCCATTGTAAATAAAAAAGGGCTGCTTTTTCTGTGTTCAATTTCTACAAAAATTCAAAAAAATGTAGGCATTCCTGGTACATATTATTTTCATTTTGACTATATACCTAATTTAGGGTTTTTATTTTGGAAAATATGTTTCGATACATTTTCTTCTATTTCACACATTTTCTCCTCGTTTGACAAATCGGAATAAGGGGAAATAGGTTATTTTTTATAAAAATAAAACACGTACTTATTTCTCTTTCGCCCTGAATTATATTAATACTTATTTCTCGCACTGCGCTATTTTTCGCTTAGAGTGACAGTGACAAATATACAATTTACATAACCTCTTAATTTAGCGGAAAATAAATTCTAAAATGCTCGCTAAGGTAAGACTGTTCGAACAACAGGAATCCCAGATAGAGAAACCAACGTTATTTTTGAACGTCGTCGTGGTTGTTTGTTGGAGTTAGAGAAAGAAACTATAAGTTGCATTGCGCAACATTACCTTCATGGCTAATTTATCACAAATTATATAGCAATATTACTTTTATGGCAAATTGTGTTACGACTATGTCTTAGAGTATCAATTATTACAATGTATACTCTGAGCTCTATGTTAAACTGTACTGTAATATAACGTTTATGACGAATTTAATTGCAATATTACCTTTATGACAAATTAACAATTACGCACTACATGCAAAATAAAATTTACTTCTTCCGATGTTATTTCACGATTGGACGCCACCTAGTTAAAATAATTAAGTTATATTTTGGTCAATAAAGTTATTTATTTATTATTTACAGGTTCATGCGCTGCACTCTTTTTCCATGTGTTCTGTTAGTGTGCGTGAGAAATATGATGTGTCGTACTTATAGTTTTTGTGTTTGCATTAGTGAAATAAGTGGGAGGACAGCGGAGACATCTGAACTCGAACAATTAGATTACTAAGGCAAATCTCCCTTGTTTTCTTCATCTACGGCTGCTATACACGAAAATAAACGTACATAAAATTTCCTACCATTATTGCAATTCTTACGGCATACAAAGTGAATAATATTTTTATAGCTTTCCTTACTTTCTCTTCCAAATCCCATTTAAAATTAAATATATATGCACGTATTCATTATTATGCTTTGCACTTCAAACTTCAAAGGTAATTTATGAGCCCCTCATTTAGTGGGATTTATTTTAGTATACTATACTAGTCCTTGTTACTCAGTGGCGTGCACAGAACTTTTTGCTGGAAAAGCAAACAATTGGTCAAGAACAACAATAAAAAAAATATAAAAAAATTTAAATATCACTTTGAAAAAAAAAAGTTTGTATAGGAAAGGTAGACATTGTCTACCCTGGCGACATACAAATTTTGTTACTAGATCTCGGAGGATAAATTGGATTAAGTCGCTGGCCCGCGACAGTTAGAGATGCGGGTTTGAACCCCGCCTGAGATTTATTCGTTCTTTACTAGGTGTTAAAGCGCCTCTTCCCAGCATCATCCGAAAATTTCTTTGGATGAAATTATTTCTCTTAAAAGGTATGTTTAAAAATTATCAAAAGTTAAACTATAAAGAACAACTTCTTTTTGGTTAGTTATTCTCGCGTATAAAAATATTGTTCAAACACAGCTTGTGTTTAGACACATTTTTAGACAAAAAATTAAGTATTTCTTTTAAAACCACTAGTGGTATTTGTATATATTTCTTGCACGAAAATACGAGGAAAATATTGCGTAGAAAAATAATTTATGGAATATTTTTTCCATCCATCGTGCTATCCGGAGACCCAGCGACGTCATAATTCAGTGCACGCTGATATAAACGTTATTTCAATAAAGTTTTGTCGATATTTGAACCGACAAAGGTCAACTCAAGGTTGTTGGTGGCTACCAGCCCCTTACGATGGTGTTGCGGAAGAAACTGGCTATAGTACTCGTGCAAACAAGTAAATTTTCGTGAAAAAAAATGGAGAAATCGTTATAAAAGAATCAGTTGTTTCTTATAAGGAAATATGTAACTTTTGTATTGAACGGTTGTTTTTTTTTCGCCATTTGGTTTAAGGTTCTATTGTAAAAGTTGTTCGTATGGACGAGTACAATCGCCAGTTTCCGGGTTCGGTAACTTTGTCTTTGCACTTCAAAAATATCAAGAGTTTTCAAAGCGATGGATTTCGTAATAAATCATGTAATCATTCATATTGCAATATAAATTTCTCTTTTTGGTAAAATTACGGTAGATTTCAATACCGTAATTTTACCAAAAAGCAAAAATTTTAAAAGGTGGGAGCTCCAGTTGAGTTATTAGAATTTAGCCTAACCACAAATACGAGTCGTAAACGGAAATAAACTTTTAACAAAAAAATAACAACTGACTTCAAATTTGATAAAAACTTTATTTCCAACGGCACTAAAAAGATAAAAATAATTACATGAACTGACCGATATCTTTTATTTACACAAAACCTACAACTACATAATCGCTTAAATAAACAATATATGTATTATATATTGGAGTCGGTGCCAAGCCCGAAAATTCACCTACAACACAAACCTACACAAACGTAAAATTATACCTATGACTGCATATTTACACATGCTACATAAAACAAATCTGCACTTCTGAAATAAACTAACAACACTAAATCTTCACGAAACAACTACCTAGTCCTACAACTATAGATATTCACTCCCCACAAACTTAAATTTATTTACTCAGTCATACAAAGTCAGTATTAACAAGACATCAAACCCATATCGCAAAAAACTTAGGTATCACAAGTATGAATATCAATTTGCGCGATCTTTTAGGTTAACTTTTCAAATATTACGGGGCCTGTGAAGTGTGGTGCGGGGGTCGGGGTAAGAGGGGAGAGATAAGGCGTTAAAACATTACAAACGGGTTTTGCCATTTCAGTGCTCGAGCGGGGTGGTCGTGTGTCCTCGCACTTACGAGACAATTACATTTTGTGACCGTTTAAGAACTTGGCTTGGCACCGACACAAAAAAAATAATTATTGTGTATTTAAACGATTATGTAATTGTAGGTTTTGTCTAAATAAAAAATATCGGTCAGTTCATGTTATTATTTCTATCTTTTTAGTGCCGTTGGAAATAAAGTTATTATTAAATTTGAAGTCGGTTGTTATTTTTTTGTTAAAAGTTTATTATTTCACATTTTTAAGTATTGACGGGTTAAATTGTGAAGTAATCTTCCTGCTATCAGGATCCTAACACAAAGTGCTGTCATCCGTTAAGGATTTCTACCGTGATGAAGTCAGGTTTGAAAGTCAGGTGGGTACACTGGCAATTTTCAAGCAATGACCTGCAATGAGCACCTTAACACAAACTGATTGCCGCAATCCAAAGTTATGTGCTGTCATCTGTTGAGGAGTTCTATGGTGATGAAGCCAAGATCGAAGGTCAGGTGGGTATTCTGATAATCTACAAGTAATACCCTTGAATCAGCACCCTAACGCAGTGATTGCCACAATCTCGAGTTATGAGCTCTGATCCGTTGAGGAGTGCTATGGTGAATATGGTGATGAAGCTAGGATCGAAGGTCAGGTTGAGTAATATAGATTTTCAAGTAATACTTTGTAATCAGCACCCTGGTACAAAGCGATTACCGCAATTTCGAGAGGTATGCTGTAATTTTCTGAGGAGTTTCACTGCCTATCTCTAAAGACCTTCATCGGATCATGATCAAACCCAAAATGAGACCTACCTGGAAGTACACTCTTCCAAACAAAAAAAGAATTTTTCAAATCAGTTCAGAAATGACGGAGTTATGAAGTAACAACACCAAAAAAAATAATAAAAAAATACGGTCGAATTGAGAACCTTCTTCTTTTTTGAAGTCGGTTAACAAAGAGTTCAGGTTTTTGAAAAGAATCACGGTCAGTCTAGCTGGATTTTAAAAATAATAGTAAAATAAATTTGCAAGGCAAGGATATACGTAGTCTGCGACAAACTGACAGATACAATTATACAAATTTTCCCCATTCCTAGTGTCCAAGAACATCACTACGAACTTCGAGCTCGCGTGATCGTTCTAAAAAATGTAAATTTTTCCCATCCCTAGTGTCAAAGTCAATAAAATGTCAAAGTATATCCCTAGGAACTTTTTCCCATCCCTAGTGTCCAAGTACATCACTACAAACTTCGCTCTCGCGTGCTCGTTCTGAAAAATAACACTTTTCATACAACACAATCCATAGGAACTTTTTCTCATCCCTAGTGTCCAAAAACATCACTACGAACTTCGCACTCGCGTGCTCGTTCTGAAAAATTAAAATTTTTCCCATCCCTAGTGTCAAAGTACATCACTACGAAATTCACGCCCGCGTGCTCGTTCCGAAAAATGTAAATTTTTCCCATCCCTAGTGTCAAAGTCAAAAAATTTCAAAGTACATTCCTAGTAACTTTTTCCCATCCCTAGTGTCCAAGTACATCACTACGAACTTCGCGCTCGCGTCCGTCCCCGTTCTGAAAAATGTCAATTTGTATATTACGTTACGTAAGTACATGTTATTGCCTAGAAAAAAAAATCTAGTTAGAAAAAGACATAAAAACACTAATATAGAATAGAAGCAGCACCTACTTCCAAAAGGAAAAGTTCATATCGATATAAACTTACTACCTACGTAAAAACATTGCTATTATATTTCGCCAGTTGAGCGGTCTCGAATGCCATACTAATTTGTATAGAGAAATTACGCGGGAAAATGTTGAGTGTTTTAGTATTTTTTATAAAATAACGAAAAGAAAGAGGTTTAAATAAATAATAAAATAAGCTAGTTTGACTTTCAATTTTTTAGTTGGATTAGTAGATATATCATAATTGTCCAAACGCCAATGTCAAACGAATTTCCGTGATTTTAGTGATGTTTCCGTTTTTTTTTCTCGAAGGTTATGATACTTATTTTAAATCTAAAATATAAATAATGTAGTTCGACTTCTTAACTAACTACAAGAATTTTATTTGTTTAAAATATTTTGATTTAATATGCTAAATTGTCCAAACGCGAGAGCATGTTTGGCGAAACCGACCCTTAAGGCAATACCAAAAAGAAAATGGGTTTTTTTTCGAATCCATTTACTCCACTATAACGTTATCTACGTATTTTATTTTTGGGTAAATGTTTATTGAGTATTTGATTAAGATTCCCACTGAAGAAAAACGCGATTGAATGAAATTTTCGCTATAGAATTTAATTCCGAAAAGATCTCTAAATTGTTTTATTTTTCATGTAATTCTGAAATCCTAACTAATTTCATTGTGAAATTAGTTATTTCAACATATGGATATTATGTATTTGTAAAGTCTCCTTGAAAATCTTTTTGAAAAAATTGCTTAGTACATTTTATATTAAGAAAAAACCGACTTTTTGCTACTTTTCCACGAATCCGTCCCACTCGCACTGAGGACAACAGGGACGCTAAAACTTTTGCGTAACGCCTTAAGGTAAATTAAAAAGGTAATTTATTTTTAGCGGCTTGGTAAAATAATATTGTCGTATAAGTGCTGAGCAAGTACCATAAATGATAAATTTATGTGAAACAAGCTCGGGCCGCCCGCACGAATTGCTAAATTGAGGAAAAGGCTTGTTTTTACCGTGCATGGTGGGCGTTTGGAGTGGATTAGACAGCCGGCGCACGGCAGCCGAGTACAACGGGCTGACAGCCACATTCTTGGATTCATATACACTCGCTTCACACAACGCACCGACTCGCCTATCCTGACAGATTTATAATTAATACCTAGTTTACACGGGCAGAGTAACTGGTACAGTACCAGGTACAAAATCATTACTAACTTAATGTAAACGGTTACAAAATTGTACTAAATATAGTAAGTAGCTAGGAGAGTAGAGTGGATAACGCATTTGACAAAGAAGTCGGATAAATATTACGCTAGTTACTCTACTTCTAACTAGCCAAAGCCGTGCTCGGTCGCTTGAAGTCAGTCGTGCACTTGGTCGCTTTGGCTTGTAAATTCATCCTACATTCACACTAGTTGTAAAGAGCGAGTGAGACGCACGATGATAATTTTTATTTATTTATTTAATTTACACACATACAGTTGCACAAATATATCTTTATGGTTACATATAATAAAACAGTAAAAACTGGTGTGTCTGTTGATGAAAAGTAATAAAAATGGAAAAGAGGTAAAGATAAGATAATACAAGGTACACACATCAACGATTTTTCGAATTATTTACTGTTTGTTCGCGCCACAGGTTCGCGTACATCTCCGAAACTACTAAACAGATTTGGATGCGGTTTCCTTTATTATAATCGTAGTGTCCCTGGTCAGGATATAGGATATAAGGAGTGTTAATAAAATAAAGCTCAAATTTAAAACGGGTTAGAGTTGAACAAACGCGGACAGAGCCGCGGGCAAAAGGCTACACCGAAAAAAATATTGAACTAAATACTTCGGCTATATCAGGAATAATCAAACTGTGGGTCTACCGCGTAATTCTCATTTTCATCAACATCAACTTGAGATTGAAATTTGCCGTGCGTGCGACGACGCCCGCCTAACATGCCATCTCTTTTGCACGCGTTCAATTTCGCATGCATTTGCTTGAAGTTGATACAAATGAGAATTACGCGGTAGAGCCCCTGGTTTATCTATAATAATAATATACTGTCTATATAGGACAACACAGCTTATGTTATTTTATGTTCGGCAACTAAATACAGTGTGTCCCTCGTGCAAGTGCACATCCGAAAAGGGGTGAAACTAGACCTTATTTTATCGACAAAAAAATGTTTTTTTTTTTTAGAAAATCTTTGTTTTATAAATTTACGTTTTAAATTTTTTTTTGCCTACCATGGAGACTATGTATAAAATATGTCATAACTTTCGATTAATGCAATGAAATAAAACTGTTATAATCCTTAGGTATAGACGTTGCATACCAAATCAGAAAAAAAACACAATCAAATAACATTACCATAAAAATAATATCCTAAAAGATCTTTAATTTTTCCGTATTTTTTTCAGTAATAGTTATTTTTTTCAAAATAATGTCCCAGTTTTACTATACTTTTATTCCTATTTATTATTGCCTATTCCATTATCATTCTAACAAAAAAAATACAGCGTTCTATCATAAATACAATATTTTCTACGAGCGGTTAACCAAAGGCACTGCGCTCGCGTCCCATACAAAAATATCAAAGATCCCAGGTGGAGTATTTTTTCAATATTATATTTATTTTTGTCGATATGTTTAGATCTAGTTTCACCCACTTTCGGATGTGCACTTGTACGAGGGACACACTGTGTATAACCTTATTTGTTTTGTGGAGCATGACAGCTTACTTTGGGAAAAAATCTGTTACTTCGTGTTCACTTTGCGTCAGCGCGTCGGAGCAGTTATAAGTTATTATTCTCATTTTGAGCGCGTCCTTAGTCCGATTTACAGATCTAGAAGAAGTGAGTTTACAGTATATGCACGTTAAGTACTAAACCGCAATGGCTAACTCACCACCAGAAGAGCGTCCAGACCCACTGGAAAATTACCTACGCCAGTGGGGGCTTCAAATGTACGTAGCTCAATTCAAATGTAAGTTACGCTTTATGTTGATTCAACTCAACCAGAATATCTTCTATTCAATAGTGCACTGTGATATTTTGTAAAGATAGGTACAATCATGGCCGAGTTAACTTGGCACCCCGCTTTCCTTGTCCTTGCTCCGATCGCTCATACTTCAGGATATATTTAATTTATCTCTCGCTCACTAGGTGCCAAGTTAACTCGGCCGGGTTGTAATGTGATATTGTAGGCACTAAAAAAAAATGCCCCTTCCACACTCTTGCCAGTACCAATATCGAAGTGAGGCAAAAGTAATATTTTTTTTTCTTTAGAACCACACATACCAAAAGACAAGTTCAGTTGTCCATCATGTTAGTAGGCGTCTGGATAGATAGGTACTTAATTAATCTGTTGTTAATTTCAGATTTTGAGGACTCTTTGTGCGGTACTTACCGTGACTATATACTTTTGACGTAAATGTAGTCACGGTAAGTACCACATAAAGAGTCCTCACTAATCTGAAATTAACAACAGATTAATTAAGTACCTCTCTATTGTACCTATCCTTGTCCTCAGCTCAAAAACAAGACTTTTACAAACAGTTGCGTCACGAAAATTATGTAGTTACTTTGAGAAGCTTAGGTCTCGAAAAGTAAAAAGGATACAGTGAGGTGAGGCATATTGCCCTAAACTAGAGATGCAACGAATAAGGATTCGAATAATTCGGCGGCGCTTTAGACCGAAGTGCGGAGCACGCGGAGGCGACGACGGGGCGGCGCGGCGGAAGAAAGCTCATTTTCGAGCACATCGTGCGTGTCACGTGCGCGCTGAGTTTGTGTTTTTTAGTTTTGTGATCGCAATTTGTGTTTTATGTTGTTTAAAACGAACAATTGAAGATGGCTTCAATAATTAATAAAAAGTCGCCCGTTTGGAAATGTTTCGAGATTTGTAGTGAAGATACAAAGTTTGCTAAAATCAAGATCTCACGAGGTAGAGAAGGAAAAAAAGAATAAAACAATTTTTTCTGCCAACTTACCATAAATATATACACTTTCTAATTGAAATATATTTTTAATTTTCATTGTTAGGTATTCGGTATTCGGCCGAATACCGTCTACTATGCGGCTGAATACCGAATATAAAAAAATGGCTGAATAGGCCGGATAGCGAATAGCTGCCGAATATTCGTTGCATCTCTACCCTAAACGGTGGCCATCAATATCGACCTTTAATTCAGCTTCGCCTCGCCCTGACAGTGGCTGTATCATTCTAATAATATGATGGGTTCTAAAAATAATGTATTATTTCGTATTGGCGGTGTCACTAAATGAAGAATATTTATGAAAAGTAATATTTAAGCAAATTTCATAAATATTGCATATTCAAAAACATACAATATTTATGAAATTTGCTACGCGTTTAATTTTTTTGAGAAAGTGGTGCTACCTCTGCTCTGCAATCACATTAAGTTCATTATAAGCTAGATTATTATTACATGCGGCTTTAACACTCACGCGTGATTGTTCATTATAAGTTCATTAAAATAATAATTAGGTAATTCAATAAAATGCTGACATTTGTGATTTTTATATGCAATAAACCTCTTAAAACTCATTATTCCGTTTCATTCCATTTTTCAGGAATTATAAATGGGGCTCACATACGTGCGGGTTCCACTGGGTGGGTCTCAACGTCACATTTTAGGGTTCCCTAGACAACAAGGAACCCTTTTAGTTTCGCCGTGTCCGTCTGTCCGTCCATGTGTCTGTCTGTCCATAGCTTAGCTCAGTAATTTGAATTTGAAAATAAAAATGTTTTAAGGTACTCTCCAACACGTAGGGATGAATTTTTTTCTCGTCAATCCCATATTGTGGGGCACAGAACAATTGGGGTTCCGTTGGATAGGTTAAAAAAATTGTATGTGTGTCAAAACCATTTTTAGATTCAGGGATCCGTTTGAGAAATGTTAAGTTTTAAAGTGCTAATTTTTGTTAGAGTCGAGTGTTTCTCCTGCCAGCTAAACGGTTGTTTTCAGATATGTGAAAGAATTCACGGCAGTAGTATACCTATATAGAACGAAGTTAAAAGAAAAACTTTCACAGCCAAGTAGTTTTTTCAAGTTAACGTGTAATACTCGACCAACTTAAAATGAAAATTTCGTACAAATTCCACTGAAAATGACTTAGACAAAGTTGTTATTTGTGTAAAACAGGAAGTACACATACGTTTATCAACCTTCTGCCTATAAGTCCGCATATTGTGACGGGCAACTATGGAACCCTACACTGCGTGTGGCCCAATACGCACTAGGCCGGTTTTTTTAACTAATGCCTTTTATGGCATGCCACATTTCATGCATGTATGGTATATTAATTTAGAAAAAGAGTGACGATGTGATCCAGTGGAACTCGCAGTATGTGAGCACCATTAAGGGCCATGTTTCTGCCAACGACCTTGAGTCGACCTGTGCCGGTACAAAAAACGACAAAATCTATGTTGAAATAACGTTCACATCAGCGCGCATAGCATTAAAAACTAAAAATCTGGATGATCGCTGCGTTTCCGGATAGCGCAAAATAGGAGAAAATAATATTTTTCGCAAGGACGGGACGGAGGGCAAAAAATGAAAAAAAAAATTTTTGTGGCTCCGAAAACTGTCTTTAATTTGGTGAAAGAATAATTCAAATCGCTGCAATAATTCGGAAGCAGTAAGAGAATTATTGCGAAAATCATATGAAACTTTAGATAAAATTCGATTTTATTTGTAAAAAATAACAGCAGAAAATAAAAGGTTAAACTTAACATTTTTTTTGACTTCTTTATGCTTACCATAATGTTATTTTTAAAGTTTTGGACAACCCGTTTGGGTCCTCCCACACGGGTGGTAGGTCTTTAAATACAGATCTAAGCTGCATTTGGGCAAATTATTAACACAAAAAGTTGCTGTACTTAAACAAAGTATAAACACAAAAGTTTATTATACGCAAAAAATTTAAAAAAGGTTTGTTATGCAGAAACAGAGTATTAACACAAAAGTTTGCTACACTTAAACAAAGTATAAACACAAAAGTTTGTTATACGTAAACGCAAAACTGGCTACTTCCAGTCTAAATCTTTTGCAAATGGAAAAAAATAATCCAAAGTTTATCTTAAGTAAATTAAAATCACAATAAGGCGTAGTTTTAGTGCAAAAATTACATTTACTTATAACAAATGTAAGGCAAAAGGTAACGTTAACGTTTTCATATGACGTAGCTAAAACTGTTTTGTAATATACAACAAAAATTGTTTGTTAGAAAAATAAGCCGACTGGTTTTGGTTACATATTGCATAAGGTTATGTGGTCACTTTTATTTGATATAGGTTGACAAAAGTTTGGTTATATATAACAGTTTTTTTTCAGTGTAGTCTTAAGTATACGCCACCTAAAAACCTCAGTTGTTTGTTTGTTTGCGTTGCTACTAGTATCTACCACATAAAATATTTAATTAATCTTGTAATACGAGTGACATGCGTGAAAACTTTTGCAGGATTTGTAATATCTTTATAATTGTATGTTTATATGAAGAATTTTCATCTTAAAGTAGGTCACAGAAAGAGTTACATGATTGTTTTTACTAAACAGATCAAAACAAAATTCATGTCTTGAAAAAAATTAAGAATGAGGTTGTTCATACAAATCTAAAATATTTTGGATTGGCATAAAATACTATGCTGTGAACATAAAATGAATAACGCTTTTATGAAATTCATCAAAATACGTGTAACTTTTGTGGATAAGTATTTGTTTTCGGCTCATGATTTTTTTACTGTTTCATAGAAAAATGCATTGCCGCTCGGCTGAAATGTATGGAAGGGCAGATTTTTTTTTGAGATTTCATGGTTGGCTCCATAGTAAAAGTTGTTCTATACCATTGACTGAATAAGCTCTTTAAATATGGTTACACCATTCTGTTACACCTTATATTAGGATTTTAGTAGATTCCTATTTCGTATTTGTATGACTTATATTACCCGTAACCTCGTTCGTCTAGGAAAATCTTTAAAACCCAAAAAACTGGGGTTGAAATATATTTTCTTAAGACAAAAGTCCTAATACATTTTTTATTAGTGTTCCCTTAATAAAAGACTAACAAATCAAGTATACTTTTTTCAATATAAGGAGATTACTAATTTCTTCAAACGAAGCCTCGAAAATCTGGCATTGTTCATGTTCTAGGCTCAGGTCCAGCCTTAAGGGCGAGTTGAGAAATTACCTAATATGTTCAGTTGAAGCTTAAATTAAGGTTTGTTTCGAAAACAAAGTCCGCTGCCCACTAAATTTTTGCCACAGATTCCAACTCAAGGGATGTTTGCTTAGTAAATTATTAAAGCTTTAGAAGCCAAGCAAAGATGACTGTTTCTCAGGAAACTCATCAAAAACTCTTAGATTAGCGCATTTAACTTTTAATGCAAATGGAAATTGACTGACGAGGTAAATTATACTTACATATTTCGAGGTACCCATTCTAACACAAATTTTCAGTGAGTTATTCGTGCCAGGGTCATTCTGTGATAGGAAATGTTAACTGGCGTTATTCAAAGTCGTTGTTGTAAAGTTTGGCTGGGAGCCAGTAAGTGACCTGTCGGTGGAGTGTTACGTTTCTTTAACTTATGAACGCCGCGCCGCATGCAACCAAGCATCATGCATGATACACTTTCATCATACGAAATTATTGACATTGGTGTACCAGAAGGATCTATTTTATAGCCAGTTTTATTCCTGATATACATAAACGACATTTCTAGTTCCTTTCCAGAATAAGTGTCTACTACCCTTTTCGCATACGATACATATGTAGGGGTAAAGGACAAAATTTTGCCACTGGTAGAAATTGACGAAAAACTGACGAAATTAAGACATGGCTTGAGGCAAACGGAATCGTTTTTAATGCTAGTAAAAGCGTCATTTTGAAATACCAGGCCAGAGATACTAGGTTTGAAGAGCTAAAAACAAATCAAAATACTTGTCTTGGATACATAGTTGATAAGACCATGTCCAATAAATTAGAAATTAAAAAACTTTGGCAAGAAGCTATCTAGTGCGAACTACGCTGTTCTAAAGTTAAAACCCCTAGGAAGTCAATTTGTATACAAGCCAATATTAGAAACCCGTCCTAAGAAATGGATATCCTTAGGTTTACCTAAGGTTTAATACAAGAAACAAAGAAAAAATATTCATACCTAAGGCAAGACTGGCTAAAACACAAAAACAAGGACCAATTTTCATATTTGCTATGTATAATAAACTTCCTCTAGAAATTACCAGACTCCAACCTCTAGCTGACTTTAAAATCAAATTGAAGGAATACTTCTCTTGCAATCTATGTTATTCTTATAGGGTAGAATTTTTGAAGTTGCTTGAGGGAGTAAAAAGTACCATGAACTCTTCTGCTGACAGGTGAATATCAGTTATATTACCTAAGTTTTTAGCTTTAATTGAGAAGACAATTGGAATCCGATTGTAAATTACCGAGGGAATTATTACGAGTGTCTGCTACTTATCAACATGGCTTGTGATTTTTTAGGATTTATATGGAGACCAAATGTCTTAGCCTATTCAGAGACGCAATTGAGGTCTTGATTCGTCCCTTGCATGGCCACGTATACATATCCTTTACATTAAAATGACGATACAGTTGCAAATCATCTGCTTTGAGATGTTAACGATAAAAATGTTTCGGTGATATATTTATATTTTTTTAAATAGGAGTGGCGAAAGGACGCCTCCTTGTCAAACACCAGCAGTAAGTTCGCATCACCTTGATATTACATCATGAGAGCGAATGCACTGCTAGTGACTAAGTAAGTGTGAATCAAACCATTCTGTTACTAGAGGAGATACATTAAGAGAGCCAAGGACCCCCAGGATATTTTACGCAGTTGCTAAGGAATATCGAGATCCGAACTATTGCGTCCTATTGTTCATTTATGTACACCCAGTTTTCATAAGTGAAAAAGATACCAATAAATATAGTAATTTTTTGGCATTTTATAATTACAAAAGAAAAAAGAACACGTGGATTATATAGCAGCATCCTTCAGCCTGAAACTAGCAATGAAGGGGTTCAAAGTTACTATATGTTAACGACTTCACTCAAACTAATAAAACAATTTCTACACGAGCACATTAAGAGGAACGTAAAAAGTGAAAAGGCAAACTCTCGGTTTCCGTCCGGCACACATTGAAACGTTTTTTATTCGCATTAACTTTATATTTTTTTACTTACAGCGTTTTATTGTCAAGTGCTCGGTGAGCAATCATTGTGTTACGATTTACGATTCCGGGACCAGTCGTAAAGAGTGACTGCGGAGTTTACAGCAGCGACGTGTTTCGCTACTGTAAAAATTGTCTACATAAAAACACAAAGTTATAGTATGAGGCCACTATAAAGAGCAGTTTGTTGACTTCCTACTCACTTACTGTATGTAAAACATAAAAAAAGTTGAATGTTATTTAGGGGTGGGATTTGGGATATTGAAGTAAAACATTAATATTATATGATATAGTATATATAGTAATATTTGATACGTATATATATTATTTGTCATATAAAGCTTTGTACGCAACAAACGCTGTTTGTTAGTTTCAATTCGTTACAATTATAACCGAATGATTATACTAATGGATGAATAAACACTTTTACTTTTACTGTTTAACAACTTATTATTTAATCAACCGACAATCGTAAATATTAACTTGATTTTACTACATTATGACGTTCTTTACCGCTAGGGGAATTCAGAGGTGTCTGGAGTATTCGACGACGATTATTTATCCCAACTTGATAGGAGATGGCATATCACTGAATTTAAGGCACTAAAACATGCTGTTATTTGAGTTTACTTAAGATATTCTCTTTTTACGTGTCACGAAAATTATGTACTTACTTTTTGCCCTAAATATTGATAAAAAAAAAATATTTTTTAAAAGCTTATATATATTTCATGAATTCTGTTAATGTATTAACATGTAAACCTAACACGCTCCTCCACGCTTTGCTTCATTTAATGCAAGACTTTTGTAAATTTCTTAATGCCGATAGATGCCGATAAATATAAAAACAAAAAAAAAGTTCCGACAAGGGTACGAACTCTGAAATCTGATTTCTTAAATCTAGTGCTCTTATCCACTGCACCAATGATTCGATATCTGAAGTGAAAAATCTAGCGAAGGTGTACAAGGAAGTCGTATGACACGTGACGTATACACTTAGCGGCAATCTAAGGCCCACTTGCAGCATGATCGAGAAAAATCCTTAACCCTCGGGTTAACTAACCCAAGGGAAGAGTTAACTAACCCGACATTTCATTAGTCCTATTGCACCATGATAATATCGAAGCGGGTTAGTAAACCCGAGCTGAGCGATTATTTGACATTTGACATTTATTTAGAATGTTACCATAAAGTAAATAGTTGCAATAGTATAGTATATAATATAATGTAATTGGAAACAAAACAATTTAAGTCAAACTGGTAACATCACTTCGCTAACCCGAGTATAACTCGAGATGAGAGTCGGGTTAAATTCAGCTGACATTCTCTTAGGCCCACTTGCAGCATGATCGAGAAAAAAATCTTAACCCTCGGGTTAACTAACCCAAGGGAAGAGTTAACTAACCCGATATTTCATAAGTCCATAAGATAATATCGAAGCGGGTTAGTAATCCCGATTTAAGCGATTGTTTGACATTTGACACTTATTTAGAATGTTACCATAAAGTAGTTAATTACAACCAATGAGGTATAGTATCTATATAATGTCATTGGAAACAACACAATTTAAGTCAAACTGGTAACATTACTTCGCTAACCCGAGTTTAACTCGAGGTGAGAGTCGGGTTAAATTCTGATGACTTTCTCTTAGTTTAACCCTAGTTTAACTCGAGATTTTAATTGGTGCAAGATAGTTTTTTCTTAACCCTCTATTTTTTGACTTAGCCCGAGTTAAAGTCGAGTTAAGAACATGCTGCAAGTGGGCCTAAGAGAATGCGCTAAAATGCTACAACACAAGCTTTTTGGCATTTTAACCCATTGTAAGAATATACCGTTAGCGGCACTGTATATAGGTACATTTCCTGAAAAAGATACGTGGACTCCACTCAATGAGCCCTAGGCAAAATATCAATAGCCCTAGAAGGGTAAGGAATTCCATCGAATTTGTAATTCAGTATTCGATTTTGGGTTAACATTGTACTGAACATTTCAACATTTTAGGTCTGTAACTCATTCTGTATACGAGCTAGAGACCCGCGTGACATACGTCATACGGACACGGGACAGACGGATAGACGAATAGACAGACAGACGGAAAGACGGACAGCAGAGTGGCATTATAGAGCTCGGTTTTGCCTTTGGGTACAAAACACTAAAAAAACTTGTTTACACTGACACGTTGCGTCGTGGGTGTTTTAACTTTCCTTTTTGTACAGTTGACATTACATTAGATTAAATACAAATGTTTATGTGGCTTGGTATTGTAGTTAACAATACCAAGCCACATAAACAAAATGGTACTTGCAACAAACTTGTAAACTAAGTTAGTACTACATAAATGTAACGGAAATTACTAGCAGTTACTGCAACTGCAAACATTTCTGATTTTAGATACTTAGTTCCTATAGTACCTTCTAGCTTATATTATAAAAATAATGTTAGATTTTGCTTTTGTAAGCTATATTTATTTATGTGAGTAGAATAGTATTATATTATAATTAAAAACAATAATTTTCAATATATTATTTCATATAAGCTTGCTTAGCGTATATTGAAGCATATACCACATTTTCTAGATGTAGCTACTAAATATATTGTATTCCTTGAAAAAAAAATGGCCAAGTGCGAGTCAGAGTCGCGGACCTAGGGTTCCGTATTAAATTTAATCTTGTTATATTTTTTTGAATTTCTCAACCGTTTTATTTTTCCTGTAATTTTTACGTAAACACATATTACCATGATTTTTTTCACATTTTTTGGTCCACCAGTTTTGGAGATAAGGGGGGGAGACATACATATTTTTGAGTTTTTTTAAGATTTCTCGAAACTAGTGCCAGTAAATATAGTAAAAATATATATTTGAAAATGAATCGCCAAAATTTGTACGTAACAAAAACATAACAAAAAGGAAATGTTACACAAATGTAACAAAAAGGAACTATTGGGACTCGTTCATACATAAAAATAAAACTACATTTTATCTTTCCATTTATCTGGTTTATTTTTTTTATCCTCTCCTGGTATTTTCTTTGCCTTTCAGCTGCTGCCTTAGGCATTTGGCTGTAAAATAATGTTTAAATAGTGTTAACAATCAAACAAAAGTTAAACTGTGTTTCAAACGAATCTGACGACATTTCGCAAATGTCATACTTTGACAGCTGTAAAAAAATGTAAAAAACTGTCATTAGTCTGAATGTGTTTGCAATACCGTTCATTAGAGTCCAAACACGGGGAATCTAACATCATCCGTTCCGGAGATATCCAATCAAAGTTTTGCCAAAAAACCTGTCAAGTGTAAAAAAGTGTCAAATTTGAATACGGTACCGAAATCAGCAACACCAAATGCCTCTTGATACCGAGTTTTCGGACCACTTTTTAGCACCTGTCATACACGGTTTTACTATTTTAAATATTCAACAAAATCAACAATAAAAAAATGAGAATTTTTATTATGTGTGATTGGGTACAACTAAATAACCTGTTTTAGTAATTTACCATGTGACGTGTGATGTCATCACACTCATATTATTCTGAACGCACCTTTAGCCTTCCTTTTTGTTAAAAAAAAAATGTGACAAAGTACAACATAAATACTCACGCTCATAATTTCAAAATAATTTACACACTGTGGATAAATTTTAATGAAAATTTGACTAACTACAACGTAAACAGACTGAAATTCAGATGACGTGTGTATGAATAAGTTTGTGAATTCTTACCTTCTACTGGGTATGGCGGGTGTCAAAGAATCATTAAAAAGTCTTTATTGCCGCGCGTTGACGTTGTCTTCGACCATGAGAACAAACAAAATGGCAGAGATGTGACACTAACGCTACTTCTACGGAAACTCTTAAACTCTTGTTTGCGGTGTTGCGAGTAAAATAATTCATTATTTTACCACATTTTATAGAAAAAAAATGCTACAAAGAAAAATACGTTTTTAATAAGTTCGTATTTTACAATACAATACAATGAAATACAATGAAATTGCGAAATTGGTTATTCTTCTATATGTATAAACACAAAATTTCAACGTAAAGTGCTTATATTTTATTTTTTTTAGTATGTTTAGGTGGAACTAAGCTAAATGGACAAAAAATGTACAAATTTTGGCGTTTTCAGCCACCTATAATTTGATACCCATATTGTATTTTTGTAAAATATTTTTTTTACTTATTTTACTTACGGGCATAAACGAAAAAACGGTCATTTTTAACTCGGATAGCCAGGCAGCACTTTACAGTGAATAAATCGGCTTTGATAAGAGAGTGTAAAAATACGCTTAATAAGCTAGGTGAAAAAACTGAAATAATAGTAGCCTCGGTCCCAGGGCATGCAGGCATTGAAGGTAACGAAAAAGCAGACGAATTAGAAGGTGCAGAGGACAGGTTCATAGGACCTGAACCTAGGCTGCCTATTTCTGCAAACGTCACTAACAAGGTAATAAGCCGCCTGGCTTCAGAAGAATCAGCAGATGTATGGAGGAACATTGAGGGCTGCCGACAGTCGAAGATGTTTTTCTCGACTATGGTCTACAAAAAAGTAAGGAATATTCTTAACCTAAGCAGAGACAGCCTACGCATTTTGGTAGGTATTCTAACTGGCCACTGCAAGCTAAACAGACATCTGTCAATAATGGAGGTACAGGAGGATTCCTCGTGTCCGCATTGCGGTGAAGAGGAAACGACTAAACATTACTTAGGAGAATGCTTCATATATTCTAGCCTAAGATGGGAGATACTTGGTGATGACAAGGAGGAAGATCTCAAGTATCTTGAGTACTCAGATATACTAAGATTTATTAAAAGAAGCGGAAGATTTGAGGAGGGAACGCTCCTGGGACAATAGGATACCAAAGCTCGAGCAATGGGTATTGGATGGAATAGCTCCAAATAATAGTAAGCCGATTATCTGCCTGTCCCACCTCAACATCATCATCATCATCAAGTTTATTGTAATTATCACGTAAATTCTTTACAAGTTCTATTGTTAAAACTTTAGGAAGAGCGGTCACAGCGGTTTGTGTAAACTTAACAGGATGAGACCAACATATGTACTACTTAAGACTTGTGTTTCTGAATAAATATTTTTGTATTTTTACACGACTGCCCAAAAAAAAGGAGTGTTATGTGTTCAGGGTTCATGTGGGTATTTTTCTTAATTCCACCATAACTATTTAACGCTTGAACCGATTTCGAAGTGTGTGGTATCGTTAGAATCCTTATAGCCTCCTGAGTGGAATAGGCTATAAATATATACAGGGTGTAAAACACAACAGCCATAAAATATAAAAAATATAAATTGAATGTTGCTATTAACCTAAACTGCCGTATGGATTTTGATAAAAGAGGTCTCAAACAATTCATGATAATCTGAAGAGTGTCATGCGCTATATACAGAGGTGTAAAAAACCCCATAAAAACAAAAAAATAATAAAAATATCTATTGAACACACTAGACGGCGCTGCGTGTATTTAACATCGCGCTACCGACATAAACAAAATAAAAACACCAGCCATAACACTAGATGGCGCTGCCTGTAATGTACATCATCCATCAGCCAATAATTCGTCCACTGCTGGACATAAGCCTTTCCAGGACTTTGCCACTCCCGGCGGTCATCCTGGAAGAATTGCCCATACTCATACACGCTGGGCAGGCGGGTTGCTGAGCGTGGTGCCGGAACCCTCGCACCAGTGACGCCGCTGCCCATCACCAGTCTGTTTCATATAAGGCCCGGCTATTAGGGATGGATATACCGCCATCCATCGGTCCCAGGCTTGGTGGGCCTCCTGGTTTTTTGTTGCCTGTGAGCTGTTCTCTTACTCTCCCCCAAATTACTTCGAGGGGGTCTCCAAGTAAGATGGTGGCACCTCCACAATCTAGCCCGGCATCAACTCTACCACTTTATAAAAGTAATGTACATCGCGCTATCGAAATTTTATTGCAGCATCTATACATAAAGGAGCTCCAAAGGCGGCCAGCCCTTACAGCTCTGAGAACTGTATGCTGTACTAAACTAATTTGGTTTTTCGTCATCTGTCAAAGTCGAGTCGAGTTTATTCGGTTTGTTTACTGTAGTAGCTGCAAGACTGATTGGGGGTGCCACATTACACTCCCCTTTTGCCCTACCTATTGAAAAAGGCAGAGTAGAAACAATGCGTCTTTTGACCGGTGAACGCCTACAGAGGGAAAGACAAAAGTGGAGGAACATAGAATGGCTCATCGTTGATGAAATTTCTATGGTTCCCTACACGACTCTCAGAAATATACACCTCAGGCTGCAGAAAATGAAAATAAATGAGGCCTACTTTGGTGGTGTCAACATTTTATTATTCGGCGACCTTATGCAGCTACCACCAGTAGCTTAATCTGCTGGCGGTACCTATTGTTTCAAACAACCAATACATCTCAGTGCTGAAGTGAAGTGGCGTTGTTCAGCCTCTGCGAGCTATCGTAAAATATGAGACAGGCCAATACAAAGGTACCACCTTTGTGGATATTCTAAATAGCCTACGGGTCGGTGAGCTCACGATGCAACAACTTCATGTATTAGATCAGCGGCGAATTCCACTCATAGGTCCTTTCGCTGATGGAGACTGCGTGCGGATTTTCAGCATTAGAATCTTCGTCAATACGCGGATATAGAATGCTAGTTGCCAGACCATCTAATCACCAAAAGGCCTACATCAAAAATTATTAAATAAAAATAAATAATAAAAAATATTAAAAAACATGTCGGGGGACATGCAAAACTACAAGTATCCAATGTAGAGCTGTCCCTTGACTGCGTTGAAAACCTAATTAAATCTCTATATTTCTGTATCTTGCCGTAATGATGAAAAAATAAGTTTCTGCGTAAAAGAATTTTACTTATGTCTCAGGAAGAAACCAGTGCTCGTGTGGTGCCGTTACTAAAATATCTTAAATTTTACTTTTTAGTGCATTTTGAAATTATGGCAGGCGTGTTTTTTAATATCTTTTATTATTTATTTTTATAAACTACAACAAATATGATACAAAATTGACTAATGCGTTATTTATTATATGCGGCCCTCGCTGATCCTCTGGTAACATGTGTGGCCCTCCTATATCATAAGGTTGCCGACCCCTGCCCTACAGGATTTAATTGACGCCACTGACATTCATGCTAAAATAATAGGTCATTACCTATGAAATTGCCAAAATTTTCTTACAGATTCATGAGTTCATAATTTCTGTAGTTCAATAGCTATTTCCATTGTTGGTTTTTGTTTGAAAGTTGATTTCAAGGTTTTACATCTACTTATTTGTGTTTTGTATATATATAATATGTTCTAGATTCTAGACAATGAACCCAAACGCAAAACTTATTATTGTTTTTTTGTTTTTGAATAAAAAGTATTAACATAAATGTGATTTATGGCATAACGCGACGGTAATTCAATTTCAATTAAGCTTTTCCAGGAAAGTTGTGACATGTTATGTTTTACGTTGTAAAGCGTGTTTATTTATAGTTGTTGTGCAGGATCATTTCAACCACCAAGTAATCCATAAAATATCACAACTTTGCTAAAAAAGAACTACTGTCGCGTCATCCCAAATATTAAATTTATTTATTACTTAGATATTATTCAACAATAAGAAAAACAATCATAAATTGTACGTTTGGGAACGAAATCCGTCGCAACTACCTTAATAGGGCTCCGTTTACCCCTTCGGGTACGGAATCCTAAAAACAGATTCATCAAGTAAACTAAAATTGTGCATTGTTACAGAACCTTGGAAAAATCCTTGATGGATAGTGAGCGTATCGCCGTACTTCGGACACGCTTTTTAGGGCAAGCAGGTTTCTTTACGATGTTTTCCTTCACCGTTCAGCAAGTAATAAGAAAGAACAAATACTATGCACATAAATTCCGAAAAACTCATTGCTTTGGGCACAAATACACGCTTTTTCAAAGATCGTATAGGTCCCGGCAGTAAATAATACACATCGTATTGTAGCGTCATTTCTGTCGCACTAAGCACTAACAGTCAGATGACAGAGATGGCGCTGTACGAAGGCGAAGATAGCCGATGTGCATTATTTACTGCCGGGTACTGTAGTACGTTTATAGCACAGTTATTCGTTGCATATTCGTAAGATGGGATACTGAGGCGTTAATAGTACATTAAATAAAACATGTCCATCTATAATTATAAAAAAATATATACAAGGTGACTTCTTGATCATCGTCCAAATTCATACTGGAGGCTTGATAAGTGTTCAGTATCTTGGATCAATACTAATTTTTGTGAAATTTGTAAAATGAAATTTCGGCTTCCCATAGAAATTCACTTCCAGTTCCGAGTGAATCACTATGGGGAGTTGAAATTTCATTTTACGAATTTTACAAAAATTGTTATTGATCCATGATACTGATCACTTACCAAGCCACCAGTATGAATTTGGACGATGATCAAAAAGTCACCTTGTATATATTATTAACATTTCATGTCGCGAAATCCCCGAAATCACAGTCACTCGTTCTAGATGGGTGAGCTCTATCGCCATACTTCGGACAAAAATATGGACCCCCAGTCTAACGTGCCTTCCGAAACATACCTATAGATCACAATAAACATGTTTCTACGAGATTTGAACCCATAACGTAAGTTAAAGGTTGTTATACAAGTAAGATCGCAATCTAGGTTAGCGGAACTTCCTTCGTAATAACTTCTAAGCATTTTCCTGAGAATTTGAAACTTCATTTATCTGTACGAGGCATGGCAATTCTCTTTTCATCTTCAAGTAGAACATAGCACCTTCATAGCTGCCGGTTAAGCTTAACACAACACAAATAAGGCTTAACTTGGTGTCGAGCTTTCTGTTTATGTTTACTCGAACCAGTTAGAAAATAAAAAGTATGTTTTCCTTAAACAGAGCCACCGCGGCCCGTTTTGGTATTGGTAAAATTTACTGCGTTGGTGCGCTCTTCCGAAAAACCACTGAAACATGAATGTCACGACCTACCGCGTACCTAGATCACGACGGCATTAGGCCTCTAGGTTTTGAAATTGCATTTAATTGTAAGAGTAGGTAATTAATAATTAAGATTGAATAAACAAATTATTCGATCAGCATTTTATTTAAATATAAAATGTTATGAAGTATGTAATAAATACATTTTTACGATAAAAAAGAGGAACGAAGTCGTGTTGGAGATGAAATATTTTGTGTAAAGAGTGATTGAATAGACCAAAACAGACATTTTTGTTATTCTTTCATATCTTGTCTATGAATATTTGTTTAAACGCGAATTACGCTAAAATCAAAAAACGGAATTTGACATAATTTTTCACTGTTCGTAGGTAGACTCTGTCTTAAAAATTATCGAGGTAAAATAAATTTGTAGAGATTAATTAATTAATGTTAATCGGTTAATCAGCTGGTTTATTTACTTTTGTTTACACGGGTACGCTGAGGGCGGCCGGCGCTGCGCGCAAAAACTATTCACACATTAAATAAAGTGGCAACTTGGTTGATGACGTAACTCGTGAAAGTTTCGGAAGAGCAGCCACGTTTTGTTTGTCTATGGTTTGGGTAAGAAGATTCATTCATTACTTATTCTACGTCATGCGCCTTGTCTGAGCGCACTCGCTCCTCTGCTCCTCTCGCCATTTCATTATCACATTTAAACACCCAGATTTGGAATATGTAGGAGTATGTTCGAGAATATTCCACTAGGAGAGTGTAGTTCATTTGTCTGTGTTCCGGTTCTTGATCATATTTTCCACATTGTGTTTTTATATGCATTGTTATTGCATATGAACGAGTAACTTTTTTCATTGATAACATTAATGAGGTTTCACTAAGAAACATAAAGTACATATACAAACGTATCGTCAGAGGGGGTGTCAGGGGTGTTGGGCATGGACTGCCAATAGAAATAGGGCATAAATAATTGAATTACAGTGATTTCTTCCAGCTAAACTGTGGGTGGTGAGGAAATTATTAATGTACGAAAAGTAAAAGGGTGACAAAAAATAATGGTTTTAAAAATCTTGTCAATAAAGTAAAAAGTAAAAAATTGTAAACTTTATTATTTACCTACATTATTAAATAACAAATAAAACTATGCCAAATAAATTTTTATGTCGGAATTTTAAGATGAGTCACATACATACATTATACTCACACGCCTGTCTCTCAGAAGGGTAGACATAGCCTCTAGATTTCCATCTGCTGCGATCCTGACACAACTATTTCGCTTTTTCCACATCCATTGTCAAAATCCTCACTTTTTAAAGTTATTCATCTGCTCTTCAAAAGAAGTCCAAAGTTAAATAAATTGGTATAACCATTTTGGAACCATTATCTAGATTTTGGACTATCAGAAATGCGATTGGAGAAATTTCACTCGATAAAAATAACTATTGAAATGAGGTCTAAATGTACACCTTTTTTTGATATTCTGACAAATTGGGATAGCGTACAGACTTTAGGAAATTTATTTAGAATATTAAAACCGGTTTGGAAATTTTAATAGAAATTTTAATAGCAATTTTAGTTAATTTTGAATTAATTTATTAAACCAACTTTTTCTCAATTTTCCCCGATTCCGTCCTTCTCCCATTGCGGGTCTTTCCGCCTAAAATAACGGCATAGTTACATTTTACTATGGTAACGGGGACCTTTGCACGGACGATATATCACCTTAAATAAGCTCTTCTATTGCGGGTACTTTTTACTTTGTTTTTTTTCAGTATTGTCGCTAATGGCCTCTTTTTTTCGTCAATATTTACGATTTGGAAACCGCTTCGAGGAATAGCTTTTCTTAACCGTTTCTGGTATACAGATATTAAAATAAGCTCGCATATCCTTTATTAAATGAAAACAAGCGATATCTTTCATTCGACTTTCAGTGACGTCATCATCACACAATACATATTTCAATCTTACAAGGATTCGACCATTCAAGCTAATATGATAACGAAAATATGTATTCTTGAAATTACATATCTGTGATCTATGTATTCCAATAAGAAGCCAAAAATTGCACATTGAAGAAAAAAAAAACCGGCCAAGTGCGAGTCAGACTCGCGTACCTAGGGTTCCGTATTGTGGATGATAAATTTAATTTTGTTATTTTTTTCGTGAATTTCGAAACCGTTTTATTTTTCCTGTAATCTTTACGTAAACACATATTATCAAGATTTTTTTCATATTTTTCGGTCTACCAGTTTCGGAGATAAGAGGGGGGGGGGACATACATATTTTTGGGGTTTTTTAAAAGATTTCTCGAAACCTTGTACCAGTAAATATAGTAAAAGTATACATTTTACAATCAACTTTTTAATACCTACAATTTGATTCCCATATTGTATTTTTAGGCAAATATTTTTTATTTTTCTCACTTTTGTTTTGGAAATATTTTGAAAAATTTCAAATTTTTCATATTTTTTACACCGTTATATTTGGGCAAATTAATGCTATTTTTGTGCCAAATTTTGTGTATTTATTTTGTAATTTTGTATCTTTAACGGTGCTAAAGTTATGAGGCTGTGACATACGGACGGACGGACAACGGAGTCTCACCATAAGGTTCCTTTTGTACCTTTTAGGTACTACGGAACCCTAAAATCGGCCGAAATTGGTCGGCATACGTCCTTCTAGGGCATGCCGTGAGCAAAGTCTACCAATTGAGTTTCGAATGCGATCTCTAATTAAATACACTTGTACTTATCTACTGCTTTATTATTTCTATTTACTGGTTCCGCTATAATAGCATTTTCAAAGGTTTTAACGGGACACCCGACGCTAGAGCATCAACAAAACCAGGTTCAAAGGGTTCATTGGAAGAAATTAGGTCTCTCCTCATATCGAAGAAAATATATTTGATTTATCGATCTTTTTGTTTTCCACCCTCTTTTTTTTGGTTTTCAAACGTTCGTTTCAAAAACGCGGTTAAGAGATTAACTTATTTTTTTTTTATAAAATAGGCAATATAAATATGAAGGGATGATACCTAAATTCAATATTAGCTAAAAATTTCGCTGCGTGATCACTAGTATTACGCGTCCAAGAACAAGAGGCCAAAGAGCCAACATATAATCGCCTCTATGAAAAGCAAATGAGGTCTTTGCCATTAGACTTATTGCGCTGGACGGGAAAAACAAAAGGTTGCTAGGGTATGCCATCTTCTTAATGGTATTGCTGTTAGATAGTTTCTGTTTAAAATTAAAAATATATATATTGCCTTTATCAGGTTGTTTTTTTTGTTTTTTATATATAATTATATAGGTAAATACACATAAAAGAAACACAATTATTGTAGCATAACATAATATAGTCCAAGATATATTACGAGTATGTTCTGTTTAAAATGCAACTTAATTTCTTGTGAAATTCCACTAAGTAAAATAAAATTTTAATAAAATAACGTACCCTAAAACCATAAATCTAACCTTAAAATGTTTTGGATTTTTTTAACAACAAAATAAGATAATTAAAAAAATAGCTATTCCGATATTTGTGTACCCCTTTTCCTGTCTCATTTAGGGTTGTGGTTAGGGTTTTGTAAATTGTGCTAAATGCCGTACGTACCAAAAAGCCCCATCAGTATAATTGTTGATTTTAACTAGATCTATAGCACAAAATGCAATTTGACTTATATAGTGTATTAAAATACATATAAGTAGATTTTCAACAATCTGTTGTTAAAGATTTCTGTTACTCACTTCATAAACTTTTGATGTACAGACGGCTGCAGTTCAAGCTCCCTATTTGTTAACGATTATAACCGCTATGACTGCAGTCTACCTATGTCAGCTGGCATGAGTACATGGGAGAGTAAAACGCTTTGTTCAAACAGCACTTTTCCCACTATTATTTGAAAAACTCATTACAGCCCAGCGAAATGCATTGTAACCTCCAAAATAACCGAGTGGCATTGAAAAATACCGTAATTTTGCCAGAAAAATGTTATTGCCATTAATAATATTTTCATAAACTAATATTTTTTACTTGACTAATCCTAAATAGTCCCTCAGATTCTTAATAGCCCCCTGTACCGGGCCGGGTATAAACATATATTTTCAATGACATTTTTGTCTGTTTTAGCGCCAAAAGTTTGAGCACTTTCGTTTTTTTTTAGTTGAGTGTATTATATTTTGTTCCAAATAGTCTCTGTCCTAAATAGCGCAAAAACTATCAGCCTGTTACATTTATACAGACGGACGAATGGACGGATGGACAAAAAAGTTTCAACCCTAGTGGTTCCTTAAGCCCTAAAAGTCCATTTCGATTAAATACCCTTACTTCTATAACGATTCCGGGTTAAAAGTTTTATTCGCGTCATATCTTATTGATCCCCTATGTACTTAGGGATTTGGATACAAAGTTTATTCAGCCAGTTTATTGAGTCAGACAGACCAGTTGCGAACCAGGTAAGCACGGGTAGAATTTTTAATAAAAGCGTTGCGGGACATAGTCTAAAATTTGCGATCGGAGATCCAATGTAAAGTATTTGGAGTATTGGATCCATATACGCAGAAATAACTATCTCTGAGTTATTTAAATTAAAATGAAGTTTGGCTACTTTTAATTGCTTGCCTTTTCAATTAAAATATAATATTTATGAATAGAAAGTTGTTCGTATCGCTTACTTAGGTTATACTCCAACTGTTGGAGTTCATAGGATCTTATTTTCTGATGTGGAAGATGGGTGGGCAGATTCTGGGTCGTAAAGAAGTTTATCGTTCAATCCATTTACATGTATAATCAGCAAAATGAGATTAGTAACCAGTTTCAGCATTAACAATTCGATCTTCATTTTACCTATTGAAATTGCTTTTTCCATCATAGCCATTGATGTCAAGAATAAATAAAACAATATGCAGAGGTGCAGTGTGTAAACTTAATAATGAAATTCTTTTAAGGGGTCATTTTTCATAATGAGGGAAACACGAAAAAAAATTGAGCTTAAATCTATTTCCTTATACTTATTTTATAGATTAAAATACTGTGGAAAAAGTTGAACGTATAAAACAGGTAATAAAAAATAAAAAATAAGGTATCGGTGAATTATTTCACATTCTTCATTCGTCTACCTTTTACTCACATTAATCAATTAAGTCATACATAACACTATCTAATATCTTACACATTCAATATCCATCAGGATTATGTCATAACATAACCTTAGACTTAGGATATACTGGCGTATAGACGAACATAGCGTGCGAAAGAGAAGAAAATCCCTTATTGGAATATAGCAAGAGTGAAAAGGAAAGCGAATCAAGTGGAGCTGTAACCACTTTTGAATGACAAATCATCACAAGTCGGCACGCAAGGAATGAGCTCTTTAGATTTTTGGATTTACTTGTGTTTTTTCGTGTCTATTCTTAGTTACTACAAGGCTTCAACAATGGCTAATTGTTCTGTGAGTGGCTGTGTGTTTAATCAAAGAAATAATCCTGGTAATTGCACAATTGGTAATAACGTTGTCATTGCTATGACACATTTATTTTTTGGTTTAATTTATGTTATATTTTGTTTAAAATACGAAATAATTTCAATCGCATTGTGAATTTTTATTTTCTGCATGGAAAACAGTCACGTTGTTCATAGTTTGCATGATTTTGAAAAAGAAAAAGGTTAACTTTAATGCTTTCTAGTAATTTCACAACGCCAGCCATATTTATTCACTAAAGTAAAAATAAAATAACGAAAAATAACATTTTGATATAACAAAGCAAAATTAAATAACATATTGTATATAATTTCAAATATGCGTTTTTATATATGAGTATAACTTTTATTTCTAAAGCGACGAACCATCAAACACCTTATTTTTTTATTTTTTATTTAAAACTTCTTGAACAATTTTACTTACGAAAGGCCCGTCTCGCAAACAGCACTATTACTTAACCTAAAGTTTCACGATAATGTACCAATCGCACTATGTTTTGCATTTTACCTGACTTCAACATTACTTACTATTTTTTAAGAATACGACACTTACTTATCTAGCCATTTTGAAACCTGCTGTAATGACAGGGAATGGCGCCATTATAAATAAGTAATTTAAACCCACCATTAGTGTTTCTGCATACAAAATACTTAAACAGAAACATTTTAAGACAAGAAAGTCCTGGAAAGGCATTATTCATGTCCATCAAAAAGGTTTTAAGTTGTCAAAGAGTTACATCCAAGACTAATGTAGAACCTATCAGTTGTCTTGTATGGTCATATTAACGACAAATTAAGGTTGTGAAGGTTATATTTGGGTTTTGAGTAAATAGTTAGAAAGGTTATAGATATGAGCCACAGGTTTTGCTGTAGTTCTCAGAAAGGTTCTACAACGTGGGCCCTTTTTGCACTCAGGAGGTCAATATAAGGTTAATATAAAGTAATTGAGCCTACAAAGACTTATGAGCAGATTTTCATACAAAGGTATTAGAACCATTTCAGTACCTTTCTAAAACCTTAAAAGTTACTTGGGATTGCATGCACACATTTTTACATAATTTGAAATTTAATGACTTTATTATAATTATTTTATTATTTTGTTTTAATCAATTTAATTTTTATGTTTTTTTTTTGTTTATTATTATTATTATTATTATTATTATGTAGGTACACTTTTCTGTCACGGGCCCATAGGGACCCGGTCATTTGAAAGGCATTCATGGGGCCGAAGCCAACATTGAAGAGGCCTTTGGTACCATTTAATCTAAATGTGAGATGGCTGCATCCATGGAGGCCTCTCCTTCAATGTATCACTGAGATACACTAACGGACAGTCCCCCACAGTTGCCAAACTATTGCCAGGGAGGAAGTGACTTGGAGTGGGCTATGAGGATGGGATGCTAAATAGGCCGGATAACAGGGCTATGGAGTGAGATAACGGACATCTGCCTCGATAATCTCTCACAAATTTAAGTATGGCAGATGGTGACTTGCTGCTTGATAACTATCTAACAGGATAGCCTTTGTGGGCCCCCTATCTAGCCACCATGGGGTGGCCAGGTGGCAACACTATACAAGCAGCTAAGGTTGTCGAGAGGTGAGTCTGCGGGGCGCAAGATCCTTATACAGTCAAGTGCCCCCGGCGTTATGACATTTTACACTTCCAACCTGGAGCATAGGTTCCGCTCTTGCATCTCCACTCCGGCCAGCTGGTTCCAGGCTGGAACCAGGTTCTGAAATAAATGATTTTTATTTATTTATATTTAATTTTAATTTATTACAATAACAATAACAATTTCATTTAATATTTACATAACATGAATTTAAAATTCCCCACTTTTAGGCAACATTTTTTTCGATTGGTATCTACTAGAACAGATAAATAAACGATTACCCTCACTACAAAAATGTGTTAGTGTCATTGATCGCACTGGCTGATATAAACTATTTATTGTGTAATTAAGATCTTATATTAATTCCTTTGATAATGCCATAAAGGCGAAACCGGTCAGGAAATATTAAATAAGTTTGTGGGATAGTACAAGTTAGCGATGTAACGATACCGATACCGATATATCATCCGATATAATCGGCATCACCAATTTAAATACAGCCGATATTACAGTTTCAAAAGCGCGCGAAAAGAACGATTATCTGCTAGTAATTTGAATAAACTTTGTTTGCTTAACAAAAATCTTCCTAAAGTGAACTTATATTATTAATATTGATTTACTTTTGATTTGATTGCTTGATAAATACGTAAAATAAATGTTTTCTTTGATAATGATTTGCCATTTTTCATTATACTTAATTAAAATTTTTGTCACACTTTACAAAATCGAGTGTCTATTTATTCTATTTAACATAAGTAAGTTTTATGCATATGAAGTACATCATTCTTTATTTATTTGGTGTATTAACTAATCAGCCATCGATATCGGTATCGGTATCGCCGATTATTTACTTCGATAATCGGTATCGGTATCGTATCGGCAAATTCATGTATTGTTACATCCCTAGTACAAGTGATTTTCTGTTCATTATGTCACAGATAATAATATAATACTAGTACAGACACCACATCCCATACATCAAAAAGATTCGCTGCGAATACTTGCAGTGAGTAGATGGCGTTTGTAGTTTGCACTTACGGATGACAGATGGCATTGCCTTCTTTGTATCCCAACCCCGACAAAATTGTGGTATGACATTCGGGACGACGACGTTCGTACTGGTTTAGTCAGATAGTTTTAAAAATAAATCTAGATGTCGTTGTCGCATTCGCTGTCAAAATGAACCCTTCAACAAAACTATTGCATTACTAAGATTCCACGTACGCTTGGCCCGGGGCGGCGCGCGGCGCGACGGTAACTCAAAGACACACGTAGCAAGATATATTATATAGCTACGTAAATTTGTATTGTATTGTGGTTTTTGGAACGGAGAAGATTTGAGAACATAAATTACTTGAGTTTTACTAGTTACTACATATCTCCACTTGCTACGATCCTGACGTAATTCTTTTACTTCCTCAATATTCATCAAACGAGTCATACCTACAAACCCTCTTATTCCGAGTGCTCTTTATTGGCCCTTTTATTTGCTCTCAACTTTTATCAATATAATATTACACCATAATGTTTTTTTTGTTCTAGAGTTCCATACTTAACATTAGAACAGATAATATGCAAATAATTTATCGTGTATTATTCAATTTATGTATGAACATAACTATAGACCGAGTGGACATCGTCGGTAACCCTACCTCATCGATACGCTCACTGTGGAAACAGACAAAAAGTAGAAGGTTATGTTCAGTTATGAAAATGTGCGCACAATTTCTGAAGAAACAATGACAATTACGATTCACGAAATGGAGACTTCCATTCGACAACTTATTTTTATATTTAAATATCCGGATTCTTATTCAGGAAATTATATTAGTATATTGGGCACGAATATAATTAAAACTACGAAATAGACATATCCTTTTATTTTTAGCAAATTATCCATTTATTTTTATTCAGAGTTCGCAAAATACCATAACTTCTTAAATATTGATTTTATGAAAAATTTGTGAATGTCAAATTTGTAGAGCATTTAATTTTATATAACTTTGTTTATGCTCTTAAGTTGATAATAAATGAGATGCTGTTTGTTTTATTTAATTTAAAAAATATCGATCGCACGATTAAATGATACTTACTAAATTTGTTGTAAATCAAATTTACAACAACGTAACTCCTTACAATTTTGTGGAAAACTTAACAAAATGGCTACGGAAGTAACATACCTTTTCGAAGATTTAAATATATTTGTGCCCTATATACTAAAATAATATACCGGATATTAAAAAATGTTGTCGTCTCCATATCATAACTATTTTTTATAAAGTTTAGATAAATATACTATACCTATTTTTAACTCTCAATACCTAATAACCCTTTATAATCTAAAGACTGCTTAAAAACCTAGGAGATCATATTTAAGATACTACCATTCGGCCGAATACATGTATTTGTGTTTATTATAAAAATATCTTTATGCAATCTTTACAGGTGGCTTTTTCAAATGATACCTCACATGATTATATTAATTAAAACTTAATTTTTGTTTCACTAATCAAATTTTTTTTTTCACATTTTCATCGACACCTAATTCCAAATTTCCAATTCCTATTTTACATAAAAATTAAGAAAAACCTTTGTGTCAGACAGACGGACGAACACGAGAAAGATTTGATAAAGGTTCTTTTTTTCCTTTTAAGGTAAGGCACCTTAACAACTGGTCACGTACGAATAGGACTCGTGGCCTGAGGGTTCCGTACATACCGTTTAAAACACAAACTAATTCCATGTGCAGCTTATTAATGACCAACTGAATTTGTCACTTACAATCCATGAAAATCAATTCATCCAAACGGTCTTATTAAGTTTATTTATTTATGTATTTCATGGAAAAGAAGTTGGTCTAATTACATCTTAATGCATAGGTAACTTTAAAAGCGTTAACTTATACGTGTGCTATAAGACCTACTTGTGAACGGAAATTCAAGTTTCTAAGTCAACTGAAAATGCTTTTTAGGTTTTCATGGTTAGCCAATTTGTATGAAACTGATTACCTAAGGGGATAACATACAAAAAGCCATACAGGCTTTTTTTGATTTTGCTAAAAGCATGATTATCAGTCGGATAGAACAGCACTATTGGGCCGTAGACATTTGGAGGAGGTATCAGTTTCAACCTCAATTTTGAAGTTAAATCAGTTTTGTCGCACGCATATCGCGTAAATATAAATTATTGAGATATTTATAAGTAATAATGTTACTTATATATGTTATTGGTAGTTCTTAATTGAACTATAGATGGCAGTGAAGTAGTTATATTATTTTGGTTTTAATTGTACAAAAATGTTATCAAATAATTTTAAGGATTTAAAAAAATAAATTTTGAGATAATAAGATTTTGAGATGTGCTTAAAATTAACTTATACACGTAGTGCCATCTGTTGACCCAGAAAAGAAATAAAAGTACTAACTAGGCGTTGAGACCCCATGATTATGTATTGCAAGTCCACCAAGTGCCAACAATCAACAGTGTAAACAAAACATTCATATACAAATTTATTTTATTAAAAATATTTTGAGCGGACATTTAATAAAAAAATCAAACATTTGTGTCTGTTACTTTATATAATCGCAATTTAGGTATAAACTCCTGAACTAAGTTGGATAGAGTTTTGACCATTTTGTAGTTAAATGCTATGTTATTTTTTTATCAATAGATGGCACTACGTGTTTCTACATGACGGTATACCTTTCACCGTTTGTCATTTATTTCATACGATGAACAACTAGTTGAGTTGACGCCGAGTTACTTACTAGAAGTACATCGCGAATGAGATCACGGTTAAAAATAGTGATGAATTAAAAAATTATTTGCCACTGTGGCAGAATGTAAGTGATATTGTCTATGGTTCTGGTCTACATAGTCTATGTTCAAAACCAAATGTCATTCTGCTAAACAGTTCAAGTTATTATTTAATCTTTTATTTAACTTAAACAGCCACTCCTCGGCAAAGATCAAATTTTCGCATTCGTATTTCCGGTTCCGATTTATTTAAAATGTTCTAAAAGGACATTGACTCTTATTTTTTGAAAAGTGATTTGTATGCGCTTTAAATTTATTTATCTTAAAGGCCAATTCGGGTTAATCATAAAATTATTTGACAGTAAGATAGAGTCAGAACTTTTGCACGCGTGAAAAAGAGACGGCATTAGAACAGAATCATAATAATATGATTCATGCGAAAGTAATCTATGCCAAGATCTATAAGTAATCTATGTGTCTGTATTTTGTTAACTTTAAATTCAACCCAACTAACTAAACTGAGAAATACAAGAGCCTTAAATAGTAAAGCTTTAAGTATTGAAGCAACACGAACTGGCTTTATATCCAGATATATCCCCGCTATACCTCCGCTGTATGTCCATTTGGGCACAAATTACGCGGCATTCGTTAATACAAGAGGGTTAAAAGCGAATTATACACACTGAGGGGCTTAAAAAGCGATACAAGAGCGATTTATACGTCATTTGGCGTACAATAACTACCTTGAATTTCTATTTGCGATTTCGTCCATACAAGAGGGTTACTATAGCGATTTATGAATTTCATTGATAAAGTGCGTACGGAACACTCAGGGCACGAGTCCTACTTGCACTTGACCGTCTTTTTATTTACTTCTTATGATATTGTGCCAAAAAATGGCAGACATGTGCTGTCCGTGGTTTTAGGTTATAAAACCAGGAAGTAATACTCCATATTTCTACTCTTGAAGCTGGTTAAAACACCATTAGGTAACTGTAATCGCTGATACACGGCGATGTCACGTAAAATAGAGATATAAATCGCTCTTGTGTCACTAGTATAAAATGGCAAATTCTTACTGTATTATTAATCGGAGTTAGTAATATCAGATATACGGCTGCCGTACATTGGCGTTATGATTACACCTTTTTATCCGTTCAATACGTAAAAATGATTTCTGTAACTCCTTTATATTTCCTAAGCATACCATTACTGTTTATTGGAGTTGTAAATCGCTAAAATAGCATTTACTAACTTTTTTCTGCAGCTCAAAGCTTCAAAAATTGCTGAGAGCATTAGCACATTTCTATGTCTTCAAGTAAATTTCACCGCTTTTATAACCCTCTTTTGCGTCCAATAGGATTTACAGAAGCAAATAAAGCAGCTTGTGTGTTAGTTGGGATGGATTCCACAAATTAGTGGTTAGATAAAGATTAAATTTTACAGGCTCGAAGGATTCAGTTTGGGTAACAAGGATTATATACAACTTGTGGGTCACCGCCGGTCCCAAGCGGGTTGTGAAACTTTAGTTTGTGATCATAATTTCAATTTAAAAGTTGCCCAACTTGGCTTGTTTATATAACATCTAAACGGATGCGCTGGGGGATATGAAAGAAAATATTATGTAGGGTACAGAAATACCAGCTTACCTTATTTTACTCTTGGGTTTAATTTTATTTTTCTTATTTAATACTGTCTAGGTGGTTGAGTTGTATTATGTATGTCTGACCTAGAGATGAGACAAACAAAGTTCCATAACATTTTGTGGATCTTTCATTACATACAGTACATATTTACGTGTTTTTTTAGATTAAGGTGACATTTATTTACGTATATACGTAAATACCTACCCCGAAAGTTCACATCCGGAGGTAATTTTTTATAATATTTTAAACAAGGTGACATTAATTTATACAGCCAAATTCATACTGGAGACTCGGTAAATTACTATTTCCGTGTCCTCTACAAACACAAGCCCAGCTCCGAGTAAGGATGCCAGATGGCCAGATGGCATCCCTACTATTTCACAATTTGTCCTCCCGTCCAGGGAAATAGTAGGGATGCCATCTACATAAAAAAAACATAAAAACATAAACAATATTTGTGTCGTTTTATTTAGGTATGTCCTCCTTTTTTTTCCGAAATCCTCGATTTTTTTTTGTAGTAGCGCTTCTTTTTTCTCTTTTTTCTTATTTCGATCTGGCAACCCTAGCCTCGAATCAATTATTATGGGAAGTCAACATTTTATTTTGCAAAATTAGCAAAAAGATCAGTAAGGTCTATGATTTTATATATTTATATTATATATCTATATTTACCAAGCCTCATGTAAGGATTTGGCTGCTTAAATAAATGTCACCTTATAAGCAGCTATCGAAAACCTTTTAGTTTATCTGATAACAGCGAATACATACGCCTGTTTTCCAGGGGTGTTGGCAGATACCACAGATTTCTATCTGCTCGATCCTGATACACCTTATCCCCTACTTCACATCCATTAATCTAGTAATACAAGTTCTTCTACATACCTTTAGTATTTAAATATCTATAGGTATAGGAGGAGATCCTTAGACTATGCTTACTTAACACCGTGGGAGACAGGTGTGAGTATAATAAGGCATCATGTATTCTTGTTTGCAATTACAAACAGTGATATCGGAATATGTGTATGAATGCTAAGGTTAGTTTTAGATCTGCACTTACCATTTAATTTTTTAAATGCTTTGTGAACATTACTTTATATTCCAATAGTTACTACAAAAATAATGTACTTGAGGAAAGCATAGAGAAAGTGAATTTAATTAACCTATAAGCTTTACTTTAACATTTATCTATCTGTAATTTACTTCTGTGTCTTTTCCGTGAAAAAAATAAATATCGGATCCCTTTCAATTTGTACGGTCGTAAAACAAAAATTTTTCATATTGTTCAACATAAACCTAAGTCTACCAGTTTATGAGAATTGCACGTCTAACACAATAATAATTAGAATAAACTTTTAACAAAAAAATAGCAACCGACTTCAATAGTAACAGCAGTCATTCACTAAAAAGTTAATAATAATTCTATAAAGACCGATGGTACCGAAGCAACACTTTTGCCGACTTCTTTCTTCCTGAAACGTTATGTTATCTAGAAGTCGGCGTTCTTATATTGGTTTTTATGTTGCTATATCGTAGGAAATACGCCGACTTCTAGATAACATAATGTTTCAGGAAGAAAGAAGTCGGCAAAAGTGTTGCTTGGGTAACTTTATTATCGATACCACCTGAAACCAAATATTATTTGGACACCGATAGATTTAGCTAGCAAATATTTGTACACTGATAACGACGTCGATTTTGGACTTCGATACCTTTGGCAGAACTGACTTTTTGAACTGTGGGTCTACCGCGTAATTCTCATTTACATCAACATCAACTTGAGATTGAAATTTGACGTGCGTGCGACGACGCCCGCCTAACATGCCATCTCTTTTGCACGCGTTGAATTTCGCATGCATTTGCTTGAAGTTGATACAAATGAGAATTACGCGGTAGAGCCCCCGATCTGCTCAAAGCTAGTATCATTATGAGCAAATACTACGGCTCTTGGTCCGTAGCAGCTTTCAAAACAGATTTAGAGAAGCGAAATGATAGGTGAACAGGAACAAAGCTGTAACTTTTAAGGTATTTATCCCAAGTTGTTAGATGGCGCGATCTATGAGATTTGTATGGAAGCTAGCTTAGAAACGGCTCATTATCCTGGGTTCAAGAACATTATCTGATAATCGTAAGCACCCGAAACACCTGCACAATATACAGATTTTTCAAGCCCGAAAATGGATATGCTTGGCGCAACTATTTATTGGCATGATATAAAGTTGAAAGTAACTTTGCTGAATGTATAGGTATATACCTATAATATAACAAACTAGTGACGCTCCGCGGCGTTGCTTTTGTGGATCATGTTTCTCCCAAATGTGACGTTTTTCTCATTTTGGAGTATGGAACTCTAAAATACCAAAAAGGAATGAATATGATACGGTTGCAAAACTTAGTCCCAAATCGTAATTTAAATGGCATTATTAACAGATACAATCTCTCTTGTGAAATTATGAACTATCAAATTACGCAATCTTACGTTGACAATCGAGCTGAATTTGAAGGCTTTAGGTTTAGTGCTGCCAAAACTAAAATTTTAGAGAGGATTTTTAGCTTTTATTAATTTTAATTTTAATGACATAGGTAGTTTTAGTTTTGACAGCAATAAACTAAAACTAATGCCTTTAAAATCAGCTTTAATATCTAATTGTACGAATCTGTATGTAGAGTTTTTGGGTTAAATTTTTATGAATTTTGTAGTTTCAAGAAAACAGACGTAACATAATGCTCTAATGGTACCTTAAATCTTTCAATTGTTCTATGACCTCCAAATGAAAGACAAAGAATAAAAATTATATTATTTTTATTTTTAACTAAACTTTGCTCACCTCTTTACTTTTATTTAAGTATTACTATCTCTTTTATGTATATTTAAGGAAATTAATCGTTTGCTTGAAAAAGAATTTAATGCTAACTTAGCAATTAAAATTGTATTAAATTTTGCTGGTCATACAAAAATATAAACCAACGAAAAACGTTTTCTCAAATTCTTTGCCATTTTATCAAGAATCCCGGAATATTGCGACAAAGTTTAAAATGAAGGTAAGGGAAAATGGACATCTACCGGGAGACACTTTTTCGAGCATTTTACTATACTAACTCGTATTCACAGATGTATTTATCTGCTACCATACTGCAATAAGGTAATTACAACATCAATAGCGGTTTTATAAGTACCTATATTGTGTGACCGATGTTATAGTATTACATTATAACACCGCAATTCTGCGCTGTGATAAATTTATTATATCACCGCTTGAGAACCAATCACAAGCAATAACGGACTGTCTTCATTTCTTAAGCGTCGCCCCTTTACTCTTCTCGCTTCTGATTGGTCTCAGGCATCTACATAATAATTCCTTGGCTTTAGGTATCATGTATGATATAATATATCATGACAAGTGTTATTTTTCTCATTTTTTGTGAAATCGTTTTTGATGCTCATAGATAAAGTATTATGTGCAACTGAACATAATTAGACATTGGTACACTTGTGCAAAACTATTCCGTAGACAAACACTCATGTCCCAATTTCTCACATTTCATTACAGTTGCACAAAATACCAATATGTTGCAACATATACCTTATTTATTAGACACCTGTAGAACTGGACGCATATTGAACTTATGTAAAAATTAAGTATATCCCTTTTTTTTCAAGAGTTTGGTTTTTCGTTATTCCCCTTGTTTATTTTATATATTATATAGGTATGATATTAGTATCATACTTGTGATATTGTTTTGCAATAACTCAGTTTTTACTCCAATACGTACTCGTACATCAATATCTTCGAACAAAGGTATGTGTTAAGTGTAAGCATATCGATGGGTCTTGTTTATGAACACATAAGTAACAAAGTTATCTGTACCAAGTAGATGTTAGATATTATATGAACCTGGATTAATTTCAGCTAGAAACAGGGAAGATTTTCGTTTCGTAGTGCCGCAAAGCGATTTATAATAGATTTTCCTGTAATGCGTCAAATAACTATAATTTATGGGCAGATATTGGCAACCAACGGATTCCGGAAAAGCGAGATAATTCTAGTGAGTGCGAGGGTAGACTTTTCTCTGTGTAAGTGGTGCACATTTTTAGCCGACAAAAGGTTTAGTAAGTAGTCGAAATAAAATATCGCTTCAGCTTAGTCAACGTTTATTGCGAAATTTTTATTCTTTGTTATTTTTCATTTTATTAAACCTGAAAGCTTTTATATCTGCTTCCAAAAAAAACTTCTATGACTTATATATACACGAGAACCAAAAGTAATACGTATAATAATTAAGAATGGCAGCAACACAGCTTTAATTCGTATTGCCCTTAAATACAAGAAAGGTTCGAATAACTTATCTTGGATGCAAGAAACATTTAAAACAAAATTTAAAAACTTCTATTGAACAAAGAAATAGACCATTAAGCATCATTTAAGAAAAATAAAAGTAATAAAACAAGTCGTGCGTATCGTGTAGGAGAGGAGGAGATGATAGAAGGGGAAGAAAGGGCGTGGAGGGCGCGCGTTACATGCAGCCTCCACTCCACCGGTCCGTTTCAGTCAGTTGTTGACTCCGCAGCCTCCCGAACGCTAGGGAACTTTACCCAGACAAAGCTCGCACGACCGCTCTCGACTTTACTAACTTTTAAATTTTTCCCGCTATGTGATAAGCACGGAAATGTGATTGATGTTTTGAGGACACGAAAAGTTTGCCGTCAAGATGGTGTTTAAACTGTTTTTGCGCGGGTTGTTGATGACATTGACGATTATGGTCTTTGATAATGGAGTGCAAGGTCAAAATCGCGGTGATAAGATTGGGATAGGTAAGTACTTACTTTTGTGTATATTATTTTCTAACTTACTAAACTTACTACATTTTTTTAATTACGTGGTAAATATTTAAAATCTTTTTATGAATAAGGTAATTCTTTTTTTTTAATTCTCAAATTTATAATTAAGCTTGGAAGAATATAGACCTTATAACTAGTAGGTAGTATTGGCATCAAGATGCTTAGAATTTTTATGCAAATTATCGAGTGCTAAAAATATTTTAGCCTACATTTCTATTGCTTCTTTTACTACTTTTGTTCGTCTATTAGCGTCTTTTACTACTTTTATTCGTCTATTACATAAAAATCATGTGTAACAAGTTTTTAGACCTAAATAAACTTATTCTTATTATTCTTAATAATGGTGCTGTTGATTATAATAATGCACGCTGAGTGAATTGAGAAGCTTGTCAGGTTAACTTTTATTAATAAAAGTTTCGCTTTAGTCTCGTTTATGACTCAAAATATTTGATTTTTCATTTGATCTTACAAAGTTTTGTCTAAACAATTTAAAAAGAAATACGGTTCCTAATTAATTTTGGTTTTAAAATACGTACTCCTAAGAGAAAGCAATTGAAGGCTGTTTTGGAAAAACAACCATAGTCCAATTTTTTCGAATTTGTTTTTTTTTGCTCTATGGATTCTCTATTGTACATTTAATAATCTGGTAATATGAGAATCAGCAAAAACAACCAAAGTACATTCAAAATGTAGCTACAAAACAGAGTGCTTCCGGAAAAACCACCAACGGCTGTAACGTTTCTATGAAGAATAGCCAATAAATGTCCTTTTTTTTTTACTTTTTATTTACAAAATTAAGTATTTCATATAAAAAAACATAAATATGGATTTTTCCATGTAACGAATTTTATGAGGTTCTATTTACCTATGCCCAACAGTGGGTAGATGTGGGCTGATTGATGTTGATATTTACTTCCTGCAAAATGTCGGAAAAGTGACATTGGTTGTTTTTCCAAAACACCCTTCAACTATATTTGAGGTTAAAAATATCATATTCTAATCCTAGTTTTGTTATTTAATAGGTACAATATTTTTAATGAACGGGTATATTGAGTATACCTACTAAGGTTTTAAAAGCCTGTCCACTCAGCTATTGATGAAGTCAAATTTTTATTGCGAATGGACTCACTTGTTTAACTGTGTACAGGAGGACAGGTTGAGCTTTAAATGTGTACAGAAGGACAGGTTGAGCTTTATTTGTGTACAGAAGGACAGGTTGAGCTTTAAATGTGTACAGAAGGACAGGTTGAGCTTTATTTGTGTACAGAAGGACAGGTTGAGCTTTATTTGTGTACAGAAGGACAGGTTGAGCTTTATTTGTGTACAGAAGGACAGGTTGAGCTTTATTTGTGTACAGAAGGACAGGTTGAGCTTTATTTGTGTACAGAAGGACAGGTTGAGCTTTATTTGTGTACAGAAGGACAGGTTGAGCTTTATTTGTGTACAGAAGGACAGGTTGAGCTTTATTTGTGTACAGAAGGACAGGTTGAGCTTTATTTGTGTACAGAAGGACAGGTTGAGCTTTATTTGTGTACAGAAGGACAGGTTGAGCTTTATTTGTGTACAGAAGGACAGGTTGAGCTTTATTTGTGTACAGAAGGACAGGTTGAGCTTTATTTGTGTACAGAAGGACAGGTTGAGCTTTATTTGTGTACAGAAGGACAGGTTGAGCTTTATTTGTGTACAGAAGGACAGGTTGAGCTTTATTTGTGTACAGAAGGACAGGTTGAGCTTTATTTGTGTACAGAAGGACAGGTTGAGCTTTATTTGTGTACAGAAGGACAGGTTGAGCTTTATTTGTGTACAGAAGGACAGGTTGAGCTTTATTTGTGTACAGAAGGACAGGTTGAGCTTTATTTGTGTACAGAAGGACAGGTTGAGCTTTATTTGTGTACAGAAGGACAGGTTGAGCTTTATTTGTGTACAGAAGGACAGGTTGAGCTTTATTTGTGTACAGAAGGACAGGTTGAGCTTTATTTGTGTACAGAAGGACAGGTTGAGCTTTATTTGTGTACAGAAGGACAGGTTGAGCTTTATTTGTGTACAGAAGGACAGGTTGAGCTTTATTTGTGTACAGAAGGACAGGTTGAGCTTTATTTGTGTACAGAAGGACAGGTTGAGCTTTACTTGTGTACAGAAGGACAGGTTGAGCTTTCTTTGTGTACAGAAGGACAGGTTGAGCTTCCGATGAGATATTGACCCATCATCATCAGGAATTTCTGGGTGTACAGGCGCGCGCGACGTGCGTTCAGTAGATATGTCGTAGGCAGATCGTAATGTATGAAATTGAAAATGTTTCACTAAAAGTCAAAAATAGGTTTTTTCTTTTTTTTTTGATTTATTTACCATTTACACAAAATTATAACAGAAAATAATAATAGCAGCTAAAAAACCACAAAGGTTTAAACTTGTGCTATCGTGAGTCACGTTACACTTAGCTACGAGAGCAAAATAATAATTTGGCACTTTGCTTACATAAACAGCTAAAATTATAATGTATACATAGTAATTTGTTATCTTTTACTGGAGCTAGGTAAGCGAAAAAATTAGAATAGATAGTTATGATGAATTATTTGAATCAAGAAAAAGTTTTTTTAATTTAGCCTTAATATTAATAGGAGTTAAACTGTTGCAAATCTTTGCAAATCAAAAGGCACCATAAAACCGGTTGTTCGCTCGCCATACACATTGTTAGCGCGCTGTGTGAGAAGCCGTTTTTTAGCAACAGCCCGAGTGTATACAGAGTGGTCAACGACGAGTGAAGCGTATTAGGTTAACATATAAATATGGGGAGCCGAGCAAAGCGGAGTGGAACAAGGCGACCTCCCAAGTTTTTACAGAGATATGATATGCTTGAGTAGATCATGATATGCCCAATTATACGATCTGCCAACGACAGATACACGACAAGTGAGTCTTATTCGCAATAAGAACATTTATGATGCCAACTCACTCTAATTTTAATGAAAGTATTTTTATGTACGAACATTAAGGTGTTAGTGGTTAAAGCAAACACATAAACGGACAGCCTTTATACTGAAGAAGTCATAACGACCTCAAGAATCATGAGTTACTACGTTATCTACTAGCGAAATTTCTGCTAACCCACTTTTCACGTATGGTATGAGAATAAACTCACAACTTTGTACATCAACAACAAATAAATTGCTTACCATAAATATAAAAACATAATTATTTTTTAAACAATCCTTCAACCAATAACTTCAACCAATTCAAATGAGACATAAGATCATTTATTTGCAGTAAAGCCGTACAGAAATTATAAAAAAACTTTTGGAAGAAAACATTTAAAGATTAATTGAAATACATTTTAGAAAAATTCAAATATTATTTATAATTTAAAAACTTTAAAACTTAGGTATAAACATTATTATTTTAAAACATTAACTTTTTAGAAGTTTATGTCCGTATTAATGTTGTCATTTTGTGTCAAGACTTGATTTAAATTCGTTATTGGTAGTTAGATAACCGCCCCTGGGAGCTCTGCTTGGCGTATAACGTGTTTTAAATTCGATTTTACAAGTAAACAACGAGGTGTAGTCAAGACAGAACTATTATATAAATTAAGGTACAAATAAAACAGTGACATATAGATAGATCCTGGTAAGGGACTTGATGGGTCGTGTCCACAGAACTATTAATAAGGAATAGAAATGCCATGAAAGCCGTGACTGCGACGCACCGCTGTGATCAATACGTCAAGACATAACCCGCGGGCCTCTCATTTCTCAACCGAACGCGTTAGAACAAACATATTGTAAAAATGGTGTATTGCAGCGTGGGGAATTGTTCTAACTCTTCAAATGACGCAAATAAGACATCCAAAGGAATTTTATTTCACATGTATTTACTGTGATATTTACAGATTAAACCTTGCAGTAAATAAAATTTCAACATTACCATTAAATATTTAGCGTTGTAGCGAGTAGCGTTGAAATTAGACAATATTTTGTCCATTGCAGGTTATAAAGAGTGTCACACATTGAGTTAGAATATTAACGCCGCAATGTTTATTTTTTCAAACATTATATCATATAAATAAAAAAGTATTTGTAAGTTTCGAAATATATTTCGGCCAACTTGTGGCCGTCGTCAGTCGATCGATGGATTTGACTGACGACGGCCACAAGTTGGCCGAAATATATTTCGAAACTTACAAATACTTTTTTATTTATGTGTTATATATAATATATCTTAAGCAATAAAAAGCCAAAAAAAGGCTAAAAAACATTATTTATTAAATTTTCAAACATTATCAACACGGACTTAACTGTGTCATAGTAGGGCCGCTGGTCATGGCTTTTTACCCATATGTAAAATAGCTTGGCACAGTGCCATGATGTGTTTGGTATTTTATATCTAAGCTTCAAAAAAATACGGTATTATTTTGGCTGTATGGAGATGGGTGAATCTATGTGTGCGCAGCGTATGTTTACTAACTAGGTAATACTACGTTATTCCAAAAAGTGGCAACAGTGGTGCTCGTATAAAATGTGTGTTACGCCGTCCCCGTGGTCGTGTCTGTTGAAGGTCAAGATGTATGGTGTGCTGTTTTACAAAGTGATAACGTGAACAACTTAAGAGTGACCGAAACGTCGAGATTTTCTAGGAAAAATCAAAATTCATTACGATTCATACGTTCATTACGATGGACTCTCACCCTAATTTTAGTAATACTCGTATAAGTGTAGGATTTAGTCACCAACATCCATAATATAAAACTTATGTTCAATATATCCCGGAGGAGATGTCACTGTCAACCGTAGACTGTATAGTCAATTATAGCGATGGGTAACGACCTGAGGGCAATTCCCAGTCTGTCGAATTAGCCTTCTCGACCGTTAAACCAGTTTTATCTATCAAACTCCATACATTTTTATTCCATACAGTAGTCATCTGGCCCATTGTTCGTGGGTCAAAACGGATGATAACTGGGGTTATCACTGACTTATATATAATTATGTAATAATATGTATATAATATAATAGATAGTAAATATAAATAAAAAATATAACTTAGTTATGTTCGAAATATATTTCGACCAACTTGTGGTCGTCGTCAGTCGAATCAATTTATTTAAAATATAATATTTTGAAAATAATAAAAACTCAAAAAAGTAATGTAATTTGAAAATAATTTACAAACAATTTTCAATTTCCACAGTTCCATTTAGCTCAACAGATTTATTTACAAAATAATTATACAGTTATGAGTCCTACGCCTTTTCCCGTAACTCGTGCACAAATAAATGTTTATGTGAACATGCAGGATTATGCAGGAAAATTCGAAATACTATATATGGGTATAGGTATAATTGCTAAAATTAATTAAACCATTTGGCAGGATTTGAAACCGGGTCCCAATTTAGATAGATAGATAAAACATTTATTCACTATTATAATACGTACACAATTCACATTTAACACAATTAAACATTTATATTAACAATAAAAGACACGTAACAAGTTTTAACAATAATAATAATGAGACAGATACATAATTATGGGCATATTACAATAGTAAAAGGGCTCACAGAGGCTATTTTACTATTACAATATATTTTATTATTACAATAGTAAAACTCAGTATTTTGCTGCAAAGATTCACAATGCAGCACTGATCATACTGCCAGAACCGTGGAAGAGCGACGTGCTGAACTTTTAATTTTGTGTCGTTAACTTAATTAAGAAATAAATAATATAGTATGTAAAGATAAATTTGCATATTAAGGTTATATAATATCTATTTGCGTGTAATACTTATCAGTGAATATTATATTTGACGAAGGCGGGAAGGAGGGTTCGTATTCAGGTGTGTCAGACATGGCAATAACCTCAAAATAATAGTTCGGTTGTTTAGTACAGACGTCTATTTTCACTGTTGCAAACAAATTAACAGGAAACAACCAACGATCAGACGGATAGATTCGGATTACTTGGTCAAGAAACGCGGTAAGTTCGATACAGCGACGCACCCTCAAAGCAATGACCGTTCGTCTCAGCGTTCTCCAACAGAATGATCAAAGGCAATATAACCACTTTCACCGACAAACGAAACGTCAAAAACACAAGACAACCGGAAACTAGTGTTGCCATCGCTGTATCGACCATACCCAAGTAAACTACTTGACGTTTCTGACTAGGCTCGATAGACGGCGTTAGTTGAGTCTGTGACATATTTAATATATTTATGGAATATGGTATGAAAAAAAATTAAATAATATGAAATAAAAATAATAATAAATAAACAAAATTTGTACAATGCACCACTGCCTGCCTTAATGGGACTTTGATACAGTTTTTTCTGCATGGCCAGCAAATGCGACGGATACTTCGCTTTAAAGCAAAGTTTTTTTGTAAGGTTACGAAGGGGTGGTGGAATATCGTTCCAACATTTGGTGGCTATGAAAGAAAAACTGCCTCTGAAAGCAGCTGCCCGGTGGTGAGGCACAGAGAGAGGCATAGTGGAAGCCCTAGCAACCCGACGCGAACCACGCCCGCCAGTTCAGTTTTGAAAAAAAATAAGGCGGTACCTTTGTTTTTATGACTCCGAACAAGAGCGTAGCTAAGTATAGCTTTTGCCTACTTTCCATATTCAGAATGTCTACGTCATTCAGGAAAGGTGTTACTTGTGACCGAGGAGGAATTTTAAAACAAAATCGTGCGTATGCATTCTGAATTCGTTGTAAGAGACATTGGGACTTTTTGTAAATGCAAGAGCCATAAATATTGATACAGTAACCCAATCTAGACAAAATGAGCGTTTTACAAAACGTCACTCGCATATTGATACTAAGGAATTGTCGAACGTTATAAAGTACTTTAAGTCTGTAAAAATTATTGCGTACCAGTTCAGTGATATGATCTTCGAAGTGTTAGTTGATAGTCCGCTGACCGGTTTGATTATTTATCACCTTATAATATGTGAGCTACATATATTTTACCATGTTACCATGTTACCAGTAAGAATTGACGTCTAGTTATGCGCAGTTGCAATCCGCAAAAGCGACATGTCTACTTTAGGCTATCATTTTTGACGGTTGAACATCACATACGAGATCGCTGGAAAGGACAAGGGTTCCTGGGGAACAGAGGAAAATAACATGGTTGACTGAATTCGCACATACCAAAGCGAATCTTGTTACGGCAATGAAAAAAACATGAATCTACTCCGAAAGTTCGGCGTCCCGTCAGGCTTATAACTTTGACATATTACGAACTCCCTCGACTGCTATGAAACTTATTTTAATTTAGAAGTAAAGAGAAAAGAACTTAATAAAGTGATGGGAACTTTACCGAGATGTTTACTGTCTCTACTGAAATTAAAACATACCTTGGTCATGAAAACTTTCATTTCAATTGTTTTAGGTGAGCTTTTGTTGTCGTGGTTGTTCAAACTATCTCTGTACTTTGAAAAGTATTAATAAATGTTTGGAACAGTAATTTGAGTAAACATTTTTTTTGTACAGTGAATTCCACCAAAAATATTTATTTATTTATTTATCGAAAAATTTAATGACTAAGTACATGCAGAACGCAGATCAATAGTATAGAAACTGGGTTCAACTGATGCATTGCTTTACTTATATAGAAATTGTGACAGTAGCAGCCCAAAATAGACCGAGGTCCGTGCTAGAATCCGTAACGAACACATAGAACTACTTTTTGCATTTATTCGATATTCTGAGAGAGCATGCAAATCATAATACTTATAAATTATAAATATTACTACCATTCAACATATACAAACATATTTATATACATGTATATTAAATTTTTTATTGTGTGCCCTAGAAATATCCATTTTTTTCCACAAAGCATCGAAAGTGTTGCTGTCCAATCTGTCCATATACAGCAGATGCCCTTTTTAGTTTGGGTCTATCTTTAGAGGAGGCCACCAGGACACTAATTTGTTCTGGGAGATAGTAATATAGTCTAGGTGCCATTATACTGCAGTGTTTAATACTAAATCCTGACGACCTAAGAGGAATGACATATTTTTTTACTGTAGTGTCTCTTTTACACCGGTTATTAGTGCTCAGAGGAAAGTTATTCAGATGTCTAGACATGTAAACCATTACTTGCCATACAAAAATCTTACGGGGAGTCAAAACTTTTCAAAGTTGAAACAGTTGTACAGTGGGAAATCTTCGTGGTTTCCTTAGAATTATTTTTAAATTAAATTTTACATAAACCCCACGCCAGAATACCATAACGAAACAACGACTGGGATAGTGCATAGTATAAATTTAACAGAAGACGCTTCGACAATATATTTCTTAGGTCGCAATATAAATAACTAATGCTTCTGATTTTGGGAGCTAGCTTATTTATGTGCTTCTCCCATTGCAGGTGCTCGTCTATTACGACACCGAGATATGTACTGCTGCTGACCCATTGAAGTTCTTTACAAAAGCAGTAGTAGTGCAGCTATGGCTTCTGATTATTCGTTCAGTTTTTGGCAAACCAGCTTTTATAGGGGCGAAGCACATAAATAGCGTCTTGTGTTCATTCAACGTCAGAAGGTTAGAATCATACCACCTCTTAGGCTGAGCCACCTCCTCAACAGCCTTTTCAGTCACCTTTTTTCAAGTAGATTCCGAGAATAACAAGACTGTTTCGTCCGCAAAACAAATGGTGTGACAATCGGGTAATACGTGACAAAAGTCGATGAGGTAAATGATGAAAAATAAGGGTCCGAGGACACTACCCTGCGGAACACCAAATTCTACGGTATTTGCTTTGTCGTCACTAAATTGTGTTTCCGATACGCGTTTCGTGACTGCGCCCCTCTAGGTAGGACCTGAACCAGTTAGATGCATTGTTTGTAATTCCAAGTAGCGATAGTTTTTTCAGTAAGATTTTATGTGATATAGTATCACATATCACACGCCTTTGCTAGATCTAAATATATACGGCAATGGTTTTCTTTTTGTTTTCGTGATTTTCAGTTATTTTTTTACTTAATTCTACAATTGCATCACTGGTACAGAGCTCACTCCTAAACCCATATTGTTGTATAGAGAGAAAGTCATCGGCAAAGACGCTGAGGTGAATTTTTACTACCTTTTCAAATATTTTAGATTAGAAAGGGACATTGGGCTGTAGTTAGACAATAAATTCTTCTTTCCGTTTTTGAAAATAGGAACGACTACAGTAGTTTTAGTTTAGTCGGAAAAATACCGCATTTTAAGCTCAAATTAATAATGTAATCGTCTTTAAATAAATGCCAATAGTTTGTCGGTTATCCATGGTTTTAGTTTAATTTCTTTTTATTGTTTTTAATGTTGTATTATTATTTGTGTGTTGTTTTTTATAATGCTATAAAAACCATCCAGTGCTAAATTTACGTCTGTTTTTATTGTATATTTCAGTCCAGGACTCTTTACTTATGTCTTTATCTAGTTGTTCGAAGTCAATGCATGGTATTAAGCTGTTCATCTCGCATCGTGTTGGTTGCGAGGCATTTATCTCTATATTACGAGTACTTATCGTCAGGTAGTGATCATTTATCTCGGTAGCTAGTACGACATGTTTAGTTTCTCTATTGCTAGATCGAAACATACAGTGGCCAATACAAGACTTAATGTATATTATTCGGTTTACCCCCACTAAGTAAGGTATTCATCCGCTTGGGGGTGACCATTTTCGAGAATGTCAACATTAATGTCGCCCGCTTACATATATTAAATTTTTACTTCGGCTAATGTTTTTTAGTGCAGAGTCTAGCGTGTCTAAAAATATATCTATATTATAACATGACGGAGACCTATACATAGCCAGCAATACCAAATACGAGTAATTAGACAGAGTTATTTGTAGGCAGTTTGCACCCAGCAATGCCAACTCGGTACAGTTAAATGTTATGTCCTGTCTAATAAAAACCATGACTCCGTCAGTTTGGATTGGCTTTATTTCCGTCTAAACAGATGTAGGTATAACCCGGTATACATTAAGTAGGTTTGCGGGTCTTAATCCGGCATTCCGTCAGCAAATACTTTATATTCTCTGCCGTCAGTATCGAAATCAATGTTTAAATTTTGCAGACTTACCATTAGTTGGTCAAAATTTTTATGACTGCTACTAATGTTTATGCTAATAATAATTAGGGATTTATTGTTGTTTTGAAGCATTTGGCGGCAATATACAAAATCGTCCGTTGAAATACAGTTGGTTTGGTTTTGCATTTCGTCTAAATCGTTAGAAAATTGTTGAATCGAATCGAATTTAAGAAATTAAATACTTCGTCATAGTATAATGACAGAATGTGGAAATACACTGGCCTGCAAAACTAAGTACTACACTTTTTATAGCAAATTTTATCAGCTTTCTTTAAAACTATAAGGAACTATAAGGACAAATTCACTATGTGATTATTTTAAATCTCTAACTTCTATAGTTTAGAAAAAAATCAAATTTAAAAAGTGTAGTACTTAGTTTTGCAGGCCAGTGTACATGTATAGTCTTGACACAATAGGTATGGAATGTTGACGTTATTTATTATATCCAATATAGACAGTTGCTTCGCGATGTAGGTAATAATTTATGTAGTTAGATATATCGGTTAATGATGTAAATAAGGATATCATATGGTTTAAGGATATATTTTTATTCGTAAGTTTGTTTTTGGCTGCCTTTGCTTTCCATAATAAATTGTTTAATTTCCTGCTCAAATTTTCGGAAATATAAACGGGCTGTGAGTCTAAACCGAGGGCAAAATGATCAGTCTTTAACCGAGCTTCTTTACCTTTATAATTTTTGTTGTAATCTCTCGCTGCTCGCAGAAATAAATGTAAAAAAGGGTCGAGTTCAGTACAAAGGCAGTGCAGTATCGTCGGCTTCACCGAAAAAGAATTGAGATCAAATTGTGTGCCAAGTTCTATGGTGGTTCCTCAAGACGATGTAGATAGTAAAAAACAAGGTCTTGAAACAGTATTACTCCCAATCTCAAAAATATAGGGTTTTCATAAAATACATGTTATAAAAAAGGCCATTTCCAAGACGATAAAACAGCCCAAAACGTGATAGAAAAAATTGTCTGCATCGCAAAAAAATTCAATAGGCAGACTGTTTATTGAGTGAAAACAGGAGTATATCCAAACTAATATAACATAACATTAATGACTTTTTTAAATATTAGGTCATAGTTAATGACCTATAAACCCATTATCTAATACATAAGACAGCGTTTTCCTTTGCACTACCTTTTGTCACATTTAATGTTTTTGCACTTAAACATATTTTCGGCAAATGTAATTGATGACTTTTTCCTCAAGGAACAAACTGTACTTAGCCTTTTTCCTAGCGAAGAGTCTAACCACAGAGCATACAATATGGGTAGAGATGGGCGCGGGAAAATCCCATCGGGCAAATTCCCGGGTTAATTCCCAAAATTCCCAATAAGTAGGTTTTTCATTTTTCTTCACAAATACTATGACACTTAAAATGAAACTTACTGCAAGTGATAGAGGAAGTCACAGCCAACATTTTATTTTCTTACACTTAACTGCGAAAATATGCGCTTTGGAAACTACAGGCACTTGAAAATATTTTATTAAAAAGTTAAGAAACCGAACAATTGTTTTAAACATCTGTTACCGATAAAGTTTTTCTGAAATATGCATTACTTTCTGAGAAAAAAATGTATTGAAATTATTTTTTGTATTGAGAAAACAATGATACTGTCAATTAAAGAAGAACTTTCTGTCATTTAGCTACAATACGGCAAATGGATAGCTTTTATTTCAAAATATGTTAAAACAAAATGTCAAAATGAAAATACCCGAATATTTTCGCAAACGGGAGTTTCAACGGAAACTTTCCGGGAATTTCCCCGCAATCGGGAATTTTCCCGGGTGGAAACCCATCCCTAAATATGGGTATCAAATTGTACTTACCACACAGCAGATTGCAAAAATATAGTTGTGTGCAATTACTTGTACAGATTTAGAGTATCGGAAATTTGTATGCCTCCCCCCTTATCGCCAAAACTAGTGGATAGAACAGGTCCTCTAAAAAGGCCGCTTTGGATGAATCATACTATGATTCTGTTCTAATGCTGTCTCTTTTGCACGCGTGAAAAATCTCTGACTCCATCCTATTTTCAAATCATTTTATAATCCACCCAAGTCGGCCTTTTTAGATCCCCAGGTCAATTTCACAAAATGAGAAACTTAATGTGTACTTTAATATCCCGGGAGTAACCTACGATATACATGTATATATGTATATATATATATATATATATGTATATATATATATATATATATATATATATATATATATATATATATATATATACATAAAAACATAAAATAGTATACGTGCCATTAAATCCACTCGCCATCATTGGTCCATTTTCCTTTAAAATCCAAGATATCCCCAAACCACGAAATTTCAAGTATGTTGGTATAAATCAGCACTATCACTGCTCCAATTCAAAGACTCATATTAGTGCCTCTTATTTCGCAGACAAAACGGGCAATGTGTACTAGTCCCATTCGCCTCGAAGTATATTAGTGAGACAATTTTATTATCTTGGCCGGTGGCGTTAGTTTCGGTACACGAGTGGACACGTTCCTGTAATGCACACAACATCGAAACACAACGCTCGGAAGAAAGAAATTAATGATCCGGAAAAGCGGTGCTCTTTCCAGATCTCTCCACTATCTATATTAATTAAATTTTGTTCTCGAGCCGGGGTTAATTGTTCTACAAAGCAAAGCAACGCGAGAAGTAATTGATTTTTTTTCTTCTTTTTCAAGCAATCGACTGCGCGTTGAAGTTATTATTTTTAGTAATTTCGTCGGTTTTATTTGCGCGTTAGTTTGAAATGAGAATGTTTGCTAAATCACAATTTTTCTAATATTTACGTACATAACATGAACAGTATTGATAGCTTAAACTTACATTGAAATAGTATTCGAGCCTGTATTATCTATTCCGTGAAATTCACGATTTCGTGGAGTTTCACAAAATTTCACTGCCTAACTACGACGCAGCATCATTTCAATACAAAGTAGGAGTTTCTGAACTTTATTTTTTGCTCTAACTTTAGCTGTACAATAGAACTTTATGGAATCGAATTGGAAAGTTGCGTATAATGCCCGACCAAGGACCGTTGCGAAAACGCTAACGGTTTGACCAAATGTGCTATTACTATTAGATACTAGAATTTCACTCGGATTTTACTTTATTGTTACTGAAAGTGTCGTTACTAAAAGCGGCTGAGTTTTCATTACCTTTGCGGTGCCGCGTATTTAATGTGAGAACTAAAACTCATTCTAAAACAAAGAGTACATGATCTTTTTTATTATTTATTATTTATTACAGGCCTGTTTTCAATGGATTGAAATCTAACACATTTTTTCCCCTGTCTCTACAAGTAAACTCATATTTTTTGTAACTTTACTGTGTAGTAAGATAAGAGCCATGTCTTTTTGTGAATAAGAGCCACTAAAAGGCCTTTCGGAATAAATTATTAGTGGGACAGGGACTGAGTCCCTTAGACTTTGATTTATACAGTAATCAGGAACAGCGTTCAACAATGACCATTTTGAAAAGTTTGATTTATACAGTAATCAGGAACAGCGTTCAACAATGACCATTTTGAAAAGTTTGATTTATACAGTAATCAGGAACAGCGTTCAACAATGACCATTTTGAAAAGTTTGATTTATACAGTAATCAGGAACAGCGTTCAACAACGACCATTTTGAAAAGTTTGATTTATACAGTAATCAGGAACAGCGTTCAACAATGACCATTTTGAAAAGTTTGATTTATACAGTAATCAGGAACAGCGTTCAACAATGACTATTTTGAAAAGTTTGATTTATACAGTAATCAGGAACAGCGTTCAACAACGACCATTTTGAAAAGTTTGATTTATACAGTAATCAGGAACAGCGTTCAACAATGACCATTTTGAAAAGTTTGATTTATACAGTAATCAGGAACAGCGTTCAACAATGACCATTTTGAAAAGTTTGATTTATACAGTAATCAGGAACAGCGTTTAACAATGACCATTTTGAAAAGTTTGATTTATACAGTAATCAGGAACAGCGTTCAACAATTACCATTTTGAAAAGTTTGATTTATACAGTAATCAGGAACAGCGTTCAACAATGACCATTTTGAAAAGTTTGATTTATACAGTAATCAGGAACAGCGTTCAACAACGACCATTTTGAAAAGTTTGATTTATACAGTAATCAGGAACAGCGTTCAACAATGACCATTTTGAAAAGTTTGATTTATACAGTAATCAGGAACAGCGTTCAACAATGACCATTTTGAAAAGTTTGATTTATACAGTAATCAGGAACAGCGTTCAACAACGACCATTTTGAAAAGTTTGATTTATACAGTAATCAGGAACAGCGTTCAACAATGACCATTTTGAAAAGTTTGATTTATACAGTAATCAGGAACAGCGTTCAACAATGACCATTTTGAAAAGTTTGATTTATACAGTAATCAGGAACAGCGTTCAACAATGACCATTTTGAAAAGTTTGATTTATACAGTAATCAGGAACAGCGTTCAACAATGACCATTTTGAAAAGTTTGATTTATACAGTAATCAGGAACAGCGTTCAACAATGACCATTTTGAAAAGTTTGATTTATAAAGTAATCAGGAACATCGTTCAACAATGACCATTCTGAAAAGTTTGCAAAATATAATTTGTCTTCCCAAACGAACAGAGCTTGGAGTACGAAGGCACAGAAAAATATTTATGAATTATTCCCGAAAAATTTACAAGTAGTGTATTGATTCTTACCACTGATTTTTATCTAAAGTGGGAATTTGGACGATTAAAATCATAATTACCACGTATAAAATAATCCTACAAGAAAACGAATAAACAACAAATTTAAGTAATTTTGTTAAAGAAAACTTGTGATAGTACTCGTACATATGAACAACTTTTATTATGAAGCCAACCCTGAACGCGTGAAAAAAAAATCTGCTGTTTCATACATTTGGGTCAAGTAGGTATTTATCTTTTCTATGGAACAGCTGATTTTTTTTTCACGATTTCAGGATTGGTTCCATAGTAAAAGCTGTTCTATACCATTGACTGAATAAGCTCTTCAAATATGGTAACAACTTTCTGTTACACATTGTACAGTATAATAGAATAATACTTTTTTTTAACACTTATGTTTATGATACATCTAAGATATTATTTGTATACTTGCTGAACAGTGAAGACGTTGGGACTAGGGAATGCAATCTTGCAGCAAAATGTCAATCTCGGTATTTGCAAGATTTAAAAAAATCAATATCGCAAGATCTCGACATTAGCGAGATCTCGCACTAACAAAAAATATCTCGAAAAACTATTGTTCCAAATACTAGTTAACAAAAAAATTAATTATAAAAACTTGTAATAGTAAATTATATTATTTTACTGATCATACTGAAAAGATTTCCCAAAGAAACATACCAGTGCAGCGCAAATAAAAATAAATTCAATAAACTTTAAGCTAACCTACTGTAAATGTTGTATGGGGATGTTAATGTTGTAGCTTTTTTTTCAAACGCTTTTTTATTTTTTATTGAGGGTATTTGTTCAGTTTATCTGTAGAGTAGAGTATATGGTTTTATGTAAAGATAGCGTTTGTTTTCACCCAGTTATATATAGCCTATAGGCTAACCCAGCCGCAGACAAGTTTCTTTCTAGTTCTATGATTGCAGGCGTCAATTTCAACATACTATCATATGCAAAATGCAGTTATTGTCTTCTCTACAAACAAATCCAAAGATTTATATATTTTTTAAAGTGATTAAAGTATCGTCGATGCGCTCGATAAAGATTATACTACACACGCGGTCAAAAGAGTGTTTTGTAAAACCCTGAAGATTATACTAATTGGTGTCTGCTTTCTTTTTTTTATTAAAATTTTGGCTGCACAGACAAATGAAAACTCAAGCTGCATTAGAAATAAATTTCAAAATTATTCCAAAGAGTAGTTTTAATTTTTTTATCTGTCTAGTGAAAATTATCCAAATTGGTTACTGGCTTTGGTAACTATCTTTATGAAGATGTGAAAAAGTATATACTTAAATTTTACATTGATTAAGTATATTTATTTATTTTTAATATATATTTTGTAGGTGGTAGAGCTGATGGAGGGTTCGACTGTGGGGGTACCACCATCTTACTTGGAGACCCCCTCGAAGTAATTAAGGGGAGAGTAAGAGGACAGCTCACAGGCAAAAAGCTAGGAGGCCCATCATGCCTGGGGCCGATGGATGGCGGTATATCCGTCCCAAAAAGCCGGGCCTTATATGGAACAGACTGGTGACGGGCAGCGGTGTCACTGGTGTGAGGGTACCGGCACCGCGCTCACCAACCCGCCAGCCCAGCGTGTGTGAGTATGGGCAATTCTTCCAGGATGACTGCCGGGAGTGGCAAAGTCCTGGAAAGGCTTAAGTGCACGAACTAGGCTGATGGATGGAACTCTGCAATTTAGGGAGCCTGGTCTCGGGCATAAGCTAGTCTTGGGCGCTGGGAGGGCTGTTCAAGGGCGTGCATTGGTGCATTTACGTCCCCTGTCTTGGAGAAAAAATACACAAAATAAGAAATATAGCCTATTATTTTTTCATTTTTTATGTGAGTACTTGGCTTGAGGTAACATAAATGCCCAAACGTTTTATCATATGTCCCTATTCCTATACTAGAGGATGCAAAAAGTAAAAATGATTAACTAATGTATAGGTAGTAAATCGTGAAAATAATCGTCCCTATAGCTACTCAATAATAACTAAAGGTATCGAATTAGAAACGATCATCTAGAGCATAAGGCCTAATAAAATAAGTCTATCGCACGATAATCTTGCGAAGTTCAGAAATGATTTCCACCGAACGGGCACAGCGATAATTTGAAGAAAGGCGAGAGATGTTACTATTCCAGTGACTGGCTATCCAGGTCAACGTTCCTAGTTCAATTATCATTTCAAGTCTTGCTGATCTGCAATCTGCTTTCATGTGAGAGATCACCGGGCTCTCAGCAATTATTACAATTTTTTTTTTGCTTTTGTAGGATTCTAATCCGCAATCATACTGAAATGTGGAAATCACAAATACTGGACGACCTAGGAGAGGACCGAAAATTGGAAACATTGTATGACTCACTTGATAAATGTAAAAGAAGTGGAAAAGTAAATCAGATTTGAGGTACATTTTTGTAAACAACATGTGTTTAATATTTTCTAACTAATGGTAGAAAATGTAAGGTTTAAAGTGGCCAACAATAACATTTTGGTGACTTTGAAGCGATAACTTTTAAGCAGCTTTCGTCGTACCGATTTTGCTGAAACATTATATTCAAATTCTTTATTCAGTTTGGCAGGACCAAATGAGACGGGAAGCGAACCGTGGACACATAGGAATAATTTTAATGGATTTTTGAATTAATATTTACTGATTCTTATTTTGTACCCAAGCGTCCGCTCGTCCTTGTTTGAGTTTTGTGGTGTGGGTTCCAAATTCAAATAGGTCAAGATGTACTAGATTTAAGAGGTCTGGAGCGCCGTTTCTCATACAAAAGGAAAAGTTCTCTCTTTCAGATTTCAAAGCATCTCTATGAATGAAATTAATGGAAATGGAAATGCTCGTACCCCTCTACGTGAATACTCCAATTTGATTAAAGTTTTTAGGCAACCCCTCATAAAATAACCAATTTATACATTAAATTGATTGATCTGTGTTTCCAGTTATTATAAAGCCCATAAATTGTATATCTTTGTGGTGCGCTACGAAATACAGTACATTATAAACAAAGTTATATTAAAAATGTATTGATACAGGATTATTATCTACATACAAAAGCTTTCGGTCCCTCCGGTATACCGCGATGAATCCTAAATAATGTAGTGAGTTATAAGTGGCAAGGTACACCTGCCTTTTGTACGTGAGAAAACACCTGATCTTTTATTTTTATGGTTCCCTTGGCTCTGCCAGAAGACATCCACATAATACTTTTATGTCATTCACACGCGAAATTTTTCAAGATTTACTGGTTGCCATCTGCAGTGTTTATTATGTTATGTTTTTGTCAGTGGTATTTATAATACAGTATAATGCTTTGTTTACATAAAGTTGATGACTGACGTTGGTGTTGATGGCTAAGCATAGTTACTCGCAACTTACCCTATTTTGGTTGTTTACACGTGTGTAATAAACTAGCAAGTAGCTATGAACTTGTTGTTCACCATCTAAAGAAAACACCACAAATTACTTGGTAACTAGATATTCTTAGGCACGGGCATCAAGTAACTATACCTAAATATGGAGCGTGTTATAAATCTAATTGATCAATAAATGGCAAAGGGTGTATATATTTCCATTACCCAATCGACTTTAATTTAATTTGTATTTTGATATCAGTCAAAAACGAGTACTAATGTACCTATATATTGGAAGGTGAAAGGTATTTTTTTTTACTTATCCAGTTTTTTTACGAACCTATAAAAAAACTATGTTTGGGCTAATAATATATTGGCTGACATGACTCATGAACGAACGAACTGTTTGATTTAGACAAAGGTCAGCTGGTTTCAATGTTAAAGGAACTATATCTATAGCTTTTGAGATAAGGAAAACATCGAGAAAAAGTGACGCGTGAAATTGAGATCACAACGGAAAACCGAGCATTCGTACTAAGCCTTAGAAAAAGAAAATAATTCCGAGGGGCCTTTGAGTGGTCACTATACATATACAGGTTGGGTAATAGAGATGGTCCGGTACGTACTTATAGAGGTCCAAGAAATGCATATACAGGTTGTTAAGATGAAGTTGCGGAAGCCGGAAACTGGCGATAGAACTCATACATATGAACTACTTTTCTTAAAAATAAAATGTGAAAACGAGAAAAAAGAACTGTTGTCTCATATATTTTGGTGAGGTAGCTATTTAACTATTCCATGGAACAGATTTTTTTTTTACAAATCGAGGTTTGGCTCCATAGCAAAAGTTGTTCGTATGGACGAGTACTATGACTAGTTTCCGGGTTCCACAACTTCATATTAACACCCAGTATAAGTGGATATAAAAGTAAAGAAAACTATATTTTTGAGAAAATAAAACATGTTTTTAGAAAACCTGAACGAATGAATAATATTGACATGGTGTTTTTACAAAATTGAGCTCATATCTTTTTTGACCTACTTACTTCTCAGTAGTTTTGGATCGGTGTATCTGAAATAGTTAAAGAAAACTGAATCTCTAAAAACATCCGGTAGGTACAAAAACATACAAACGGTAATAAAAACGAGTGTGTGTACCAATATTTGTTCCAGTGTCAAACGATTTCAAAGCAAGCAACAAACAATATCATAACGATGTTATAATTATTATTTACGTTTACAATACACCAAATCTCCAGGTTTGCGTTAGAATGAGGCCCGTATGCCATTATCGTGATTTAGAACGTGGTGTACTGAGGATGGTGAGCCAATAAATTAGATCTCAATCTGGTCGAAACCGCTATTTGTTAGTTGAACTTAATATGTGTGATGCGGGAGAGCATAGTACCATACGTCTGTATCCAAAATATCCATATCACACACTTACTTTCGTACACGCGTGACTTTAGAACTTAATGATTAATTTGGTATATTTTAACAAATAAAAGTAAACTGTTTTATATTTACATATGTAAACTACGGTAAAATTGGTACGAAACCAAATGAGATAATTGAAATTATAATATTTTTGAACAAAGGTTGATCAGACGTGGTCAGTTGTTCATGATCACTAAAACAAAATGTTCATTGTAACAATCGTAATGGAAAATCAGTGGTGATTCAAATCGTAATTTATTTGATTACAAATATATTCTATAGGAATCCGGAAAATACACGGACTTACTTTCGTTTGAAATCATCTGGAATTGAATAAACTTTCTTTAAAGAAAAAAACCGGCCAAGTGCGAGTCAGACTCTCGTACCTAGGGTTCCGTATTGTGAATTGAATGATAAATTTAATTTCTCAACCGCTTTAATTTTCCTGTAATCTTTGCGTAAACACACATTACTATGAATTTTTTTCATATTTTTTGGTCCATCAGTTTTGGAGATAAGGGGGACATACATATTTTTGTTTTTTTTTAAAGATTTTTCTAAACCAGTGCCAGTAAATGTTGTAAAATTATATATTTCTACAATCAAATTTTTAATATCTACAATTTGATACCCATATTGTACTTTTAGGCTAATATTTTTTATTTTTCTCACTTTTGGTTTGGAAATATTCTGAACAATTTAAAATTTTTCATTTTTCTTTTTACTTCGTGATATGTGGGCAAATTAATGCTTTTTTGTGTCAAATCTTTTACGACGCTAAAGTTATGAGGCTGTGACGTACGGACGGACGGACGGACAACGGAGTCTCACCACAAGGTACTACGGAACCCTAAAAACGGCGATAAAAAAGCTGGAATTGTGTTTGAAAATAATAAATTCGTTAACATTTTAATCTTCGAGGGGGTGTCAAAGGTATAGTCACTAAAATCGTGGTAATATATGTTTACGTAAAGATTACAGGAAAAATAAAGCGGTCGAGAAATTCGTGAAAAAAAAAGGCAAAATTAAATTTATCATACGGAACCCTAAGTACGCGAGTCTGACTCGCACTTGGCCGATTTTTTTATTAATACATTTTATAAAATTGCGCAATCGTGCGCAGTTCCTAGGGAAGTCCCCGGTCTCTAGGGATGGGAAAAGTCAACATCCTAGCAAGCCCGCGGATGTCCACGGTCACTAGAGATGGGAAAAGTTGACATTCTAGCGAGTCCGAAGGGCTCGCCTAGGAACGAGCCCGCGAGCGTGAGCGTGCGCAGTTCCTAGGGATGTTCCGGGTCTCTAGGGATCGGAAAAGTCGACATTCTAGCGAGCCCGCAGTTCCTGGCGATGTCCCCCACCACTAGGGATGTACTTTTTGACTTTGACACTAGAGATGTACCGCAATTTTTTTTTGTTTCGGCCATATCTTCGGAACGGAAGGTGGTACAGCCCTAGGGCACACCCCCGTCACTTCATAGTCAAGGCTCAAGTTATTTACCTACACTCTCACGCGCGCATCTGGCTTGTCCGCACACGCTTGTGTGTGTGCGTGAGCTAGTCTAGGGCTGGCAGCAATCGTGTGAGCGTCGTCGCCCGAGAGAGACACAATATAAGTCAGCAACTTATGTGATTCTCTTCCTAAATTTTAGCGTAGTCCAATTTCTGGTTCCCCGTGGATTAATCAGTATTAAAAAAATATATGTATATATATATATATATATATATATACAAGGTTAAATTCGATTAGTTGGCGAAATTTGAAACATATGTAGAACATGTCCGTATGAATAACTTTTTTTAATAGGATAGTGAAAAATTCTTAAAATTCGTTTTCACCTTTCCATACTGGACGAGTCAGCTGATCGGAGCAATTTGTATAGGAGGAAGTGAAAAAAAGTTAAGAATTTCGCTTAGCTCCCATACAAACAGTTGTCCATATAGACTAGTACTACCTTCGTTTTGAGTTTCGCCAAATAATGTTATTTAACCTTATATATGTATATAAATCGTTACGACCTGAATGCCCCGGGGGGTGTCGGATGTGTTCCGAGTGTGAACTTTGAAATGCAAGTCACAGTCCACCCACACTCGGTAAACCCGCGTTTTACCTGCAAATATTACGTCCCAACGTGATGGGTGATGAGCCTTAATCGAACCTTAATCTCAAGATTAAGAGGCCAGCGTTCTACCCCTGAGTTACCGCTGCTTTTTCGTTACTTAAAAAGTAAATATATATATAGTATGCCTAAGCTTAGTAAGTACCTATATAGTTTCGTATGCATAAATGATCATCATATAATTAACAACTACTCAAACATAAATTTTGGAAAAAAAATTAAAACTTGTCAAAACATGGAAAGTTATAAATACTGATTTTATTGTTCCAAATGCGTTACTGAACGAAATTGTAAGGTTTGATCACGCAATTCTAATTTTTGAAAAAAAATTTCCAGGCATCCATAAACACTGCAATAACGCACCATACTGATTAAAAATCAGTATTGTGATAAAACTTTGTAACAAAACACGCGCGCAGCAAACGAGTGGTAATCGAGCTCTGCCTGACTCCAGATTTCCACTAACTTGCGGGGGACCGCGGGGGACGTTAAATTCGCGCGGGGAGGAGAGTGTCGCTTCTTTACGTAGTAATACTTTATATTCTCTGCCTAGGGGTTGGACCATAGGTTTTCAAAAAATGTCTTTTATTTTTTTTTATCCGAGGGCCGAAAAAAATTTTGTATCGGCCATATCTTCGGAACGGAAGGTGGTACAGCCCTAGGGGTCAAACCATAGGGTGCCAAAAAAAATATTTTTTTTTTGATATGTCAAAACTTTAACGGCCCTTTTATATAAGTCGAAAAAAAGAAAATTGTCAAAATTTTGATCGGCCATATCTCCCGAACTGCAAGTCCTAGCGAGTTGCGGTTTTGACTAAAGTGATCGGTTCGCCAAGTACTATCCAACCGCAAAAACAAGATGGCATCAGCAGCCAGTCAGCGTGGTCCTACACTGTACTTGTTGACCACCTCAGCTTCATCTTCATCTACTAACCCAAGCTGGCTGCACTTAGGATTCCCATGTCGTGAACTAGCACTCTTTCCTTAATTGCCCTTTTTATGTGACATTGACGAGTACGGACGCCAGCATGACAGGCTACCTATTGGTTGTTCTCATTGTGGTATTACAATTAGGGAGCTTGAAATGAAAGCAACTGTACATATATAAAAAGACAATTATGTACTGCTCAGAAATAAATATTAATATACACATACTCGGGGAGATGTTTTTTATATAGATTTATTTTGTGACTGCATTAATCATAGCAATTAGCAATAGCTTTTATATAACATTACACATTGTTTTCATTTAATGTATGTTTATAATTACAATACTACTAAACACATTATTTAGCGATATTATATTTTTCCGGCATCTACAAAGTAGGTTGAGTTTTTCATGTTTTTGAATTTTGAAAAAGATGTTATAGAGATCGAAGGGTGCCATAAGAAGGGTGCGTGCGTGGAGTAAGGGTGGCTGAAGGCAAGGGATGGCCTTCGTTGTTTATGTATGAAGTTATTATTTACTAGCGTACAACATATATAAGTAGTCTCTTCATGGTTACTTCCCGAGTAACACATTGTTTTCTAAATAATTTTATCTACTCCCATACTAAAATAAGGTAATTACAACATTAAAGTCGGTTTTGTTAGTACCTACATTGTTTGTCAGATGTAATAATATAAAATTAATAACACCGAGATTGTGCGCTATGATTCGCCTATTTTATTATATACGACTATAACACGTGTATTGTGTCCAACGGACATGATTAGACGTTGGAACACTCGTGCAGTCTATATTACGAAACGAACGAAATCGTGCCACAATGTATCTTATTATATCATAGTTAGCGTTAGTATTGAAAATAATTAAAATAATAACACTTTTTTATTTGAATAAGCAGCTTATTAAAAACTAATTTATTTATTTTATGCCCTCCTACAAGCAGGTAATTATTGATTTTACAGTGCAATTTCTTTCGTATTTAAAATCTGGTGGAGCAAAACAATACAATTTATCCATACCTGTTTTGTTTCTAGGTTTATAAAAAAGTCAAACTGTTGAACAATTTTCAGAATTGAAAACTTGGTAAGCTTTGACATACACCGAAAATGATTAACGAAAAGAAAATGACAATGTTTTTATTTTTCCAATAAACATTTGAATAATTTTATTAATAATTTTGATATAAAGATACTGGTTTGTCAGATAGTGTATTTGTATTTACTCATATACTTTTTGAAATCTGTTCTGTTTTTACGTTTCGCTACTACCATCCCAGACAAAATGGATCGTTGAAACCTAGGATGAATCGTGTTTGTCCAGAAACAAGGAGAGTAAAAACAGGCGAGGTGCCACAGAACATAGGTGCTAATCAGTCGATACGTCATAAGGGAACTATAGGTCTTTTAGTGTTTTTCTTTTAGTTATTATATATTATTATGTATGAAATTAATTTTTTAGAGTCTGTACCCAAAGGAAAAAACGAAGCCTGATTAATGTCACTCTGCTGTATGTCCGTCTCTCTGTCCGTCCGTATGTCACGGTTAGTATCTACTCAACGACTTCACGTAGTTAGACTGACTTATTTATTTGGCACCAGTGAGGTGTCAATTTATCCTGTGAACTAAATTTAACCCACTTGGGATATCGTTACCAGATTTGTTGTAACCTCCTATCTATAAAGTCGCTGATAAGACTCGAAACCATATAAGCATATAGCTGATAACACTTGCTAAAACATTTACGGAACAGAAATGGTATAAGTTTGATGGTATCTTAGAATAAATTACAAACTACACTTTGAAGATAAATTTTCGTTACCTCAGATAATCTCAGTATAATGAAATACCCGCTTTCTCAATTTTAGTTTTAGTTTTCCAAAAAAGTACGAATTTTCTGCTAAATAATGTATCCAACATTCATCAGAAATCTCCTTAAGAGCGGTTTCGCAGCCGGATTCTGAAAAACCTACCTTTTTCTTTTTAATCGAAACAGAACACTATAATTCCAAATTCACTCGATAGTTATTCAACAAAACCTTATTACCTTTACCCATGTATGTGTATGCTGCCATCGCAAAGACTCCACTGGTTACGGAAAAGAAAAATTCAACAATTTTAAAATTCTAATTTACAGAAACAATTATATTTGATTAATTAGAAAAATTTCACAATCTGGCTGCGAACCGCTCTTAATTCTTGTCCGTACGTTAAAAATGAAATGATTTTTATTTTCGTTGTCGATATGCATGGGTTTGCACTTTGCTTTAAAATGGTAATATGTGGTATGTTATATTATATCCTAGTAGAAGTTTGTGTTACAAAGCCAAGTTATACCGAAGTATCTTTCGCAATTTCCTCGCAAAGTAGCAAAATGGCAGCGCTGGCTTGAAGCTCATAATATGAATGGTCGTGTGGTCAGAGTTAACAAAACTTTGCGTATCCGACAGGAAACTTGAAACAATATTATTATAGCTGCTGCACCCACTATTGCCAAAGACATTACACATTTATTTTTGTTCTATTGAAAGGTGGTTGTAATAGTTAAAATGGAGCCAACTGATTGAATACCATTAAGGCGAAGTGGGCGAAATACCACGTTAAACAAGTTTTTCAGAAAACCAGATGGCAAAGCAGATGTGAGAAAAATCTTTTCAAAGATAGGATAAATCTTAAGCCCTTTCAAAAAATATATTTGAAATTTTCACATAATGAAAAAATGCTAATGAAACCTCTGAATTTTTTATTAATTGCGTTTTATGCCTGTCGTTTTACAAAAATTTTAAAAAATTTATACGAATATTTTTTGTATAATTGTCCATGTTTTGAGTATATAGAAGATTTTTTTCAATATCAATATGTTGAGCGATTTTTGGTAGATAAGGAAAAAAATTATGGATTCCCGTCACTGACATGCTAAGAATTGTTGCGCTTGGCCAGCAGTGAAAAGTTTTCACTTATGTCGGCAGTCCCCATGACTGCCTTATTTTTTTTTAATTTAGTTTTAATTAGATTATAGCTTACGTTAAATTTGATTATATGTATCAAAATCACTAATCATCTCTAGATAAGTTCGTGCACTTTTACAGGACATTTTTCCAATGCTCATCTTTCCCTTTAAATGGAAACATTTTATTTGGAAATGGACTTGTTAGTATATGTCTAGTTATTGGTGTTATTTCAAAAGTAAATTATTTTAAAACTATCGCAGTTAAAGTAGTATTCCAACGAATTCAAGATAAGAGCACTCTGTTCTCGCTCGAACTCCCAATATGCGCTGTTATCTTAATCTTCTTATTTAATAATATCTTATTAAACTTTAAATTTTGAACATTATGCCGTACATTAAATCTATGGTTTCAACCTAAATCATTTACCACACAAAACGTACACTTTAGGAAAAAGTTAAAAAAAAAAGTACACTTTAGGACTTTTAAACGCTTGTAACTTTTGTGTGTACTTGATTTTGGTAAATGTTTTAGATTCAAGTCATGGATTACTGGATACATGGATACATCGTTGTTACAACATTTCTCTAAGTTCGATAATTTAATCACCGAACTGATTTCTGCTGGCACAAAAAGTGATGAATTGGACAAAATATCGCAAAATATATGGGTTACTCACGTTACCCGCTACCTATTATGGTGTGATAACGGCATTGGAAACGCTTAGAGAAGAAAATTTAAATTTGGTATTCGTGATGACACGCCTGTTAGACCATGGAGTAAAGCTGCAAGCTGAGACTAAAACAGAATTTAAGGCGCTGCATACTGGCACCAAACGTTTATCCGTACAAAATTCACATGTTATAATATATATAATCGGGTCTACCGCGATCAATTTTTACCTTTTTACGAAAACATCAGACTCTGGAAGAGATATGTTGATGACGTATTTAGCATTCTCAAGGGGGGTAACGAGGAAGCAAAACAGAATGCAGATCATCTTAACTCCATCCATCCAAAAATAAACTTTACGTATGAGATGGAATGTGACAGAACTTTGGCATTTCTTGATGTCAAATTAATGGTGAGATCTGATGGTTCTCTGGCCCACACTGTATATCGAAAACCAACACACACAGATAGATACCTGCACGCCTCTTCACACCACCATCCTCGTCACATCCAATCCGTCATGACATCACTAACAAACAGAGCACATGATCTCTGTGACCCTGACCATCTTAAGGATGAGCTGTCACATGTTCAGGAGGTACTCAGACAAAACGGATATCAGATGAAGAGGCGACATCCAAGACCAAAAAAGGAAAAGTGTCCTGAGGTTAACAGAAAACCAGCGTTTATGCCCTATATCAAAGGTATTACGGATAAGATTGGAACAGCATTAAATAAATACTCCATTAAGACTGTATATACTCCGTTATCCAAAGTGGCAAGCCATTTACGCACACCAAAGGATGTGATTCCTTTTCAAAATCCAGGTGTCTATAAGATAAAATGCAGCTGTGGAAGTTCCTACATTGGCCAAACAAAACGTAGCGTACAGGAAAGGGTCAAGGAACACATAGCAGCTGTGAAAAACCGGCAGATGTACAAATCAGCGATAGCAGAACATCTTTTAGAATCCGGGACCAACCACTGGATAGAACTGCATAACCCGAAAATTCTCTCCACCGATCGCCATTACTACCCTAGAATTGTGCGTGAAGCGATTGAAATCAAGAAACATCCAAATAATTTCAATAGGGAAGATGGTTTCAAATTGTCTCCCACATGGAGTCCAGTCATCGGGAAATTTAAATCGCTGGTTTCTTCTCTTAGTGCATCTCCGGATACTGTGAGTGTTGTGTGCCGTGCGTGAATAAGATAACAATTAATTTTAAAGACTAAAGTGTTTTTGCGGGTACAAGGAAAATACTTCGGTCGTCACCTGCATCTCATCACTGCGCCTCGCCATACTTGCCAGTTTCCCGTAGACCACGAGACATGCAACTGTCTCGAAACGTCGGGCGTCCCCTTTTCGTAAAAAGGTAAAAATTGATCGCGGTAGACCCGATTATATATATTATAATGTGTACAAAACGCGAGAGTTTAAAGTTATATATTGCAAACCGAAACGGGCCGGAAAATTCACATGGACCTACCAAGAAGAAAAAATTATACCCTCAAAAGAAAAAATTCCACCTGGAAATTCTACCTACAAGACGTCAAAGACGTATCGTGACCATTGTGGACGACGAAACCACGTCAAAAAGGACTGTCATTTCTACAAGAAACTGCAGCAAAATTATCAATCTACCAGCTACAAGAAGACAGCGAACAATGTTCAACCCTGCAACATTGACGAGGACAGTTTTGCTTTTATGTTTTCAAAATGTAAGTTACCCGTTACCGCTGATAATCGTTTCGCTACTGATGAAATTTGCTTTCTGTTAGATTCCGGTGCGACTGACCATATTGTAAACACTCTGGAAGTTTTTACATCATATCATGGTATAATAAAACAAGGTATGTTCCTTGGTGATGTGTGGAGGTTTTGTGTTCCAAAATGGGGGAACTTGAGTACGTCATCACGCTATCGACGGTTCTCAAACTTTAAAAGTCGGGAATCGTGGAAATTTTTATGTCCTTAGAAATAAATTACTAGGAATGCATGTGGATTTTAACTTTTCAGCTGCAGAGGGATGGGTGTAGCGGCTAAAGTGGGAAGTATTCAATAAAATGTCCCTTAATGGCTTTATGTAGTCAGAAGTCGCAAAATAAATTGAACACACTCTCGCTGTGAAAGAAAATTACTAGTGAAAATTCGCCATTCAAAGTAATAAATAAAGCGTATGGAAAACACCACACTAACTTCTGCACGTAACGAAATTTAACGTGATCTTAGAGCTTCATATAAATATTACATAAAATTTGTCACTATTACTTACTTTTCTTAGAATACATACCACACATAGACCAAAATAATTACTACGAAAAAAAATGCAGCAAAAAAAATACATGAACGTGAGAGAGCACGGAATTGATAAATTCATGAGTAATTTTTTATTATTATTTTATCTCGTCTTTTGCCTACAAATCATCGCCAAAAAAGTTTAATTATTCATGTAATTTTTTCGAAGGATATCCAGAAAGTGAAGTCGACCAAAAAAAAAAAATGTTACATTTCGAAAAATAATGTTGGAAAGAAACCATTATTTATTAATGCGTAAAAAAAATGTGATACCGTATGCCAATCTTACGTCTCGGTTAAAAAAAATAGTTGCAACTCGAAAGGAGCGATTAAACGCATAATAAATAGAAACGCAGGCATGAAATATCATGAATAAGAAAAAAACACATTATATTTTTTTACATTCTTATCACCAAATCTGTTTTCCTTTAGATGTTTTTGGTGTCGTGCTAAAAGTTGCTACTGCTGATAAGATCTATGGATTGGCATAGGTTTCATTCGTGGATGAAAGGTTTTCAAATTTTGGACCAAACGCCAAGGGAAGAGTAGCATCATCTTTTCAATCTTGTACAATTACAGCCGATTTGCTCGTGGAAACTCGCAAAATAGAACATTTTTTCACAAATATGAGATCTAGATACATAACAGATTGATTTTTCGCGCCCCGAAATACCTTCTATGTACTGTAAATATTGTAAAAATCCTTGTAGACGTTTTATAGGAAACGATGTAAGTATATATACAATTATATTGGATAAATGGGGTAAGTAGGACTTACAATTTCTGATGCTGGCTTTTGGGCCACAATAGCGAAGCCACTCTTGAGCCATCAATTCATTTTTGGGAAAAGTAAAAAGTCTAATTATTCCGCCTTTTTCAGAGCGATTTTTACAATTACGGATCGCACAACCGCCCATTATTGCTTGATAAGATTATCAATTTATCATTTAATAATCAGCCCCCCTATTATGTATCTTTAGTTGCCAACTGCACGAGGTGCCTATCATCAAAAACATAGCTAAAAACTGAAATTTCAAAATTGCCTTTAGTGGGTATTGAACTATTAACAATCTGTGTCGTCACTTCAAGTGCGAAAATATCCTTAGGACATCGGAATTCGATAGTATCTATGTTTTTGATGATAGACACCCAGTCCAGAAGGCAACTAGAGATACACAATAGGCCCGCAGCTCATCTGTAACTGGGAAACGCGCTTCAACCTTTGAGAATCTCTGTGTAGAGTGGAAACAAACTATTAAATTCACTCTCGTGCAACAAGGATGACAACAAATGGGAAAAACGCCATTAGATATTGCCAGTATTATACGCTTATTTTTACCCAAACGTTTCACACAACTTCTGCAAATCTGATCATAAAGATAAGCAAAAAATCAAAATTAAATTTGTTTAAGTTTAATTTCAACAACAAAAATACTCATCAATGTTATGAATAGTATAAACCTATTTGTAAACAAAATAACTTAAAACTATTTTCCTTATCATGAAATAATGACATAAAATGGCAAGCACGTAAGATGACGTCACCAGGGGCTGGTGCGTTCCAAATATTTAAAAATATCAGTGTCGCCGTACGAGCTCTCGTGTCATTCATTCGCACTCATACAAAATTTTATATGCTATCCTGTTGTCAGGGTTCAAATTGTAGCAAGCTTATGTTTTGGAATGGAAACCAAAGGAACAGACATGTTTTATTCGGCCATGCATCATATGACGAATTACCCACACCGATAAAAATCGGCGTTGTCAAGAACGGGACCTCCATTCTTGCATTTGGTAAAGGAAGAATAGAGGTAACAATAAACTTAGAAATTAAGGGATCCATAGAAAACGTACTGTATTCACCCGAGGTTCGGTACAATTTACTATCGGTAAATCACATATAATAGACAGGTATGTCGGTTATTTTTGGTAACAATGGAGTCCAAATCTATAACAAAAATAACAAATTTTATATGACTGGTGAGAATACTAACACTCTTTTTAGTATCACGTTTGAAATAAATAAAGCCCACTGTAATTTAAATGAAGCCCAAAACCAACGCCTAAACTGTACAAAATCTTATGATTTATGGCACAGTCGGCTTTGGTCATTTAAATAAACAAAAATTTAGCTTGCTTAAAAGTTTAGTTGATAATGACGACAGTAAATTAATTGCTGATATTATTCCTTATGATGAATTATGTGAACCATGCATTCTCGGTAAACAGTCACGATTGCCCTTTGGAAAATCTAAAGATAAATCTCACAAAAATAACCGACCTCTTTTTATTATCCACTCTGATGTTTGCGGCCTGATAACACCTACAACTGTCGATGATAAACATTATTTTGTTACATTTATAGATGATTTTACACCCTATACAGTAACCTATCTAATGAACTCAAAATCAGAAGTATTTAAATGGTTTCAAGATTTTGTAGCTAAAAGTGAGAATTCCCGCTGAAATTAATAAGCCAGAAAACGGATCGGCAAAGGTAATAGGCAACAAATACAAAAATCTTCCTGATTATTAGCTCAGAAGCTGGACAATCCTCTGGCAAACTGAGACGTAGCGAAAGAATTCTCAATTTGCCGCAAAAAATTACGAGCAAATGAATGAGAACGATTTCTATCTATCACACACAACTGTTTAATCGCTTCCAAGTACATACAATGAAATGTTGAATAGGAGTGATTCTGATAAATAGTTTAAAGCCATGGAAAGTGAAATTGCGGCACTTCATAGCAATCAAACCTGGAGTCTTGTTGAAAGACCTAATAATGTAAATATAGTAAGTTCTAAATGGGTTTTTACGATTAAAAATAATCAACTTGGTGAATCTACGCGGTATAAAGTGCGTTTAGTTGCCTCAACAATGCCTACAAGACTATGATGAGATGTCCGAATCAGTTGCTAGAATATCAACATTTAGATTTGTTCTAGCTCTGGCTAATCAGTTCGATTTATATGTGCATCATATATGGATGTTAAAACCGCCTTTTTAAACGGCATTCTCAAAGAGGATATTTACATGGAATTGCTGGAGGGAGTTTCAGCTCAGCCGAATCAAGTCTGTAAGTTAAATAAAACGCTATACGGCTTGAAGCAATCGTCCAGGTGCTGGTTTGAACGTTTTGATCATGCTCTTAAGACATGCTCTATTGGTTTTAAGAATTCTCAAGTTGATCCTTGTATGTATGTTCTAGATAAGAATTGCATGGATAAAAATGTATATATTGTACTATGTGTAGATGATTTAATTATTTGCTCCAAAGATATACAGAATTTGCAGTTGTATAAAAACTGTTTAATGCAGAAATTCAATATGATTGACTTAAATGAGATTAAAATATTTTTGGGCATTAGAGTAGAACGATATAAAGGTAAATTGACTTTAGACCAATCATTATATGTTTTAAGCAAATTTTCCATGAGTGACTGCAATTCTTCTAAATCACCATTTCCATCCAAACTGGACCATGAAGCTTTAGATTCTGACACTCACTATGAGGCCCCTTTCCAGAACGCCATTGGATGCTTGATGTATGCGATGCTTTGTACGCGACCAGATCTGTGCAGCATTTCGCATTTTGAGTAGATATCCAAGTAAAAATAATGAAGAGTTATGGAAATGTTTAAAACATATTTTGAGGTATATAAAAGGAACTGTAAATTTAAAAGTAACTTATGAGAAATGTGATTACAAACAACTGGTTTATGCAGATTCTGATTGTGGTGGTGACTTAACTCACAGAAAAAGTACAACAGTATACATATTTAAAGTATTAGATAATTGTACAGTTTCGTGGAATACACGCAAACAAAATACTGTTGCCGCTTCTCCAACGGAGGCTGAATATATGGCTCTATTTGAGGCTGTGATAGAGGCAATCTGGATAAAATCTTTGCTTAATAGTATTTCAATTCCAGTACTGCAGCCCATAATTATCTTTGAAGACAATAAAAGTTGTATTAGCATTTCTAATAACGCCACAAATCACAAGATATCTAAGCATATAGATATTAAATACCATTTCACCAGGGAACAAATTACTAATAACGTAATAAAACTTAAATATATTTCCACAGGAAATCAACTGGCTGACATATTTACAAAAATGGTGCCTACAGTTAAGTTCCTAGAATTTAAGCGCAAGTTGAATTTAATTTAAGTTTGATAATTTGATTGCAACCATGTAATCTAGATATGTGAACTGTGTTATAAGCATATATATATTAAATACCATTTCACCAGGGAACAAATTACTAATAACGTAATAAAGCTTAAATATATTTCCACAGGAAATCAACTGGCTGACATATTTACAAAAATGGTGCCTACAGTTAAGTTCCTAGAATTTAAGCGCAAGTTGAATTTAATTTAAGTTTGATAATTTGATTGCAACCATGTAATCTAGATATGTGAACTGTGTTATGTTAATTACACTAATTAACACAATTTAATATAAATAGTTGTGTATCCTAAATATCTTTTAAATCAAGTTTTTATTTGTAATTACTTGAATATTACTATTGGTATTTTTCAAATATCCAAGTCCGGTAGTTACAAAATGTTTCTTTTGGGTGACAGTTCACTTATATAAAGCTGCTCGCTTACAATATTTATTCTCATTCAATAAACTACCGTCGTGAAGTTAACATCTGTTTTTACTTAACCCATTTCCAATAGTTTATTTATAGAAAAGTGTATAAACTTGACCAAGTTTTTTCTTTACATGAACGACGTCTGTATTTCTCTATTTCTTTATTTCCAGTGTATAAAAAAATTACACAACTTCCTAAACTTTGCATAAAAACGAGGCAATATTCACGATATCCTGACAGCAGCTTTTATTATGGTGTTTCATCAAATTTTGATTTTTTGGCTGTATAGAGACGTGGTAAGATGTCGCTAGACTTACGAAAAAAAAAATATATATAAAATAAGCTGTTGACTTTACAATCAGTTTATACCTTTCGTATGAATCTTGAGAAAAATCTAAGCGTAAGGCGGGTTTAAAGCGTTTGGAAACTTGACAACCACTTCTACGGTCGTATACTACCTGTACCTGTACTGCTGCTCATTTGGGGTATACGCACTTGTATATGACCAACTTGTTTTACGTTAGAGGGTGAAGACAACTGGATTAGGGAACAATTCTACATATAGCGTTCCTCCACAAAGGAGATGGCCAAAAATCCATACAATAAAAACCCAGAGTCGACAAAAACTTCTTAAGTGCCGTTTGAGTAGGCTGCATTAAAAAAATGTTCTCTCTGACTCTAATAAAAGATCTAATATTATATCGTTATTTTGTCGATATTCATACAAGGTTGGTTTTTTATTTTTACTTTTTGAGTATTATTCTGTTATAACTATGAATGCATGAATGAGAATACACACTTTATTTTACACGCTTCAATGAAAAATTGGACTTATCACTTAAAGCAATTTCTTCCTGCCAACCTTTGGGTTGTGGAGAAAAATATAAAAAATAAAATATATCGTCACGACATGAATCCCCGAGGAGGTGTGAGAGGTGCTCTGAGTGTGAACTGTGAAATGCAAGTCACAGTCCACACTTGGAACACCCGCGTTTCACTGACGAATATATTACGTCCCAACGTGATGGGTGATGAGCCCTATCGCCGTACTTCGGGCACAAATACACGCAAGTGGTAAGTAAGAACAAATACTATGCACATAAATTCCGAAAAATTCATTGGTTCATGCTCGACCGGTGATCGAACCTGGATCTCAAGATTAAGAAGCCAGTGTTCTACTACCCCTGATTGATTGATTGAATAAAATATAGTTTCTATTGTCATTGTGGTTTCTTTTTTACATCTACGCAGTAGTGGTAGGTAGGTACAGGGATAACCCCATCACTATTTCCCACCAAGATAAGAGGTAGGTAGATGTAAAAAAGAAACCAAAATGACAATAGAAACTATATTTTATTCAATCAATAAATTCTCTAAATCCAAACACTGCATCCAAAAATCCTGCAGGCTGATTCAAGTCGCCTTCGTGTCTGGCCCAGGCAAGATAATATGTTATTGAAATAATATGGGCACAACTGCCCAATGTGCGACGACCATGTATAAAGTTACAGCAGTATTCAGAGATTGCTTGGTGATTAATTGATTATACAGTACATAACAATAATATATTTTTGAAGTGACGTGTTTGGATTTAGCGCCATTGTTTTAGAGCCCGGAGTCCGTTCCGCCGGGCGCAGGTAGTGAGAATAACAAAAACAGATTCGGATAAAATAGTAGCTGACTATTATGGTGATATAATTACTATGGCAATCAGTAGATTCAGTAGAAATATCGTTATTATGATGTAAATAATAAAGATTAATAAGTATAAAACAAGTCCTGAGTCAGGGTGTCTTTCCTACGATAGGTACACCAATAGTTAAGGAGAAAATGAAAGCATTTTTTTAATGTAATTACATATGAAGCCTACTGAAATTGTACATAAGAAGTTTTTATCGAATCTGGGTTTTCTTTTGGCCATCTCTTTTCGGTGACCATTTTATAAAACGGAATTGTGTTACACCAATCAACTTTTTTTTGAAACTAAATCGATTATTTATTAATCCATCAGCCTAGTTCGTCCACTGCTGGACATAAGCCTTTCATTTGTTAATAGCTGAATAAAAAAACACAAAGAAAAATTTACAACTAATTTAACGAGTTTAACCAATATACATATTTTAAACCACTGCTTTTTCAAAAATGGCTCTTAAACCGTTTTTACGAAATATGCAAAAATCGAAATAGGAAAATTACATTAAACAGTTACAATTAGCAAAAATAAATAAAAAGAGAAGTAACAAAAGGGTGGTTATGTTACCGTTAGAATACGATATACGTTAATATGCGCAATGACTAGGTTATCTGCAGATTCCTGGGTACGATCAGTTAAAGTGCGAAATTTGCAGCTTACCTAGTTAATCTGCATATAAACAGAATATGCTACACCGTTAAATCGCGGAAGACACAGAAAGAGACACTTTTGTCTCGTTTTCTCAGCTCCCCACGCTCGCGCCTTTACTCGCATAACTCCTATCAGTACAGTATCAGTACAGTACAGTATCTGACACCCATGCTCACCTTCGGAGCTTCCATAAAAACACATTGTATGAACTGGCACTGCTAAACGAAGTTCTACAGATGACGTATGAAGAAACACAAAGCGGTCTTTTAGATAAGAGGGGTATAAAGGGAATTCTAAAGTTTTGTTGAAGCAAAAAATCTTGTTTATTTACTTTCATGGATGCTTGGTCGTTTATCTGTATATTACCTAGGAAGTCTGCAGATTATCTAGTTAATGTAAGAATTGAAATATTTTTTTTACATTTTAACGAACCCAGCCAGGTAATCTGTAGAACAACAAGTTAATTTTCACTCTAACTGATTTAGACGTTAACGTTAACGATTAACGTTAGCGGTGACAGATATCTGAAACTCTTGAATTTGTGGCACAAAAGTTGTTGATTTTAATTAGTACTTAACATCCCGTTAGGAAGTTGTTAATTTTTCGGGTACCTTGCTGAAGCAGCGTCATTCTAACGAACTTTAAATTACGGGCACCTGAACAATTACCGAAGCACCGTCATCATAGTTAGTACTAGCCTTTCGCCCGCAGCTCCACCCGCGTTAATTCAATCTTTGCTCCGTTTTTAGCTTGGCGGTTACTTTATCTACACCACTTCTCGTTCTGTTAAAACGGAACATAAACAGTTATTGCAAAATTGTTTCAGCTGCAATGTTGGGCGTGAGACGACAAGTGAAACAACCGAGATTCAGGGTGTAATCGTTAAGTGTGACCAGGCGATTATTCCGTAACTATTACAGATATCAAAAATTTTTTAACTGATATCGAAAGTACGTTACCTAATCAGTAAAATGACATCAATAACTTTTTGAAAATCAAACGAGAAGTATTCAAAATTTTCCCATACATTTAGTATGAGATTAGTGGAATATTGGAATATGCCATTTTTCAATCAATAAATGAAACAATCACGATTATTAACAATTGGCGGGAATGAAAACCCGCGATAAAGGTTTTAAATTTAGAACGAACACCAAAGAGCATTTTTTTTTTGTAAAGTGTTGCTTTTCAGCCAGTTCAAATTAATGCGATATTGAAACAAGGTTTATTGCTAACTTGAAGTGGTAACATAATTTTAATCTACAAGTGTATCTACTTGAAAATCATTATTATCATATCATACGTAATCATAAAATGAGATTAAGGTAAAATGAGTACTAGACCACTTAAAATAAGGAAACTAAAACCTTTCTACTAATCTCATACAAAATGTATGGGAATGTTTAATGTCAAAATTTTCAATACTTCTCGTTTGATTTTCAAAAAGTTATTGATATCATTTTACTGACTAAGTAACGTACTTTCGATATCAGTTTAAATTTTTTTGATATCTTTAATAGTTACGGAATAATCGCCTGGTCACACTTAACGATTATACATTATACTTTAACGATTATACTCGTACATTAACGATATTGTCACATATTTATTTGGTTAAATAAGTCTTATATATACTAATGAATACAATAACATATACGGGGTTACACGTGTACAGGTAGGTATGATTCATAGCTACCTGGGTGGTTGATGTTTACAGTTGGATCATGTTGTACGAAGTCTTTTTACAACCTAGACTTCCAAATCTTCCAAATATGGATAGATCTCCTGTTACATTCTTTTTATTTATTGGCTTCTTATTACAATGTTTACATTTCTTTAGTTTCATATTATTATAACATCTCATGTTAATAGGTTTCCAATTGTATCTCATATTTCATTGTTTATCCTTAACTATATCTACCTACCACACTACACAGCAGATTCAGACTGCCTTCTTCTGGGCGAGTGAAGACGCTTCCGAGACGACGTTGCGCCTCGCACTGCGGGCTCTGTGCGGGACGTCATCGATGCAGTTGGCGTGGGTGGTCGGACAGGTTGGGTGTCTCTGGACTGTCATTTTACTATGCTGTCACCGAACAGCGATAGTCACGCAGAACTCACGGTATCTACGTCACTTTCAGTATATTCTGTTCGTGATCTAGTTACTGTTTTTAGCACAGTCTTTCACAATAATTATATGACAACTAAAAAACCAATATGTGAGCGCCGACTTCTAGAGAACACAATACCTACGAGTATGTTTAAGAAAAAAGAAGTCGGCAAGGCAAATTACGTTATTACATGTAAATAACCGGGGGTCCGGTTCTGTTTTATATAACAATTTCTATTCCAAACTTACAAAAGTTATAAAAATTCGAAATTTTGTGTGCAGGCTAGGATGTGCACACAAACAAAGAAAAAAAAAAAACTGTATATTTTACTCTACAACTCTATAAAGGGAAGTGAACGGATGCTCATAATATTGCCCAACAAAAGAAACCGCCAAAGTGCGAGTCAGACTCGCGTACCTAGGGTTTCGTATTGTGGATGATAAATTTAATTTTGTTTTTTTTTTTTCGTGAATTTCTCAACCGCTTTATTTTTCCTGTAATCTTTACGTAAACACAGATTACCATGATTTTTTAAATATTTTTGGTCCACCTCATTTTTGGCATACCTCATTTTATGGTTTTTCAAGGATTTCTCGTAATAGATGCAGATAAATATAGCCAACCGATATATTTTTACAATCAACTTTTTAATACCTACAATTCATATCCATCTTGTATTTTTATAAAATATTTTTTTTAATTTTTGTTTCTTCTTTTTTTTAATTTCTCATTTGTGCTCAATTTTTTTTAATCGCTATAGTTTTTTTGAAATTGGCTACTTATGATCTATAATTGTCATTTTTTCATATTTTTCGTTGTACCAGTTTCGGAGATAGGGGGGGGGGGGGGCATACATATTTTTTAAATATTTATTAGTATAAGTAAATATTTTCACAATCATATTTTTAATATCTACAATTTGATTTCCATACTATATTTTTAGGATAATACGTTTTATTTTTATCACTTTTATTTTGGAAATATTTTGAACAATTTCGAATTTATTAGATTATTTATTTTTATTGGTAAAACATTAATGCTATCTTAATTTTAGTGCCAAATTTCATGTCTTTATCTTAAACGGTGCTAAAGTTATGAGGCTGTGACATGCGGACGGACGAACGGACGGACGGAGAACAGAGTCTCACCATTAAGGTTCCTTTTGTACCTTTTAGGTAGTACGGAATTCTAATAACCACGACGTACGTGGCGTGACTTGCCGTATATAACCTTCTAACCTGACCTCTACCAGCTCTCATCTGCACTGTAGGACTTCCGAAAAACTAGTTCACCCTAGGCCAAACTAAGTATAAAAAATACACTGCCTTAGAATAATTATTCTAAGTATATCCGGAGACTATCCGGGATCCATGTTTAATTAGCCGTTTAAATTAATTTTTCACTTAACTAAATTTTCGCTACAAAATCATCCATAAGCGGCCGTTCATGAAAAATTCACTGCAGTGTTTGGTGTCTGTCAGCACTATGATAAAAATCTAATCTCGTCTTGATTAGCCGCTCTACTCACACACGTCCTTCTCTAGCTATGTCCATCTCTTGCCAGACCTTAAGAGCGGTTTCGCAGCTGGACTGTTAAAAACCCGCCTTTTTCTAAATAATCGGAACAGAACACTTAAATTCAAAATTCACTCAAAAGTTATTCAACAAAACCTTATTACCTATTTATTGTGTATGTTGCCATCGCAAAGTTTCCATAGGTTTCTGTACATTAGAATTTCAAAAATTTTGAATTTAAATAATTTTGAAATTCTAATTTACAGAAACCAATGGAAACTTTGCGAATGCAGTATATACAATACATAGGTAATAAGGTTATGCTGAATAACTATTTATATAAAGGCGGGTTATTCACAATCCGGCTGCGAAACCGCTTTTAAGACGGTGAGGGTGAATGTTTCATCGAAACCATTGCCATTGTAAGGAAAAGCTATATAAGTGTCGTAGAAAACACTCCTCGGGGAACAGACTTGATGTCTGTTGTTTCTGTACACTGCTTCGGAGGATACTGGCGGTAGGAAACACTTTGCATCGCTAGTCTATTGGAAATTTAAGCTTTACATTGCTCGGAAACATGTCCTTAATGTGTGCAATTTGTGTCTAAATCGTCTTCTCAACGCAATAAATAGTGTGAAAATGTATACCACAATTTTTTTCAAGAACAAAGGCTGCTTTTTGCAATACTGTGGTAAATTATAATATCCTGCTATTAGGTGCTTACTCATGGAATTTCCGAAATTTTCTTAGATATTCATGAGTTCATAATTCCTGTAATTCAATGGCTATTTCCATTATTGGTCTTTTGTGTGGAAGTTCATTTCAACGTTTTATATGTACGTTTTAAAATTTGATTTAATTTTGAGTTACGTGACTAAAACTTTTTAAAAATTATATCAACGCTCCTGTAAGATTTTCGTTTTAATGTTGTCTCATTCATATACAATTTTTTTTTATAAAATTTGAGTCATTCCTCAAAAAATGCAAAACTTGAGTAAAGAAAATTGAGTTTTCTTCAAATTCTCCGTACAGAACGGATATTTCATAGGCAAGCAACTAATATTAGTAGAATAAAACACTTCCAGATTTCGACGCCAAAGAAAAATACAAAAGCTAATTATTTCAGCTTTATTTTAAACCAGCTGATGCCTGCGACTTCGTCCGCGTGGAAGAAGATAATGCGGCCACAGTGGGATTCCCGCAGTAGAAAGTATCACATTTTTATTTAGATAATAAGTTATTGAACAGTGATCTTCCTTCCTTCTTTGATTGTAATTAGTGCCTCTTTGCTGAGGATCGAACAGTGGTAACCATACCAAAACTCGTTCAGCAGTTTTGGCGTGATGCATGAAATACCGACGAAAATACCGCAAAAATGTTTTACAGTTACACCGCAGTTTTTTTTTGGAATATCATCGATGTACTGACAGATAGACACGGTTCTTTAACAGTATTTAATAATATTTTAAATACTTAACTTCACAATTTTCAGTTAGTATAGTGGTAAAAAAAAAAAAAATATTATAACTGTTGCCCGCGACTTTGTCCGCGTGGAATTTAGTGTTATCTTGCACCACTAAGTATTTTGAATATTGTAATCTGACAGTAGGGACAGTCGTAGTAGTTTTCTTAGGGTCTTTTTTTAGGGTTTCGTACCCAAAGGGTAACCAACGGGACCTATTACTATGACTCCGATGTCCGTCTGTCCGTCTGTCACTAGGCTGTACCTCATGAACCGTGATAGTTAGACAGTTGAAATTTTCACAGATGATGTATTTTTGTTGCCGCTATAACAACAAATACTAAAAAAACAGAATAAAATAAATATTTAAGGTTGCTCCCATTATTTTGCCGTTTTTAAAGATAATGGTACGGAACCCTTCGTGCGCGAGTCCGACTAGCACTTGGCCGGTTTTTTCTTAAACGTATGCTATAAGATATATTTGGGAAAGGAATCATCCTTATAGCTTTCCATGATAAGTTAATTTGAAAATTGACCAAGTAAAGGACTAATGTTTGAGTGCTAAAATTTGATACGCTACATACTTCTAACCAAAGCTTTCTTGTTTTCTTTTAACACTCATTCATGACGTCTATAGGCCTTTAACGCTAGAAATTATTATTTGCTATGTAACTTCTAACAGTAAAAAAGTAAATTCCTAGAATCGATAAATGACGATAACTTTTTTTCCGTCGTTCAATTTTAATAAAATAAAGCCTATATTCTGTTCCAAATTAAGCCTCATCAACTTGTGAAAACTATATCAAAATCACTGATTTGTGTTCTATTACTCTTTTTTTAGTCAAGCCCTTTCTATTTTTATTACTTTTCTTCAATGTACAGACACACCGGCTTCTACTCTTCTATTATAATATGTATTGATACTACAAGATTCAACAAACTGGCAAAAGACATTTTGGTTTGACATGCGTGTGTATAATCCCCGCAAATTGCTAATGCGCTCGGATGTCATTTGTTTTCGGCCGCTTATAAATATATCCATCAAAAACATAAAATGTACAAAAATGTCAAGTCTCACAACGCAATCCTTCCACCGTAAAAAGTTGTGAGATCTTATATAAAGCCAAGTTATTTTAGTTTGTATGGAAGCACCTTTTTCATTTTAGTTAGTATTGGAGCACCTATTTAACAAATTCATCATTAATTGTTTCCTAATTAGTTACCTACCAACATTTAGTGACTGTATTAATATTAGTCATCTTTATTTCTATAATATAATAAAAACACAAAAGAGCAATAATGGAAATAGCCATTGAATTACAGGAATTATGAACTCTTGATAGGATAAGGCCTTTTAAGATAAGGCCTTCTAGAACAGACAGAAATTTAATAAAGTAGGGACAACAAAAACACTGGCGAACAAAAAAACAGACACATTAAAACTAACTTTAAAATTAATAAAAAAAACAATAAAAAACGTGTAAAGCACTAAAAAAAAAACGACCAAGTGCGAGTCAGACTCGCGTACCTAGGGTTCCATATTGTGGATGATAAATTTAATTTTATAATTTTTTTTCGTAAATTTCTCAACCGCTTTATTGTTTATAAGTTGCCCTTAACCCGTGAGAAGGCGCGCCTAATTTTGTTACACGGAGAGGCGCGCGCCTGCAAATTGCTCACTCTACTTTAAATGTTCATATTTCTACTGTAGTAGTACTTATTGGGTTATAAAGGATTTATATGAAAATAACAAGATCAATTAAGTAAGAAAATATGTTTTTTTATTAATGAAATATGTTATTGGTATTGTACTGAGGCCAAAACTACAATTTTTAGTATTTTTGTCTGTCTGTCTCTCTGTCTGTTCCGTTTTAACTCGAGAACCACTCAACGGATTTTGTTGCATTTTTTAGGGTTCCGTAGTACCTAAAAGGTACAAAAGGAAACTTATGGTGAGACTCCGTTGTCCGTCCGTCTGTATGTCACAGCCTCATAACTTTAGAACCGTTAAAGGTAATACATGAAATTTGGCACAAAAATAGAATTAATTTGTCCACATATAAGAATGCAAAAAAAAAATAAAAAATTTGAAATTGTTCAAAATATTTCCAAAACCAAAGTGAGAAAAATAAAAAAATATTAGCCTAAAAATACAATATGGGTATCAAATTGTAGGTATTAAAAAGCTGATTGTAAAAATATATACTTTTAATATATTTACTGACACTGGTTTCGAGAAATCTTTAAAAAACCCCAAAAATATGTATGCCCCCCCCCCCCCTATCTCCGAAACTGGTAAACCGAAAAATATGAATAAAATGTCAATTATAGATCATAACTGAACAATTACAGGAAAACAATAGCGATTAAAAAAACATCAGCACTATTGAGAAAAATAAAAAAAGAAGTAAAATAAATAAAAAATATATTTTATAAAAATACAATATGTTTAATCAAATTGTAAAAATATATACTTTTACTATATTTACTGGCCCTAGTTTCGAGAAATGTTTATAAAACCCCAAAAATATGTATGTCCCCCCCCCTTATCTTCAAAACTGGTGGACCAATATGAAAATATCATAAAAATAAAGCGGTTGAGAAGTAAACGAAAAAAAAAAAACAAAATTAAATTTATCATCCACATTATGGAACCCTAGGTACGCGAGCCTGATTCGCACTTGGCCGGTTTTTTTATTATCATTGTAGTGACCCTAGACAACATAAAGGCTATAAGGGTTGTTGATAAAATAACCACCTAGTTAAAAACGGGGTAAATATTGAATTAAATCGGGCGTAGCCGCGGGCGAAAGACTTAATAAGGTAGCGGAAAACCCTCTGACTGACAGACAGTTAACGAACGGAACACGTCATACATAAGGTACACTCAAGGATTCCTTTTATCTCTCAGGGTTCAGTAGCCCCAACAATGAAATTTGCATCTTTAAGCTACTTTGACTGGAAGATGTAGTTCAGGTATATAATGTACTCTCAGGTTTATCGAACGCCAAAAGTCGAAGAGGCCGTCCTTCTTTCCATTTTGCGAGCAACTGGTTTTAAAATGAGCTCAGCGGAACACTGAAAATCGTTGCTATGAGTATGTATGTACGATGTTCATGATACCTAATATTTTTGAAATTTTGTTTATATTTGAATTTCAATATGAAGTAACAGATGAAGCACGGTTACTTTTGAGATTAGTTCTGTTTGTCTGTTGCTTCTTAACAGCAGAGGTATCAGCGACCGTCCGTCAAAATTTACAGTAATTATTAGTAATTCACTGATTAGATAAATATAACACACTATTTTGAAAAGAAAAACTGTGTTTAATATGTATGTGTATTAAACTTTTAAAATTATTTACAATAAACACTCTAGACCAGAGGTCTCCAAACATTTTAGCCTAAGGGCCACACTGATTCCCCAATAGTCCCAAGGGCCTAGATAGCTCATCATTCCAAAATACTGTAGTTTCGACGCACAAATTTTCGTATTGATACTAGCCGGTCAGTGAGATATCTTTTGTGCAGGGCGCAGGACTGTACTCCGCTCCGTTCGCAATTTCAGTTATAACTTCGGGCAAGTGTAATAAATAATTTTCATTTTTTTTTTCAAGTGTCATTAAAACCATTGTGACGCAGTTAGCCGAAGCGTCTTCTGTGCACCTTGAAATAGGGTTGTAATGACATTCTTAAAAACAATGCTACTCTTGGACAAATATACACAATAATGTTTCATACATAAATAGTAAATGGCATTACATTATTATTATAAGTTATGAATTTTAAATAAACTATAACGGGCTAAAAACCAGGCGTGTCCGTCGAAAGACCGCGGGCCGGTTTGGTAGTGCTCGCAGGCCGGTCTTGGCCCGTGGGCCGTAGTTTGGAGACACCTGCTTTAGACTTCTCTTTGCTTCAAATAAACTATAGCGGGCTAAAAACCAGGCATGTCCGTCCAAAGACCGCGGGCCGGTTTGGTAGTGCTCGCGGGCCGGTCTTGGCCCGTGGGCCGTAGTTTGGAGACACCTGCTCTAGACTTCTCTTTGCTATGAAAACTGTTACATCAAAATCAGGCAAAGTACAAGCAAGCAAAACTCGTTCATTGTAATAGACTAGTAGCCCCTAGTTAAGGCAGGTGAATGGTAAACACCCCGGGAAGCCTGCTTAATGAGTTATTAAATAAAGTTACTGCTAAACAAACTTTGCGGAAAGCGAGATAGAAACTTACTTGCCACGCGGGGCGGCCGTACTTATTTTAAGCGGGATTTAAATTACCTCAGTAGGTAACTAGTGCATCTAATGGCAAGTTAGAGAAAGCAAGTTACTTTTAGAGTACTGTGTAATATGTGTACTTATTATGGGGACAACGACTGTTGGTGACCTTGAAAAGCCCCGATAGAGTCCGGTTTACGGGGGGCTTATCCCAATTTAGTCCCTTATCAAACTCATTTTAAATAAAGAAATAAGGTAGGTCTAAAAAAAAATTATTTTTTTCTGCAGATTTTTTGCGGTTCAAAACGACATACGTTATACTTCGCTCGATCGAAAAAACCTTAATGGTGGTCGATATTTCATGTTTTTTTCGTTGTATACGTTAAAATTATTAATATTTTAATAATTTACGTTAACAAACTGTATGAAAATTATGGGACATTAAAAAAAAGGTAATTTAGAAAGTACTTTTACCGATACATTTTTGAAAATTTAACTGCAAACACATTTTTTGAGTGAAAGCCGGGTTTTTTTAAAAACACGCTTTTTTAAACGAAAATGAAACGTCATGTCATGAGTTCAGTTCTACTTGGTGCAAAATGAGGTGCTCAATGTCAGGGATAAGGGGCCCTAAATTCAGATGTTATGTTCTTCAAAATATAGAAAAAAAAAACATGATAATCTACAAAATATTGGGAATGAGATAGTTTAATTTATATTTAGAATTTTTATGAATAAATACCAAAACAAAGTTTAAATTAAGACAATGTAAAGCTATAAGATCCGATTAAATCAATTAACTCGTAGAATTATAACAGGTGCGATCGGACTTCCTAATGCAAGATTGTGGCAAATGCAAAATATGAGTAGTAATTATATTATATTACCTATATATACAATATGGGTGTCGTTGGAAAGCTAAAAAGACAAGCACAATACTAAATAAATAAAAAAAAATAATGATAATGAAAAAAAATGAGCGTAGTATTTCTTGACCCAATATTTACGCCTACAATTAAAAAATATATTTTTAATTTTATTGTTATATATTTTTTTTTAATTATTGTTGTTTATTAATTTTAAAAAGGCCAGTTATTCCTAGGGGTATGCAAAGAAGCAAATTGAAACTTTGTCAAATTTAAGATATTACGACAAAAAATTTGTTCCCTTGATTATTTTTGAAGAATTTTAGTTATAATATGAGTAATTTCTTTTTTTTGGCAAGAACGTGGTCGCAGCTGTATCCTCCCTCAAACAATAGAGATTATGTAAAATCACAACTTCAAATGGCCATTTCACATTGCGTAACTAGGTCAATCGGTTTAACAAAAATAATATAGATAGTATTATACGCCCATACTTCTGATGGGCACGTCTAAGCAAAAACGCCATAGCTTTAAGACTTCGACGAAACTCGATAGAAAAAATTATGAAGTTAAGTGCCGCTAAATTGTATGGGGCCTTCCTAAATCATACAACCTTGAAATTTACGATACTTTGCCGAATGTATTATTAAGTAGATGTTTTCAAATTCTGAGGTAATCGTATTAAAGTTCAGACTAGTTATGGGTATTTACTTATCTACGCAGTTTAAAGCTTACTTTTCTTATGTTGTATTGTGGTGGGATCCTCGGTCGGAACCTTTCCACCGCCGGATCCGGCAATGGGGTCCGTAGCCGGAGCCGGCAATGAGGTCCGCAGCCGGAGCCGGCAATGGGTTCTAAGGCCTGAGCCGGTTATATAGGTTACAAAGTTATTGATATGTTTCCATGGTCGTAGCCGGCAATGAAGGCTATGAATTGTCGTAGTCAGTGGCATAAGCACAAATTGCTACCAAGCGCGTGTTTCTTTGTGGTTGTAACAGCCATGGCTCAGAGCACGCTATTTTAAACTAAAAGGAAACGTCATAGAGTTCAGTTCTGATTGAAGCAAAATGAGATGCCCAATCTGACTTTATTATATGCACCCTTAAGGTGCATGATCGTTAATTTCTCTTTACATCGTTTTAGTTTTAGACACAGAAAAATAAATTGTTTTTTAGAACTGGAATATCAATTATCCGACATACTGTCCGATTGTGTATCATCGTAAACTTTATTACAAGGTATACAAAACAAACCTTGATGTATCTCAAGTTTCCATACAAGACTGTGACTTACATTTCACAGTTCACAATTGGGAACACCTCTAACACCTCTCGTGAATTCATGTCATGACAATATGTGAATAAAGGGTATGTCTTCATCATAGTAAAATGTTTGCTAAAAATGTGCTAAACAAAAAGCAATTAATAGAATTAATTAATCTCCGTATCTTTAAGAGCCAATTAAAATAAACACAAAAAGTTTTTGAATTGAGAAAACTCCTTGAAAAACAAAACAGTTCTTTCTTACCCTCAAGCTGCATTTCTATTGTTGAAGTTATGCAGTAGAATTCTGCCAAAGGAAGAGAAAATAATTAAAAAATTAGTTAACTACGAGGACTTACTGCGATGGAATTCCTGAGGATTAATTTTAACTTTTTCCCTGAACCTGCTTGTTTATGTTACTGACACATTGATATCGTCTACAAGCACCACAAATTGCAGGCATCTGAAAGACAGATAACATTAACTGGGGATCATAGACATTATAGAGAAAAATCATAAATATACAGGATATTAAGATGAAGTTGCGGAAGCCGGAAACTGGCTGTAGCACTCGCCCGTATGAACTGTTTTTTAACCGACTTCAAAAAGAAGGCGGTTCTCAATTCGACTGTATGTTTTTTTTTTTTTTTTTTGCCGTTGTTACTCCATAACTCCGTCATTTCCCAACCGATTTGAACAATTCTTTTTTTGTTTGAAAGAGTATACTTTCAGGTAGGTCCCATTTTGGGTTTGGTTATGATCTGATGAAGGTCTTCAGAGATAGGCAGTGGAACTCCTCAGAAAATGACAGCATATCTCTCGAAATTGAGGCAATCGCTATGTACTTGGATGCTGATGCTGACCTTCGATCCTGGCTTCATCAACATATTCACCATAGAACTCTTCAACGGATCAGAGCACATAACTCGAGATTGCGGCAATCACACCGTTAGGGTGCTGATTCAAAGGTATTACTTGGAGATTATCAGAATACCCACCTGACCTTCGATCCTGGCTTCATCACCATAGAACTCCTCAACGGATGACAGCACATAACTTTAGATTGCGGCAACCAGTTTGTGTTAGGGTGCTCATTGAAGTCGGCGTATTTCCTACGATATAGAAACATAGAAACCAATATAAGAACGCCGACTTCTAGATAACATAACGTTTCAGGAAGAAAGAAGTCGGCAAAAGTGTTGCTTCGGTACCATCGGTCTTTATAAAATTATTATTAACTTTTTAGTGAATGACTGCTGTTACTATTGAAGTCGGTTGCTATTTTTTTGTTAAAAGTTTTTCATACATTTTGATCGCGTAGCTACGTAACGTTTCTAAAGAACAGCATATTTTTTTTACGATTCGCTGGATGGCTCCATAGTAAAAGTAGTTCGTATGGACTAGCCAGTACTATCTCCCGTTTCTGGCTTCCGCAATTTCATGCGTTATAGTGACTTGATTGCCCTAGAGAAATTACCTCTAAAATGGTAAATCAGTGAACAGCGCCATCTTACTGCAACACGCGAGTACTACTTCGAGTTTACGATAAGGTGAACTGGTTGTAGATGCGACATGGACGTAATGTATCACTTTGCCTATTAAGTATTACCTCTAAGAGAAAAAAGAAAAAACTTGTATTGTGAACTTACGCGGTAAACGTTATCGACTTTTTTAGGGTGTCGTCTTATTTTTTGTAAATTAAAATATGAACGGTGAAGAAAAACACTGTAAAGAAACCTGCATGCCCTAAAAAGCATGTATTGGTGCACGAAGTAGGGCGATAGAGCTAACGGTTAGCTACAATGGTACAGCATTGAAGTACTGCACTTCCGTTAAAAACCTTGGGCTCTATGTACAGAACAACTTATCTTGGGACTTGCATGTGACTGAAATTAGTAGAAAAATGTATGCCTCCTTGCACTCTCTTAGACGTATGCAAAAGTTTTTGCCTTATTCTACTAAGGTAACGCTAGTCAATTCTCTTTTACTACCAATTGTAGACTATGCTGATGTATGTTACCCTGACCTTACGGAAGAATTGCTAGATAAACTCGATCGTATCCTCAATCTCTGCATAAGGTACATCTTTGGTCTCCGCAAATATGGCCATGTGTCACGGTCTCGATCTGAGTTAAATTGGCTTAGTATACGAAATCGACGTAACGCCCATATTCTCACGCTTCTTTATAATGTCCTTAATGATCCCTCTTCTCCCCCTTATCTCAAAGATCGGTTTGTCAGGCTTGATCCCCACGACCGCCTTCAGCGACCTAGTAAATCTCTGCTCCTTCGTACCCCCATACACAACACAGACATGTACTCCTATTCTTTTACAGTATCCGCAATCCGCCTCTGGAATAGTCTACCTTTATTTATTTGAGATTCGCCAACTATTGCTGTTTTCAAAAATAAAGTCTACCAGCATTACTTACAATCACAAAATTGTTGATTTTGTTTTGAGTCACTGTCATAAGAGTCATCGTCTATATCTAGTATTATTCACGTATGTTTGTTTATGTATTTGTATATCTAGCTTTATGTAAATTTACCCTTCGTATGTATTTATACTACATACCCTCTATTTTATTTATTGTATTATATATATATTTATTTATTTTTATATATGTACATGATGTATATTATTTAGTATTCATTACCTTTCTTATTTTTGGGCACTACCCTACATTTCCTACAACTTAGGTTAACTGGAAGAAAAGGCATTATAGCGTTAAGTTCGCCTCTGTACAGACATATTGTTATTGTGCAATAAAGAATTTTTATTCTTATTATTATTACCACTCATCACGTTGGGACGTAATAATCGTCGGTCAAACGCGGCTGTGCCGAGCGTGGACTGTGACTTGCATTTCACAGTTCACACTCGGAACACTTCTGACACCCTCTCGGGGATTCATGTCGTGATGATAATATACATAAAATATTAAATAAAGTCTGTCGTAGATTCTTTACATTGACATTAGGAGAGTGTTAAGATAAAGTTGCGGAAGCCGGGAACTGGCGATAGTACTCGTCCAAAAAAAAAAACTTGAGAAATCGAGAAAGAGAAATCAGTTCTTTCATGCTATGTAACTTTTCTATCATTCTATGGAAGAGCTGTTTTTTTTTTACGTTTCTAGTGTTGGTTTCATAGTAAAAGTTGTTCGTATGGACGAGTTTCCGACTTCCCCAACTTCATCTTAACACCCAGTATATTGTGTACGACATACATTGGATAGGTACCTTTTTTGACTAAGATATTACTTTACCAACGTACGGAACGAAATATACGGAACTTTCATTCTGCGATTCGAACTGACGTTAGACCGGTTTTTTTGACTCTATTCGCCAAAAGAACCTATTTACATCAAACATTCAAATTGGAATTTTCTTCTTTTCACAAACGTTTTCAAATAAATGTACACGACATGAATCCCCGAGGTGGTGACAGAGGTATTCTCGAGTGTGAACTGCAAAATTCAACTCACAGTCCATATAAAGTAGGTAACCCATAAAGACATTGGTAATTTGGGGGTCATGATGACCCCATATTCATATTTATATTTCGTGTAGACGTTCGGGTGTTTTGTGTGACCTGCGGGTCTAGAAGCAAAGCCGTTCGAGGCTCACTCGTCACGTCTTCGACAAACGACAAAAAGGACAAACCTACGCTAGTGAGCAGGACAAAATGTTACGTGTCTCTCTTATTCTTATATATTCCTTTCGTCGTTTGACAAAGACAAGGCGAGTGAGCCTCAAACGGTTTTGTTTCTATACCCGCAGGTAATAAACGGGGGTCTTTAATGACCCCCAAAAATGTAAATGCTGCATCTCGGAAACGACCAAAACAAGTCCTAATAACCATATCTACACAAAATGTTCCTTACTGCCAAAAAAAATAAAATAAAAGAAAAATACATTTTTCAATAAAAAAACAACTTTTAAAAATCTTAAAAGATATACATGGCGCAAACAAATGAGATAACACCCTAGAATTAATTTAGATAATGAGTTTTAGTTTAGAAAATATTCAAGGGTGGATCAAGGATTTATATCTGAAGAGAGGCAAAAAGTTATAAGAAAAAACCGGCCAAGTGCGAGTCAGACTCGCGTACCTAGGGTTCCGTATTGTGGATGATACATTTAGTAATTTTTTTTTCGTGAATATCTCGACCGCTTTATTTTTCCTGTAATTTTTACGTAAACATTTACTATGATATTTTTCATATTTTATGGTCCACCAGTTTTGGAGATAAGGGGTGGGGTAAAATACATACATATTTTTGTGGTTTTTTAAAGATTTCTCGAAACCAGTGCCAGTAACTATAGTAAAAGTATATATTTTTACAATAAAATTTTTAATATCTACAATTTGATATCCATATCGTATTTTTATAAAATATCTTTCTTTTTATTTTATTTCTTTTTTTATATTTCTCATTAGTGCTGAATTTTTTTTTATCGCTATAGTTTTCTTGTGATTGGCCAGCTATGATGTACAATTGACATTTTTTTTATATTTTTCGGTTTACCAGTTTCGGAGATAAGGGGGGGACATACATATTTTTGGGGTTTTTTAAAGATTTCTCGAAACCAGTATCAGAAAATATATTAAAAGTATATATTTTTACAATCAACTTTTTAATACCTACAATTTGATATACATATTGTATTTTTATAAAATATTTTTTTAATTTATTTTACTCCTTTTTTTGTATTTCTCATTAGTGCTGAATTTTTTTTTATTCGCTATAGTTTTTTCTGTGATTGGCCAGTTATGATCTACAACTGACATTTTTTTCATATTTTTCGGTGTACCAGTTTCGGAGATAGGGGGGGGAGGGACATACATATTTTTGGGGTTTTTTAAAGATTTCTCGAAACCAGTGTCAGTAAATATATTAAAAGTATATATTTTTAGAAATAACTTTTTAATACCTACAATTTTATACCCGTATTGTATTTTTTGGCTAATATTTTTTATTTTTCTCACTTTTGTTTTGGAAATATTTTGAACAATTTCAAATTTTTCATTTTTTTTTTCTTTCTAATATGTGGGCAAATTAATGCTATTATTGTGCGAAATTTAATGTATTTATCTTTAACTTTGCTAAAATTATGAGACATACGGACGGACGGACGGACAACGGAGTCTCACCATAAGGTTCTTTTTGTACCTTTTAGGTACTATGGAACCCTAAAAACCAAAACAAGCAAAAGAAATATTGTCATAAAATTGCTTATATTTAGCTATTCAGGAAATAATTGATGAGATAATCATTAGACCCTTAGGATACATAGAGTTTAATGGATGGTAAGTGACGATTTATGTTGGTCAAGGTGGTCAAGTTGGTCTGCACAATTAATAAGTTTTAAACGTTAGGTTATTTCTTGTTCAGAATACAAGTTCTATTCGCACTTGACCATTTTTTGTTCTATTGCTGTCACTATAATATATTTTTCAGGCTGCAACCACTCCTTAGTTATTAAGGCATTATATGCAGCGAAAGAACCGTCCTTAAAAAAAAAACGTTTATTACTAATTAAAATAATTATTGAAAATCTGCTCAATTGAATGCTTAAAAATAGCAATGAACTTATTTTACATTTCAAAGTTTTCAGAAACAAAGTCTTTTTTTATAGCTAGAATTTTAAATTATGTCAAAAGCGACCGTTTTTAGCAAAAGTTACAATTTTAGCTCATCGAAGACGTTGTCCATGCAAACTATCCTATTTAAAAGCAGTTCATTTCTATTAATAGACATTTAATTGAGCAGACTTGCAATATTATTCTGGTATGCAAGTAGTGATTTTTTTCTAAAGTAGCAGCACTTTCGCAGCATAGAGCACCTTATGTCGATATTTTTGACTCTATGGTCTCCATTCAAACGCCTTTCGGCCACAACGGCCATCATGCCGGCGGTGACAAATATGACCTGCCCACTGCCACTTTGACTTACTGATTTATAAAAACGTAACCGGAAAAATAAAAGATAGAAGTCAAAGGTTTGTACTAAGACCTGGCGCCTTATTGTCTGACTTCAACATATATCGTTATCGCTTTAAAAGGTACACGTAATTGGCTAGAAAGTATGTTGAGTTAGACAATAAGAACCCTGATTGGCAAAATACCAATAAATGCGTCAAAACGTCTACCAAGTTAACGGCACAGTTAAGGTAACCGGGTAGAAATTTCATAGACGGGAAAGATTGAAATTGTCACCGGATTCATGACAAACAATTTAAAACATAATGTGCAAGTTATATTTTTTATTCCTTCAAATAAATTTAGCTCACACCGTAACCTTTCGGAATTCTCACATAATAATTTTCATTCAAATCCAGTCGTATAAATTTGGAAAAGTTATTTTTTCGGTAAGTTTCATCCCATAAAAACATAAAATAATTTGAAAAACCAATTATTATTGTTATATAACACTTTTGGTCAGATTTACTTTTGTAATAAACTGTTGCCAATAGATATAATAACGTTTTCATTTTTGGGGTCATTAAATACCCCCGTTTTTTAAGAGTCTGTTGTGTAAGCGGGGTTATTGGATTTTTTTTTTTGGATAATATCGATTATGTCGTACAACACAGCATTGCCGAGATAAAGGCACATGAAGTTTCTGGTGCTATGATATGATAACCTCTGATTGTATTAAATAAATTCAGTTATGCATTAATTATTCCCGTATTCAATATCACATCGCCATCTAGAATGAACGCAAAGAAAGAATTCGCGCGGCGCGGCAGTCTTTTGAAGTTACGGACTTCCGGTGGATTGAGCACCCCCCAGCCGGCACCGGGTTGACACCTCATGGCGCGTCGTTGTTTAGCTTAGCGCCTTACGGTTAGTTTCGCGCGTGTTGAAAGCCACCATTACAATTTTATCTATCTAATATTTAGGACTGCCTCTGTGGTGTAGTGGTTCGAGTACTCCGGACTACTAAACCGGAGGTCGCGGGTTAAAATTTTGCATTTTGCAAAACTATTGCACATTGTGTTCGGTTTGCGTGCTTCTGAAGTCACGTGGGTGCACGAGCGTGGGCGGCCTGTGACTTGAATTTCAAAACTGCATTTACAAGCTCATGCACACATATACCCGCGTGCACAATGAACTACATACACTTCACAATTTATCTTTTCCATACCAAAAAAAATTACTGGGTATATTATGATCACTAGGGAATAAAAAAGCGGCGGTAGCTCAAACAGTAGAACGCTGCTGGTCTCTGAATTTTTTAGACTTGAGGTTCGAATCCCCGTCGGGCATGGCATGCACCAATGAGTTTTTCCGAATTTATGTGCGTAGTATTTGCTAATAGGTACTTACCATTTGCTGAACGGTGAATGAAAACATCGTAAGAAAACCTGCTTGTCCTGAAAAGCCCTTTATATGCCCGAAGTACCTAAGGCGGTAGGCCGAGGCCTCACCAACCACCCATCACGTTGGGATGTAACAATCATCAGTGAAACAATTGTGTGCCGACCGAGTGTGGACTGTGACTTGCATTTCACAGTACACACCCTGGAAGACTTCTGCATTCAATATATGCCATAGTATAATATAAATTAATAATAATATTCAATATAAATATACTATGGCATATATTGAATGCAGAAGTCTTCCAGGGTGTGAACTGTGAAATGCAAGTCACAGTCCACACTCGGTCGGCACACAATTGTTTCACTGATGATTGTTACATCCCAACGTTTAAACCTTTCCGGGCCAGAAAGAGGTCACTTTGATGCATTACAAATTACAAAATAAATCGGAAATACAAATATATCTAAAAAATATATAGTCCTCTATAGAATAATAGTCCTTTCTTCATGTCCTTCAAGATTTTATTGCATACTTTGAATAAAATATATCTTCAAGCTAGAACCTCTCATAGAGAGTAAAGCCCTCCTCCAGTGTTTTCCATTCATCTCTATTTCTGGTATTCTGGTTCTAGTTGGCGCGTGCTATTTTTGTCATTTCATCAGCCCATCGAGTGTATATGGTCTCCCTGGTCTTTCTGTGCCAAATGGTCCTGGCCATGTAGTAGTTGTCAACGTCCCTCTATCGTTTTCTAGCCTTGCGGCATGACCTGCCCATTTCATATTGAAGAACATCCATGAATTTTATTCTGTTTTATATGTTGGAGTGTTGTATTATACCTAGCTTTCTCATTCATTAATATGGCAATTAATAATGGCAGCCAGACAAGGTAGGATGCATGAAGTAGGCATTACTTGCCACTTCATCATACGGTGCTAAACAACACCGATTTCAAAGCACCTACGTACGTAGTTTTAAAAAATAAATAATAATGTTTTTATCAAAGATTACGCTTCCTTAGCTTGAATTACGCTGACTTTTTGAGATCACGTGGCAATGTTAATTTATATGTATAATTTATACATATATTTTCTCATTTGAGGTAAAGTCAAACGAAGTTTTTCATTTGTTTTTTAACCGACTTCAAAAAGGAGGCGGTTCTCAATTCGACTGTATGTTTTTTTTTTTTCTGGCGTTCTTACTCCACAACTCCGTCATTTCTGAACCGATTTGAACAATTTTTTTTTTGTTTGAAAGTGTGTACTTCCAGGTTGGTCCCATTTTAGGTTTGGTCATGATCTGATGAAGGTCTTCAGAGATAGGCAGTGGAACTCCTCAGAAAATGACAGCATACCTCTCGAAATTGAGGTAATCGCTTTGTACCTGGGTGCTGATTACAAGGTATTACTTGAAAATCGACATTCTTTCACCTGATCTTCGATCCTGGCTTCATCACCATATTCACCATAGAACTCATCAACGGATGAAAGCACATAACTTTGGGTTGCGGCAATCAGTTTGTGTTAGGGTGCTCATTGCAGGGCATTGCTTGAAAATTGCCAGTGTACCCACCTGACCTTCGATCTTGGCTTCATCACCGTAGAACTCTTCAACGAATGACAGCACATAACTCGAGATTGCGGTAATCATGTTGTGTTAGGTTGCTGATAGCAGGAAGCGACTCAAACATAGCTACTTATACTCACTTGAACTTCGTTTCATATTAACACCACGTTTGCAAGAACTACCCACACTTCACAATTTAACCCAGCAACACAAAAAAAAGTGAAATTAAATAAACTTTTAACAAAAAAATAGCAATCGACTTCAATAGTAACAACAGTCATTCACTAAAAAGTTAATAATAATTCTATAAAGACCGATCGTACCGAAGCAACACTTTTGCAGACTTCTTTCTTCCTGAAACAATGTGTTATCTAGAAGTCGGCGTATTTCCTACGATATAGCAACATAAAAACCAAGAAGAGAGCGCTGACTTCTAGATAACATATTGTTTCAGGAAGAAAGAAGTCGGCAAAAATGTTGCTTCGGTACCATCGGTCGTTATAGAATTATTATTAACTTTTTAGTGAATGACTGCTGTTACTATTGAAGTCGGTTGCTATTTTTTTGTTAAAAGTTTATTTTATTCTTTTTATATCCGTGTTCTAAATAACGAAAACAGTAATAGCGGATCACCGGTGTCTGTCGTTCTCTGTCCGTCCATCAAATCGTAAACAAACTCAAAAACGATTAGATCGATTGAGTTATAAACATTCAAATTATAGATGGCATCTTCCTTGCACCAGAAACTTAATATTCCTTTTTCAAAGTCATTACCAGCAAAACGGAGTCAATAGGCAAATTAAGTGGGGCATCAATTACATCGCCAAATCGTCGGTCATTAACCGAAAAAATAAACGAGTTTGCTTAATTAAAGAAAATCTTTGGCTCGCGAATGAATTTTCTCGCGTTTTTCTTGTTCTCAATTTGGCTGAAAGACTGGGGGGTACTATAAAAGAGCAATAAAAACATCGATTTTGCATAAGAAGCTCGCAACCGCTGTGGTCTCACCAAGACATGATGTAAATCAAGAGAAAACTCCACGCTGCGGGCTCCAAGGCCTTTTCCAATCCATATTGAATGATTTTTATGCTGTTCTAAAACATGAGTGCTCGTGTGTTTTCTCCCAGTTACATAAACATGAACGCTGCTGAATCATTTGGCTTCTTTCGCTGAATTCCAAATAATTTTAACATTTAGGCAATTTTTTTAAATGTGCCTAGTTATTTTTATGAAATGGATTTCAAACTACTTCTATGTAAATCGACATATATCGTATCCTTTTTGACGACAATGTTCTACTTGAACTCTTCTACTGCTGTTGGAACTCTTCTGTTGGGAACTAAAATCATTTTATTAGTCTTTGTTGATCTTTTTAGAATCACAAAATATACTACTGTGTTGTGGGTAAAGTCAATGTTACCTTTTCAGTGTATATACAATTTTTTTGATTATGGATTTGAATGTTTGCATTTGTTAGCAAAAACATATTTTTTTTTGAAATAACTCAGTGCCTGTCAGTAAAACATTTTATTTAATTGTGGGGCTTTATTTTATATTATTCCAACATCTTTAAGTTTTTATCGTTTGTCGATTTAACATTGTTAAGTATACTAATTGTCTTCTCATTACTTAAAAAGGTTTATTTATGATTTATACCCATAATGTTCGTTACGAACTGAGAATTTTCTTTAGCTATTAACACCACGGACCTTTTATTAGCAATCAGATACACCTAGTATGCGACAAGTTGGGAGACTGGGAGTGCGGGCGAGTACATACATACGTACATACATGCGGCGATAGCAGCGGTAGCTCAGGGGTAGAACGCTGGCCTCTCAATCTTGAGATCCAGGTTCGATCTCCGGTCGGGCATGCAACAATGAGTTTTTCAGAATTTATGTGCATAGTATTGTTCTTAGTTACCACTTGCTGAACGGTGAAGGAAAACATCGTAAGGAAACCTGCATGCCCTAAAAAGCGTGTATTTTTGCCCGAAGTACGGCGATAGGGCTCACCACCAATCACGTTGGCACGTAATTGTCGTCGGTGAAATGCGGGTGTACCGAGTATGGACTGTGACTTGCATTTCACAGTTCACACTCGTAACACCTCTGAAACCCATTCGTGTACTTTAGTTTAAAAATTTAGTTTATTATTTACGTCATTATTGGCGAAAAATTATCAATGTAAAATTATTAAATAAATTGGGTGTACTGCTAAACATCAAACATCAAACAATCAAAACAGTGTGGAATACCTTTTTGAAACACGTATTTATCTTAGTATAGAGTCGCGTGCGGTCACAAAATACCCCTGCATTTTTCTTTTGTATTTTATTAGAATCTTATGAGAAACCTATCATTTATAAAATATAATAATAAATATTCTTAGGATCAACGTCAAACTTCCGAGTTTGGATTTTGAATCTGTTATTAATTTATGAATACCTACCTAATAAAGCATTATTAACAATATTGTGATACAAAAGTATCAAGAAACTAAAAGGTAAAAAATTCCACAAAAAGAAAATGATTTATACATAAAATAATATCGACAAAATATATCGTGTTTAAATAAATCGCTTAAAATTTAACAATAGCTGTCTTTGGGGTAGTTTGTCTATGGTATCTACATTAGCTGAGCCGATCGATATTGTGGGCTTGGGCACTCGGATGGGTGTAAGCCTAATGGAGCGTGATTATGTTTTAAAACTAGACATTCTGAGCACATTCATTACTACGATATTCTCCCTAGGCACAACTTAATGATGGTATGTGTCTGGCGGAATCTCGGCTCGACAGAGTGAAACTTTCAGTTTTCGTCGCAGTGAGTGAGTTATACTAAACAGTGTGTTGATTTGGTCCACAACTTGCGTCACATGAATATGAATAACATAATACATGATGCTTATTCCAGATAAAACAGCATAGGTTTTTTTTTACCAATTAACGAATGCACTTTTTTATTTGTCCTAAAATTCTCTTGATAAACGGTAACTGAAGTGGAATAATGGAAAAATGGCGAAGCCTACCTAAGTACCTACCTACTCGGATGTCCCTCCCCGTGGCACCACCGCTCCGCGGTGAACGCATAAAGCATTATTATTCGTAGCAGCTCCGCCATCGCCAGTGCTGAGTCATCATGTCTGTCGTGCACTGGGCGTTTTATGCCGCCTGCAAAGTATCGTGAATAAGTGAACAAAAAAAAAGGTATTTTTTTTAAGATATTTTTTTCTCGCCCGAATAATGAAAATAACCTACCATGTGCTAGAAGTTACTGACCGAATCAAAAACCTGTATATAGAATAATTTACTACGAAGATTTTCTTCCCAAAGCGTCCAGGTGTGCAGTACCCAGCAAGACGAAATTTTTATGACTTGCATTTATGAACAATACATAATATTTGTTCATTTCTCAGACGTGTAATTTTACATAATTTTAGAGCTCAATGGTAATTTTCGATTTATTTTTGTGAAGCAACTGGCAAGTAGAATTTCTAAATCTTTTGGTGGAGTTAACATTTCGTGTACAGACGCCAGCAGCAGTTTAAGGCGATTACCGTCGCCAAATTAGCAGCTCGATGTTTGTCTGTATGAATATCGACGGAAACGAGATTGAAATAACGTTCAAATCAGTGCACAATGCGCGGTGGCTGTTACGACGCTCACTGCGTCCTTGAAAGGGCAAAATAGGAGAAAATAATACTTTTCACATGGGTGTCATTGTTCGATTGAATAATTCTATGTTATATTTATAGCTATCAAGTGTATCTATTTATCAAAGCATACATTAATTAAATCACCTAAGCCGCTTAGGAGCAGTAGGAAATTCAAGCCAAAAAACACCATTCAGTTGAAACAATTTTTCATATAGAATTTTTGGTGGTACGAAAAAGAAAAATGTTGCATATGTTGTCCTAGAGTTGATAATCCATAATACATTTTTTCAATATTTTTGGTTTGGCCATAAAAGAGGAGTAGGCTTTAGAAAGTACCCATTTGGCGGTATTAAGGGCCTTAAGGCGCCTCTTCGCAGCGCCATTCGAAAATGACTCTATTAATAAAGTTATTTCGCTTAATGTACAAAAATTGTGAAAAATATTTAATATTGCTAGATAAACTATAAAGAACCACTTCATTTTAGGAAATTATTCTTGCGTACAAGAAACATAAGAAAGTATTGTTCAAAATCAAGCTGTTTTTGACTAAAATTAAGTAAAATGAATTATTTATTTGAAACCACTAATTGGATTTGTATGATTCTTGCACTAAAATACAAGGAAAATATTGCTTAGAAAAATCATTTATGGAATTATTTTTCCGTTTATGGCGTCCATGTGGAAAGTATTATTTTCTCCTATTTTGCGCTGTCCGAAGACCCAGCGACAACGACGTGACGTCGTAAGCAGTGCGCGCTGATATGTACGTTATTTCAATATAGCTGGCTCAAGGTCGTTGAAGACTACCCGCCCCTTAAACTCCTTATTTGTAAACAATTTTAACAGCTACGACGCTGCAATAAGAACAACCAGTAGGCAGACTGTTATGCTGGTGTCCGTAAATCAATTTGAAAGCCATAAAAATATTGTGATCATTTAGCATTTTAGTTCGTCAATGTTTTCTATAAGAACATTATTTTATTACAAATGTACTTTTAGCTTAGATTCATAAAGGTAGGTAGATGTACAAGTATGGATATGGCCTTCTTTGTTTTTACCATTTCCACTAAAAGCAACGGAATCTCGGGAAAAGTTTGAAGTGACCATTTTGGAAAGATATTTTGAACTTTTTCTATCCAGTTCGCACTCTCAGCCTCAGAATGATCTCGGCAGATGTCGCTTTCTAACCCCACAATTTATCTTAAAATTGTGTTTTGTTTGAGACCCTGCAGCATCAGTTCGACAAAAGTTTCATTTTTTCATGAGTTTTCATTTCATTTTCAAATTTGTTTGATAAATTCAATACGTAAGTATTCATTAAGTAGTATGTGTGGTTTAACATTAAGTAGTATGTGTGGTTTAACATTAAGTAGTATGTGTGGTTTAACATTAAGTAGTATGTGTGGTTTAACATTAAGTAGTATGTGTGGTTTAACATTAAGTAGTATGTGTGGTTTAACATTAAGTAGTATGTGTGGTTTAACATTAAGTAGTATGTGTGGTTTAACATTAAGTAGTGTGTGTGGTTTAACATTAAGTAGTATGTGTGGTTTAACATTAAGTAGTATGTGTGGTTTAACATTAAGTAGTATGTGTGGTTTAACATTAAGTAGTATGTGTGGTTTAACATTAAGTAGTATGTGTGGTTTAACATTGAATGACAGAGTGAAAAATATCGACATATAGGATCGTTGCGGCCTGACAGAAAATGTAGTGACTAGAATAGAAAAAGGAATGCTTCGGAAAGTAAAATGACGAAAGAAATTTATGGTGCGCAAGTGGAAGGTAGGGCTCGACCAGGCCGCCTTTGAAGGACGTCTGCTGACTAAATTGGCAACATACCGAAGAAGGGCCATGTCAAAAGTACCCGGAATAAAAGAGCTTGTATGACTAGATTGATGGATGTGGAAGAGGCTAAAGAGGTGTCAGATTCGTAGCAGATGGAAATCTGTGGTCTCCCCCTAGACCCTTTGGGAGACAGGTGTGAGTATATATACGTATGTAAATTCACTATTCAAAAAAAAGTTCATTTCTCAGGGTGGCGATTCTGGCGCCGGCGGAATAATTGCGAAGGCAGATTTCGAGTGAAACAGTTTTTCTTACAATATGTATAGATTTTCTCGATTTAAAACATCAAGTATGAATTCCTTACGTTGTATAGGTAGTCTTTATTTGACAAGGTTTAGTCACACGCCTTTAAATAGCATGTTATTTATCACGCTATAAATAAAAGTCGAAAGATTGATATTGCGAGTGAGACAGCAGAGAACTCTTAAATAATTTGAGGAAACTCAATGAATATTTTTAAAACCCCTTTATATGCCTCACATGATCAGAGAACGCTTTATTAAAAAACTTCAACACCTATCGCTATCGCTTTCAAAGGTATCGTACTTGGCTAAAATGATGTTTAATGTCATTTACGTGTAGGCGAAGGGAATAAAAGGGAATAAAATTTCTTTTTTAGGAGTTCTTTCATCCAAAGGTTGTCTGGAAGAGATCGCTTTTAGTGATGAGACCGCCAAATGTACCCTACTACTTATTATATAATTGTTTCCTTATTTCTGTTTTTTGGTGTGCAATAAAGAATATATTGTATTATAATGTATTGTATTCTAAGTGGAACAGCGGTTTCTAGGTATTAGGGTAACACGCCCAAACAGTACATCCATATCTAAAGAATACCTATACAACAATGTATATTCGATAGTCTACCATAAGAGTCTGAACTCCATCAGGATATCTCTAAGAATGTTTGTAGATACACTTGACAATAAATTGGCCCAACTTTAATAATACATTACAAGATTGTTTTAAGAAAACTTCTGCGGGTATTATAAGAGTAAGTCACCCTCTTAAGAAGGCGTTCTAGAAAACTACTAGACAATATTTTAATAGCAGTATTTAGCCTTACAGATAGTGTAATGAAGTGAATGTGAATAAAACGACCAGATCAAAGTACCCAAATCGCTAATAATATATTGGTTAGAAGAAACATATTTAAATAACTTATTTGAACAACAAAAACATTTTTCTTATTGTGACTTCTTAAGATTACGAAATCAAAAATATAAAAAAGATACTTATCCAAAGACAATGTGATGAGCTGGTGGCCAGCAGTTCATCAGATGGTCCTCTCTTGTGAAGGCTGTATCACTTACATACAGTCAGAGTCGGTAGGCAACCGTACAAGCTTGTGAACTGGGTGACGGAGAACTCCAGCATTGGTTTTCACTTCAGCCACTCTAACAATTCTGTCACGTCCAGGAAAGACTGCGGTAACTCGTCCGCGTGGCCTGGTGCCTCTAGGTAGATTGCCATCCACGATGAGTACCACTTCGTATATAGAGAGATTAGTATATATGGTACATTTACTTTATTCCTTGGTCTAAGACATGAAAGGTATTCACGAACCCATCTCTTCCAAAAATAGTCAGCAAGTCTTAGTCATGCAGGTATAAATTGCAACGTATCTTTTTTCTGTTCAGAGGGCCAAAATAATCCAAACCAACAAACGTGAATGGTCTTCGGTGGTGTGCGACTCTTGCATCTGGTTAATTTCCTACTGGTGGTTCAAGAGCACTAGCCTTTCTGATTCTGCAGTTTTGGCATTTGCTGGTTAAAAAGCGTACAACGCTACAAAGCTTGGTTATCCAATAATGCTGTTTCATCTCCTTCACTACCATCTCGTTGTTTGCGTGTGCAGACCGCTTATTAAAATGCATAATCATTGCCTTCACAATATCATGTTTTTCATTCAGAAGAACAGGATCTTTAACGTCTTCATTAACATCTCTTGCAAAAGGAACACGTCCAGACAATTGTATTATCCAAGTAAAGCGTGAATTTACCCAGTGCATTACGACGTGGTACTTTTTGCTTCACTAGCAAACAATCAAACTCTTCTCTAAACGATTATTGCTGAACAGCCTTAACTAAATGAGTCTTTGCAAGTTCTAAGTCTTCTGTAGTAATAGCACTTACATTTGTACGATTGTCGACTGCTCTATAGTTTTCAGGTACATAATAAAACGCAACGTGAGTCAAAATGGTACCTTTCACCCAATTGATTCGCAACGTGTCTATTCGTTTTGATAGCATCGTACGTAATTTCAAAAATCTCAGAAACCGACGAGCCATGCTGTTGCTCGAACTAATGTCGTCCAACTGTTACAACCAACCATTCCGTTGTGGCAGTCGGGTCTGTTATCTCACCTACTCAATGAGCGACAAAGGGTTTAAAGCAACGAGCATCATTACGTAACCACGCTAAAACGTTTTGGGAATCTGACCTGAAAATTCGTTTGGTTGGTTTGTTTTTATGAGCCTTACATATGGTTGTGGCGAGACGAGCTGCAATCAGTGCTCCTTGGTATTCTAAGCGAGGTATAGTGACTGGTTTTAGAGGGGAGACACGCGCCTTGCTGTATATCAACGTAAGCTAAATACATATCACCATTACGGTATAGAAATCTCCAATATGCTACTGGCGCGTAAGCTAATTCGATTGCATTGCTAAAAACGTGTAGTTCACATTCTATGGGATCAAGTTCGTTCCACTACCACATTGGAATACGGAGAGAAAGAACTGAGCATATCTCTGAATGCCATTTATGCCATTTAAATTTTTCCTCTTGAGAGAGCTCCTGGTCCCATTTCATTCTACTACGCCATATTTGTTGAAACATACCCCTACCTATCACAGTCAAAGGTGCCGAAATGCCTAAAGGGTCAAAAACTCGCATGAGTTGCAAAAGGGCTACAAGTTTCGTAACTTTGCCTGGAAAGGTTGGAGACCCAGTGTTAAAACCTATTGTGTCCGAGGACGGATGCTAAATTAAACTCAGTGTTCGAACGCTTTGTGATTGGAAGCTTTCTAAGTTTATATCACTGCTATATGTCTGTAATCGAAGTTCCTGTGGGATTTGTTCTAAAGCCACGGGTACATTTGATATCCATCCGCGCATTGAGCACGTTCGTGAACAATTACAATATCTCGAGCGAGATTCGCTGCTTCTTCTGCACGATCAACACTACCGATGTAGTCGTCCATATAGTGGTCGAACAAAATTGCATGAACCGCGTTTGCATATTGTTCCTTCACTTCAGTTGCGTTTTTATTTTTAATAAATAATGCCGTAAACGGACTAGATGCAGCTCCAAAAATCATAGATGACATTCTATAGTGAGAGATTGGGGCGTTTGGCGTATCGCGCCATAAAAATCGTTGTGCGTTTGGATCTTGCTCTCTGGTATATTTCATTTATTATATAGTTTATAACATAAAAGATTAAAAAATATATATTTATTCTCTTATTTTTATTTGTGGGAACATCTCACGAATATCTGCCGTAAGAGCAATGTTTCTTTCTCGAAAGGGAATGTCTAAAAATTGTTGTAGCAGATCAGGACCCGGTAAAAGTAACGAGTTTAACACGTTGGCACTTCGCAGCTGCATCATGGACCAATCTTAGTATACTTGGCTTATTGGGATTAATAACCCTGAAATGAGGTAGACACCACGTTCTTTATGACTCAGAGTTGACGATGCAAAGCTCAGCATATCCTTTTTGGATCATTTCATTAACATTTTGTCGGTATTTTGCGGCATATTCTTACCCATCCTTATTTCTAAAGTTTTAACTCTTGATAATGCTGAGTGGAGGCCTTTTGGGTGTCACTCTTGTTTGTTTATGTTGTATTTTAGTTGTGTGACACCAATAAAGCTTTTTTCTTTTTTATTCTTTTCTTTTCATTTTTTCTTCTTCTACATCCATCAATCTAGTCAGACAAGATCTACTTAAAAAACAAAAAAAAAAATAGTTTACCAGTAAACCAGAATACAAATAACGAAAATCAGGGACCCCACTGGATGTGCCGATGTTCCATTGGATCTTCAATCGGGTAATAATAATAAATATTTTGTACTTAAAATAAATTTACACGGTAAAATGTGAGGTCCAATAAGGGGCTATTTTTCTTTGCATCTGAGTTTGTTCTTTGCTATTTTTCAATGCCAGTAACTTTCCGAAGCGAATTAAAATAGTATATTTCAAGAGGAGTATAAAATAGTGGTATTTCTTACCCGAGGAATGACTTTGACATTTTTACTCGTTGCGAACGATACTTTTTCTACTACCTGATTTATGTATTTAAATATTTAATTTTTCCTTTCAAATTTAATGTATTTTATGATTTTGCAAAGTTAGGCGCGGTTTTTGCCCTTTTTTCAGGCTTCGGCCGGCGGATTTTATTTGTGGCCAGTATCATTTTGCGAAAAAAGAGTGTCAGACGCGATATAATCGATTATATCGTGAATCGAAACGCATAGAATTTCGATTGTAAAGACAAACTAAGGACGTCAAAAAGAATCTAATTTAGCATGAAATGAAGACAAACGTCAAAAAGAACCTAATTTCAAACCGACCTGGACGGCGATTCTCGTTTCACTAGCAAGACATGCGTCGGAGAATTCAATTCTATGGGTAATATTCTATCGTAAAATGTAGAGTGATCATCAAATACCGTATTCTGGGCCACAATAGACTTTGAATTCTAAGGAAACCGTAAAGTCTACGAATAATGGAACATACTCTGTGAACGTTACCGAATGATATGCAACAGTTTACATTCCATTTTACTCGATTATAAGTTAAGCTTAGTCAATAAATGAAATTACTTTTTCCAAAGAGTTATACAGTAGTGTTTATCGATGAATAATTGTTATATTGTATGTTTTACACGCAATTTCATGTAACATTTTATTTATCTGAACCTTACTTATGACTATTAGCATAGTTATAACTTTATTAACATACTTTTGTCATTTACACGTTTTTGCGTGGAACAGAGAGTCAGAGAACTGTCAAAGAAAAAGAACCATTTTGGTTTGTGTTTTTCGGTGAAAAATAAGACTGTAACTATGGAAGCCGAAGATCAAGCCCCAAAAAAATGAAGGGCGTTGCCTTGGTGTTGCTGCGGCGACTGCCGTTTCCTCCAAGATGTCTCCAACAAAATCAACCGCAAAATCGTCCATGATTCCAATATTTCATAAAATGCGATTTACAGGTGGTTTGTTTCATGGTATAATGGTTTGTTTTTAAACGACAATGGATTGACGAGTGAAAAATGCGTAGACAGTCTCTGTCTACAGAAAAATATCACGCGTTGCAAAGCGTTCGAAAATCGGTCGTCAATAGGCGTGGACGACTGTGTGAGAATACGTGAAAGGGGATATCATTAGACGATTGTCATTACGTCAGGAAATTGTCTGCCTACGCCTTCAATTCTAAAGTGCGAGAATCGGCCCGGGAAGTTCGATTTTCAAAACAAATTTCGAGTATTAAATGGAACTTTTTCATGAAGGTAGTAGAAAAACATTATATTGGATTGTTTTATACAACTTCCTATATTTTTGAGATTTCGTACCAAAATAATTAAACCAAAACTTGTCAATTACTATTACTATTATGTCTGCGAGATTTTAACCTACAGGCAATGTTTAGCAAGAAAACCAATTGAAAACGTTTTGTACAGAGAATGAGGTGTATTTCCAAAATGTTTGATCGTTAAACTGTCTATCTACCTACAGCTTATTTATATCGTTGTTCAGTTTATCTGTCTTTAAGTTTAGCGAGGGTCGAGAATTGAGAGCTACTTGGGTCATTCGGACCGTGTTTCTACATAAATCTCGAGCCATAGCTCGACTGAGAATATTCAATGTGTGTTAAACTACTGCACGGGTAGTGCAGAATTTAGAACTAAACTCTTCGGTATAAATCGAAGCATTTGTAAGACATGGTGCAAACCACGTTTAATTTCTATGTAGACAAACGATATGTACTGGTGTGTACCAGAGATAAATATTGTTTTATTTATTTTATAATATACAGGGTCCTCGGAAATTCGAGCTATTCCATGAAAGGAGTTATACTAGAGATCAATTCAACAAATAATGCCTATCAACTAGGGGTCGAAAATGATAATTTTTTTTCAAGTAAAACACATTGATATTTTGAAAATTACAAAGTAAAGAAAGTCTTCTTTCCACTTAAGGTCTTTTATCATTTATTTTATCATTCATTTATCTATAATCAGAAAAATAACAAATAATTGCCCAGAGAGGAGTAGTTATTCTTAAATTATTTGTTTTTGGTTACCAGTCTGAAAGTTTGAAAAATATCTTAAAAACCTCCGTAACTCGGAGATCATTCATTTTCGACCCCTAGTTTATAGAGCTCAATTTGTTGGAAATGATCTCTAGTATAACTCCTTTCAAGGATTAGGTCGAATTTCCAAGCAAACTGTATAGTCAGGTTTGCACCTTAGAGATCCTTGTTTGAGAATTATTATATTGCAATATATAACTTTAAACTCTCGCGTTTCGTACACATTATAATATATATAATCGGTGTCCCTTTTCGTAAAAAAGGTAAAAATTGATCGCGGTAGACCCGATTATATATTATAATTATATTGCATATTAATGATTAAAAAAAACGTTAATTTGCCTATTACATAAGAGGCTTTTGAATAGCGTGCACAGAACTGTTTTCCGGAAAAGCAATCTAAAGGTCAAGATTGACAATAAAAAAAATATGAAAAAATTTAAATAACACTTTGAAAAAAAAAAGTTTGTATGACGCCAGGGTAGGCACTGCCTACCCTAGAGTGAACATTTTCATAAAAACTTTTTTTTTTCTAAGTGTTCTTTAAATTTTTTCATATTTTTTTTATTGTCTTACTTGACCTTCTGATTGCTATTCCGGAAAAAAGTCCAAACGAATTTAAGTAACGATATCCTACTAATATTATAAATGCCAAAGTTTGGAAGGATGGATGGATGGATGAACGTTTGTTACTCCTTCACGCCGTAACTTCTGAACCAATTGGGCTGAAACTTTGAACAAATGTAGTTCTAGACCTGGAGCAGGACGAAGGTTAGTTTTTATCCCATAAATCAGTTCCCGTGGGATGGCAGTGGGGTTTCAAGTTCCTTTAGAAAAGTGATGTAATGTTACTCCTTCACGCCGTACCTACTGAACCGATTGGGCTGAAGCTTTGCACAAGTGTAGTTTTTGACAAATCAGTTTCCATTGGAACGAGAAAAAGTGTCGTTCAAAGATGCGGCTTGGCCTTTAGCTTCGCTAATTATACTATATTAGGGGATTAAATCAGTTATCAAAGACCGCCAAAGACACATTAGCAGAAGACTCTGGTTTAAACGAAACTATTTATTGTTCTCTAATTGATCCTCTGTTAAACTGTTTTTGGTAAAGCTAGAGGCCGAGCCGCGTTTCCGAACAAAATTATTTCTTGACCTCTTGTTTGATCCCCATGTGCAAAGTGTCTTTAGCGAGACCGAAGGTCGAGCCGCGTTTTCGAACGAAACTATTTCTTGACATGTGCTAATTAGTTGCAAAACGTTCAAGAGAAATCAAAAAACATTTTTAAACATGGCTTAATGCTAAAACAACATATTGAAAATTCATTAACTTGGACACAATGTAAATACAGAAAAATTTATCAAATAAATATTTAAAACTCTCTAAAACTTCATAAATTTGGCCCACTGTCCTCCATATTTCTTGAATTCTTCTGAACTTTAAACATCTTTTAAAGATTAACGTATGATAATAATTAGACTCTAGGTAGAGTAGTTAAGTTTTCTGTAAACAGACAAAACTTCTTTTGTTTTGTTTCTTGACGACGGCTGCTATTTTAAGCGCCACATTTTGCCAGTGTCAAGTTAGATTCTCTTAAGTTAGGCTTTCAGACGCCGTTTCGTCATCACGTACAGTACAATTAAAAAAAGGTAAAAAAAACATAGTTATATTTTAATGTTATTTGACAGGATAACCTTTGCTAGGATAGAATATCGTATCGACTAATAAATGGCATGCATTGTCATTTTATTTTAATGGCAGAGTTTAACACTTCATTAATGTACCGACAACAGACTGCTCTGAACAGTTAATTTATTACATCGACATTGAAATATTATGGAAATAGGCGTTACTTATATTTAATATTTGAAAAAGAAGGTATTTTGGCATGTTTCTGGCATTTTATTAAACTGTCAAATAAAAGTGTTAGTTTATGCCACGAGACTTACTATTGTTCCTAATGATCTTGTACTGTAATTGAATATAAAATCTGATTGATTGTTCCAATCACGAGATGAAAACATATTCATCAGAAACAAATTCTCTAAAGTAAATCATAAGCAATTGTTTTTAGTCGGCCAGCATAATAATAATTAATTAAGTTTATTTTTATGATTGAATTTATTAAAACTATTTTATTATTTTTCTAGACTACTTTTGTAGCTTTTCTAATTTCTTAACGTGTTATCATAATTATGAATAAAATGTCTAATGTGTTTATGTCTACCGAGATCAACTAACTGAATACGAACAAAATATTATCTACACAGTGCTTAAGGGTCGATTCTCCAGATTTGTAACATAATATTAAGAAATAATTATAACGGCCAAAATACAACTTTTCTCTTAGAAAAATTTTAGCAATAGTTTTCTACATGCCTAAACATATTTTTAATGATATTATGGTATATTCAAAATAATTGGATATTCTATAAGCGTGATATTAAATTATTTTAGGAATTTACGGCTGGTATCACGACTATAGAAAAGCCAAATGTTTTCTACCTATTGTAATATCATTAACAATATGCATATTATAGCAAATTATTGTTAGAAGCTGTTTTAGCTAAAGGTTGTATTTTGGCCGTTATAATTATTTTTTAATATTTTGTTACAAATCCGCAAAAACAACCCTTAACGCGTCAGTTTTCATATGCCTCCTGCATGAATCATATGGACTATCTACAAGTATTCCGATATCAGAAAAAACAGGTAAATCAGATATATCTGAATTGGCACAAGCTATATCCAAATTGACAGACTCCCATAAACATAAATTAGGGGATAGTAGCTTACCAAAATTCGATGGAAAACCACTTGAGTGGCTAGCGTTAAACGTGTATTCAAAGATACTGAAAAAACCGGTCAAGTGCGGATCGGACTCGCGCACGAAGGGTTCCGTACCATTATCTATAATAATCTGATCTGTAGATCGCGCCAAACTTCTAGTCCGCTTGGAAGTTGCTCTTCCCAAGAACGGCCCATACATTTTGTTTCCTGCTGATGCGAATCGCCCCGTGTTTAGAGGGGACAAAAAGTTAGGCGCGATCTGTACTCGTTAACTTGTAAAGCCTACTTAGCTGTGATAGTTTTCTTTTTAATTTCGTTATATATACTACTGCCGTGATTTTTTTTACGTCTCCAAATGCAACCGTTTTGCCAGCAGGGGGGGGACACTTGACTCTAACAAAAATTAACACTTTTAAGTTTTTTATTTCGCAAACGGAACCCTGGATCGAAAAATGATCTTGTCACACCCCTAATATTTTTAAATTACCTATCCAACGACACACCACACTAAGGGATAGACGAGAAAAAAAAAATCATCCCCACTTTACGTGTAAGGGAGGTACCCTAAAAAAAATCTTTTTCAGAATTTTAGTGTACCACTTTATTGGCGTGATAAATACGTATACCAATGCCAAATAACAGCTTTCTAGTACTAATACTCTCCAAGCTAAGCCGCGGACAGACAGACAGACAGACGGACATGGCGAAACTATAAGGGTTCCTTGTTGTTGACTACGGAACCCTAAAAAGGTACAGCCCTAGTGAAAACATTACACGAATCACTATGGGGTTAAATGGCGCCACGCGCCAAGAAGTGGCTGTATTAATGATGTCGGCAAGGGATCCTGATGACATCATGTCAGGTTTAGAAGAAAAGCTTGCACGACCTGATTTAATTGTACTTAGTGAGATTGCTGCTGTACGTGCATTCCCGCTTCTCAGCTTAGAAACAAGGGATCTAAATGAATTTACATATCGTGTGCGCAATTGTGTAGCTGCGCTTACGCTTTTGGATCATAAAGCTTACTTAGAATCTCCAGAACTTTATAACACTTTGGTAGGGAAACTGACTTTTTCCGATTTTGCCACTCCATTAAAAGGGTCCAATAGGACCTAGCTTGAAATGTTTGCTGAATTCTTACAACGTAAGATAAACCAATAAATATATTTTGGCCATTTTCCTGATATTAGCTCTGACAATAATAAATTCAGGCAACGAGAACATATTAACTCGACATCTATTGCAAATAAACGTGTCTCAATGCCCTGCTTTTACTGTCAAAAAAATCATGCGATAGATAATATCTATATTATGTGCGCTGCCTTCAAGCTTTTAATGACAAGTGATAGATGGCAGTGGGTGCGCGAAAACAAACGTTGCCATCGATGTCTAAAAAAAGGGTCACATAGGTATAGGTACTGTAATGCCAAAATTCTGTGTCAAATCGATGGGTGCAAGTACAAACACCATGATTTGCTTCACGACCATAACACAGAGAAATTACTCTATTACTTTGATAATGACCGCCCCGATATAAGTGAAGTTCTTCCGTTCAACTCATCTAATAACTTAGAAGTTCCAGCCGATGATACTGAACGAGAAGCCTCCGTAGTCGTAGCTCATTCTTTCACAGAAAACAAGAAAATGCTACGGCCGCTTCTCAAAGTAATTAAAGTTAGTGTTTATGGTCCAAAAGGGAAAGTGAATAATCTCGCGTTATAAGATGATGGTGCAACAGCAACGTTTGTTGAATCTGAGTTATCTAAGCAGATAGGTGCTTCTGGAAGTCGTTCTGAGGTTCAAATATACTGCATTGGTGGTCTCACAAAGGAAACCGTTGTTGAGTATGTAGACTTTACTATTAAAGGTAATCATACATCAGATGTATACACAATTGAAAAAGCTAGGTCTATTCCTAACCTAGGCATTGCTTCTCAGTCGGTATGTCCTGAGGAAATTGAAAAATATCCCCATTTGTCTGACATATCGCACTTGGTCACTTACGAAAAAGTAAAACCTGTGATTATAGTAGGAATTGACAACTGGCATCTCCTTATCTCTAATGATACTCGGAAAGGTACGCAGTCCCAGCCTGTTGATGTCTTACTCCGTTGGGTTGGGTTGAATATGGTTTCACAACAGTAGAACTGAGCCAGTAGAAATTGTAAACCACTGTTCCCTATCCGACACCGAAGCCCTGATTCAAGATAACTACAAATAAGATTCGATGGGGATAAAAAAGAAGACTACAATTCTGAAAATGATCAACGTGCGATTGACATTATTTTGATTTATTGACGTAAAATTTACAAAACAAAGATTTTCTAAAAAAAAAAATATATTTTTTTGTCGATAAAATAAGGTCTAGTTTCACCCCTTTTCGGGTGTGCACTTTTACGAGGGACACACTGTATAAAAAGAGAAGTCCTGACTGACTCACTCATTCACTGACTCATCAACGCACAGCCCAAACCTTTGGACCTAGAAAGCTGAAATTTTGCACAGAGCTTTCCTTTGTAATGTAGACAAAAAATAAGAAAGGATTTTTCGAAATTTCACCTCAAAGGGGGTAAAATAGGGGATGAAATCTTGTATGGAAAATAAGATTGTTTTGTAGTTGAAAAACCATAAAAATTGGTTAGAAATAAAAAACGATGTGTTTTTGCCTTTTTGAAAAATCATCCCCTGAAGTAGTAAAAAATTTTGCGCTTTGTTCGGAAAATCATCCCCACAGACAAAAATAGAGGGGAAAGGAATTCAAGTTATAATTTTCTTTTTCTTTTTACCGTCGTTTTAATTTGGTATTTATTATTATTCCTTTGGAGTAGGGAATGTATTTATTTCAAACTATACATATCATCAAAATCATCAAAAAAGAAAATAAGTCGCGCGCGGCGCTCCCCGGAAAGAATATAAGCAGCGCGAGAAGGAAGGCAGACCAGCTCATTATAAATGCAACATTTGTCTCGATAACATGTTTAGCACAAGCGCCGCGGTTGTTTACGGTACAATTGAAAAGTATTTATTAGTGCAATACTATCTTTTCAAAACTGTGCTTTTCGGTGCAAATATCAGTTTTTCAACTTTCCAAAACCTCTATTCTAATAAAAAATATATAATGCGTGCTTTTCAGCGCTTTCTTTCTATCACAATGACTGTTGAATTATTGAAAATTGGTGCCCCACACCATAGTTCCCATAATTGGAGACGGAGCCTCTTTCCTTGTATGATAAAAAGGTACTTTAAGTATGAATAAAAAAAAAACTAATTGGTAATCAAAAAAAAAAATATTGCGAAAAAAGCTTAATAATAGAAATATTAGTTGCTGGAACATCCTATTAAGTATTTAAACAATAACTGTGCCCGGATGCCCCGCACCTCCATTTGTATCATTATAATATATAGGTTATAGGCCCCGCCAAAGAGACTTTACCTGGAGATCAAATAATAGCACCAAAAACACTCCAAACCAGATTTAAATACGTTCTATAAAAATAACTACCCAAAAACTAAATCAACGTGGGCAAAGCCGCGGGCAAAAGCTAGTATTAAATACAACCTCAAAACGGCTTCCTGACGGGCGATTTGAAATAGGGCTTCTATGGAAGGCTGACGATTTAAACATACCCGATAGTTATAATCTAGCCTTATCAAGACTTAAAACTTTAGAAATAAAGATGGGTAAGAATAAAGAATATGCCGCAAAATATCGACAAAATGTTAATGAAATGATACAAAAAGGATATCCTGAGCTTTGCATCGTCAACTCTTAGTCATTAAGAACGTGGTATCTACCTCATTTCGGGGTTATTAATCCCAATAAGCCAAGTAAACTAATTTATTTATTTATTTATTTACTTTAATTAATACGGACAAACCAATTACAATAATTAAAGATAGTAACACAAACACAAAATAGTACAATCAACTAAAATAAATAAGAATAACACATGAAGTCAGAAACAGACCTTCTCACAAAAACACAAACACTCTGACAATATTTTCTGCCATCCATCAGCAAACAGATCACAGTCCTGATTGGCGTTTAGAAGAGCGTTGAGGGAGAGAAGAGTACGCGGTATGGGTGAGTTAGATCGCGCCTTTGTGCGACACGACGGCACAGCGAAAAACCTGTGTTTACGGCCGCGAAGATAATTATTGGGAGTGAAAAATCGACGCAGCTTACCATGCAGATCCAAGATTGGTCCATGATGCAGCTGCCAAGTGCCAACATGCTAGTCTAAACTCGTTACTTTTACCGGGTCCTGATCTGCTACAACAATTTTTAGACATTATACTTCGCTTTTGAGAAAGAAACATTGCTCTTACGGCAGATATTTGTGAGATGTTCTCACAAATAAAAATAAGAAAGCAAGATCGAGATGCACAACGATTTTATGGCGCGATACGCCAAACGCCCCAATCTCTCACTATGCATCTAGTCCGTTTATGGCATTATTTATTAAAAATAAAAACGCAACTGAAGTGAAGGAACAATATCCAAACGTGGTTCATGCAATTTTGTTCGACCACAATATGGACGACTACATCGGTAGTGTTGATCGTGTAGAAGAAGCAGCGAATCTCGCTCGGGATATTGTAGTTGTTCACCAACGTGCTCATCTTGAAATGCGCGGATGGATATCAAATGTATCCGTGGCTTTAAAACTAATCCCGCAGGAACTTCAATTACAGACATATAGCAGTGATATAAGCTTAGGAAGCTTCCAATCACAAAGCGTTCGAACACTGGTTTTAATTTGGCATCCGTCCTCGGGCACAATAGGTTTTAACACTGGGTCTCCAACCTTTCCAGGCAATCCAGGCATAGTTACAAAACTTGTAGCCCTTTCGCAACTCATGCGAGTTTTTGACCCTTTAGGCATTTTGGCACCTTTGACTGTGATAGGTTTATGTTTCAACAAATATGGCGTAGTGGAATGAAATGGAACCAGGAGCTCTCTCAAGAGGAAAAATTTAAATGGCATAAATGGCATTCAGAGATATGCTCAGTTCTTTCTCTCCGTATTCCAAGGTGGTAGTTGAGAGAACTTGATCCCATAAAACGTGAACTAGACGTTTTTAGCAATGCAAGCAAATTAGCTTACGCGGCAGTAGCGTATTGGAGATTTCTATACCGTAATGGTGATATGTATTCAGCTTACGTTGACATCTAGCAAACCGTAACCAATCGTTGCCAGTGCTCGAAGATGTAACAGTTGGACGACATTATTTCGAGCAACAGCAATGGCTCATCGGTTTCTGAGATTCTTGAAATTACGTACGATGCAATCAAAACGAATAGACACTTCGCGAATCAATTGGGTGAAAGGTACCATTTTGACTCACGTTGCTATTGAGTATGTACCTGAAAACTATAGAGCGGTCGACAATCGTACAAATGTAAGTGCTATTGTTGCAGAAGACTTAGAACTTGCAAAAACTCATTTAATTAAGGCTGTTCAGGAAGAATCGTTTAGAGGAGAGCTTGACTGTTTGCTTGTGAAGTAAAAAGTACCACGTCGTGATGCACTGGGTAAACTCACGCTTTTCTTGGGTAATAATATTGTCTAGACGTGTTCCTATTGCAAGAGATGTTAATGAAGACGTTTAAGATCCTGTTCTTCTGAATGGAAAACATGATATTGTGAAGGCAATGATTATGCATTTTCATAAAAGGTCTGCACACGCAAACAACGAGATGGTAGTGAATGAGATGAAACAGCATTATTGGATAACCAAGCTTCGTAGCTGTGTACGCTCTTTAGCCAGCAAATGCCAAAACTGCAGAATAAGAAAGGCTAGTGCTCTTGAACCACCAATAGGAAATTTACCAGAAGCAAGAGTCGCACATCACCGAAGACCATTCACGTTTGTTGGTTTGGATTATTTTGGCCCTCTATTTGTCTCAATTGGTAAAAGAACTGAAAAAAGATACGTTGCAATATATACATACATGCCTACTAGGGCAATCCATCTAGGATTAGTTCACTCCCTCTCTGCAGACTCTGCACTTATGAGCCTACGACGATTTGTTGCCAGAAGAGGAGATCCTAACGAAATTCATAGTGACAATTCTACTGCTTTTATCGGCGCAAGTAAAGGATTGGGCTGAACTTTTTGGAAAGCCTATTGAAGATTTTGCAGCAAACAATGGCATAAATTGGAAATTCATAGCTCCAGCTGCTCTTTGGATGGGTAAAGTTTAGGAGAGAATGGTAAAAAGCGTCAAAAACCGCGCTAAAATTCGCTCTTTAAGATAGAAAACCAAACGAGGAATGCCGATTGACCGTACTTGCTGAAGCGGAAGCCTTGGTGAACTCCAGATCCTTAACTCACGTTTCTGCAGAACCAACTAAAGCGGACGCGCTTACTCCTTCTTATTTTCTTTTGGGATCATCATTAGAATCACTCTCTCCATATAATGCTACCGACAGAAACTTATTGGAAAAAGTCCCTTAGAATTGCCGACTATTTTTGGAAGAGATGGGTTCGTGAATACCATCCATGTCTTAGACCAAGGAATAAAGTAAATGTACCATATACTAGTCTCTCTTTAGACGACGTGGTACTCATTGTAGATGTCAATCTACCTAGAGGTGCCTGGACACGCGGGCGAGTTACCGCAGTCTTTCCTGGACGTGACAGAATTGTTAGAGTGGCTGAAGTGAAAACCAATGCTTCGCGTGTTGAAATGTCTCGCATCGCCTAGTTCACAAGCTTGTACGGTTGCCTACCGACTCTGACTGTATGTGAGTGCTTCAAACCTCACAAGAGGGGCCCATTTGATGAACTGCTGGCCACCAGCTCATCGTTGAGATAGCCAGTTTGTGTGTCATGATACCGATTCTAAGGTTGTTTGTGTCAATTGCCGAATACCGCCATAAAATTACAACTGCACCCGTAGGGGGCTCCAGAATGCTACACTTCAGTTTTGCATTGGATTCAGTTCCGCCTATGCAAAACGATAAAATTTAGAAAAAAAATATTTTGTGTTTTTTGACCAATACATTTCGCACCAAACTTCCAGAACGCTCGGAAGTTGCTCTTCCCAAGAATAGCCCATACATTTTATGGCAAAGATTTTGTCTTTCATTGTAATTTTAACCTTCTTTGCGGCTGTTTTACACGTTCTAAACAATAATTTCAAACAAATAAATATATAATACAATGAATTTTGCGTATTAATTAATCACAGGTCTTAACATATTTTAGGACCTGTTATTAATTTATTATTTCAAGCGCATAATTACATGCTTCACATTATTTTGTATAATATTTTAATTATTTCAATTATTTATTATAGTATTTGAATAATTAAAATAATGTATTTCAATTATTAAATAATGTCAAGCATGAAAATATTCGCTTGCCATACCCTCATACTGAGACATATTCATGTTAATATTTTTTTTAATATATAAGTACTTTTTATGAGAAAACGGTTGATCCTACATAAAAAGTTGTACAACTTTTTGGGTGCAAAATTTAGGTAGCTACATTTTATGTTTTAAACTTTTTTCTGTAATCCTAACCGCTACTGATATAAATAGAAAAATGATTTTTGGGATAGCGGCCATTTTGTCAAACGAAGAGATTGAGACTACATCCACACTTGCATCATCAAGGAGCACACGGGAACCTTTTTTTGTACATTTGACAGGAGACTAATTATCTTTATTTGAAACATGAAATAAGAATAAGTTACAATATTTTAATCTAACATATTTTGTCATTATTTTATTTTCAAAAGCATAATAATGGTTTACATGCATTTGGGATGATTTTATGCCAAAAATTTAATCGTGATGTTGCACTTTATTGGACGTTAATTTTTTTTAAATTAGTTTACTCAATTACATACATTCTTTCAAATATATGATGATAGTATAAGAAATATAAAATATATCATACTAGCTTTTTGATGATGTCACTAACTTGATGACTTTCCGAGAGGATAAGTAAGGGGCAGGAACCTGCCAACGACCTGGAGTCGGCTTGTATTGGGACAAATATCGACAGAAACTATATTGAAATAACGTTCATAAAGCGCGCACTGCATGATGTCGCGGGTCTGTCGGTTGCCAACTTTGTGCCAATCATCAAAAACATAGATATACTATCGAATTCCGATTGCCTAAGGATGTGATCCGTTGATAGATTGATTCTCTGATTTTAAAGCAGAAAAACAAACCAACTTTCGAGTTTATGCTCGTTTATATCATATATCCCCTAGAAAACATGTATATTTAAGTTAATTAAATTATTTTAGCCTACAGTCAACACCAGTCGAAATTCCAGCAGTAGCGAATATGCGCCGCGTGTTTACCGAGGCGATACTACGCCAGCAAGCGCTAACTACCCACCATTATTTATTATCTATCACACATAATAATAGGATCAGCAGCTTTGTTTTATTGGCACAAGGTCCATGCCGCAGCAGATTTTCAAAACAACTGTTATTTATTTAGTTTTAATAAGGGAAACACACAGTTTATAATATAAAACATACAAGATTAACACACTAAGTGAATTACACACCAAAACAGTATTCACATACTAATATAAATCGGATTATGAAAAGGTAAGCAACGATATTAGGGGTAGAACGCTGGCCTCTCAATCTTGAGATTCAGGTTCGATCCCCGACCGGGCATGCACCAATGAGTTTTTCGGAATTTATGTGCATAGTATTTGTTCTTACTTACTACTTGCATAACCTGCATTCCTCCTGGTGAGGAAACCTGCATGCCCTAAAAAGCGTCTATTTGTGCCCGAAGAACGGCGATAGGATTCACAACTCATCACGTTTGGGCGTAATAATCGTCGGTGAAACTCGGGTGTATCGAGTGTGGACTGTGCCTTCCATTTCACAGTTCACATTCGGAACACCTCTGACTACCCCTCGGGGATATATATTATGTTGTGACGATATATTTATTATAATGTTTACAGTATGTAGTTTGGCACATAAGTGTGTCATTTGAATGCAAATTGTTTACCAGTCCATACATAAATAGCTTAAAAAATACCAGTCACTAAGAAAACAAGTACATGAAATTGAGGCTGATAAAAAGTGTAGAAACTGAAAAACAGTGAAACTGAAAGTGTAGGTCAAAGATACAGATGGGTAAAAATAGTTTTGCCTCAAAGCGGTCGGTTTGACTACATAGTTTTTCCTTGAGAAAATTTTGTGAAAATTTTCTGTCAACATTTTGTGACAGTCAGGTAGATAATAGTCTAAGGCCCATGATAGAGAAAAAATTCTTAACCCTCGGGTTAACTAACCCAAGGGAAGAGTTGATTAACCCGACATTTCATTAGTCCTATTGCACCATGATAATATCGAAGCGGGTTAGTAATCCCGAGCTAAGCGATTGTTTGACGTGTGATTTTACCATTAAGTAATTAGTTGCAACCAATGAGGTATAGTATCTATATAATGTCATTGGAAACAACACAATTTAAATGAAACCGGTAACATTACTTCGCTAACCCGAGTTTAACTCGAGGTGAGAGTTGGGTTAAATTCTGATGACTTTCTCTTAGTTTAACCCCAGTTTAATCCGAGATTTTGATTGGTGCAAAAGAGCTTTTTCTTAACCCTCTATTTTTTTACTTAACTCGAGTTAAAGTCGAGTTAAGAACATGCTGCAAGTGGGCCTAAGATTATTATTTTTAAGTGTATAGGTACAATTAGTTTTTAACTTGTGCAATAACAAATTATAAACCGTTTCCTAAAAGGAGGAGGTTCTCAATTCGACTGTATTTTCTGCCGATTTTGAAGATTCTTCTTTATCTGATAGATTACGGGCTCCGGATTGGTCCCATATTAAATGTAGACTCTCATAGACAAAACAGACCTCAGCTCGCTTCCCCTAGTCTGTTTAAATAGCACACCTCTTACGTTCTGTAAGTCGGTAAAAAACCTGGGGCTCTATATCCAGAACAATATGTCATGGGACCTGCATCTCTCTGAACTTAGCAAAAAAATCTTTGGATCTATACACTCTCTTAAACGAATGCAAATATTGTTACCATATTCTGCTAAGATTATGATCTTACTGATGAATTGTTAAATAAGCTCGATAGTCTCCTTAATTTATTCATACGGTATATTTTTGGCTTCGTAAGTACGATCATGTGTCGCAATCCCGTTCTGATCTTAACTAGCTTAATATCCGAAATCGTCGTAACGCTCATATTTTAACGCTTCTTTGGAAAATCCTCAATGATCCCCTCTCCCCCTCTTACCTGAAAGAAAAGTTCGTTTCCCGTGATTCCCTTGGTCGCCTTCATCGCCTAGAAAACCATTTACTTTTGTGCACCCCCTCACATAAAACTGACATGTTTATAAATTAATTAATTCACTATTTACGCAATACGTCTTTGGAATAGTTTTAACGCTCATCATTCGAGAGTCTTCATCAATAGCTGTTTTTAAAAATAGAGTCCTGCAGCACTTTATACATATGCAAAGTAATTAATAGTCATAGCACATTTACTTTATCAATCCTTGTATGAGTTTTGAATCTTTCTCTTAATTGCATATTATATTTACATAATATGTATTGTACGTATATATGTACGTATTTTTAATTATTTTTATTTTATAATAAGTACGTTTGTTTATTATTATGTAGATTATGTAGATATTATGCTCCGTTTCTTTGTAAGAATATTTTGATGCCTCCGTCATTAAGGCATTTAGTATTGTTTCTACGATACCTTTCCCGGCACTACCCAATAACGATCCACAGCACCAAAGTTACCTGGAAGACAATGCTAGATAGCATTAAGTTCGCCTTCTGTACACATTTTTGGTGCAGTTAAGAATTTTATTATTATTATTAAATGTATTAAAAGCAATTTAACGAATTTAGCGTTCCAATAATAACTATTTAAAGATTTTTCAGAGTTTCAGACACATTTCACAATTGTTACTTAACTGGCTTACATATCAATGCTCAGCCGAAAACACTGGCCTAAAAAACTTACTAATTTTCACGTGATTATTAGCGACCTGCAGGTGAAGATGTTCAAGCCGCATGTAATAACAATTTAATATTTTATGATTAAATGTTATGAATAAACTTGAGATTTTGATAAAATAATAATAGTTATTTGTATAAAAAAGGGCCTAAGTAATATATTGTACATCGAGGGCGTATTTTTGAATTGGCATAGACTAAATTGTGTGTTAATTCCAAAACCATTTTGAGATATAGGTTTAATAAGCCGTAGTTTCGAAGTTTTGATCTGCAGAACCTCATGATGATGAGTATTTTTACGAAAAGGCTGCAACTTCCATTTGCCCTCATGTGACGTCACTTGAGTAATGGCTGTTTAGAAATGTGTCATTTGCTATTAAGATAAATTTATAATAATTTGCTTCAGACTAATTTAGCAGCTAGGTGACAGATGAGTAGACAGACAGAGACAGACCACTTTTTTATAAGCAATCACACATTGCAATCAGTATAATGTCTTGAATTCTCAAATGACAAGGTCATCGGACAATTATTTAAAAAATCATAAAAAAGTAATGGTTAATTTATATACCAAAATAAACAAAATTTATTCCTAAAATGACGTATATTCTACGAATAAAAATGAAAAAAAAAATCTTTTAAAAATTAAGCTACGGGAATTCAGAGCGAAGCGAAGGGTTCTATAGGTATAGTACCATAATCCTGAGCGTAGCGAGGAATTCAATTTACGCTGCCCGAGAACAAAATATCTGGGCACCAAGTAATAAATACTATTTTTCATGAGGGAAAGAAAAAGCTACGAGTACCTGGTATTTTGTGGTAATAACATTAGCTGCATAATTTACTTTATAATATCACTATTACAACTCGAACTCATTTTAATTAATTATTTGCAATAACGTAGCGAAGACTAGCGTGAAAAATAGAAACGAAAAGAAAAAAGAGTACAATTGGTTAATTGCAATTGTGTTTTCAGTAAGCTTTTTTAATTTGATTTTTTTAGCTGTATAGATGCAGTAGAATCTATTTTAACTAACCTTGAAAACTCCTTACAAAAACGTATTTCTCTACCCCGCCGAATACTTTGCTTTGCAGTCGTACGTACACTGCTTTGAAAATGACGAGTATAATGTATACTCGTACTAATAAGGAATCTGTGTTGAAATACATTTTGCTATATATTTTAACGGGAACATCGCGGTCTAGCACAGACTATGGATATCTGTGGTAATACGCCTCCAGGTTGGGGTTGAACAGATAAAGGAGCAGATTGTCGTTGGACCTTGTTTCTAAATTACTTTCTGAGGCGCCAGTATGAATTTCCATGTGTCAATCAAAATATCCTTCTATTCTCAGCTGAGTTACACCGCAGACAGACAGACAACTAAACTTCTTGTCGTATGAAGACGACGTAGGTGGTACAAAATGAACTTTTGAAACAGTAGCACCCCCAAGGTAGAGTTATATAGAGTTCTGAATAAAATACAATTCATAAAAAAGGCCTTTTCTGAGACGATAGCACAGTTGTTTTTCAGTTTGAGCAGTACGTCGAAACTAATAAAGTAAAAATTACAAATATTACTGTTTTACACATTGAAACGCATTATCTAAAACATATAGTAGGTACTACGTTTTTTTCAAAAACGTTCTTGTATTTTATTCATTAAAAAATAGCATTATCCAATCTCTTCTTGATTCACCGCAAATGTTTATCTCTTTCGTCACGGTCATGCGATGGACCTATTGCACCTATTAATCCAATTATGTACGATTCAAGTTCAATTATTACGGGTACCGAGCTGAAATAACCCGGAAGCATAACAAGTCATTTCGACGGAGATGATAGACATAAATCCCTACTACATGTAGAACCATTTATGATGTGAAAATCTCGCGCTAGAAATAGAAGACCGGGCGAAGCTCAAGCCTGAAACCTTCCAAGGCCCCTAGAGCGTTTGAGGAATCCATCTACTAGCGTTTACGATGAAGTTTAATGTTTATGGTCATGAGCTCGGTTAACAATTTTAAAGGTTTTATAAAAGGTTGCCTGGGAGGTAAGCAACCCGTCAGGAACTTTGATGTACAGAGAAAAAAAAAACATCAATACTTGTGCTGTAGGGTACTTCCCGGTGAATACTTGTACTGTGACCTAAAATCTTGAAATTTGTCAGCATTTAAATCGGTTCACTGGCACGAAAAAATGTGTTATTGATATATACAGGGTGTAAATGCAAAACCAAGAATCCCTTTAGGGTATGAAAGTATACACGATACTGATACGATTACGATAAAAAAAGTATACCTTAAATTTTTACCAAAAATTATATTGTTTTCCTAAGATCCAGCTACGCACTCTTATCAATGCAGTTCATTCACCCCGTAGTGTGGTAACGACCAATCACATTAAGTAATTATGTTCCGTGCTACTGACGCTATCAGAGGTCAACGACTAGCGAGAGTGTCCACCGGATTAGAGTATTTCAAGTTTAACAAATCGTGTTATTATGTGGTACTGCTACATAAAAAAAAATTGCCGCTATTTTTTTTAAACACTGTATGATTCATACTAACATACCCTAGAAGGATTCTTGCCTTTGCTTTTACACCCTGTATAATATGCCTAAATTGATCAATTTTTCCAAAAATAAGACAAAATAGTACACCAAAATTTAAAAAAAAATTGGTCAAGTGCGAGTCGGACTCGCGCACAAAGAGTTTCGTACCACCAGACTATACGGGGGCGAAACTCTGAAAACAGTAAGGTAAATAACAACAATATAGATGCCATAGCAACATCAAGACCATAAAAACAAGGCGCTAAAATGGCTCTGCACCCTCTGAGTAAGAAATCCGAAATTTTAATCATTTATTGCTTTACTTTATAGTATGTGCAACAATATGACCAAATTTTACCCCTTGGGTTTTGATTTTGTTTTCATTATTTGCCATGATGGATGCCGCCACGCGTTCTGTAAACATTTCAAATGGCTAACTATTACGGCTTAAGCTATAGATCTCTGTGACAGACGGTCGGACGGACAGCGGATGTTAAGAAATAGGGTCCCGTTTGAAACCCTTTGGGTACGGAACCCTAAATACTATCTAATTGTCTTTGTGTTTTCATAAAGTCAATTAGATAGTTCAAAAGAGTTTTCAATGCAAGTGCTCGTAAAGGCCCACTTTTTATGCATCAATACCGAACAGAAAGTCTATTATTTTGCCCTAGGGCTTTATTATAATTTTTTAATTTTTTTACGAGAAGTTGACTAACTTGCAACCTTTCCTGTGTACCATAAATGTTATACTTTTTTTTTTCCACTGTTTAACGGCTCTGGATACAGTCCTTTTGAGCCAATCATAATTTAAAGTTCACAAGATTATATTTTGTACATTTCCTCACACTATGCATTGAAAAACGTAGTATGATACCCGGGCGTAAGAGTAATAAATTACTCGGTTACGTTTAAAACACTCGCTACGCTCGTGTTTTAAATGACCCTCGTAATTTATTCTTTTTCGCCCTTGTAGCATAAACTACTATTAAACTCTTTGTCGACTGGAAACAAACTTATTTTAATTACTTAAATCTTATTTATAATTTATAACAACATTACGATATCTTTTTATTCAAATAAATAATTACATGAATGCAATCATTATATCACCCAGCAACTGAATAATGTGATTTAATCTATCTTTTTTTGCTCTCATTAGTTGATTCACTAGTTTGTCGTAATCTCCTGATTTTCTTAATGTTTTGATGGCAACTTCTTTCGATTTAGCGTCAAACTTCTTGTATACTTTATCCCACAGCATTTTCAGGACTAAGCCTTCAATAGTCTTTTTATTGTTGCTGGTTTTACACACCTGAAAGGCAAAATTTATTTAATCTATATCTGCGATTTAGATAAAAGTGAAATACCACTCACAATTACGTAATCTCCGAAACTATAGAATTCAAAATTCAAAAGTTTATTTTGCAAAGTAGGTGTATATATAAGGTCTTTCGATTGAAATTGAAAGTAATTTAGGAGGTGATTCAGTAACGTTAATACGTCACATTCCACTGCAAAGTAAATTTTTTTTGCGCGAACTTTTTCTTCACTTGTCCATACAAACTGAGTCAGCTGATCGGACCACTTTGTACTGAGAAGTGAAAAAAAAGTTCGCGCAAAAAAAAGTGCTTTTCAGTGGAATGTGATGTATTAACGATACTGAATCACCTCCTAAATTACTTTCAATTTAAATTGAAAGACCTTATACAATACACGTTTCACAAGTCAAATTTTAATCTTATACAAATATATGTAATAAAATAATAAATGTACATGAACTAGATTAAATGTTTATTTAATTTACGTAGCAATATATATACGATTAAAATTATAGGTAAAATATTAGTATACAAGGTGAAATCCAATCAACCGCCCGAACCCATACCGGAGACCCGGCCAGGGACCAGGAACAATGATCACCAACCGAGCCCCCAGCACGAATCCAGGCGGCCGACCAAATCCCATCCTATATACTACATAGGATAGTAATAGGTTACATATACATATAAATGCATGCCTACCTCCGTCCATTCGATAAGTCTTGCTAAGAAGAACGGGCAAGAAACTTGGCAAGATCATGTCTTTTTTTTAACATAAACTTATACTATACATCAAATTACTTATATCTACTTTAACCAAGGGATAAGAAAATACAAGACAGCAGGAATTCAGGTTAATGAAAAAAGATCGTACAAACTTGAAAGTTAGCAATTAGTTTCCTAATAATAAGGATCCTTAATAGGGATATATATTTTATTTTTGTGTCAGCTAGTATAATTTATATGTTATATAGAAAAGTTTGTTAATTCAGGTGGGTAAAAGGCATAAAGGAAAATATGGGCAAAAAGTGTGCCTAAAAAATTGATGTTGTAAAAAATATTAATATATCGATAAAACTAACTATTTCTTTTGAAAAGGTCCATTACAGATTTCAAACAGCATTGATTTTAGATGTCTTTTCATTATCTTTCTGCATTATATACTTTTTTGTTTAAAATTTAAGTAAACACAGTGTGACATTTCACACCTTCACGGAAATCTCTGTGCTTTTAATAAAATCGTAAAAGGGGCAAAAAGTGGGTCAGGTACGGTCGCCTGCACGTCGACATATGAGATGATAGTGCTTATGATGATGTACTCAAATGTACTGCGTTATGTATGCGCGTTTTTAAGTGATTTTTCAAGATTTTACTGCATTTTCCGAAAATATGTTGAGAAAACATCAAAATACCACATCACTCATGTTACGTGTGAAGGAAAATCATAAAAAGTTTCAGTTCATTTTTCTTAGTAAGACAATAGGTATATTCGTAATTTGATGGGCTTACTTTGCGATTTTTAGGGTTCCCTTCTTATAAGGGACCACATAAATTAGTATAACAAAAATCTGGAAAAATTTTAATTAGTTAATGTCAGTACAAAACAGAGAAAAAAAACATCTAGAGATACAATATTAAGGTACTAAAAATCTAGTTGTGCAATAATTACTTTATTGCAAAGATTTACAGCTACAGATTTAGAGCAATCGTTGAAAAACCTCTCTCCCCTTATCACCGAAACTAGAGGATCGATAAATATGAAATTAAACATGGTAATAAAAGATTACATAAGGAAGGAAAGCTATAGCAGTTAAAATAATCACAAAAGCAAACAAAATAAAAAAATAAAAATTGATAAATTAATTGTAAAGCACATAACCGTAAAGGTATGTTGTATGCTTAAGCGATTAAGACACGAATGTTATACTCATATGTATCAAAATCACGAAAGTTTAAAGTTTACAATTAAAAAGTACTCGTAAAAATATATAAACCAAAAAAAATGTATGTCCCCCCTCTTATCTCCAAAATTGGTGAACCGAAAAAATATGAAAAAAATCATAGTAATATGTGTTTACGTAAATATTACAGGAAAAATAAAGCAGTTGAGAAATTCACGATAAAAAATTACAAAATTAAATTTATCATCCACAATATGGAACCCTATGTATTCGAGTCTGACTCGCACTTGGCCGTCTTTTTTATTGCGACGGAGTAACGGATCGATGAGATTTTTTGCACAGATACACATAGTTAGAAAGCCGCGAAGTGAATTAGCCCCCGTGAAAATATTTCACTCCTACGGGTAATTATTAGTCATTTGCGTTACAAGGGGCCCAAGTAATATTTTGTACGTCGAGAGCGTTAATTTGAGCTTTTTTGAAAAGAAGAATCCTGAGTGTTGCCAGGAATTCAATACACGCTGCCGGAGAACAAAATATCTACAAAACCGAGTGATACACGCTATTTTTCATCACTACCTATGAGAAAAAGAAAAAGCTACTAGTACCTGGTATTTTGTGTAATAATTGTTGCACTACATTTAGCTGCATCATTCAGGAGTTAAAATATCACTATCACTATTCGAAATCATTTTAAATTATTATTTGCAATAACTTAGCGAAAACTAACGTGTAAATTTCTGAGAGAAAAAAAAATTAAAAGAAAGAAGAATACACATAATAGTTTTTTTAGCGCTCATTGCCGTCAGAGTCTAACCGGCCAGTAACTTCTTCATAAATTACAATCTATCAGAAGCACGAACGCGGACCAATCAGAAGAGAGAAAGCGCAATCTCCCATGAGAATAAATTGAATTTGGCTCCCGCTATCCTCCAACTCCAGTTGTCGTTTTTCGGATAGATGTGATGAAAAATAAATCACAAAATAATAAATATCGAATGGTGATGTGATATTCGCAAATGTTATAGCTAACGATATTGAAGTAGCCTTTTGAAAACAGTGGGTAAGAGTACTAAGCTACTAATATCTTAACTCACCACTAAGGCTGTTTGTAGGAACACAGATATTACGAATATAAGAAAAAGTTTCCGAGCCATGGTCACGTTAATGCGTCAGCATCACCAGGGCCGGTCTGTGGCACTTGATTCCAGATCAGATGCAACAAAGCCCGAGTAATGCACTAACATCCTATGCTTGGAATGCGTTTTGAAAACAAATTTTGACACTGAAGATTTGTTGTTTCCATTGAAGATTTTTGGGTGTGTGACAATTTTGCATTGCGTCTGTTTTATGCCTTTTTTAATTAGAAATTAATAAAGCAATCAGAAAAGAAATTTTTGAAGATTACACTGTCGAGTAGGGGTGGTCCTGCCACTAACTTTCACAAGTGATTAGGTAAATATGTTAACTTTTATAAAGAAACATAGGTTAAGCTCAGGCTCAAGCCCTACGTAACCAAACATTTTCGGAATGCTCTAAAAATATGTAGAGTTCCAAACGCTATGAATTGTGCTTTAAAATCCTCTATACCTACAACGGAAAACGTGTACTACTGTACTATTGCATACATAGGGATTTAAAAACAGTAGGCAACAAAACTGAGGCCATTTCTAACGTGTGTTGTACTCGTATACCCGTAGATCATACATAAACCATAAATAGTGACTGGGTGGCATTCAAGCACTCTTGTTCAAAATGGCGGGAGCGAAAAGCAAAATTCGCCATAATCACCACACCAGTCTCGCAGCAATGTGAGTGCGATTGACAGGCGATTTATGGACCGAGATCTACCAGAATACTATCGCAAATTACATACAATAAATTACTGTTAGTTGATACCTACTGAACGTAGAATGATACTTCCCTAGAAGATCGGTATTTCATTACGTTCATTCTCTTTTTGGGCTTGATTCTTTTCAACGCTTACTGGTGATGACAAGGCAATCTTTTCAGAAATCGCTAAAATCTTTTCAAAAATCGTATCTCTGTTTTGTTTAAAGGGCCCGTCTGGCTAGGTACTGCCCTGTTTTAATTTGGCTAAATACTTGGTTTAACATTTACTAAAAAAAAAAAAAAGGTTTCTAAAGGTCTTCCTACGACATTAAAACATTTTAAACATTTTATTTGATGCCAGGGGGTTCATGGAAAATATGGAAACCCTCATTAGCGGGATCGAATAAACAAACGTAGGTACCTGTTCAAACCTCATTATCGCATACGTTATTAAGCTGTATAAAAAGAACATAAATGGCGTCAAATACGAAAACACGGAAACAGCCTCAAAGCAGTACAAAAATCTCATTACAGTACAAATGTTCCTAAAAGCATGTTCACGATTCTTCGTCCTGTTTGCATTACTCGAGTCACTTCCTAAAAATAAATTAAGTAAAATTTAAATATTGTATATCAAATTGTTAAGGGGTTTTTTATAAATTTTCCCACAAACTTTCGTACGTACCTATAAATGTTAACGACAAACTTATCTTCGCATAAGTATTTGCCTGTATTCCACACGCAATCCTTGTTAATACTTGCTCGCAACATAACTCATAAATAACTATCATAACATTTTTTCCCCGAAGCACATAACACTTGAGTTTACAATGTAAGTAATTGTAAGAAAGTCATTATTCATTATTCTTTATTGAACACATTATTCTTTATTGAACAAAGTCATACGATTCTTGAGCCTGAGATAGACAAGGACATTAAAAAAAAACTATGTTATGACCAAATTTCTCTATCTCTTATCGTTTAGATTTTCCTCTAACATTGACTATTATATCATTAATCTGACTGATTGATAAATCCTATATACATTCATATTCGGTTTACGGCTCAGCACTGATGCGGTGGGTTGCCTCAATTCATCAAATATATAATAGCACTAAACCCGTATTTAACGAATAAGCTCAGCTAAGCATGCTGTCATGAGACTGGAGTAAGAGAGGGATGACAACAGATTGTGTGAAGCCCGGGTGAAAAGTGACCCTAGAACCGGATGAAATGTGACTGTAAAAATGGCGGAGTCGAGACACGCGATGAAAAATCACAAAGCGAAATAAATTACGAGTTCAACTTGAAAGAGCATCGCGTGCCATTGTCGCGAAAATCGGACTTATTCGCTCGCGCAATATTTTTCTCTTTTTTTTTCGTCGTGTTTATATGCCACCGCGACGAGATTCCGTTTCGACATTAAGTTGATGTCACACAATAGCTCTTCGGCTATATTATGGGAAAAGGAAGGAAAACTGGATAAAATATACCTATATTTTATCTATACACTTTGCACCGCGCCAATATCACGGTCATTGCTCGATTTCTCTATCTATATCGTAGGAAAAAAAATGTTACTTGAAATTAAAAATTATCTCCTTCACTCATTTTGTATGTTTCAAGCATAGGAAGCACTTTTCTAATTAAAACATAAGCTCCTCAGCAACATAAATTACTACCGTCACGAGCTTAAGGTTTCTTACTATCGGACTATAGCATGTAACTAGTTAAGCCCGTATTTGCGGAAGATGCCACAGCCATGTACATGAGGACTGATGTGAGTCTTGTGGGAAGGCTTCACTGGACACTTGACACAGTGACAACTTCGCGCGCTCCCTTGTGCATCTGTCTGCGTCACATCAGAATTGCATAAACGTCTTATCTCGGCGGTGCATCGGTGCTATTCGGGGCCATCAATTCTGTATGTTGGCTGAATACATACCTACCTGTCTATACACATATAGGTACGGTCAAGTAAACGAACTGTGGGTATATATCATAACACATATTGTTAGTGTTTTCTATAAACAAAGCCTCAAATCGAACTTGAATGTGTAATAGGATTTCTTAAGGCTAAGCCGAGCGTAGAACGATTAGACACCTCGTTTGTTCTCTCGTGGTCGTTTTTTATCGTGGTCGTATTTATTGAATTTAACAGAAAAAAATCATATTTAATTTCCCAGACAAAATTTAAAAAATGTGAAATGGCCCAATTGTATTTTATAACGTTTGTGATTGTCTTGAATTGTGGTTGAGACAAAATTCAACAGTTAAGGCATTGAAATGACTAAAACCCCAATACCTTTTTTATATTTTGGGCCTACTTTAGATAGATTTGTTTCTTAGACCATAAGTTATTTTTAATATTCGCTGCGGCGCAGGTGTAGATACATTCTCTGTGATAATAAATATATATTTTATTTATTTATCATTAAAATATTATTCAATAAATCAATTTAACAGTGACTGCCGTTTTAGATTATTTTGCTCGGCGCCCTCTTAACTGTGACAAGGTACCAAAGTGATCTATTGTTCAGTTTCCTTGAATGCATACCTAAATTCATTGAACGAGTAAGCGAAGCGAACGTAGTTCTCAGAGTCTACTTGAACAATCCGGCGTTTGTATATATAAATGTTTGATCGGAATGTCATGAAATTTGGTGGGCGAGTAAATGACACAAAAATGAGCCAAATGTCGTATTAGCGTTTATATGGCCTTTGCGAGAGTTATTATTTTGGCTTTTATAAAACAGCTTTTTGGTTGGGACATGAACGTATTTACATCTTGGTCTAAGGACTCAGCAGTGGCGTGCACAGAACTTTTTGCTGGAAAAGCAAACAATTGGTCAAGAACAACAATAAAAAAAATATGAAAATATTTAAATATCACTTTGAAAAGAAAAGTTTGTATAGGAAATTTTCACTCTAGGGTAGACATTGTCTACCCTGGCGTCATACAATTTTTTTTTTTCAAATTGATATTTAAATTTTTTTATATTTTTTTTATTGTTGTTCTTGACCAATTGTTTGCTTTTCCAGCAAAAAGTTCTGTGCACGCCACTGAAGGACTGATATGGAGATAAGTGGTAAAGAATACATTTTGATAGCAAATATAAAGCGTACTTCATTTAGAAAAGATATACGTATTTATTTTTGCGAGTAAGTTAGATCTGTACTCTAAAATTCTGATGGTCTCTTGATCCCTGAAGTTATTATTTTTGTCGCCGGGCAAGTGTGTAACGTTTCATTATTTAGCAATATTAATTATTATTCATTATTTAGCCGCCAACAACCTTGAGTCACCTAATAGGCGCCTAAATAATAATAAAAAAAAAAAATTGTAGTTAAAATTCTTGAAAAATAATTAAAGGTATTAAATTGGACCCTGTTTTATTATTCATGTTGTTAAATTAAAGACAAAAATTTAAAAATCTATCAATGAACATCATTTCACACATTCTGTTGTATATTACATATTGTATTTTTTACAAATTTTTTGCTAAATTAACATCTGAGTAAAACCCGGCCTTAATTGTGGCTTTCTCGGTCACCAGCAGTAAGAACCACCTTAAACATTTTGATAATTCAAACGTTCGTGGACTAGGTAATGAATCACTAATTAACTTAGAAGACTGTACTTCTAAGAGACAGAAAACACTTGGCGAAATTCTCGTTTGGCCAAGGGAATTTGAATGTTTGCACACTTGATGTGTTTCACGAGCTACTCATTGGACGAAATTGTCCTTTGATAACATAACTACAGTAAGGCCAGTACATAAAGCGCGCCTGAAGTTAGCTCCCATCTGCGCATTATCCCCCCCGCACACACCCTTCCTCGTCGAAGCTTCGAACACAGTTTAAAACAAGAATGCGCTACTGCAACGGCCCCTGTGATCTGTGACCAAGTTCACGGCCGTCTTCTTGTCTTGGCCCAAACTGTACTCGTAAAGCCTGTCGTGTCAAGTGAACTGGTGATTCTCTCCAAACAATTTTGTCATTTCAGGCTTCGTTTTATCGTCCCATCGCCTCGGAGAACGTTCAGAAATTAAAATTGAAATATATTTATTTATGTAATCTAGGTATATCAGATACACTTATTACAGGTCGGTTTTAATAAATTATCGATGTCTATAGGTAAAAGTTATATATAATAAATAATACTGATACTGATTGTGATGATAGTAGGTAATAATTTAATTAATTAATATAATTTCCTAACTTTTGATTCCTCTTAAGAGTTAACAGTTTGAGTTAACATTAATTAATTACAGACTGTAAAAGGAAATAGACTATATGAGACAGGTTAGGCAAAGGTATATATGTTTTTCTTTTTTCATTAACCTGAATTCCTGCTGTCTTGTATTTTCTTATCCCTTGGTTAAAGTAGATATAAGTAATTTGATGTATAGTATAAGTTTATGTTAAAAAAAAAGACATGATCTTGCCAAGTTTCTTGCCCGTTCTTCTTAGCAAGACTAATCGAATGGGCGGAGGTAGGCATGTATTTATATATGTAACCTATTACTATGTAGTATATAGGATGGGACGGTTGGTGATCATTGAACCTTGTTACTGGTCCCTGGCCGGGTCTCCGGTATGGGTTCGGGCGGTTGATTGGATTTCACCTTGTATAATAATATTTTACCTATAATTTTAATCGTATATATATTGCTACATAAATTAAATAAACATGTAGTTCATGATTTATTATTTTATTACATATATTTTTTTACGATTAAAATTTGACTTGTGAAACGTGTATTATATATACCTACTTTGCAAAATAAACTTTTTGAATTTTGAATTTTGACTTTTGAATAATATGGGGAAATACAGAAGAAAATACTAAAGGTTAGATTTACTTAAATTTATTGAAAAAATACATTTAAATAAAATAAAAAATGTAATAATAAGGAATAAATAATATTATAAATATATGCAATACATATATAAATGTATAATAAATATAAGCCTAACTCCGCCCATTCAATGAGTCTTGCTAAGAAGAAGGGCAAAAAACTTAGCAAGATCATGTCTTGCTTGTAATACATAAAATACGTTTTACGGTGATATGTCTTAAAGATAGTACTCGAGCTATGTTTTAAAGTACATAGACAATCAACATTCGAAAACTTTCTCTTTGTTATAGCCTTGTCCTCTCATAATCATAAAGCCTAAACTCAGTGTAAATAAATATATATCCTTAATAAATTATATTCAAGTTCAAGCTGACTCATTCATCAATTCAATTAAAAATATTTTTCGAGGACGGGGTCCAAAACTCATTGAGTAGAGTAAGAGTAGAAAGATATAATAATTTTAGAGTACAAACATATTTTTAGGGTTCCGTACCCAAAGGGTAACCAACGGGACCCTATTACTAAGACTCCGCTGTCCGTCTGTCCAGGCTGTATCTCATGAAACGTGATAGTTAGACAGTTGACATTTTCATAGATGATGTATATATGTTGCCGGTATAACAACAAATACTAAAAAACAGAATAAAATAAATATTTCAGTGGGCTCCCATACAACAGACATGTTTTTTTTCCGTTTTTATAGATAACTAGCTTCTGCTCGCGGCTTCGCCCGCGTGGCCTACAGAAAGCAAATTACATTTTTTTCAGAAACAAACATTATAAGTGCTCTCACTCCCTTCGGCCTCGCGGGCGCGTTCTCCGTCCTCACATGCTCGTTTTTTGGCCTCGTGGAACTTGGCTCGGTCTTCGGCCTCGCCAGAGTGCCAAACACGAGGACTCACCGATCAAAGTTTTTCCGAAAAAGTGTCAAAATCCCTACCAGTTGTCAAAAAATAACAAATTTGAATACGGCAGCGTAATCGGCGACCCCGAATGCCCCTTGATACCGAGTTTCATGCAAATCAGAATACTTTTTTGGACCTGTCAAAAAACTGTCAAAACCTGTCAAATGCAAATGGATCTAATAACCCTTTAGGAATTAATAGAAACTGTGATAAAATTCCTTTTCATCTATTTTTTTCTTTAAAGGATTTATTTGGATTTATTATTATATTATTCTTATTAATTATACTAACATTAACAAACCCATACTTACTAGGAGATCCTGATAGTTTTATTCCTGCTAATCCTTTAATTACTCCTATTCATATCCAACCTGATAAAAAAACCTTGATAATAAAGCTTTTTTTTTTCTTTCTTTCTTTCAGTAATGCACTGAAAGTTAGAATATAGACCTTGACGCCTAAAAGGGGTGTATGTGCCTGTACTATTAGGCGTCAAGCTCTTCATTCACAGTATGAAGAACAGGTATGAACATGTACATATGCATTAATAGTTATAGAGAAAATAAAAAATAAAAAACAGGTGAAAAAAAGAAATAAAACTTAAAAATCTAAAAATTAACAATGCTGAAAATGTTGAGTTGTGTGTGTTTGTTTAGGGGTGTGTGTATGTATGTTGTAGCATTCGCTACAGGTATTCAACCCTTTTCATCTATTTTAAAGACTAAAAAACTTTGTCGTTGATTTCTTTTCTGAATTTTCAAATTTTAAAATGTAGAAGGTTTTGTCTTGTTTTTTTGTTATTTTTCTCATATCGAAGAGTATCGTTGTTGAAATAATAAAAAATTTGCAATAGAAAATTAATATATAAAATTTGAAATCCCATGGATTCACAAAACGGAACACATTTGCCCTAGAGCCATGGAAGCCTTTTTTTCTTCTTTTCCTGGTAAGTTTTGTGTACTTTTGGTTTCATTCTCTGGAAATCCCTTTTGTCCCGTTTCCAATACGTTAATTTCCTTGCCCGGATTTCGTAAGCATGTCTTGACGCTGTTGTTTTATTTCTTTACAGCGACCCTTCAGGTTTTTTAAGGGTTTTCCATTTTTTCCATTTTAAGCGCACCACCTTTTCCCGGCTATCCAGTTTGGTTGCGCATCAGAAGAGTGTGCTACGTAATAGCGGAGGTTGAAGGGACGGATCACGTATGCTGGTAAAGTCCGTTTCCCAAGTTATTTCTGAAGTTGGCGCATGACAGTCACGGTTTGACTGACTACTCCGTGGGAAGAATTCCGACATCTACGTCACGAAGACACCCCTATCAGGTTTATATCTGTAGCCTGGCATTTAATAGACCCTGAATCAATCATTTTCTTCCTTAATGTAAAGCTAGATAACAATTGCTTTTAATACCTTAAAGTTATATTTTCTCTCGACTAGAAGTTACTAATACTTCCGCGAAATACTAGTTTCTGGGATCCTATAAACTGGTTGTAACATCCTATTTCGAATCCATAATATCGTAAACCAATAGCGTCGTTAAAGCTACAATAGATTACCAAAATCCTAAAACGAGATAGAGACTAGGTATATATTTTTTGTGTTAATTTTCGAAGTTCCGACGTAATATTCTTGTGATATACTTGTGTTTTTGTACCTTTTTTTTTTACTTCAGTATTGTTATTTATAGTATACCCAAAAAAAAATTATATAGTATCTTTATCCTGATATATCCTTTTTTTTGGCTGTCACCAGGCTTGCCTGGTGGCAGTCCAAATTTAGGCCAGATCAACCAAATTACACTCGTGATTCTCAAGTAGCTTACTAATTTTAAATGTAATGCTACAATGTGTATGCGTGAGGGTGGGAGCGTACATGTTTAAAAATAAAATGAAATGAAATAAAATGTATTAAAATTTTATATTACGTTAACAAAAAACGAATAGGTTTTATCCACGGCTTCTTGAGCTGTGTTTTCGGAAGACAACATTTCTGTAGCACTCTTATTTTTAGGTTTGCGATTTGTTAATGTGGATATCACCTGCCCTTTTTTTTAGACTTGTGCTATTAGCTTTAGAAAGTTCATTACGTTCAAACTGCACTTTCAGCTTTTTTATTAGTTTAGAACAAAAATTTCTATATCTCGTGTAGGTAATCTTTAACACAATATTATCAGGATCTCTTTTTGATTTTAGATGTACACATTGTAACATACCAGGTGTAATCCAAGGATTTAGGACCACCTTATTTCTTGGTATTTTAACATATGTAGTATTATTGTTAACAATTTCAGAAACAGAGTTAACTAATAAGTCAGTAGCAAGGTTGCAATCTTGCGATTCCAAGATGATTTTGGTATATGGTTTAGCAATTTCGTTATTAATAGCAGTAAAATAAATTTTTGGGATTAACTAAGGTATGATCAAGACAGGCCTTGTACCTTGTTGGAAGGATGTGAGAGGGCTAGAAACCTAGTGAGTGAATAGGATTTAAGTAATCTTCAGAGTGTCCATTCACGGAGTCGATAGAAATGTCGATATTTAAATCACCAATAACAACCACACTCTTATAACGTTTTAAGGATTCGATTAAAATTTTAAGCGAATTTAGGAAATTTTCTGTGTTATTATACTAGGGCGAACGATAAATGGACACAACTGCAGTGTTTTGAATAGCTGAAAACTCCGGTTCATAAGTTGAGCCGATTAATGAGCTCTTAACTTAGACTATAACACCATCATTTTGGATATAGATATTTTTGCTGACAGTAGCAGAATAGTTGTCAAGTGGGGGTGAGGTTTTGTTCGCAGATAACCGGCACTCCGTGAGAACAATAACATCCGGTTTTATATCAAAAGGGAACAAAAACTGTCAAAATTACACCAGGCACTTCTGATATTTTGTGTGAGGATGGTGATTGATTTGTCTTGAGGTGTAATATGCTTAGTGCAATCCTCAGGGCCACAGGTTATTGCAGTTGGATTTACCAGGCTATCCAATATTTGAGTATGAATGGTAAAGTCGTTTATCAACGTGAGTAAGAGAAATTGATATTTCACTGCGGGCTTACCATGAATCTATAAAAAATGCATTGGATCAACAACATTAATACATGATAAATTCATTAAAATGCATTGGATCAACAACATTAATACAAGGTATAATATATTATCAAAAACGGTAGCGTAAGATAAGTTGTGCAATACCTAATTCGAGGGAATATCTTCGAAACTCCAAATTCACTGCGAGTAAAGTATGTAAAATAAAAGCTGATGGTTAAATAAATGTAAGAATACAAAATAAGACTGTGGAAAATAAATTAATAAGTGAGAGAAAGAAACGCTGAAAATTATGGAGAAAAATTAGCAAGAAGACAAGAAACAATCTAAAAATACTGATTACTCAGTGCTCAATATGATGAAAGATTTGTCAAGTACAGGCAAGGTACAATATTTTACTATTTACTAGGCCTGACAATAAAATGTGAATTAGATTTAAAAAATCGTTTTCTCTTTCTTCTAAATACGAGAATGTTATGCCTGTTATAGTTTATTGTAATCGATTAACTTGACATAATAGTAGTTTATGCTGCAAGGGCGAAAAGGAATAAATTACGAGGACGATTTAAAACACGAGCGTAGCGAGTGTTTTAAACGTAACCGAGTAATTTATTGCTCTTACGCATGTGTATCATACTACGTTTTTCAATGCATAGTGTGAGGAAATAAAACAAATATTATAATCTTGTGAACTTTAAATTATGATTGGCTTAAAAGGACTGTATCCAGATTGGAAAAAAAAGTATAACATTTATGATACACAGGAAAGGTTAGCCAACTTCTCGTAAATAAAAAATAAAAAAGAAATAATAAAGCCCTAGGGCAAAATAATCGACTTTCTGTTCAGTTTTGATGGATAAAAAGTGGGCCTTTACGACCACTTGCATTGAAAAAACATAAAAACACGATATTATCGCCTTTAGATTTCTTTGTTCTCGGTGACCGTTACTAACAAATTTTAGCCAAAACTTTATCAGTTTTTGGCGTTTTCACTAATAAATAAATTTACCCCCTAGGTATTTTTTGAATTTTGAATTTTGAATTTTGAGTTAAAAATAAAACACAAATAATTGATGGAATTAGGGGGATTTAAACTAATATTATAAATAAAAACAGGAGCTGCTGTTTTTGACAGCTGCTCAGGTCCCGTTTAGCGTTATACTATTTATAATATTTGAATTTGAATTTGATCTTAACCTGTATATCGTATATGTTCCTAATACTTATCAAGTTTTCTTATTATACATTTCCCCAACCCTAAGAAAATCTTGCGTACACCCATAGTTACCGTCTCTAGACGAAACCCTGAAACAACTTCAGATTTCAGGATTGGTTCAGCACACTTTACAGTTTCCACGATTTTGTTCGAACATCGGATGGGGATAAACAAATTGGCCTTTGAGTAACTCGTACAAAAGTGAATAAGCACGAGTAGGTACAGGTTGCAAAACCAAAAAGTTTGTCTAGGGATAATTTCAGTTCCAGTCCTCTCGTTTACCTTTGATCTCTACATCTGGCTCTCTAGGATTTAAACTAAAACTTGCAGGTCTTTTTGTACGTATTGTAATGAGCGACCCTATTTACCTATTTCTTTGCCGGTAGATTCCGATTGATACGTGACGGACACTTTTTAATTTCGAGTGAGTGACTAGACCCGTAGGAGAGTTGTATTCGTGATAGAATTTGAATTTGAGTTGTTATTGAAAATAGCCCCTCTTGCATGGAATTACCGGGCATTATTTCATTAACAATTGTACCTTTTTTATGAAGAATAAGGGTATTTGCTACTGATACTTTTAGATCTTTCTAATTATTTTTCCTTTTAATAATTATAGAAATGGAAAACACTGTAAATAAAGAAAGTGCGACAATTCGAGAAACTGATTTTCCAAGAGACAAATACTATTTTTAAATATGATTCATTTAATTTTCCTCTCCAAGGAATAATCTACTATTAATTATGTTAGCACAAGAAACGTTCTTTTGTACCATAGACTTTTTTTACAGACAAAGCATTTATCTAAAAAAAGGATGCACTTTTTTTGCGCTATTATTGTGGATACTCGTAAAATAGTAATAAACTATTATTACTTTATTTGTCTTCGCAGAAATGCTTACATTCTTTCTCACCTCCATAGTGTATTAAACATTTCCTCTGCTCCTAGTTACCTCCGTGAACGGTTCACATGTATTAATGAACGTGGGCGTGAAATGAAAGGATAGCTATTCCAGAAAACAGAACAGGATTTTACAGTGCTTCATTTTCAGTACACGCTGCAAGACCCTGGAATCGCTTACCAGTGTCAATTCAGGCATTGAAAAATACAAATCACTTTAAAATAAAAGTGAAGTGATTTTTCTTAACAGAGTAAGTACCCATCTTAGAACTCAAATATCCAATATTATTATAATTTTTGTATGTTTATTCATTTATTTTTGTATGTTCATGTATTTTTATATTTAAGTTTTTGTCTTAGATATTTAGGTTTATATTTTAATCTTGATCTCCCTATTATTTTCTGATTAGTATTTACACTTCCACATGTTATTTTGTTCATCTTTCTGTTAACTACCAAGGGTTTCCTGGAAGATATTGCTATTAGCAATAAGTGCCACCCTTGTACACTATATTTATACTATATTTATTTATTTCTTGGATAGTTAGTCCTTTGCTAGGCTTCAAGTAAATCCCAGAGGAAAGGGACAAACACTTCCGCGTATAGGTGTCCCCACTTTGTCTATTATGATGTATTAAATAAATGTCTTTTTATTTTATTTTATGTTATTACTCGGAACGAAACTGGTCATGTGGTTTTATGCCCGTTTTCACTAATCTTAGGTGACGTCTAAATCTGATGCCTAAATATTTAAGAACTCTCTATTTCTATTACATAAAGAACTCTTAATATTTTGGTATCCGATTTAGGCGTCACCTAAGGAAAGTGAAAATGGCCTTTAACGTCTTTGTGAATTTCCCATACTGTACAGAGTTTCATGACCTGACAATATAGGTTCAGTACAAAGGAAGTGCAGGACTTTTGGCTTCGCCGAAAGAAGAATTGAGATTAATTTGGGTGCCGAGGTTTATGGAGGTTCCTTCAGTCATAACTATAATAATGTACAATGTTCTCCACTTGTTATAAAAGAAAGTTTGTAAGGGCAGCCTTTCTACTAAAAATGTAGAATTTGGCAAGTTTTGCGACGCCGTGACTCATCAACGCCCAGCCCTTACCATTGGATCTAGAAAGTGGAAATTTTAAAACCTTTTGTCCCGAGACAAGGAATATCTTTCCGAAATTCCTACGGTATTGGGAGAACAATGATCCACGCGAGTAACGACGCGGGGCATCCGCTGTTATATACCTCTCTTTTTATATAAATATGTGGTATTCCAATTTAATTTTGCCCGTTTGACATAAGTACCTATACAGGGTGTAATCGTTAAGTGTGATCAGGCGATTATTCCGTAACTATTACAGATATCAAAAAAAAATGTAACTGATATCAAAAGTACGTTACCTAAACAGTAAAATAACATCAATAACTTTTTGAAAATCAAACGAGAAGTATCCAAAATTTTGACATTAAACATTCCCATACATTTAGTATGAGATTAGTAGAATATTGGAATATGCCATTTTTCAATCAATAAATGAAACAATCACGATTATTAACAATTGGCGGGAATGACAACCCGCAATAAAGATTTTGAATTTAGAACGAACACCAAAGAGTATCTTTTTTTTGTAGTGTGTTGCTTTTCAGCCAGTTCAAATTAATGCGATATTGAAACAAGGTTTATAACTAATTTGAAGTGGTAACATAATTAATGTACACGTGTATCTACTTGATTATCATTATTATCATATCATATGTAATCATAAAATGAGATTAAGGTAAAACGAGTACTAGACCACTTAAAATAAGGAAACTAAAATCTTTCTACTAATCTCATACTAAATGTATGGGAATGTTTAATGCCAAAACTTTGGATACTTCTCGTTTGATTTTCAAAAAGTAATTGATGTCATTTTACTGATTAGGTAACGTACTTTCGATTACAGTAATTTTTTTTTTTGATATCTGTAATAGTTAAGGAATAATCGCCTGGTCACACTTAACAATTACATCCTGTATAGGTAAACAGCGAGGCTTTGCTTTGTCTACTTTACATAAAACAAAGCCATATATTTCATTTAAAATGCAAACTTATTGAACTTGCAGCTATGAACGATTAACTTAACATGACACATTCGATGTATTCTTTACTGCTCTTGTAAGAAGCAAACTAGAAACTTGCTCCATATAGGGCTCCATATGAAGTCCCCACAAAAAAATTTATGCGCTTATATTGGAAAAGACCCGGAGACATTCTCATGGTTTCTATTTAAGAAATAATATGGATACTATACTTTTCTATATCCTACCAAGGAATTCAATTCCCTTGAAGTGAGGCGTATATGTGGTGATTTATGCATATATTTATGGTGACCACATGTCGCATTTTACATAGTGACACCGACTACCCAGCGATGGTGAAGCAAGTCTACAGGCTGTTTGCTCCTATTAATTACACACGAGCACAATCGCATCGACTACTGTCAGTGCCTACCTCCAATACCGTTTTACACCTCGAGTCTCTCGGACACCGTGCTCGCCAGAACTCCAAATAAGCACTCTTCGCTGATAATATCCTAATCATTTTGAATTTTGTAACTTATCTCCTACTATAAATCCACTTGAATCTAAAATTATAATAATTATTATAACTTATATATATATAATTATTATAACTAAATTATAACTTGAATCTAAAACAATTACTAAAATCAAATACACACAAAAGTTACAAGCGTTTAAAAGTCCTGGTGTGTAAATTCCATTATTTACTTGTAAACGCTTGTATATTTTGGTAAATGTTTTAAATTCAATTTTAAATAAAGGATTTACTGTACGGGATAAGATACTTTAAAAACTAAACATTTTGGAATATGTAAATAAATAAGAATATTATCAGCAAACAGCGCAAATTGGGATTTCGGGCGAGCACGTGCTGGATATTTCTTAAGATTCACACAAAAGGTGAAAATTTATTGTGTAGTCAACACCTTATTTTCTTTATATTTTTGTTTCATAAGTATTATCTAGCAATATCTAATTAGGTCTCTATATAGCCCAAAAAGCAAAACTTGATGAAATACCATCGTTATAGCTGTCAGGATATCGTGAATATTGCCTCGTTTTTACGCAAAGTTTAGCAAGTTGTATAATTTTTATCTATACTGGAAATAAAAAATAGTTTCCGTATTGTGGAAATCAGTTTTATATATAAATATGTGTGCAAAGTTTAATTGAGATCAAAGCCATCAGGACGTCACAAAACACCTAAAGCATTTATATGGCAGCTGAGTGGGATGGCCCACCTAAATTTATCTTCGTATTTAGTACTCGACAGTAAAATTTTTGAAAAGAACGTTGTTAAATTTTTTTTTGACAAAGTATTATTTGATTTCTCATTACAGATTATTACTTGTTTTAATCGTTTACTTTATTTAGTAGTTGTAAGTCATAATATAAATTAATGCTTATTTGATGGTAATAAATAAAAAAAATTAAACGAGTTTGTTAAGGTTGCGCGCGCCGCTAACCGAAATTTAATTTTTGGGTGTTTTCTATTTATTACAATTATTTTAGGTTTACTTTGTTAGATTTTTTATTATTAGGTCATCTTTAGTTAAGTTTTTTAATGATATTTTTATGAGCTTTTGATTATTAAATTTTAATTATTAAATAAAAGTTAAATATAATATATTTATAAACTTAATGATATTTTGCATTTTTTGTTAATAACGTGTCAATTATAAACTAGAAATAAATTTAAATATTTCCAAAAAAATGTGAAAAAAACAAAGTACCTCAAAAGTAATATAAAAGGTATGTACGTGGTACTCGATTTTATAAGCCATTATCAATTTCGATTTATAACAGAATCTTCCCACTGAAACACACTGTCAGTTATTATCATTTCTTTAATTTACATGTTCAATTTTAGTAAAAATACCAAACCTTTACAACCTAAGTAGGGACGACTCTTTTTAAAATAAATGACCTGATGAAAGGGAAAAAATTAATCTTTATTTATTTTTCGACTTGCATTGATAGTGCCGGGGTTCAGCGGCCCGGAGCAAATGAAGGAGCATAAAGAGGCGGCCTTCGAAGTATCCACTTACTTAATTTTCAGTTGTATCTCTGACACAACCCGCAACTGTTTTCCTATACGTCTGCTATAAGACCAACAAGAGAACGAAATTTCAAGTTTATAAGTCTACTGTGAGTGCCCTATAGGTTTTTATGGTGAGTAAATTTGTATGAAACTGATTATGTATAGGAGAATAACTTTTTTTTTCTGGTTAGAAGCCAGATTTTTTTATAGCACACTGTGCGTAAAATGACCGCTTTACGCACGCTGCGCGTGCGGAAAGTCGGCATTTTCCGCACTTGTGCTATAAAAATTTATACGGAACTCGTGCGAGAAACTTTTTCTCGACTCGTGTGATTGCAAACTCACACTCGTCAGAAAACGTTTCATCGCTCTCGTATCGTAATATACTATTATAGCACCATGGGGCCGTATACTTCTGTAGGAGGTATTATTTTCAACTTGATTGTCTTGACAGACCGACAGACCGACAGACAGACGGACAACAAAGTGTTTATTTATTTTAAGGTACGGGACCCTAAAAATTGCGAATTACTTGGTACTATTCCCTGCGATCACTTTCACGTAGATAGTACGGTTGAAGCGTTTGTGAGGGTACAGTAACGGTGCGGCGGGCAGGGGCTATCAGCTATCCCTCGACATGCGGTCACATTCCATTTAACTTTGGCTCCAGAACTCTCCTTTGCCCTCTCATGTGAAATATACTAATCCTTCACTGAGATGATCGTGGTATTCATGACATAAAGTTTTTATTACATATGATTCTAAGAAATGATTGTTGCGTTTTGTTGAGGACTGTGGGTAGTTCTAGTTGATCTTTGAAAACTAAAAAAAAGAGGATGGAAAACATTTTTTTTTGACAAAAGTATAAATTTTTAAACATTGTTTATAAGTGGAATCCCTAAATAAAAGATCGATAAATCAAATATTATTTTCTTCAATATGAGTAGAGACCCAGTTTCTTCCAATGAACCCTTAAAAAACTGGTGTTGTTGTTGTTCTAGCGTCAGGTGTCCCGTTAAGCTTTTTTATTAAAAAAGGCAACTAATCTTTACGGTTAGGGTTAGACTCCATCGTTTGTTATACCCGTTACTTTTTAGGGTCCCGTAGTACCTAAAAGGTACAAAAGGAACCTTCATGGTAAGACTCCGTTGTCCGTCCGTCCGTCCGTCCGTATGTCGCAGTCTCATAACTTTAACACCGTTTAAGATAAAGACTTGAAATTTGGCACAAAAATTGAATTAACTTGCCCACATATCACAGTGTAAAATAAAGTATGAAAAATTTTAAATTGTTCAAAATATTATTTCAAAAACAAAAGTGAGAAATTCAAAATTCAAATAGTTTATTTTGCAAATTTATATATTACACGTTTCACAAGTCAAAATTTAATCTTGTAAAAATATATGTAATAAAATAATAAAAGAAAAACAAAATATATTATTCTAAAAATACAAATATCATAATTTATTGCAGATTTTTTCTATGTCTTCTACATCCTTTCGTAATAGCATTTGAAAGCGCGCGTTTGTCTTAATCCAAATTTTAATAAAGACCGAGCTAAGCCAAATACTTGTTATATTTATTTGGAGCTATTTTAAGCTTCAGAAATCCTGGGTGATTAGGCTGTCTAAGGTATTATCCAGTGGAGGTCCTATTGGGTCCTACATGCAGAGCTACGAATTGTGTCGCTTTGAGGGATTGTCGACGTTAGGTTCACAAAGGCTTTTGTTTGCGATAGCAATCAAAATGCAGTGTATATTTCGCATATACCTATCTGAAGAACCAATGGAACGGATTTTGCAGCGGATGTTTGTTATCTAGGTGATTTCATAAAAGCTAGGGGCAGTATAATCATTTTAGTGAAGAAAGTCAAAAAATGCAGCCGAGCGAGTGATTCTACGTAGCGTGCGCAGTATTTATACAATATAATGAGACTAATGAAATAATATTTCCTCCACTTATTAGCTTAGTACGTCCACTGCTGGATTAAGGCCTTTTCTTGTATGTATGACATAAAATCATCGATGTAGAGTATACAATTCTACAAAAGTAATGTTGAATTTATTGAATTTTTAAAGAAATAGGTACTCATGTATTATTACATTAGTCCGTTTAAAAGCAGAAAGTGTATATTTAATAAAATTGCCAAGAATAAAGTAAAAGCCATTAGTAAGAATTATCAATAAAGTTGTTATAGGAGATAAAAAAGTTTCAAATGCCTTTGAGAAATTCCTTACTGAGATTCCTTCTTTATCTAATAACTGAAGATTGAATTCATGCCCGGGACTTGCGCAGGATTTTTTGGCTGATCACGTGCCTCAGTGCCGTTCTGAATTTCCTTTTATGCATATTTAGTCATTCACTATTGTTAAAACATTGAAATCTCTTTATTAAAAAACCCGAGGACTTATGGAGTTAAGACGGTAACTATACTGAGCGTTAAGATGAAGTTGCGGAAGCCGAATGCGGAATGGCAATAGTAGGTACTCGGCGATACAAACAAAATTCCGTGAAAAAAATTGAGAAATCGAGAAATTTCTCATATGTGCTCAACTTTTTTTCATTGGCTATAGTTTCGTGTAATTGGCCAGTTAATAATTGTCATTTTTTTCATATTTTTACGTCTACCAGTTTTGGAGATAAGGGGGGGAAGGGGGTATACATATTTTTGTTTTTTTTTTTAAATATTTCTCGAAACAAGTGCCAGTAAATATAGTAAAAATATATATTTCTACAATCAGCTTTTTAATACCTACCATTTGATACCAATATTGTATTTTTTTATTTATTTTACTTCTCTTTTTATTTATCTCATAAGTGCTGAATTTTTTTTAATCGCTTTAGTTTTTCTGTAATTGGCCAGTTATGATATCTATAATTGACATTTTTCTCATATTTTTCGGTTTACCGGTTTCGGAGATAAGAGGGGGGAGGACATACGTATATTTGGGGTTTTTTAAATATTTCTTGAAACCAGTGTCAGTAAATATATTTAAAGTATATATTTTTACAATCAACCTTTTAATATCTACAATTTGATACCCATATTGTATTTTTATGCTAATATTTTTTATTTTTCTCACTTTTGTTGTGGAAATATTTTGAACAATTTCAAATTTTTAATATTTTTTACACCGTAATATGTAGAAAAATTAAACCTATTTTTGTGCCAAATTTCATGTATTTATCTTTAACGGTGCTAAAGTTATGAGGCTGTGACATACGGACGGATGGACGGACGGACGGTCGGACAACGGAGTCTCACCATAAGTTCCTTTTGTACCTTTTAGGTACTACGGAACCCTAGAAACGATTTTCATAAAAAAAAATAACCGTTAAAGTTATTAGTACAATAGTTTTCCTTTAATTATATGCAATTTGGCTAAGTACACGTTACAGAAAACGAAAAATATCTAAAAAATCGACAAAGATTCGTTTTTTTTTCGATCGAGCAAAGTGTAACGGCTCGCAAATTGAACCACAAAAAAACTGCGGAAAAAATGTATCTATAACATACATTTTTTATAAGGACTGTTTTGACAGCACTAAAATAGAATTCCTTCAGAATCGGTTTTATTACCTAACTAAAAACTGGATACTTTCAACTGCGGGAATCCCATTGTGGCCGCATTATCTTCTTCCATGCGGACGAAGTCGCGGGCATCAGCTAGTATTATTATAATTAAAATAAAATCGTATGGTCAATTTTAAAATTTTTATTGCTTCTGTGGCCAAGCGATTTAAGGACTCGACCACTGACCCAGACATAATATTGCATTTCACAGTCCCCACTCAGAGAAAACGTCTTCCAGTAATTCATCCCGTGACGATATATTAATATGAAATTTTGTAGAGTAGAAGCGTTTTAATTTGTGTTGGTAAATGAACAGTCACAGCAGAGCAGAAAATCCGGTAAACAGTAGCAACGAGTCTCATTTGCCGCACATGCCACCTAGATGTCGTGTGTCTAATGACGAGCTATTCGCCCGCAGCAGCGGCTGCGCTCGAACCACAGGCACTACCTAGTTTTAAACTTTAAGTTTTGTAAACTGCACTGCCAACCTAAAACCATTTTTATTTCAATAGTCATACCATGTCACAATTTACTTTGGCAGTTTTATAACAGTGTTTGTTGTTGTGCTTAGATTCAAAATGGTTATAGCCGATTAAAACTTATTTTTAAGGGTTCAATATTAACTAGAAAAAATTTGGGCAAGTGCGAATCGGACTCAGACACACAGTGTTCCGTACCACTACATAATACGGATATTGAACCCTAAAAACATTATAGTGAATAACAACAGGATAGGTGCCTAAGCAACACAAGCCAACAGAAAACAAGGCGCTAAAATGTTAGCGCCGGACTATTAATTCGGCACCCTCTGAGTACGGAACCCAAATTTTTATCTTTTGTTTGAAATTTTTATGTATCTTTGGATGTTCTCGAAGATTATTATTTTTTGATTTTTAGTATTTGCCATGATAATTTAGTATTTGCCATGATAATTCTGTGAAAATATCAACTAGCTACCTATAACGGCTGAAACAATAGACCCCTGTGACAGACGGACGGAGAGACGGGCAGCGGATGCTTAGTAAAAGGGTACTGTTTCGCACCTCTCGGGTACGGAACCCTTTAAAAGAAAAGCTAAAAAACTTTTAGAGAATTCTGCATCGAAAAAAAAACTCAAGACTGTTTTTTCCGAAGTTAATATTTAGTCTTAAGTTCTGAATATTTAAGTGTAATTTATATATATATATAATATTATTAAAACTCGTGTGAGCTGACATACTAAATTATTATAACATATGGCTTGTTGAACACTCACGTGTGATTGTTGTTGACTATATGCCAACCGTTTCACCGATACAATTTCGGCATTATCAAGGCGAGTGTCGTTCAGGGCTTTAAATAACTTACGCAAAAATTCTGATGTGTTAGTGGTGCCAGCCGACAAAGGAAATGCCACAGTAATTGTGGATACAGTGACTTATGAGGAGAAAATCTCAAAGTTAGTAGACGATAAAACTACCTACAAAAAGGTAAACTATAATCCTAGTTCTCGAGTAACAAATAAAGTCCTCAAGTTACTTCAGAAATTTCCCCAGAAAGAGCTAATTTATCAACTCAAATCACACAATCCAACACCTCCAAAAATGTATAGACTGCCTAAAATCCACAAACCTATGTGGCCGCTAAGACCTATTATAAGCCAACATATAATCTTTTCCAGTTTTTGGTCAAGTTGCTTTATCCAATGATGGGGGGGACTGCGAGTTATGTGAGAGACTCCACCCATTTCGTTCAACTTGTACAAAGAGGTAACCTTGCAAGAAGATGAAATAATGGTGAGTTTTGATGTAACTTCTCAGTTCACCAATGTACCAGTCGACGAGTCAATCACCGTTATTGCAAATCTGTTAAATGGCAATGATATACCTACTGAGTACATGAGTTGCATAGAGTTTTGTATACGTAGTGGTTATTTTGTCTGGCGCGGAGACTTCTACTTACAAGTAGACGGAGTGGCTATGGGTTCACCTATTGCTTCTATAGTAGCGAACATCTTTATGGAGTGGTTTGAGGAGAAAGCGCTGCAGAGAGCGCGTGATAAACCGAGATAATTGTGGCGGTACGTGGATGATGTTTTCATGGTAGTCGATAAAAACAAGTTAGCTGGATTGACAAAACATTTGAACAATATCCATCCAAAAATTTCCTTTACGGTTGAGTGTGAGAGGGATGGCAGGTTAGCATTTCTGGACGTGTTAATCATTTGGCGCATACCGTTTACAGGAAGCCCATACACACGGAACATTATCTGAAAGCAGATTCTCATCACCACCCTTCTCACCTTGTGTCAGTGCCTCGTACTTTAATAAATCGAGCGTTGCGGTTATGTAACCCACAATATGTGGATGCTGAATTGACCCACGTAAGACATGTACTGGAGGCCAATGGGTATAATTGGGGACAGAGTAACCGGCTTGCGACTCCATCAACCCACCATCGCCAATCCGTTGTTGAGAGGGCTCCGATCTGCTTGCCCTTTGTGAGAGGCGTAACTGATAAGATTGGTCCCCTGCTTCGCCGGAAGTACAGTGTGAAGACTATCTTCCGAGCCCCCACCAAACTACGGAACTGGCTGAGATCTCCAAAGAACCGAGACCCTCTCAACACACCTGGAGTTTATACAGTCCCGTGCGATTGTGGCAAATTCAATTCAAATTCAAATAGTTTATTTTGCAAAGCAGGTATAGATATATACACTTTTTACACGTCAAATTTAATCTAATAAAGAAAATATATGTAATAAAATAATAAATGTACATGAACTAAATTAAAGGTTTATTTAATTTATGTAGCAATATATTTACGATTAAAATGATAGGTAAAATATATATTATACAAGGTAAAATCCAATCAGCCGCCCGAACCCACACCGGAGACCCGGCCAGGGACCAGGAGCCGCATTTCCGAATCGCTCGTTCCCAACCCACGCTACATATAGCAAAAGCTACATATAGGAGCTTGTAATTGTATTTCTCATCAAGAGGTGCAAGATGGCAAGATATTCAAAAATCGCCGAATTTGTGAAATGGTTTCAGGTAAAATCTGTTTTTCATGAAACGGTTACTGTTTATACATAGCAAAGTGTATAAACTTAGTCATCTTTACATGAACGATACCTTTATTTCTCCCTTTTTTCAATTCCAGTATTGATAAAATTATACAAATTTGTTAAACTTGGCGTGAAAACGAGGCAATATTGACGATATCCTGACAGCTATTATTATAGTGTTTTATCAAATTTTACTTTTTGCTAAAATATACTTATGTCACTAGAATATACTTATGAAAAAAGATGTAAAGAAAATAAGCTGTAGATTTTACATTCAGTTTATACCTATTGTATGAATTTTAAAAGGCCATAAAACGTCAAAAGTATGTTTTTACAGCTCTATACAGGGCCGTAAATATTGGTATTTATTAATTTTACCCCGAAAACATTGTCTAGATAAACGGACAGACAGACATCAGATGGACAACAAATTAATCCTAAAAGAGTTTCGTTTTTTCATTTTGCGTAACGGGACCTGAACATGTACCGACAGGATTACCTACGATCTATTAATTTTGCCATGCACTATAAATATTAGTTGAAATTTTAATGGCAGGAATATGATGCTCCTTGAAATATTACTTTATAAAATTAATTTCAATGTCTTTTGAAGTAGTTTTGGGAGATATTTATAGCTTGCAAAAAAGGCACAGGTTCCACGTCCACCAACGCTAGGCGTAGGTAGACTGACAATATCTTGCTGCCACCGACTGCATCAGTGAATTTACGTATTTTTAGAAAAAGGGGGTGCTTTTCTTGACACGAATAACGCGGTATTTGCAATTTGAGTACATATCATTGACACTAATTTTATAAAAAAAAAACAACAAAATCGCGAAAGCGATACCTGAGACAGAATCGATAAGAAGTGTTAAATAGAGAGTCACAAAAAATTTTATTGACAGTACAAATATGAATCGATTTACGTGGTTTGTGCAAATTGAATTCCTTAAAGTTCAACCAAGAACATATATTTTTTCATGGCTATATGTAACCTAATTATTGCAACAAAATCATCCGAAATCTGACATTTTATTTCTGTTTGCATTTTTGTTCTTACGTATTAACATACATTAAGAGACAAAGTTTGCAATTTACGTAAAGAGATTCCAATTAATTCCCAATTAATTTGAGACAGATTTTGTAAATCACGTAATGTAATAATTGATTCCGATATATGTAGTCATCAAAGTATTACCCTTGTATCTGTAAACGAGCATATTTCAATCATTACCAATGGCACCCGCATACATTAGTCAACATTGACCGTGTCTGAGTTACAAAGGAGTATTCAAACCTCGGTGTTTAAATTTACACACACTTTGGGTTTGCTATCCACAAATTGATATTATTTTTCACTTAAAAAGCTCGTTATTTATTATGTTATACATATATTTACAATAGAACAAAGAATGTGACCATCTCCTTAAAATTGTAATGCAACACGACAAAACTCGAGAAAAATATTCAAAACTTGTCGGAAATAAGGCTCACACCCTGATATCTGATATCAGAAGAAAGTGTAGATAGGTTATAGGAGATCCGCCAGTGGCACGTTAAAACTTGGCTAATTTGCCAACCTAAATTCGCGTCGGGGTCAGCGCACGACGGACGTCACACGGGACGACGCATAGGTCTTGTCTCTTTTTCGCTGCCGATAATTATGACTTCCACTTGTCAATGTGATAATGCAATACTACGTAATTGACTGAAGTAATTTATGTTGTGTGCCTTTTTAGAAGTTCGAATCTTGTGTAGATAACCTATGTACACTTTCTTCTAATATCATTGGCTCACACCAAATACAAACACAGATAAAGAAATAAAAATGCAGGTTTTAAGAAACGTGTGGAGTCTTGGAAAGCTAAACCACTACATGGTTAGACCTTTGTAGCTATACAAAGGTTCTAGAAAAATCTAATATTGACACAGAGTTTCCCCTTAAGTGGCTCATAACTCAACAAATTTCACCTTCTTTTTATTCATCAATTTTCGCAATCTAAGACCAAGCTGTAAATTTTACTAAACAACACGAAAGGTATATAAAGAAAAAGCCGATAGATGGTAAATGTCGACTTCGTTTATATAAATAAAATAAAACAAAATAACTTTGCAATTCCACAGTTTTGGTGGAACCACCACCACCGGATGAGACGGCAAAAACGATGTGGGAAATGACTAACCAAACCGATTTCACAGTAGGTCACAACTGACCGGATATTGTATTAATAGAAATTCAAAACTAAACGTATTTTAATAGACATAACGGTACCTTTAGATTACAACATTGAAGCTAAAAAAATAGATAAATTAAGCAAATATCAACAACGTGCTTAAAACTGAAATAACTAGGTTATGGAAAACTTTCACAACAGTCATACCAATAGTGATAGGGGCAACAATGTATGAGCAAAAAGTTAGATACAGCAACATATTAAATGCTACATTAAATTTACACATTGTACAATAATAAGCTTAGATTCACACATACACAACAGTTTTAAAATTTTAGGGAATTCAATTTTTTCCAACGCGGACGCTGAGCTTCCTCTTCCCTAAGGGTTTTGGGGCGGGAAGTTCACGAAGCCAAAACTGATCTCTAGATCGAGTAAAAGCTGCACAAATCCATATAATAATATGTATTGTACCTATACATATGTAATTGATATGTATGTGTAATGTATCGTTACTATAACAAGCACTTTTATTCCTTTCTGATTTATGTCTCATATCCATATACGAGTGTTATAGACCCCATGCACACCTAATGTCAAGAAAGTTCGATTTCTTGGACGATCACCCGATGCCTACAACGGCAAATTTTGTTTAGAACTCAGAATAATTTTATCAGTGTTTGTCGTCAGACCAAATCACCGCCATCGCATATTAAAATATAATAAAGTAACCATCGATTCGGTAAAAAATCAAATGTTCTAATTTGAACTTTTGTTGCAATGAAATTAGAATTGCAATGAAGTTTGTACTCGTTTTGTACAACATGATTTGTTGTAAGGTGACAACGACGCGACGACATGGGACGAGACGTCGAGAATGGTTTACAGTCTCAGAATGAACAACAGTTGACAGCGTGACCGCGTAGAGGCCAAGTTGTCTACTAAGCTGACAAGTTTAAGACTTAAAGTATCGTGAACACCCTTGAGCGTTTGACCTCTAACCAACATAAAACGGGAAGAGCGCCATCTAGCAAAATGCTCATGTATACAACAACCAAATGTCTATAGACGCGATAACGAAAGAAATGCAACAGAGTTTTTACCTAACTATGCCTAACCTAAATGTGTTTCTCAGAGTCAAACGTTTCAACTAATATTCTACTTGTGAATTGTTATAAATAAGAGATATATTAGAAGTTACGATTCAGTGTGTTAATAAAATGACTGCCAACCCAAAAATGGGATTGTTAATTCATTGACATGGTAGTTTAGTCGTAAGGAGTGTTCTAACATGATAGTGATGTATGGGTGTTATGGATGTTATGGGGAAAAACTTTAACATTTGACATTTGAAATGACTTTTGACAGATTTTCTGAAAATTTGCGAGCGTGAAGCGTGAGCGTGCGCAGTTCATGCCGGTGTGTCCCATTACTAGGGATGTACTTTGAAATTTTTTTTTTGTTACATTGACCCTAGTGGTGGGACAAATTGACATTTTAGCGAGTCCAAAGGGATGTCCCCTGCCACTAGGGATTTATTTTTTGACTTTGACACTAGAGACGTCCCGATTTTTTTTTTATTTTGGCCGTATATTTGGAGTTAGACCAGAGGTCGTAAAAATTTTTTTTCTTTTTTGAGAAAAAATTTTTGTTTCGTCCATATCTTCGGAACGGAAAATGATACAGCCATAGGGGTTGAATTGAACCATTGGGTGTCAAAATTTTGTTTTTTATTTTTTTCTGTCAATACTTTGACGGCCTGTATCTCCTAAACGGCTGAAGCTGGACCCATGTTCATGGTACTCTAAGCAAAGGGATCGACGAGATCTATCTGAAAATGAAATAAAAAGTCTAAAGAAAAAAAAATGCCACTAATTTGATCGGCCATATCTCCTGAATCGCTGGTCCTAGTGAGTTTGCATTTGAAATACAGTGATCGGTTAGCCAGGTACTAAACGAACCCAAAAAAAATGACATTTGACAGGTTTAGACAGTTTTTTGACAGGTCCTAAAAACTGTTTCGATTCGCATGAAACTCAATATTAAGGGGAATTTGAGATCTATGACACTTTTTGACACTTTTTCAGAAAAACCTTGATCAGCCATCAGATATTTTCCCCATGTTTTCCCGTGTGACTGCATTTGCAGTCATGTAGCTCCTGGCTAACCGATTACTATAGTCCAAACCCAAATTGGCTAGGACCAGCGGTTCCTGAAATATGACCGTTCACAATTATGGCATTTTTTTTTTCTTTCAACTTTTTTATATAGATTTTATTTTCAGATAGATCTTGTCGAGCCCTTTTCTTAGAGTACCATGGACATGGGTCTAGCTTCAGCCGTTTAGGAGATACAGGCCATCAAAGTTTTGACACCTCCTGAGACCCTGAGACCCTGAGACCCTGAGACCTCACACGATAACATAGACTTTGAAAAAATCAAGAACAAACCCATAAGCACATATTTGAATTTCTCTGTGTCTGGGGCATGGACGAAGTGTTGCCACACGTGAATATATTGATTTTCTGTGGTTTCTGAACGCCATTCTGTCATGGCGACGGTGAATCTGTAGAAGGAGTCATCATGCCGCGCGGTGAGTATTTATGTTTTCTATCCTAAAAAATCGATACAATTTTACTTTTTTTTGTTGTTTTTTTATACAAAACTGTTAGAGGTAATATGTAGCTATATTTGTAAACCAATATTTCAAATAAATCATCAAATTTGGCTTTGTGGGATAACCTTACTTTTCTATGTCCTCATATGATTACTTTAATTCTCAACTACAATTTTTGGTATGTTTATACGTGCTCACACGATGACACTCGTTCTAAAGATTGGTATTGTTTTTAGGTTTGCAGGTTTGCAAGAAGATGATATTCTCCGTTGGCTAAATGAATCTTACGGTGAACCTTTATCAGACAGTAAAAATTAACTGGTTCTACCTACACATTCTAGGGGAGATTCGAGTTCGGATGGCGAAGAGAATGAAAGCGATACTGTACCAATACAAGATAAAGACACATCTTTTAGTGAAGAAGACACAGCAAGTTCGAGTACTCTTCTGCATCCGCCTATAGCAACTATTGTTGGTGGCCGAGGAAGAGCAAGATTAAGAGGTAGTGGTGCGACGTCAGTAAGGGGAAGAAGACGGGGAAGGGGACGTGGAAGCTCTGTATCAGTAGCCATATCTCGAGGTCAAGGGCATGCTCCGGTAAGATGTGTGCCTCAACGTGGTCTTGGTCGTGGTCGCAGTGTCCACCAGCCCAGACGAAGTGGTATTCAATATAATCAAAACTGGCCAGGAGTTTCATTCAAGCCAAATTTAAAAGGTTTACAGCAACCAGCATAGCTGCCTTGTGATCGGTCAAAATGGGAATATATAGACGACGACATACTGGACAAAATGGTCACTGCAACCAATAGGACCGCTTTGTCTCGAACCGGAAATACTCTCGGACTTACTTTGAAAGAGCTCAAAGTATTTATTGGCTTGAATTTCATCATGTCATGTCTGCGTAATCTGAAAATACGCATATATTGGAGTAACAGATGGCGTATTCCTATAATTGCCAATTCAATGAAAAGAGATTTTTCAAAATCCGATCTTCATTGAAGGTCGTTTACGATGATGATTTGATCCCTGAAGAGAAGAAAGAGGATAAAATCTGGAAGGTTCGCCCTCTTTTGGATCGTATTTTAGAAGGGTGTCATAAACAAGAACGTACAATTGATATGAGTATAGATGAGATGATGATACCGTTTTTAGGCCAGTGTGGAATAAGAATATATTTGCCGAGCAAGCCAAATCCTCTCGGGTTAAAAGTCCTTGTCTTGGCCAATCCCAATGGAGTTGTATGTGACATGATAATTTATCAATGCGAAACTACCTTTCCGACTGAACTTAAAGAACGTTAAAGCCTTGGTGAATGTTCGATTATCTTTCTGACGCGGACCTTGGTACCTGGACACATAATACACTGTGACCGTTATTTCACCACTCTCAAGCTTGCAGATTCCATGTTGGAAAATAGATTTTATCTTGTTGGTACTATTATGGCCAACAGAATGCCTCGGCACATTCCTTTGATGTCAGATAAAGAGTTAATGGCTAAGGGACGCGGAACAACTTTTACTTCAGTACAAGAAGATGGGAATTTGGCAATTACCAAATGGCAAGACAATAAGCCAGTGTATATGCTTTCTTCTCGCTATGCTGCTGAAGAAACCGATACTTGTCAACGCTGGTAAAAAAAAAATAAAGTTTACGAGACGGTGTATCGTCCAGAAGATGTAAAAGAATATAATTTATCCATGGGTCGAGTGGATTTGGCAGATCGCATGTTGTCTGATTGCCCATCTAGAGCTAGAACTAAAAAGTGGACAGTACGAGTAGTATTTCACATGTTTGATTTGGCCGTCAAACTCGTGGTTTGTGTATCGCCAAGTATGTGTGAGGAACGGTGTGACTCGCAAAAACACAATGCAACTGCAGGAATTCAAAATGTTTCTAAGTCACCAGTTTACCGAAGCTAATTACGTATCAAGTGACAGTTCTGAGACCAACAACGGAGTGCTGGAGCCCAAACACAAGAAAAGGAAGGTGGCAATCGTTCCTCTACTTTCAAAAATAAGAAGGACTCAAAAATCTGATCACATGCCGATAAAAACATCTGTTCAAAATAGATGTCGGCTACCAGGATGCAATCAAAAAAGCAGGACCAAATGCTCAAAGTGTAATATCTATTTATGTAACACTTTGAATCGCAATTGCTACCAAATTTTTCATAAGTAAAGTATTATTTTATAGAATTTATGTTTTGTTTTTCAGAGCTAATTATTAGAATGTAGATTTGTTTTGTTCATTTGTTGATCTCAACGCGATTTTCTATTACAAGTATCTAATCGTACGAAAAAATTACAGATTTTTGTGGTCAAAGGTAAAGGTAAAATTAGAGAGTTTTGTGGTTATTTTTTGTGATTAATAATAATAATAATAAATTTCATTTATTTCGGATACAAAGATCCATATTTGTTTACATGTCATTTGTTTTAAATAATAATAATAAATTTCAAAATACAATAATAACTCTAAGTTAAAAACTAAAGTTTTGGATGTTGATTATTATATATAAAGTGTTTTATTCTACTTATACTCAAATTTCGAATAACTTAAAGTAAACTCTTTATGTCCTCATACAAGAACTGACGCCTAGCGTCCTCATATGAGCACATTACATTAGAGGGGGAGGGGGGGGGGGGGGGGATTTTTCGAATAATTTTTCCGGGGACAACAGTTTTATAACCTTTCATAAAATAGAAATTTGTTTTGACATTTTTGAAATTAATTGGTCTGGGACTCATTTAAAATTTCGATAATCGATAAAAAAACATGATGAAGTACATATATATTTCCGAGAATTTTCTAGTAGCCAGTTTGGCCTACAAATCGAGCTAAATATATGCAATTTTACCAAATCCACGCTTATTCAGGCCTTAACACTGTGCTACAAATGTTGGTAAACTCTGGGTTATCTTATCCTTGAAATGAAATATTTCACGAGCTTTAGTAATTTAATATTTTTTGTCTGTATTTATTACGGTCAAAGATTTCAAAAGTAAAGATAAGCCCTTACCGTACTATGACAGCACCAAAATGTTTCCACCTTTAAAGGGGCGACGCTCACGCGTTTGAAATCAGTGCTTATCTGAACATAGTGATAGTTGGACGCCTTAAGTGCACTTAAAGTTAATCATTTTAACAGCTTTAGTAGCCTGATCAGTTTGCTGACCGTAGGTAGACATCTTGCGCACTCATAAGTGTGCGCGCGTCGGCATTATGTTAATGCACACATTCAAAAACAATGCAATAGATTTTAGGTGCCAGAGCTCATCTAAACTTTTGAAATCTTTGCTTACGGTATGTAGGCAAGCTCCATATACTAAAATATTCAAAGCCCTTTGAAGAAATATTTACAATGACCAAAAACCAATTTATACAAATAATAATGTATTTTAGTAACAAATTGGTTGTGCCATTGTCGCGAAGCTAGGCTATTTTAGAAATTTATTGTGCTTCGGCACCACATTTTTTAAGTTCATTAAACTATCATAAAATAATCGTCTTCCTGTCTACATGGATTGTTTTCACTTATTAACTTCGGTAAGTTAGGGTAGTTATTTGGGCGGTAAAGCTATGTCTTGTAATTTCGTTATAAATCTAAAGAATATACGTAATATGTAGCTAGTTCTGAAAAATCATCTGTAATAGAAAATAATGAAAGCAAAAAACAGAAATAAAATTCAAGGTGGCAAAAAGAAAAGAAAATTAAATTAACACGGTTTTAAAAATTATATTAATTTAAAATAGTTCGCGCAGGCAAATAGAGAATGGATTTAAAACAGTTCGCGCAGGAAAATAGAGAATGAATTTAAAATCAATATTAGTTAAAATAGTCCGCGCAATCAAATAGAGAATGAATTTAAAGATATGCAAATAATAAACGCCTGTAATGAGCTACCGTCGATAATTTAGCACTTGCTTTAAACCTTATCATAAATTCGTGTAAACCATGTCATATTTTAGTAAAAAGCCTGTAAATTAATTTTATAACCATTTCTGGCTGAGTATTTAAACATTTACAAAACTAAATAATAATAATATGAAAAAGCAAGCAGAAACATCATTTTCATAGGCCGCATCTGTGTATTAAATACTACGCAGCTATAAATAACGATTTTCTTTTTTGCACACGGTGTATAAAACGTTTATCACGGCTCGTCAGCGCATATGTAAACATATTTGCGTGATAATTCTCAATTACCAACCCCTATGGTTCTATTTCGCTCGGGAAAGAATAATTTGGCGCGACATGTTGGTGCTTAAATATGATAAGGATAGTCTACTCTTGGAAGCGGTAAGAAGCAAACGTAGTCGTTCCTCGGCGCTGACATACGTCCCACATTTATTTACATGGCACGGATTAATTCGACGTCATCCCGCACATATCTAGTGCGAGAGAGACTGACAATTTCAATCATTTGAGCGGAAAAACAGTGACAGTTTTCTTAAGATGCGACTGTACCGGCAAAGATTCGGTTTGTTGGGCAATAAGTAACCGATAATGATGTTTTGGGTTAGCCAGGTAAATGTAGTTTACCTTAATATTTTTAATGAGCTTTGTAATACCTACTAATTGATACCCACATGGAATATTTAAGGGTCGGAGTTCCAAGATTGAGCAAAACAGGGTTCGGGGTTATGGCTTTTTAAGATAGTAAAAATTTAAATTTCTGAACAAAATAATACCACTTATTAAGTAGTATTATTTTGTTCAGAAAATAAGTTCTGTGCACGCCACCTTACTACCTTATATATGATGAACTACAGGTTTCTTGAAAACTTCAGAATAAAAACAGCAATTTAAGGAAAATACCTCGAACAGCATTGCGGTGTTACGGGTCTTGGGATTAAATTAAAGACAAAACAACGACAAACAATACTTAAGATCACTAACAAAACATCACTAAATATTATACATAAAAAGTTTTCCGATACTATTCATAGCTTTTCCGCAATACTTTACCAAATAAACCACAATTTTACGCACGATTCTTTCATACAAATTCCTATTGGCGCGCGCCGCTCAAATTAAGAAAAAAGCTACATCAGTTTATAAATTTTATTTAGGAGGCTATCTTGGCGGTGTAGAATCGTTCTCTGTCCAAAGCCAAATCTTCAGTTCTTGGTAACGTGAGAACGTGCGACTTGGTCACTGAATTTGATCCTAGTCTGCAACTTCCTCTTTCCCTTTTCATGCCTAAGAGGGTGCCAGAAGATCTTCTTTCTTTCATGATGTATCTTTTCCTTTTAACTCGTTTCAGCACTTCCTCATTAGTTATGTTCTCTGTCCAACCAATTCTTTCCGACGTTTCAAACCCAACAACCTCCTGACCGCAGAATGCTCCTGACAGGACATTAAAAATATATTGAGGCTTGTTTTTGTCAGATACCTTAGTTTAAAACATGTTACGACATCTGTTTATGTTTCTTGTTACTTAAAATTTTAGTGATTGACTGCAGATCGGTCACTTTTGTATCAAAATGGCTGACAATTAGTGAACGTGTCGCAGCACGCCTGCACAAAAATGAGTAAAATCTTTTTTAATCATACATATATCGATTGTTTTTATATTTTTTGTCTCCAAGTGTTGTAGCTAAAAGTAAATTATCATATTTAAAATCAAAATACACATTTTAAAATTTTGTGATCTTTCCAATTTTTATTTCCTCTATTTAGGAACTATGTTGGCACCTACTAAAAAGTTGTGTTTTTTATGTACTCTATTTAGTAACTATGCAGTCAGGAATTTATGTTTTTACTTTTATTTTAGGAGTACGTGATAATGATATACTTCAATATCTTAACGAATCTGATGATGATTTTTCCGGTGACGATTACGACAATGATCCACCTTTGAAGATACTATATTAAGTCAGCGAGCAAGAGGTGACAGCTCATTTAGTTCAGAAGAGTCCACAAACAGTGATGAGATGGCAACACCTTCACCAATACCATCATTATCTACCTCCACTGTGTCTCCTAGGAGATCTCGAGGAGCTGGATACTCCACAAGTCGCAGTTCTTGAGGAGCTCCACTCATAAGACAACAAGACAGCACCCGAAATATCTCCAACAACAACATAGTTGAAGACAAGTGGACAGCTTGCTATGAAAATGCCATATTTTTTGTTCCTTAAAGAAATATTATTTAGTTGGTAGGATATTGCCATATTTTTAGCTCCATAAAGAAAAATGTTCAGTTATATTTTTGTTTGAACTCATTAAAAAGACTGATTTGCCTAAAATTTACTTTTTGTATTTTTTTTATTTATAAACCTCTCCATGCTAGAAACCATTTGTCTTTACTCTAGGACACAAGTTAAATCACTTCACCACTTTTGAGGTCACTTGTACTACTGACAGGACATGAGGGAAATCATAAACTTCTGACCTTAGATTTTTTTCTTAATTTTTTTGTTAGAAAACAGCCCCTTTCAAACTGAAATCTTTTTATTTTATAGATTTTATTTTATAGAAATCATTAAAAATTATTAAAATTTTATAGAAATCTGAAATATTTTATTTTATATTATAATTTTTTTATATATTTTATATAATAAATATATTATAAAATATTTTATAGAAATCTGAAATAAAAGTGTCTTCTGTAGTAAGGAGGTTAACGTTATGATTTTATAAACCTTTTCTTTGTACAAAAGATGTGTTTTAGTGTGGAAAGTCTACTAATTGCGATTCTAGTCTCCATATTATCTTGTAAAATTTGAGTTTTCTGTGATGGTGCAAACCAGGTGCTACCAATCTGGGGCCGTATTTTTGAATCGTTCTTTTTTAATTCACGTGCGAAAATATATACCTGTCTCATCTTGCAAATGACAAGTTCTGATGTGCTACGTGAGATGGGTATATACTTTCGCACGTAAATTGAGAACGAACGATTCAAAAATACGGCTCCAGTTTACTTGTTCTGTTAAAAATTTATGACTAAATAAAATTCATTTTGACAGGTATGAGTGGTACCAAATTTTTTGCCATTTTATATTTTTGACCATATATTCTACCAAATTATATGGGGAAGTACATGTTTTTTTTTCGGTCTCTAGCTTATGTAAATCAAAAGTTATATGAGGTCATGACCCAGGAATGATTATGGTGGGACTGCGTTGTCTCTAATAAGTACTCATGAGTCAATGAGTCATGCCTCAGTATAAGTTTATCGTAGCCAAAATTGTACGAACCTATGCGTTAGTTTTAAAATTTGTGATCTACGGGATTTTTGGGCAACTATTGATGATTTTACATTCACACCTACAGAATTACATTTACACCTACAATATGTAATCAATCTAAAACGATCGATCTGAAATCCCCTCGAAGTTCATTAAGAATCATTCATCAATGAGTTGGTCGTTAAAGTGCCAAAGTCATATGTCGAGAAAATCTTGTGTTCAGATTTATGGACCCATCAATCAAAAGTTTGGCCATTGTTTGTTGAAAACTTATTGCACGCTAGGTTACGCAGTTCCACTGGGTTAAGGTTAAGGGAAGTGCAATTTTCTTGATAGGAATCAATTATGGAAAGAAAATAAAAGTAACGAAGAGGTGTCAGGATCGTAGCAGATGGAGTAGCAAACGGAAGACAGGCGTGAGTAGATTTGTGTGTAAAGTTTTTTTAAAGGGCTTATTCAACACAACGGGGAGGAGAAAAACGAATGTTAATCAACCAATAGAATTTTGTTTGACATGGAGTTAACCATGTGTTACCAAAACAGACTGTATATGGTAGGTGTTGCTTTAGAACTTAGCGGTAACGAAAACGCGTTCCGGTAAATCATGTGGTACCCAGTAGTAGTTCGATGCTCGGCAATGCAAAATACTGTCGTTCACTTAGCTACGGTGCGGTGGCCCGAATATTTTTGTACTAGGCAGTATGACGCGATGCGGAGAGGATAGGGGGAGGGGCGATGAATTTTGATACATATTATTTATATATTTGATGGTAATGACGGCGTGTTTGAAGGGTTCTATAAAAAAATATTTGAATATTAATGTTTATGTGTCAAAGCTTTGGCTTTTGTATTTAACAAACAGTTTCAAATTTTTCATATTTTTTTTTACTCCGTGATATGATATGTGAGCAATTTAATGATATTTCATGTCTTTATCTTTAACGGTGCTAAAGTTATGTATGAGGCTATGACATACGGACGGACGGACAACGGAGTCTTTGTAAAAGAGCCCCTAATGTGGCTTGGTTTTCACCTTTGGAAGTTGAAAATATTTAACTAAGTAACTTCCCTATCTCAACTTATGTGGCGGAAAACTATGTGTTAAATGTGATAAATATGTCAAAATTTACATACGTCGAAACTCACAGATGTGTCACGCATAACTGTCATACATACATATTTACATATATTTAAAAAGTGACAGATATGTCAAAAATAACAGAAAATAAACGTGACAGATGTCAAAAGAGGCAGATGTGACGGCTATGTAAAAAATTATAGATTTATAAATATAAGTTACAGCTAGATATATTAAAAGTGAAAAAACGTCAAAAATTACAGATGTCAAAACATAAGTGACGGCTAGTTATGTCAAAAGTGACAATTATTGAAAGTGAGATAAGTTAAAATTACAGAAATGTGAAATGTAACAGATGTAAAACAGATGTGTTAAATGTGACGGATTTCTAAAGTCATGGATGTGCCAAAAGCGAAAGATCAGTCAAAAGTGATAGATACTAATGTCAAAAGTTAGAGGTATCACAAATCGACAGATTTCACAGTTTAATACTTATTTCAAAAGTGACAATTGTGTCGATTCGGCGTAACACAACTTATTTGACAGGACTTACCTTATTTTAAGCATCCTGTCTTTTTCTTTCTTTATAAAAAAGACAAGAACAGAACGCATAAATTAAGTTTAGTCCTGTCAAATAAGTTAAGATGTGCCAAACCGAATTCACACCAATGTCAAAGAAAATTATGTCGTCTTTTATTACGCAATTCATTAAACGACAACATTTACATATGTTTGAGCCCATGTTCGGCAGATGTCCACAAAAGGCCATCTGCTGGGTCAATTTTTTCTTCATACCGCGTTCTATCCGAATATTGTGCATGTTTTAGTTGATTATATCTTATAATCAAGAATAATTACTGTTGACAGTTCTAAATTGATACAAAAACTTTGGAGTAAATATTGACAGCAAAAAATGTTACTAATCTTTCTGCCCTGGTATTCAACTCATTTTCACCGCTTCGTGAAATAAATTACTATAATTTCAAATGTCGTTATCACTAGTTTTTATAAGTGCCGAGGTTGACCCAGCGATAATAAACAAAGTGACCCAACGCATTACTGCCATCTGTCGACGGGACCGTGAAAAATAAGAAAACTTTTCGCTTCCCCAAACCATTCGCGTCACTATAAAAAGTGAGACCCGCACATTTTCTTTGTCAGGTCCTTTTACAGTTTCAAATAAAAGTCAAAACAAGTACTCCTTGACTTTCTGAATTATGTAGAGCTGCATGTTATTTCAGGTTTCCTTAAAATTATAGAAACATAGGTTACGCTTGGGTGTGTCCGTTTATTTATCATCCCTGGGTATAACGAATTCTTGGGGTTATTAGAATTCTCAGCACCCACAAAACATAAAGAAAATATCAGTTCAGCGATCACATGATTTCCGAAAGTGATGGTTATATGCTTGCGATTAATATTATTTTTCAATGAAAGGACTGTGCTAGGCAGTTGACTATTTCACGGAAAAACAATCAATGAAAATATTTGGCATTTACATTTTTGAAGTAGGTACAATAAAATCAGTTCTAGCTTTTGCTCGCGACTTTGTCTGAGTAGACCCGTGTCAATGGGGTGGACCTAATATTATGTTTTATATCCCATGAACAAATTAAAACATGTAAAATGTATCACCATAATTAACGCAATTTAGCATAGAGTATTATGTATGTAATAATAATATTTATAATAATAATGTTTATTTATTTGAGTAAAAGGAACTTAAGAGAAGTACATTCCAAATAACATCTTACGGCTAATGAAAGGTTATTGCCTAAACTAAACTACGAAATTAGCCTGTACCTTAAGCATTAAAAATTTGTCAGAATATAAATTGGTCAAATTAATATACATTAAACGTTTCAGACAAAACCTTAAAATTAAATTAGATAAACTGTCTACTTAAACTAATTATAGCATCTTACAACATCTAATTTACCACAGAGAGTAGGTTTTCCGTCTCATCGTAGGACAGACTTTGTAACCATTCTGAGACTTTATTTTTGCATTTAAAGCTGGTAAGGTCGTATAAGTTGATTATTTTATTTATTTTATTATAAAGGTACAGGCCTAGAAATAAGAAGAACTTTTGTGCAAAAGCGTGTTCGGTGCGTGTATGAGTGTAGACTTTGTCCATGCGTCTTTTGTTTGTTATTTCCGGGTTTATGGTGTAGATTTATGCTGCATTAGAGTTATTTTCAAAATGAAAAGTTGACGAACTGTTAGGACTTTACAGGATTGATAAAGTTCCCTGGTTGGGAAGTAAAAAGGCCGAAAAGTTGAGACCTTTAGTATCGTATGTTGTGCTAGTTCAAGTGTTAGTAGAGTAGTCTTAGCAGCACCGCCCCATGATTAAATGCAGTATGTTAGAATAGACTGACATAAGGCTGAGTATACTTGATTGAGCAGTTTCTTGTGAGCGAGGCATCGTATTTTTTTGAAGACAAAAATAAGCTTGCGGACTCTGGAAGCCAGTAGATTTATATGTTGTTGAAACGTTAGATTTGCATCTACCATTACGCCCAAATATTTAATGGAATCAATTTTATGGATGAGAGGACATGCATTGCATACTTGCCGATTGGAAGAGGAACAGTGATGTCCTCTAATTGTTTTATCTAGTAATGGTTGTTGAGTGTTTATTATTGAAAAAGCTATGTATTTAGTCTTATCAGTATTCAATGTTAGTAAGTTGCGTTGAAGCCAGTAAGTCACATTGGAGAAACCTTTCTCTGCATAGTTGTAAACGTCATTCCAAGTATTCCCCGAGAAGAGTAGCACTGTGTCATTGGCGTAGGATATCAAGGTGCCATGTTGTAAATCAAGGTTGCAAAGTTCATTTAAATATATCAAGAACAAGGTCGGGCCAAGGATGCTACCCCGAGGGACTCCAAATTCTATCATGAGGTCTGAGCTAATATAATTATTGATTTTAACACATTGAGAGCAGTTGCTGAGGTAATCTCTAAATAAACTTAATTGAGCGCCTCTGATACCTATCTTGTCTAATTTATCCAATAATATTGGGACAGAAACTGTGTCAAAAGCTTTCGCTAGATCTATAAATATTCCTAAGGTTTTAAGCCCTTTGTCCAGATTGGAGGACAGATGGTCAGTTCAAAAGTGGACGGCGTCATTCGTTGACTTTTGCGCTCTAAAACCAAACTGATTGTTTAGTAGGATGTTATTGCTCTCTACCTGACTTATTTTAAATATTTCCAAACTTTTTTGCTAACACTTCCTTGTTTTTCAAGCTCGCTTTTTTCATATTGATTTTTCAACTTTTTTAGTAGATTATTACAAAAAATTCTGTATCTTTTGTAGCTTGTAGCTAGTACCTTATTATTAGGAAACTGTTTCGTTTTAAGATGAAGCTTGTCTCTGTGCTGATGCATCTAATTAGGCCGGTAGTAATCCAAGGTTTAATATTTCTGTGATTCCTTGATAATTTTATTGTATTAGTATTTGCAATTATACATTTTTGTGTGCAAGTTACAAGGTGAAGTAGTGAATTGCTGACATCAGCAGAAGTATAAATAGGGTCAAAGTCAATGTTACGTAAATCAATTTCAAGGTTGCCAAAATTTATTTTGTTATATGTGTGCGAGGTAATAATTTTTGGTGCATTTAAATCGAAGGTCAGTAGGACGGAGGAATGATCGGTTAGAGTTGAGTTCGTTACTAACGTTGTGGATGATAAGTTAGTTTTTAGTAATATACATTTTGTGCAAAAACTATCGGGAATTGTTCAATAAAACCAAAAAAGTAATTTATTTACCAAAATTAATTTTATCGCCTTCAAAATAGGCCCCTTCGCTTGCAATACAGCTACGCCAGCGCTTGACCCAGTCCTCCATAGATTTTTTGTAAACTGATTTTTGTATGGTCTTCAACTCCTTCAGCGAATTTTCTTTTATAGCTTTAATCGACTCGAAACGTCTTCTTCGAAGTGGTAACTTTAGCCTAGGGAACAGGAAAAAGTCAGACGGAGCCATATCAGGTGAGTACGGCGCTTGGTCGATGACATTCGTCGAGTTTTTGGCTAAAAACTCTTGCACGATTATGGCTTTGTGCGATGGTGCATTATAATGGTGTAAAATCCACGAATTGTCGTTCCATAAAAGCCTCATGACGCCTAAATAACATTTTTTATTCACCGTTTGTCCCTCTGGAAGAAATTCATAGTGCACTATATCGCGACAATCGAAGAAAACTATCAGCATAAGCTTGATTTTCGAGCGGCTTTGACGCGATTTTTTGGGTTTCGGTTCGTTTTCGAGGGGCCATTCTGAAGACTGTTGACTTGTTTGCATATCGTACTCATAAACCCATGTCTCGTCGCCAGTATTTATGCGGTTCATGAAGGTGGAGTCCGTAGAAAGTCGGGAAATCATTTCTTGAGCAACCTGCTTTCGATGCTCTTTTTGTACAAAATTTAGCTCTTTTGGAACTAATCGTGCGGCGACGCGTTTCATGCCCAAAATATTCGTCAGAATATTATGAACGGACTTAAAAGATACGTTTACCTCTAAAGCTAACTCTCTAAGACTCATACGACGATTTTCAAGCTCCAGACTCTTGATTAGATTGGTGTTTTCATCATTCGCAGCGGTTGGGGGTCGACCAGAACGAGGCAATATCAGCTACCACTTGTCGGCTTTCTTTAAATACTTTATACCATGCATAAACCCGTGTTTTTGAGATACATGAATCATCGTAAGTCTTCTGCAACAATTTTAGTGATTCGGCACAGGAAATCTCGTTTGATACGCAAAATTCAAGGCAAACTCTTTGTTCAACAAATGCTTCCATAGCAAAATCGCAGAACACTTAAAACAACTAAATACAAAACCAGCACCTGTAATTTCACTGAGTGACATATTGCACTCAAAGTTCGCGTGGTAACTCAGTACAGTGCTACCAACTTACGAAAAAAAAATAAGCATTAAGGTCGATATTTTTACCGCGCGTTCTGTAGTTATCAATTCCCGATACTTTTTACACGGAGTAGTATGGTCTAGGCAGGAACCATTTTGGTGCGTAGGTAAGGTGAGCAGATGAAAGGCCGTGTAGAGAGCAGAAGTTAAGGTAGTGATGGCGTCTAGTGCCTTGGCTATCTTGTCGAATATTACTATTTATATCACCCACAAGCACTGTTTTTTATACGAGGAGAGCTTTTGAAGTGTCGAGTCAAGAGAATATAAAAAAGTGTCTGTATTACGAAAGGGCGGTGATCTGTACACTGGTACGATGACGGTATCATTGCCTACTCTCACTAAAAGACTATTGTACTCCTGTATAGTGGGTTATTCGATTGTAATATTCAAGTTAGATTTATAATAAATTACAACGCCATCATTTTAAAAATAGACTTGCTTAGAACTGAAACCACTGTAACCGTGTAAGTCAGATAAATTCGAAGCAAGACTTTTTAACCGACATTCGGTTAAAATTATTAAGTTTAAATCTAGATCAATTCTTTCTAATAAAACTTTTAAATCATTAATGTTGCAGTTGATGCTACGAATATTTTGTGTCAAAATGGTAAAAGGATTTTTATATCAGAAATAATCAACTTACAATCTTCAACATGACATGATTTTGAGTTGGATAATTTTAAATTATCTAATTCATCATTCAAAAACTTATCCATTATGTAATAAAAATATAGATAAGTATAAAGGATAAAAATATAAAAGTAGTAAAAACTTAAGCGTTTGAATTTTTTGAATTTTTGAATTTGAATTTTGAATTGAATTTGCGTGCACGAGATCAGTACCTTATTTACGGCGTTCTTAGGTGCCCTCATAATCTGTTGAATTCACATACCTAGTAACAGCGTAATTACGAGCTAGGCAAGACTCATCACCAGTCTTGTGGTTGTAGGGTTTCTTATAGCGCATGCAAGTAAAATGTGTGTAATATAATATTATTCTAACAAGTTACTGGATGTAAATTGATCTTTGATCAACAAACTGATCGAAATGAAAACCTTTCCAAATAAATATGCTTAATTGAAAAGAAATAAAAATGCATGGGCAGGTCTTTTTCTTTTTCATTTGCTTTGTTAAAGGATGCCTGTCCCATTACACTATACCCTAAGTTACTTCGTCTTAGACCATTTGGTAGTTTTTATGTGAATGTACCTATAAATTTACTCATATACATCATCAGCATTGACAGCTCCTTTCCGTCTACTGCTTCTCTTTTTTATGGCACTAATTCCTCATCCATATTCTACAGCTACCCTGTAAATATCATCAGATCTCGTAGCTCACCACCATCCTGTCAGGAATTTACTCCACCTGCCATCACTTTACCGGGCCAAGTGTCCTGTTCATCGCCATTTTAATCATCTGATTCGCCATCCAATGTCAACAACTTTGGTTCTATGACGAATCACTATTTTGGGTCATGGTACTACGCTAATCTATGACATGATCTAACAGTGTGATGCCTAGCATGGCTTGCTCCATCCCTCTTTCCGCAACTCTTATCTTACGCGTGGCTTCCTTGGTTAGCGTCCATGTTTCGGCACCTTACTGAAAAAGGAGTATTATAAAATAAATGAATATTTGGATGATGGTGAAGCATGGTGTTACAGTGACAGTGATATTTGTCGTAAAAGTAGTTTATAATTTAAGTAAGTAGTTTAATTTCCTAAATTATGATTCCTCAAAGGAGTTAACATTAATTAATTACAGACTGTAAAAGGAAATAGACTACATGACAGGTAGACAAAGATATAATATAAATTAAGCAATGTCCAAGATAGATATAATGGTCAACAGTCTCCAGCTTTTCGCCTCCAACGATTTCTATTTCTAGAAATGTTCGCCATGACCTTAGTCTTGGACATGTTCATATTAAGTTTAATTTCAAAAAAGCTTAAAGCTGTTGTAAATAATATTTGGAGACCTTTCTGAGATTTGGCAAACAGTACAAGGTCATCCGCATAAATTTCCTGATATAATGTAAATATTTTGCACGCACAAAACCCCAAATTTTATTTGAGTGAAAAAATATTATTTCACAGCCATAAAGTTGCAGCCTGCCTAAAGTTGCACTCCCTTTTAAGTAGCAATCGTTGAACAGAATAAATAATAAAGCTTGACTTTGCTTTTAATAAGATCTATTGTGTGAAGTTCAGTGCCATCAACACAACAGTTGTTGTTGAACGGAATATATTCCGTTCATTATCAACACTTTTTAGTACCCAGGTATACAGAATGTTGATTTGGTCAGCAACTTCCGTTACAGAGTAGGTTATGTTCAAGAGGCTTATTCCAAAAAACAACTTAAAAAAAAATACCCTATAAAAAAGAAATGCCCTTTTTTATTTGTACTAAAATTTTCCTGATGAATGGTCACTGCGGCACGAAGTGCTAGTACCGACATATTCAGGTACGCCACCCTACCCTGCCAGTATTGTGAACATAAGTTGACGGAAGTTGCTGACCGAAATAAAAACTTATGAGTACTCAGAAAATTATGTAAGAAACTGAGTAGTATTCACATAGATTTTGAAATAAATTTTAGATTGTTTTTGGATTTATTTATTAACTAGCTGATACCCGCGACTTCGTCCGCGTGGAAGAAGATAATGCGGCCACATTGGGATTCCCACAGTAGAAAGTATCCAGTTTTTAGTTAGATAATAAAGCCGATTCTGAAGGCTTTAATTTTAGTTTTAATGCTGTCAATGTCGTGTAGTAGAACGGAACGTTAAGTACAGACTTCTACAAGTGATCTGTGACACTTGAACATAAGCTTATGTCAGTTGAGTACAGACGGCGATTACCCCACGCCGTACAATGTATTGAGTAACATATCTGTCTCGCTCTTCTTGGTCTGACAGTTGACACGAACGCATTGTTGTAAGAGATAAAATAATAAGAAATAACAAATATAATTGCTGTGGTTCCCCCAACCAGTGTTTTATTGGAGAACAATACATGGCGCAGTCGACGGTGTAACCTATTTATGGAGAACGGGGAAAATATTACAAAAATAGAAAATCCTGAGAAGTTGGAGATTGAGTGTGTCGAGATGGCAGGAGCAATTGAATATCGGATGCCTGAACCTCTTAATTTAGAGATTTTGGATAATCTCTATCCTCAGTGGCAGCGGTTTAAACAGGCATTTAAGATCTTTATATCCGCGGCTGGATTATCTCAAATATCGGAAATCAGAAAGGCGTCCATTTTGCTCAACTGTATCGGTCAGGCGGCTCAAGAGCTTTACATCAATATATTACAAGGCAATGAGGCGAACCCTAAATTGGACGATGTGGTAGCGGCGTTTGAGGGATACTTTCAGCCGAAGAGTAATGAGGTCATAAACACATACCTTTTTAACAAGAGATTACAAGAAGAAGATGAAAGTTTTGACAGCTTCTACACACAGATAAGAAAACTTGCTGCAAACTGCAAGTTCGACAGTCAACTGGATAGAATGTTGCGGGATCGTATTGTTGTTGGAATAAGGGACCAAAGAATGCAACAAAAACTGCTAGAGGTCAAGGAACTCACGTTGGAGCGAGCAGTAGACATCTGCAGATCATCTGAGATATCCAGAGAACATAGCAAGGTATTAGCCAAGCAGTCTGTACCAGCGGTGGATGCAGTTCAAGCATGGAGATCTCAACACATGTCACAGCAGAACAGGCAACGGGAGTTTAAAGCTAAGTATAACTCTAATAGTGACGCTAAGAAACCTTGGTCCAACAATGTATACCAGTGCAAAAAGTGTAATACTAGACATGGTCCCCGTAACTGTCCAGCTTTTGGAGAAATTTGTTCCAATTGTAATAAACCAAACCATTTCAAAGTGGGTTGTAAGAACAAGAGGGGTATTCACTGCATTAATGAACAGCAAAATCATGATAGTAGCAACGGGGAGGATTTGTGACTTATAAGAGTTTGTTACTCGCTTAATGATGAAAATAAAGATTGGTTAGAGGCCCTACAAATTGAAGGGAAATTAATGTATTTAAAATGTGACACGGGAGCACAAGTAAATGTTTTATCCTGGCATGATTTAAAAAAGATTGTCAATGATGATAAAAAAGCAGTTTTGTCTGAGACAACAATAATTTTAGAAGCATTTGGGGGAACACAAATAATACCGTTGGGGAAAAAATCTTTAACAATTTATCATAATGAAGAAATATTTAAGACTGAGTTCATAATAGTACAACAAAAGGTTCGACCAATTTTAGGTTTGAACTCTTTAATAGAATTAAAATTACTTAATAACAAAATAAACATGGTAAAATGTCACAATGATAAAAATTTAATTATTAATAAATATATCAAACTGTTTCAGGGTGTCGGTGAGTTTGAGGAGCCGTTGGAGCTTCGCACCCAGCCTGGAGCACAGCCTGTAGTGAGACCTCCACGGAGAGTGCCACATGCTATAAAGGCACGGTTAGCAGACAAGCTGGGGTTGTTAGTGGATCACCAAATCATTTCGAAGGTCGAACATCCTAAAAATTTTGTGAGTAATCTGGTAATAAGAGAAAAGAGGGATGGCTCATTAAGAATATGTTTAGACCCTAAAGACCTTAATAATGTCCTACTAAGAGAGTATCATTTAATACCAACTTTAGAAGAAATTATACCTAATCTATGTAATAAAACTATCTTCTCGGTGCTTGATTTGTCGGAAGGATTTTATAATATCAAACTTACAGAGAAATCAAGTGAACTTTGTACGTTCAATAGTCCCTTTGGATGTTATAAATTCAATCGACTACCCTTTGGTCTATCTGTAGCACCAGAAATTTTCCAAAAATACAACGAAAAAGCCTTTGGGGACATACCAGGCGTAATTATTTATTGCGACGATTTATTGATTTGTGCAGATAACGAGGAAGAACATGATGCAATATTAGCAAAGGTTTTTGAAAGGGCGAAAATTTATAATGTTAAATTTAATCAAAGAAAGTTTCAGTACAAACTAACAGAAGTAAAATACTTTGGGCATATATTCTCGAAGAAAGGCATGAGAATCGACCCGGATAGAATTAAGGCGATTGCAAGTATAAAAAGCCCAACTAAATTAAAAGAGTTACAAATTTTTCTCGGCATGATCAACTATTTGCGTAGATTTGTACCGCAATTGAGTAATATTGCATCACCGTTACAGTTACTGTTAAAAAAATCTGTAGAATGGCTGTGGACTGATGTGCATGAAGCTGCATTTAATAAGCTGAAGGAAAAAATCTGTCAAGCACCAGTTCTGCAAAATTTTGATCCAAAATTGCCTATTGTAATACAGTGTGATGCGTCCAAAGATGGTTTGGGTTGTTGTTTACTACAGAATGATAAACCTGTTTGTTTTGCTTCGAGAAGTTTAACATCGGCAGAGTGTAATTTTTCTCAGATTGAAAAAGAACTTCTCAGTGTTGTTTGGTCTACTAGAAAATTTCACTATTATATTTATGGCCAGAAATGTACGGTATTGAATGACCACAAGCCACTAGAGTCTTTGCTTAATAAAACAATTCATGAAGTACCATCACCAAGACTTCAGCGATTAAAATTAAAGTTGTTAAGATATAATATTGAATTTAAGTATTTAAAGGGTAAATTAATGCATATTGCAGATCTTTTGTCTCGGGCGTACATTCAATGTAATGATACGGATGACTCTTACATGCATGAAGTTATTCATTGTGTAGGTCTTGCTAATTATTTACAGTGCACAAACGAGAAAAAACAAGAATTAGTATCAGAAACGGGTCAAGATACTGAGTTGTCAAAATTATTAGAGTATACTAAATTTGGTTGGCCGAAACAAATTAAACAAGTTCCTGATAACGTAAAATTCTATTTTAAATTGAGATCTGACATAACAATTGATGAAAACTTGTTATTTTTAAATCATAGATTAATAATACCTATGTCACTAAGATTAGATATTATTAGGAAATTACATGAGGGACATTTGGGCATGACCAAAATGAAACAACTGGCCAGAAAATTGTATTATTGGCCAAAAATAGATGAACATTTGGAGCAACATGTCAGAAAATGCTTTGTTTGTCAAATGTTTCAGAACAATAATGTAAAAGAACCACTAATGTCTCACCAAATTCCGTCTTTGCCTTTTTCAAAAGTAGGTGTTGACATTATGGAACTAAAAAACAAAAATTATGTAGTGATCTATGATTATTTTTCTAAATGGCTTGATATAAAATTAGTTAATAACAAAAGTGCCAAGTGTATAATTAATGCCCTAACAGAAGTTTTTTGCACTTTCGGAATACCGAAAGAAATTGTGGCGGATCATGTACCCTTTGATTCGAGAGAATGTAAAAGTTTTGCTGCAGAATGGGGATTTAAATTCACATTTTCGAGTCCTAGATACCCGCAATCAAATGGAATGGCTGAACGAGCCGTTCAAATAGCTAAAAAGATTATGAAAAAATGTTATGAAGATAATTCAGATTATAGATTAGCATTACTTCAATACAGAACATCTCCAGTTTGTGGTACAAATTATTCTCCAGCAGAACTTCTAATGAATAGAAATTTAAAAACTAAGATACCTGTTTCATATAGTTATTTAAAACCAAAGTTGAATGTAAATGCAGAAATTGAGTTTAATAAGATTACATCTAGAAATATCAAAAACTATAATTGTAACACTAGAGCTAAGAAACCTTTTTCTGTTGGTCAAAATATATGGTTTAAGAAAGATAGTAACATAAACAAATGGCTACCAGGTTATATTGTAAAAGAAAATGGGTTTAGGTCGTATGACCTGTGTGACAACAATGGTGTCACTTATACTAGAACTTCTTACCATCTTCGAACGAAATGATTTGGTGGTTTACATATATTGCTCAGCAGCAGGCTGGGTGCTTTGCTGGAACGGATATTTTTTTTTTAAAGACTAAGAGTTTTGTAATATTTGACATATTGTCAATATCAGAATTAGTCTTATTACAATATAAGTTTTGTTAAGTTCATAGAGAAATAAATTAAGGAGCTTTATCATGTAAAACAAATTTAATTATAGTAGTAACGTATTTGCTTATATAAACATGTGGGTAATCTGGTTATTATTAAAAGGGGGAAGAAAATGTATAAGCCTGTACTTGGGTTCAGCGGATAACTTAATATCACATTGTTATTTTTTGTTTGAAAAGGGAAAGATGTCGTGTAGTAGAACGGAACGTTAAGTACAGACTTCTACAAGTGATCTGTGACACTTGAACATAAGCTTATGTCAGTTGAGTACAGACGGCGATTACCCCACGCCGTACAATGTATTGAGTAACATATCTGTCTCGCTCTTCTTGGTCTGACAGTTGACACGAACGCATTGTTGTAAGAGATAAAATAATAAGAAATAACAAATATAATTGCTGTGGTTCCCCCAACCAGTGTTTTATTGGAGAACAATACAGTCAAAACTTAATTTTCTTTGATAAAAAATAGTCCTTAATAGTTAGGATTAGAAGCAAAATTTCTTTGGAAAATTTTAAGCCTTGACAGCAATAAAACTAAAATTAAAGCCTTCAGAATTGGCTTTATTACGTTTAGTTATTGGACAGTGATCTTCCTTCCTTCTTTAATTGTAATTAACGCCTCACTGCTGAGGATCGAACAGTGGTAACCATACCAAAACTCGTTCATTAGTTTTTTCGTGATGCACGTGATGCAGTTTTGGATATTCTTTTTTAAGCCCTGTTTTACCATAAAGCCGACTCCATTTTTTCCTTTATTCTCACCCGTATAGAAACGATATGCTATCCTATTTTTTTAATTTCTGATAGCCCAATAATATCCCAATTTATGTTTTGCAAACTATGCTCTAGTTGTATTCTTCTTGTATCTTTTGCCAATGATCTTATGTTAAAAGTTAGAATTTGGAGAGTGTCTTCGGTTTTTGCCTTTTTTATTATTGTAGAAGGGTTTTGGTCTACAACTTCCTCGGCGACCACCCGGCTTGGAATCGGTTTTTTAATTTATTTTTTTACTTGAGTTGCGTTGAAAGAACTGTGTGATTGCTAATCTTTTGTCATTGATTTTTCAGCTTGTTTTGATGATCCCTGGTTTATCTGTTCGTTTTGCCGTTTGGAGAGACTTGTTTTTAATTGCATTTCGGTTTGCATTAATCAATTAGTACATCGTATTGCTCTTTTTGGGAGCATACAGTGCATTACAGTGCACAGTATTGATAAAATAACTTGGTAAGAAGACAACAATACTTTACTTAGAGAACATAATTATGAAGAATATAAAATCAATAACAAAGAATTTCCTTTCACACTTTCAATGTAGCTGCCGTTCGTTGAAAGGCTTTGTCGGTGAAATAAAATGCTTGTAGGTTTTAAGCTTCAGTAGAAACCAGTGCAATTTATTTTATTGTGCAAGGGTATCTCTAACCCAGGTCATATGTAGATACAATTGAAAAGCAATAACTGGTGCTTGCAGAGCTTACATACTAAATATAAATGTATCTTTGGTTTAAATCTATAAATTCAGTATCGGAATACTTCTGCATACGCGTTGTGAAACTGAGGATGAAGGAAAAAATGGTTGGGAGTGTGCTCACAGATTAATAAAAATGTGAATAGGGATACTACACAATATTGGTCTGAGTTAAAATATGAATCATACAGGAAAAAATCTGACTACACAATAACGTATGGTTACACGTATTGCGATATTTGCAATCGTCAAAGAATTTTGTTGTTCCCAATTTTTTGGCTGCAATTTTTTTGGAAAAATATAGTTGGTTTTGCCAGGATTATTTGCAGTGGTTAGGCGTTATTGAGGTATCGTTGATGAATAAATAATTAACAATATGTCAGTTTTTCTGATATCAACACAATCATTGATATATCGATGTATCAACAATCGTCACGACATGAATCCTCGAGGGGATGTCAGAAGTGTTCTGAGACTGAACAGTGAAATGCAAGTAAATGTCCATAGGCGGTACACCTGCGATTCACCAACGATTATTACGTGAGCCCTATCGCCGTACTTCAGGCACAAATACACGCTTTTTAGGCATGCAGGTTTCCTTTTGATGTTTTCCTTCACCGTTCAGCAAGTGATAAGTAGGAACAAATACTATATACATAAATTCTGAAAAACTGATTGTTGCATGCCCGACCGGCGATCGAACCTAGATCTAAGTCTGAGAAGCCAGCCAGCGTTCTACCGCCTGATAGCTACCGCCACTATTTATAATAATATTAATACTACAATATACTAATAACACTAGTATTTTAGCACTACTTAGGATCAGCATCAGTTGTGGCATAGACTAAGTATTACTACTTAGTACTTAGTATTACTACTTAGTCTATGGTTGTGGTCATCAGCACCAATATACTAAACATGTTGTACTAGTGGGCGTTATAGTGACTTGATTGCTCTTGAGAAATGACCTCTTAAATGGCAATTCGGTGAACAGCGCCATCTTACTGCAACAGCGAAGTACTAATTAGAGTTTACGATAAGATGAACTAGTCGTAGATGTGACATGGTGGTACTGTATCACTTTGCCTATTTAGTTTTACCTCTCAGAGAAAAAAAAATTACTTATTGTGAACTTACGCGGTAAACGTTACAGAATTTTTTAGGGTTTCGTCTTATTTTTTCTAAATTATATTATGACATGATATGATAATGATAATATAGATTGTATAGGTATAGAATAAATTCAGTGTCGTACTTTCATAAAATTATTCACGTATTCAATACCTCATTGCCATCTAGAATGAACGCTAAGAAAGAATTCGCGCGTCAGTCGTTTGAAGTTACCGACTGGCGGCGGATCGAGCAACCCCCCGGCCCGCACCGAGTTGATCCCTTTCCCATGGCGCGTCTTCGTTTAGCTTAGCGGGTCACGGTAGGTTTCGCGCGTGTTGGAAAGTCACCATTACAATATTATTTACCTAATATTTAGGACTGTCTCTGTGGTGTAGTGGTTCGAGTATGTACTCTGGACTACCTACTTATCCGGAGGTCGCGGGTTCATATTGTGTTCGGTTTACGTACTTCCGAAGTCACGTGGGTGTAAGAGTGTGGGCGGCCTGTAACTTGAATTTCAAAACTATATTTTCAAGCTCACGCACACATAGACCCGCGTGCACAAAATTAAATGAACTAAATCATACACTTCACATTTTCAAGCTCACGCACGAATAGACCCGCGTGCAAAAATGAACTACATACACTTCACATTTTCTAGCTCACGCACACATAGACCCACGTGTACAAATGACCTATATACACTTCACATTTTATCTTTTCCATGCAAATTATTCAAGAGTCTTTTTTAAATAAAATACCAAAAAAAATGTATGTGCATAGTATTTGCTAAAAGGTACTTATTACTTGATGAACGGTGAAGGAAAACATCGTGAAAAAACCTGCTTGCACTAAAAAGCCCTTTTTATGCCCGAAGTACCTACGGCGATAGGCCGAGGCTTCACCATGCCCGAAGTACCTACGGCGATTGGCAGAGGCTTCACCACCCATCACGTTGGGATGTAACAATCATCAGTGAAACGAGGGTGTACCGACCGAGTGTGGACTGTGACTTGCATTTCACAGTTCATACTCTGGAACACTTCTGACACCCCTCGACACAAATGAATGTACCCTTACCGGATTTGCACCCACGACTTCCTGATTAGTGGTCGAGTAGATACTCGAACTAGGGTAGATGCCCGGTTGTGGCCATTTTAAGGCGATTACCGTCACCAAATTAGCAGCTCGATGTTTGTCTGTATGAATATCGACGGAAACGACATTGAAATAACGTTCAAATCAGTGCACAATGCGTGGTGGCTGTTACGACGCTCGCTGCGTCCTTGAAAGGGCAAAATAGGAGAAAATAATACTTTTCACATGGGCGTCATTGTTCGATTGAATAATTCTATGTTATATTTATAGCTATCAAGTTTATCTATTTATCAAAGCATAAATGAATTAAATCACCTAAGCCGCTTAGGAGCAGTGGGAAATTCAAGCCAAAAAACACCATTCAGTTGAAACAATTTTTCATATAGAAGTTTTGATGGTACGAAAAAGAAAAATGTTGCATATGTTGTCCTAGAGATGATAATCCATAATAAATTTTTTCAATATTTTTGGTTTGGCCATAAAAGAGGTGTAGGCTTTAGAAAGTACCCATTTGGCGGTATTAAGGGCCTTAAGAGTTCTGTCCACTTTGAGGCCTTCATTATTTGTAGCTTTTGCTTTCAAGGACATGATATTTGTAAAAAGGTATTGAAAATGTATTAACCTTGCCTAGAATAACATTTTTTCTTCAGAACATACGATAGATAAAAAACATAAAGAAAAAATAAAAAAAGTCACTTTGTGCCAGTTTTGGCCAGGTTAACCCCATTTCTGGCCACATTGTGTGCCAGTTTTGGCCATCAAAAATAAAACACAAATAATTTCAAAATAAACTACCATTTATTATTGAATTGCAGAACATTTAAATCCAAGGTTTTTATTATGTAGGCAAGTTTTAAATTATAACAAATTCACTAGAACTAACTTACAAATTAAAAGGATCCAAATTTTGTTAGCTCACAAATTAAAGAATTCAACATTTTTAAGAAGTAGGTTAGGTAGGTAGCATACGGGCCCCTATTACTAAGACTCCGCTGTCCATCTGTCTGTCTGTCTGTCTGTCCGTCTGTCACCAGGCTGTATCTCATGAACTGTGATAGTGAGACAGTTGAAATTTTCACAAACAACTTATTCTGTTGCCACTATAACAACAAATATTAAAAGACAGAATAAAATAAATATTTAAGGGGGCTCCCATACAACACTCATGTTTTTTTGCCGTTTTTATAGATAATGGTAAGGAAAAACTCGCACTTGGCCGGTTTTTATATTGAGAACTAATTAAGTACTTAATTAAATTATTCGCTTAAATTAAACTTATAATTATATTTGAAACAGATATTATAATTGGAATAGGATCGTGTTCTGCCAGAACGTACCTATCCACTACTGCTATTCACAACTGGCCCAGTTGTGAATAGGTACGTTCTGGCAGAACACGAACCATTTATAACAACACTTCAGTAAAAAAACACAATATAATACAAACCTAGACAACAAAATATATTATTGTTAAGTACTCAGTCTTCATTAAAAAAGGAAATGTTGAGGTTTTATGTATATAGGTATGTCAGGCTAAAACTAATCTATTTCAGTAACTTTGAAAAATCCTCTGTTGTTATGTTATGCTCTGTTGTAGGACCCATTTTGTTCTAACTCTGAAAATGAACACAATATCAAAACACTTACATAGGAAAATAACAAGTTCATAACAAATCTAAATGGCCAGAAGTAGGGTTCTTACGTGTACCACTTGTGGCCAGGTGTGTGGCCAAAGATGGAGAAAAAACAAGTCCATAACAAATGTAAATGGCCAGAAATGGTTTTCCTGCGTACACCACTTGTAGCCAGGTGTGTGGCCAAAGATGGAGAATTTCATAATTTTTGCCCTAGTTGTGGCCACCCGCTCATAACCCCACTTTTTTAACACATGGCAATGAAATAACTTTAGCACCACTTAAAGAATATATCATTCATATAATATTACCATAAGCCATAAAAAAAATAAACAAAGATTCCGATAATAATAATGGATAACTCACCCCGCTCCTCTTAACGTTTTTTCTAAGAACACATACATTTTCACGCTCGTCGGAACAAAAGGCTTCTTACGTCAAAGTGAAGTTTGACACAATATGACATCTGTCTATAGTATCAATGTTGCCATAAATGAACATAATTGTCTAGGCCTTAGTTACAACACTTTGAAGTCCCATATGGCCACAAAGGGGTCAGTGGCTACAACCGGATCATCCACCCTACCGGACCACAGGAGGTGGTCACAATAATACGTGACTTTGATTAATATAGCTAAAATCATACTGAAGACTTTGTAAGTGATCTTAGTAATAAGGTTCAATGACCCTTTGTGTAATAAAAGCATAATAAAATTTAGGCGTCCTAAACGAATTGGGACGGAAGTGTTCTTGAAATTATTATGATATCTGTGGTACAATTACAAATAATATTTTTTGTATTTTGCAAAAAGGGTTTTTGAACCCTTTGAGGGTTTTGTTCGTGACCACTTACCGATTCTCCAGTATGAATTTGGCCATACATATAAATAAAAAAATAAAAATTCTGACCACCTGTGGCTGCGTTGTAGAGTGCTCGCTTGCTAACCCAGTGGTCGTGAGTTCAATCGACGCGGTTCGGTCTGCGTGCTTCGTAAGCGACAATCAACCTTCATCGGCCTCGCTTATACTCGGTCCGGCCTTCGGCCTCGCCACTTGGTACTGTTTGGCCTCCGGCTTCGCCTTCGACCTCGTAGGAATCGTCCTCTGGGGTCAGCTTTCGGCCTCCCTAGAATGTCATTAGATATGACTCTGGTAGCCGAGGTGTTGTGCTCGGCCGAAAAACTCGCAAGTTTGGACTCCGAACGCTGCCAGTTCGGACTTAAAATACACTTATAGGCTCGGCTTTCGGCCTCGCCAGGAGATTCAAAAAAATGTCTGATCAATTTTTTTCCGAATAAAATAAACTTTTAACAAAAAAATAGCAACCGACTTCAATAGTAACAGCAGTCATTCACTAAAAAGTTAATAATAATTCTATAAAGACCAATGGTACCGAAGCAACACTTTTGCCGACTTCTTTCTTCCTGAAACGTTATGTTATCTAGAAGTCGGCGTTCTTATATTGGTTTCTATGTTGCTATATCGTAGGAAATACGCCGACTTCTAGATAACATAATGTTTCAGGAAGAAAGAAGTCGGCAAAAGTGTTGCTTCGGTACCATCGGTCTTTATAGAATTATTATTAACTTTTTAGTGAATGACTGCTGTTACTATTGAAGTCGGTTGCTATTTTTTTGTTAAAAGTTTATTTTATCTCACATTTTTTAGTGTTGCTGGGTTAAATTGTGAGGTATAGGTAGTTCTTGCAAACGTGGTGTTAATATGAAACGAAGTTCAAGTGAGTATAAGTAGCCATGTTTGAGTAGCTTCCTGCTATGAGCACCCTAACACTACATGATTACCGCAATATCGAGTTATGTGCTGTCATCCGTTGAAGAGTTCTACGGTGATGAAGCCAAGATCGAAATTCAGGTGGGTACACGGGCAATTTTCAGCAATGCCCTGCAATGAGCACCCTAACACAAACTGGTTGCCGCAATCTAAAGTTATGTGCTGTCATCCGTTGAGGAGTTCTATGGTGATGAAGCCAGGATCGAAGGTCAGGTGGGTATTCTGATAATCTCCAAGTAATACCCTTGAATCAGCACCCTAATGCAGTGATTGCCGCAATCTCGAGTTATGTGCTCTGATCCGTTGAAGAGTTCTATGGTGAATACCTTGATGAAGCCAGGATCGAAGGTCAGGTGGAAGAATGTCGATTTTCAAGTAATACCTTGTAATCAGCACCCAAGTACATAGCGATTGCCGCAATTTCGAGAGATATGCTGTCATTTTCTGAGGAGTTCCACTGCCTATCTCTGAAGACCTTCATCAGATCATGACCAAACCCAAAATGGGACCTACCTGGAAGTATACTCTTTCAAACAAAAAAAGAATTGTTCAAATCGGTTAGGAAATGACGGAGTTATGGAGTAACAACGCCAAAAAAAAAAAAAAAAAACATACAGTCGAATTGAGAACCGCCTCCTTTTTGAAGTCGGTTAAAAAATATCAAAAACCCTGTCGGTTGTCAAAAAGTGTCAAATGAATACGGATTTGTAATCAGCGACCCGAACTGCCCCTTGATACCGAGTTTCAAGCGAATCGGAGCACCTGTCAAAAAACTGTCAAATGTCAAATGCGGTCAGGTAGCCGCTGGTAAACCGATCACTGCAGTCGGAACCGCAACTCGCTAGGACGTGCGGTTCGGGAGATATGGCCGATCAAAATTTTGGCAAAAAAAAAACATTTTTTTCGACTTTTTAAATTTTATTTTCAGGTAGATCTCGTCGAGCCCTTTTCTTAGAGTACCGTGAACATGGGTCTAGTTTAAGCCATTTGGGAGATACGGGCCGTTACAGTTTTGACACTGGGGAGGGGGGGGGGAGGGGGCAGATCAACATGAGTCTAAGTCCAGCCGTTTAGGAGATACAGGCCGTTAAAGTTTAGACATAAAAAAAAAAATCTGCCACCCTATGGTCCGACCACTAGGGATGTACCACCTTGCGTTCCGAATATATGGCCAAAGAAATTTTTTTCGGCCCTTTCCTAAAAAAAAAACAATTTTGCCCATCCCTAGTGACCGGGGACATCCCTAGGAACTGCGCACGCTCGCGCTTGGCACTCGCGTGCTTCTTCTGACTAACTTCACCAGCTCGGGTGCTTGTACCGACGAACTTCGCCCGCTCGCATTTTGCGCTCGCGGGCTTGTTCTGAAAAATGTCAATTTTTCCCATACCTAATGTCAAAGTACATCACTACGAACTTCGAATACTCGCGCTTCGCGACTCCCATACAAAAATGTCAAAAAATAAGATAAAATAAACAAAAAAATAGCAACCGACTTCAATAGTAACAGCAGTCATTCACTAAAAAGTTAATAATAATTCTATAAAGACCAATGGTACCGAAGCAACACTTTTGCCGACTTCTTTCTTCCTGAAACGTTATGTTATCTAGAAGTCGGCGTTCTTATATTGGTTTCTATGTTGCTATATCGTAGGAAATACGCCGACTTCTAGATAACATAATGTTTCAGGAAGAAAGAAGTCGGCAAAAGTGTTGCTTCGGTACCATCGGTCTTTATAGAATTATTATTAACTTTTTAGTGAATGACTGCTGTTACTATTGAAGTCGGTTGCTATTTTTTTGTTAAAAGTTTATTTTATCTCACATTTTTTAGTGTTGCTGGGTTAAATTGTGAGGTATAGGTAGTTCTTGCAAACGTGGTGTTAATATGAAACGAAGTTCAAGTGAGTATAAGTAGCCATGTTTGAGTAGCTTCCTGCTATGAGCACCCTAACACTACATGATTACCGCAATATCGAGTTATGTGCTGTCATCCGTTGAAGAGTTCTACGGTGATGAAGCCAAGATCGAAATTCAGGTGGGTACACGGGCAATTTTCAGCAATGCCCTGCAATGAGCACCCTAACACAAACTGGTTGCCGCAATCTAAAGTTATGTGCTGTCATCCGTTGAGGAGTTCTATGGTGATGAAGCCAGGATCGAAGGTCAGGTGGGTATTCTGATAATCTCCAAGTAATACCCTTGAATCAGCACCCTAATGCAGTGATTGCCGCAATCTCGAGTTATGTGCTCTGATCCGTTGAAGAGTTCTATGGTGAATACCTTGATGAAGCCAGGATCGAAGGTCAGGTGGAAGAATGTCGATTTTCAAGTAATACCTTGTAATCAGCACCCAAGTACATAGCGATTGCCGCAATTTCGAGAGATATGCTGTCATTTTCTGAGGAGTTCCACTGCCTATCTCTGAAGACCTTCATCAGATCATGACCAAACCCAAAATGGGACCTACCTGGAAGTATACTCTTTCAAACAAAAAAAGAATTGTTCAAATCGGTTAGGAAATGACGGAGTTATGGAGTAACAATGCCAAAAAAAAAAAAAAAAAACATACAGTCGAATTGAGAACCGCCTCCTTTTTGAAGTCGGTTAAAAAATATCAAAAACCCTGTCGGTTGTCAAAAAGTGTCAAATGAATACGGATTTGTAATCAGCGACCCGAACTGCCCCTTGATACCGAGTTTCAAGCGAATCGGAGCACCTGTCAAAAAACTGTCAAATGTCAAATGCGGTCAGGTAGCCGCTGGTAAACCGATCACTGCAGTCGGAACCGCAACTCGCTAGGACGTGCGGTTCGGGAGATATGGCCGATCAAAATTTTGGCAAAAAAAAAACATTTTTTTCGACTTTTTAAATTTTATTTTCAGGTAGATCTCGTCGAGCCCTTTTCTTAGAGTACCGTGAACATGGGTCTAGTTTAAGCCATTTGGGAGATACGGGCCGTTACAGTTTTGACACTGGGGAGGGGGGGGGGAGGGGGCAGATCAACATGAGTCTAAGTCCAGCCGTTTAGGAGATACAGGCCGTTAAAGTTTAGACATAAAAAAAAAAATCTGCCACCCTATGGTCCGACCACTAGGGATGTACCACCTTGCGTTCCGAATATATGGCCAAAGAAATTTTTTTCGGCCCTTTCCTAAAAAAAAAACAATTTTGCCCATCCCTAGTGACCGGGGACATCCCTAGGAACTGCGCACGCTCGCGCTTGGCACTCGCGTGCTTCTTCTGACTAACTTCACCAGCTCGGGTGCTTGTACCGACGAACTTCGCCCGCTCGCATTTTGCGCTCGCGGGCTTGTTCTGAAAAATGTCAATTTTTCCCATACCTAATGTCAAAGTACATCACTACGAACTTCGAATACTCGCGCTTCGCGACTCCCATACAAAATCCCATACAACGACACGTCTCGGAAAAATGTCAAAAAATGACAAATTTTCGATATTTTCCCCACTCAGTATTAGACACTAAACATTTGTACACATCACTACACTGTCAAACCACTCCTTCAAACTAAACTACCGTGTCAGTCAGTGAGTCAGTCAGTTACCGTTATGTAGCTTTAAATACAAGGTGAATTTGTGAACATCGTCCAAATTCATACTTGAGCGTTGGTAAGTGATCAGCATCATGAACCAGTAACGATTTTTATAAAATTCGTAAAATGAAATTTCGACTTACCATAGTGATTCACTAGTGAATTACTAAGGGAAGTCAAAATTTCGTTTTACAAATTTCACAAAAATTGTTATCGGTTCATGATGCCAATCACTTACCAAGCCTCTAGTATGAATTTGGACGATGGTCAAAAATTCACCTTGTATATTCAATCAACAATCAATCAATCAATCAATCAATCAATCAATTCAAAAATATTCAATTCAACAACAATTCAGTTCAACAATTCAATTGGGAATAGGATATGTATGAAAAAGTTTTTTACTTCAATACTTCTGTAATTGACCACCAGTCTTTTTCAGAAACTTTTGTTTGTATTTTGGCATCTCGCCGCTTCAAAGGGCACAATTCTTCAACGAATAAATTTTCAGGAGCACCGCAGGGCTGATTTCTCAAAAAACACAAACTTTGAGTTAGATAGGTATGTCATCTTATTTGTAAGGCGGGCGCGGCAGTGTCTCTTTGCGTGTTCTATGATTGCTTCTCAAAACAAAATATTAATAATAATATTTTTCAAAGCACCAATATGTAGTTTATCATTAAACTAAGGGTTTACAAGTATTAATTTGTACCCAAATATGTTCAAAGTTTTCAAATACGGTGATACATTTTACCCGAATCGCTTAGACACCGACGCGCCGTCCACCCTTGGCAAAAGCCTGAAACTGACTGCCGTATTCATAGTACTCTTTGCTGACTGCAGCAGAGCTCGCGGGGGATTACAGGGTGGCGGAGCAGGCAAACTCGCGAGGTATTACTTTGATTTTATGAAAAAATCACTATTAAAGTCTAAGTGACAGTTAAAAATAAAACTCTCAAGTTAATAAATTAATAAAGCCTGAAACTGACAGCCGTATTCATAGTACTCTTTGCTGACTGCAGCAGAGCTCGCGGGGGATTACAGGGTGGCGGAGCAGGCAAACTCGCGAGGTATTACTTTGATTTTATGAAAAAATCACTATTAAAGTCTAAGTGACAGTTAAAAATAAAACTCTCAAGTTAATAAATTGGTTTTTGACAATATTTAGAGTGTAAGAACTAACTTGATCGTTATATACCATTTTGGAGAAATAATGCAATTTATGCTAAAATCAGTCACACACTTTGGATTTTTTTTACAAAAGGGGGTTTGTACAAATACAGTTATGTTCAAGTTAATATGTATATTAGACCCTTATTAGTAAACACAAATTTTATTTAAAGGAGAGGCCTCTTAGTTTCTTCAGAATTTTTATTAGAATGAGCACAAATTGAGCGATCCAATCGCCGTAAGACATGTTTTGTTGTAACTAGCCTTGTGTACTAAGAAAGCTTCATTCCTATGGGATTTCTGCTAACCTGTGCACTTGGACTACATTAATGAAAAAATAATTTTTATGTTTAAGACATACCTTCAATATTTTTCAAATATGCCTAATTTTTATTTTTTAGGTTACAAAATATATAACACTTAATCCAAGACAGTTACTTGGATAACACACTTGATCCCGCCGCGTTCTTGAGATGCCCCTTATGGACAGACGAACGGTCACTGAAGATTTATTTTAAGGGTTTCCGTATTTTGTTTCAGTGTGAAACACTGTGCAAATAGCCATTAAGGATGGTCGTCATGACGCGACCAACTCAGTTGTGGGCGTGACAAAATGTCATGCTGTTTCATTTCGGTATAAGTTGCACGCTCCATGAAATGAAAAAACACGACACCTAGCGTGCTACGCCGTAGCCAATTACCGCTACGACGAAGCGTAAATGGCTATCCCATCAAAAACATAAAATGTACAAAAATGGCAAGTCTCGCAACGCAATCCTTCCACCGTAAAAAGTTGTGAGATCTTATGTAAAGCCAAGTCTGCTATTTTAGTTTTTATGGAAGCACCTTTTCATTTAAGTTAGTATGGGAGCACCTATTTAACAAATTTATCATTAATTGTTTCCTATTTAGTTACCTACCAGCATTAAGTGACTGTATTAATATTAGTCATCTTTATTTCCTAATAAAATAAAGTGACTTCGCAATCGCAGAGCAACATATACAACATATCAGCTACCTAATACCAATTTAGTAGCGATTTGAGAAGATATTTCTACGCATCAGTGCTTTATTTGTGCTCTGCGATTGCAAAGTCACCATATTTTATTAGGAAATAAAGATGACTAATATTAATACAGTCACTTAATGTTGGTAGGTAACTAAATAGGAAACAATTAATGATAAATTTGTTAAATAGGTGCTCCCATACTAACTTAAATGAAAAGGTGCTTCCATAAAAACTAAAATAGCAGACTTGGCTTTACATAAGATCTCTCAACTTTTTACGGTGGAAGGATTGCGTTGCGAGACTTGCCATTTTTGTACATTTTATGTTTTTGATGGGATCTCATTTCTTTTTGTAGGTAGTCCTCCTTTTTTTCTTCTCGGGTAATATTTCTTGCACGTCAGCTGCGGATTTTCTTAAAACCCACTCCCTTTAACTGATCATTAGGACATACTCCTGAGAAACTAGTATCGGGAAGGAGCATTTTATAATGACCACCTTAGAAACTACCAGAGAATCGTAAACGTTTCACTGGCATCCCAGGATCGCCACCGAATGATCCTCTCAAACGGCCATTTTCGTAAACCTCGAACGTAAATGGATACAAAGCGGTGGCTGCCATAAGTTCGGATACGGAACCGTAGGTGGTAGTTTTCATCATTGCTGTCGAGTACATGTGTCTCCACGCTCGTCACACGTATAAAGTTGCATTTCATCCCAATGCGCTACCACATACTCGACTACCGCAACCTAATGTCATATGACGACTCAATGTTCCCATACATAGAGAATGACAAATAATGGAACAAACATGAACCATCTCCAGGTATAGGGACAACTAGGTGTGGACAAGGATTTTCATTTATGTACAATATTTCAGGTTCCATTGCAATATTAATTTTTAGTGTAAATTATTATTACTATTATCCACAAATAGATGCAACAGGCAGGTTAAAATTTTTTTTTACAATGAAGTGAAAGGCAGGCTTGTCAGTCTAAACCACAGAGTACATTATTATGTCTAAACCTGTCAGAATAATGAGCTAAACCTGGTCTTTTTTGAATGACACACGAGTACATAGACATTTCAATATACCTACATCATAGAGGATGCATATACAAATAAAACAACATTAGCCGCTTTATTTTTCCTTTAATATATTTAAAGCTTTACTTGATAAATAACCTTTTACCTTGATTTTTAGGGTTCCGTATCATTAGGTTCCGTGACCCTATTACTAATCCTCCGCTGTCTATCCATCTATCACATGGGTCTACAGCTTCAGCCGTTATAGGTAGCGCGTAAATATTTTCACATAATATATGTTACATTGTCCTCTATCACGGCAAATAATAATATGGCCCCTATCACAGAATAAAAAGTTCAATAAATGGAAATCCAAGGGGGGTCCAATTATTCGATGTTATTTGTTTCTGCTCTATCTTTATAAAACAACAATTTTGGGCATATAAATATTAGAGTTCCGTATTCAAAAGGTGCTGATTTGTTTGTCAGGCGCTACCATTTTAGCGCCTTGTTTTTTGTCGCCTTGATGTTGCTATGTCATCTTTATTGTTGGTATTTACCATAATGATTTGGGGTTTCGTACCCATATTGTGTGATGGTAGTACGGAATCCTTCGTGAGCGAGTCTGAATTGCACTTAGCCGGTTTAATAGCGATTTAATTACGAAATGTTGATATTTATCTTCTTAAATAGACTAAATGTGTTTTAGGGTTCCTTACCCAAAGCACAAATTATTATAACAAAGGCTCTATCGTTAGAACGGTTATACATACATGTTCAAAATTTAGGCAGACTACTTTAAAGTAAAATAAGAAATAATAAAAATTAGGGTTCCTTCCTAAAAAGGTACCGAATTGTTTGTCAGGCGCTACCGTTTTATCGCTTTGTTTTTTGTCGCCTTGATGGTGCTATGGCATCTATATTGTTGCAATTTACTTTTAGGATTCCATACCCGTATTGTGTAGGGGTACGGAACCCTTTATGCGCGAGTCGGATTCGCAAACTACCGTTTTTTTAGTGACTTAATTACGAAATGTTGATATTTTCTTCTTAAATAGACTAATATTGTGAATGTGTGGAACATTATAAACCACCCTTTTTAGGGTGCCTTACCCAAGGAACAGATTATTATAACAAAGGCTCTATTTTTAGAACGGTAATACAACATACAAGTAAAAGTTTAAACTTGGGCAGTCTGTAGTAAATACTTTAAAGTAAAATAATGAAAATTTGGGTTCCGTACTAAAAAGGTACCGAATTGTTTGTCAGGCGCTACCGTTTTATCGCTTTGTTTTTTGTCGCCTTAATGTTGCTTTGGCATCTTTATTGTTGTTATTTACTTTTAGGGTTCCGTACCCGTATTGTGTAGGGGTACGGAACTCTTTATGCACGAGTCAGATTCGCACTTTACCGGTTTTATTTTTTAGTTTTCGCCCTTTAACTTTAACGTAGAATTTTTCGTTTTAGGCGTCTTTAATGCAAAGCAGCATACCACCAACGTCATCTAGCGTCATACAAATTTATAGATGCAGCTGAAAACATACATTTTGTATAGACTTTGTATGGAAATATTAAATTACCAACCGCAAATAACATTTTTATATTTTTTTGTTGCAATGTACACTTAACACTAACCGCATGCAAAATTTCAAGTTTGTAGGCCTGCTAGAACACCTTTAGACTTTTGATGATGTGTCAGTCAGTCAGTGACAAAATAAGGGAACTTTGACTTGAGATATTTCGTAATCGAATATAGGTACAAAGTTCTAATTTGGGGTCAGATATAGGATCAGTAAGTACTCTTGGTTCCTGAAATTTCAGACTTCTAGCTTCACCCACAACGAAGATACAGGGGGGTTGAAAGTGCCGTGAGTTGCTTCGAGAAAAGGATGGTACGGCCGTTCCGCGTTTTTTCTGCGAGACTTTGCGGGGGCACTGCCGTGCCCCCAGATTCTATCTCCCCTTTGACGCCGAACGCCTTACGCAGGCGAAAACTATTCTTAAGTCGTAACGACACACGGTAAAAGTACGTGCCTGGTCGTTTTTCACCTATTCACGTGTCACAGCCACCTTAGTCGTCCACAACCCCCTCGGGGTACACGAATAAACAAATAAAAACAATAGAGTCATAAACTCTTAAATTGACCCTTTCAGACTCTTTAAATAGACTTTTAAAGGACCTTTAAAAACAAAATAAATAAATAAACTTTTACAGAGGTTGGGTACTCTCTGTCCCACTCTTCAAGGTAAAGCTGAAAAGGCCAGAAGGCCGACAGCAAAAAAGATCAACTAAAAAAAAAAACTCCATGAAACTTGCGAGAACAATACAATCGTGCTGATTTTGTCACCGGCGCAAAATTGAAAACTTTTTTCACGAGAACCACATTTTGGCAAGACTGTGGACGTTTTCAAACATTATTTTTAGTTACAAAAAAAAAGTATTTTAAGTTAGTAAGTTACCATAATGTTAGATAAAATCTTAAATAAAATATCATATTTATATGCTTGTAATATATACATGAGTTCATAGAAATATTTATGTTTCATAAAAAATATTTATACATATGCAGGATCTTGTTGTTGCTTCAGTAGTAACAAATAACGCAATTTAGTTTTAAATGTATTTGGGGATTTTATTTCTCTTAGGGACGGAGGTAAATCGTTCCATATTTTGGATGCTGCGTAACTGAAGCTTCCTCTATATCCGACAGTTTTATGTATGGGTATGTTCATTTTATTATTGAATCTGTTTCTTGTATTATACTTGAGAATATCCCTTTTCCAAATTATTTTTTGATGAAGATATTCTGGTACTTGCTTATGCACAAGTTTATGTATAAGAATTTCTAAATGCAATTGTCGACGTGCTGCCATTTTAATGATACCTTTTTTATTGAGGAATGGTGTGATATGAGCTCGACTGGGTATTGGAAAACAGAAGCGAGCGCATGCGTTTTGCACACGTTGAATTGCGCGTTCTGTCTTAGCAAATAGTCTTGGGCCATATACAACATCCCCGAAATTGAACAGCGATAATACAAGTGTTTAAGTTAGAGTTTTTTGCACTTCCTCGGATAGAAATTCTCGATATCCATATAGTACTTTGAGCCTATAAAAGCGTTTCTATTCTTGTCGTTTATATGATCTATAAATCTGAATTCATTGTCAATAATTACCCCAAGTTTCTTGCAGTTTTTACCATATCTATAACTTTGTTATCTTTTTTCAGAATAGGTGATTGTTTTGTGATTGCGATAGTTGCGATGTTCCTAGTACCAACAATTTGGTAGTTTAGGATTAATTACAAGGCAATTTTCTTTTGACCAACTTCTTATGGAGTTAAGGTCTTCATTTATCGCTTGTATATTTTCATTTGTATGTAGCGGGGCAAATGGGCGGTATATTTGGGTGTCGTCCGCGTAAAGATGCACCTTACAATGTTTTAGACATTTAGGCAGATCAGCTTAAATCAGATAATAAATAATAGCGGACTCAAAATGGAACCCTGAGGGCATCCCCTCGGTACATCAAGGATTCTCGACTGTTTCAGGTTCCCGTTCTCATCGATAGTTTCAACATACTGCTGCCTATCGTTTAGATATGACTGAAACCATGAGCAAGCTGCTTTTGATATACCATTGTACCTTAGTTTAGCTAAAAGCAATTTGGTATTAAGGCAGTCGAACGCACGGGAAAAATCTAGAAGTACGAGAATACTTCCTTGGCCCTTATCTGAAGCTGACAGAATGTCATCAGTGACGTGAGCTAGTGATGTGTCTGTGCCTCTTCCGCTGCGAAAGCCGGATTGCATGATAGGGAAAATTTTCTCCTTTTATATTAACACATAGTAAATTCACTTATTCTAGGTACATATATTTATACCCTGATAGGTAGGTACCCTGACTACTGTCGTAGTGACCCTGGTCAACAAATAAGCCATAAGGGATGTTGATAAAATAAACACCAAGCCGAAAACTGATAACACTCCTCAAAGATCAGAAAGAAATTAGTCAAAGGAACAATCATTACTTTTCTTCCTCGCGGCAGAGAATATAAGTCAGTTAGTTGCAGCACCATTGGAGGAGAATAATAACAAAAATGTTATAGTAAACAATACGTGGATCTGCAAAAGCCAAAGAGCATCAAAACCCAACAGGGACGCAACGGTCAAATGCGTATTTGAATCACCAGCTGAAAGCTTTGAGTGGATTCTTCTAAGCCCGAACAAAAATTTCATGCGACTAAGGTAAATACTGGTGGTAGAGCTGATGCCGGGCTCGACTGTGGAGGTACCACCATCTTACTTGGAGACCCCCTCGAAGTAATTCGGGGGAGAGTAAGAGGACAGCTCACAGACAAAAAACCAGGAGGCCCACCATGCCTGGGACCGATGGATGGTGGTATATCCATACCTACTAGCCGGGTCTTATATGGAACAGACTGGTGACGGGCAGCGGCATCACTGCGAGGGTTCCGGCATCGCGCTCACCAACCCACCTACTCAGCGTGTGTGAGTATGGGCAATTTTTCTAGGATGACCGCCGCGAGTGGCAAAGTCCTGGAAAGACTTATGTCCAGCAGTGGACGAACTAGGCTGATGGATGGATAGAAGGTAAATAAAAATAATAGTACTACACATTATGTGTGTGTATTTAAATTTAATTTGAAATACATGTTGTTCTGCCCGGAAAAAATCAAATGACAAAGAAACATCTTTTTCTACTACCTATAAGAAAAAGTTCCATTTAATACTCGAAATTAGTTTTGAAAATCGAACTTTCCGGGCCCCATTGCGGAATGACTATCAGGTCAGTTTGAAATATCGTATTGAAATTTCATTTATTGCAAAATTAGGTTCTTTTTGACGTTTGTCTTCATTTCATGCTAAATTAGTTCTTTTTGACGTCCTTAGTTTGTCTTTACAATCGAAATTCCCTGCGTTCCGATTCACAACATAATTGATTATATTGCGTCTGACACTCTTTTTTCGCAAAACTCTTTTTTTCGCCTTCGGCTCACGTCGAAACTTGCTTCATTTCTCGGGTAAATAAATCCGCCATTTTATACTCGTAACGAATTATACTATTTAAACCTTAATGGTAACTTTTTATCGCGATTTCGACTCCTAGCTCTTAAAGTTTTTTGCTACCCATATATACCCTTTATATCAAACTACTGCATTTATAATATGAAAACACAAAAAATATAATTATAGGTAAGTAGTAAAATATATTTCGACCACTAATTGTGGTCGGCATCAGTTACACAATTATAAATAAAAGTTAAAAATTAATAATTATAAATTATAGATACTTATGATACTGAATATTTTATTTTTGTAATGATGACAGCTACAGTGATTGATAGGAAATGGAAGAAGGTCTTATTAAGAAGTTTGTATTGTTTCTTGTGCTGAGTCCTCGTAAATATCAATGCTGCTTGTTCAGGCCCGGACCGTTGTGGGCACCAAGTGACCAAATATAGGATCCTTCCCATGTCCGTAGTTGAGTGTACTACTTTTTACTACTTACCTATAATTATATTTTTTGTGTTTTCGTATATATAATTTCTTTAATCGAAAAGACAAGAAAAGTCTATTATCATTTTATACTGCATTTATAACATATTTATGAACTACTATAGGGTCAATATGTTTTGAAATTCAAAAAAAAAGAAGTTGTTATTTATGATAGACTCATGTGAAAATGGGACATTTTGGGGCTTAAAACACTAGATTTATGAGTATTTAGTTGTATTTTTAAACACGTTGATTAACGGAAATTTTAGACAGATAAGAAGTATAGTTTGGGCAATAGATAAAGTTATATTAATTTTAATTATGTTTTTATTGCGAAATCCATCGCTTTGAATACTCTAATTATTATTTATATTTATCATATTATATAATTATTATTTGTTATAGTGGAAAAATTCGTCGTTCCAGATACGAAACTCGGTAGCGCAGTTGGTAGGGCGCCTGTCACAGGAGGTCGCAGGTACAATTCCTGGACCGAGGAATGTTTTCAAAAATATTTTTTAGCTTTTAAATTTGTTTCTGGTTGGTTGCAAGTTTGTAATGCACTCTAATAATAATTATATTAATTTTTATTAGATTTTATTCATTAGCGTAGAAATACTGTCTGATGCAACAGGTATTGTAGCGACAACATCGCGTTCAGTATGTGCATTACAAGCTGGTATATCAAGTAGTTACAAAAATTATGTGTACAGATATGGTGAAAAAATTCGTCGTTCCAGATACGAACCTCAGTAGCGCAGTCGGTAGCGCGCCGAGGTCGCAGGTTCAAATCTGGGCCCAAAGAATTTTTTCAAAAATATTTGTGCTTTTAAATTTGTTCTAGTTGGTAGTGCACTCTAACTCGTAGTAATGAGAGTATTCAAAACGATGGATTTCGCAATAAAAACATATAATCTTATATATTTATTATATGTATTGCATATATTTTAAATATTATTTATTTATTATTCCTTTATTTTTTATTTTATTAAAGGGTGTTTATTTTATTAAATTAAAGTAAACAAAACGTTTTTATTATTTTGTGTATTTCCCCTTATTATATATATTTATTATATAAAACTATAAGGCATAGATTATTTAGATATAAACATTAAAACCGACCTGTAAATTAGTGTATCTGATATACCTACATTACTTAAATAAATATATTTCCTTTCATTTCGTATACAGCTATGATATATTATATTACCATGATATATCGGTATGTTATATTTTGTTTCAGGCGTAGTCTTCGCTCAGAATACAGATGAGATCCAGAATGCTTTCAAGTTCGCGATGATGCAGTACAGCATACACGCAAATAGTAGCCGCCGGCTCGAATTCCAGGCCTATGTGGACATCATCAACACTGCCGATTCCTTCAAGCTTTCCAGACTCAGTAAGTATGACGAATGTCTTTGGGGAAAGTTTTGCTTAACCATTTTTGCTACCAGCTTGCAATTTTCCCCCATAGATAGTAGTTTTCAAGAAACGGAATTGTTACTGTATTTTTCAAGTGGAAGTTACAGCCCGACAAGGCTGCCTTAGAAGGACGTATGCTGACCAAATTGTTGACATACTGAAAAACGGCAATGTAAAAAGCACCCGAAGTAGAAGAGCTTGTATGACTAGATTGATGGACGCTGAAGGGGCGAAAGAGGTGTGTCTGGATTGTAGCAGATGTAATTCTGTAGTCTCTGCCTATCTATGTATTTTTCATAAATGGGGCGATAGAATTCGTGTGCGCAGACGAGATTTGACGCTCTTCACCCCGCGTAAATCCTTACGCCAGGACCACAGCTTCAGGCTTCTGGCGGCGCTTCTTGCTGCGATTCCCTGCTTTAGCCTGCCACGACACCCGTCGGCACCTTTGACCGCATCGGCTGTATAGTGCGCTCGCTCGCTCAAAGCGCTCGACACTAGGTTCGTACTGTGCGCTCGATCACTGGCGCGGCTCCCCGCACACCGCCGTCGAGAGAGCGCAAGTCACTCGAAGCCGGAAAAGACGCGCGAGCGGCGACCCATGGCCGGCCCTGTACAACTTCATACATTTGTTCTCTCCACCGGCGCAGTCGCAAGAAGAACCGCTTGGCGAGCCTCTCGAAGCCTGAAGCTATGGGCGACCGGTTACCCCTGTCGTTGCTTTCGTCGCGCGCTTTTTCGCGGGGCACGCTCTATATTTTATAGATAAATTGTCTAAAAAAGATGATTGCGGACGAGTTGCAATATACACAGGTATTATTTAATATACATATAGGTACCTACGAGTATTGTTGATACCTGCTATGTGACATGTCGGGGGAAAAAGATTTGTAGTTGGAAAAACTCGAATATAGTAATTATCCATAATGGCCAGACAAATAAATATACCTACAAGCATTTTTAATATAAAATATTTGTTATGGGATATATCCGGTAAAAAAATGCTTGTTGTAGGCAAAGTCGGAATGTGCAAAATAACTGACAGGTACCTGACTTATTGTTTTTCAGTCTCTGTAATACTTTTTCTTGTGTTGGATAGATCAAATTGATCATGGCTTCGGAAAAAATAAAATGAAACTGATTGTAATGGATTTATTTCATGATTTTAGAGAAATTAACTGGTATACCGAAAAAAAATTAACGTCCTTATCTCTGAAACTGTTGGACCGAAAAATATGAAAGAATTATGAATTACTTAGTATAACGTTAATATTTAAGGCAAACTATAGCGATTAAAAAAACAATGATAAATCTTAAAAAAAAGATAATACAAAAAAGGTATTTAAAAAACCTAAATATGGGTATCAAATTGTAGGTGTTTAAAAGCTGATTGTAAAAATATAAATAGTTTATATATATTTACTTTTACCGATTTAGAGAAATCTTTGAAAAACCACAAATAAAGATTACAGGAACAATATAACGGTTAAGAAATTTGTAAAAACAAAAGAAAAATCTTTAAAATATTACAATATTCGTCGACGTCCAGGCTCATGACCCCCGGAACCTAACCTAACCTAACCTAAGTATGAAAGTTTAACTGGCACATGGCCGTTTTTTTATTACTTAACTTCATTAAAGTCTAATTGATAAAACTTGAGATCGATGTATCATTCGATGTTGTAGGTGACCTTTTGTACAGGGGTGTGTTATTTTCTTTGTCTTATGTAACACTTATATGTAATACTGACAATATTAGTTTTTAAATGAATAAAATTCACTAAAATCTAATTGTACATGACTGGAAAAATTTGAGAAAAATGTGCGATTCAGTGTGGTAGTGTTTTTTTATTTGTCTTCTGATAATAAGCAGCTACTAAGGTCAGGATAACATGGCGTTGAAGCCATGGGCGATTGTTTTTATACTTTATTATTATTACGTGCGACTTGAACACTCGCATGTGATTGTTGTTGACTATATGCCAACCGGTTCACCGATACAATTTTGGCATTATCAAGGCCAATGTCGTTTATAATAAAACAGTAAAGAAAAATCTATCATCATTAGCGACTCGGAAGCAATGCTCTAAGAACTTATAAGTATTTTGACTTGTTATCATATTTTTATGTTGGACATTCCTTTGTTGTGGCTTCTGAAAATGAAATCCACACCATTAGTTATTATATGTATCTACGAAAATAAATGCACATATCTACGTTTTGCTAACACGATCTTATTATTTACATATCGTTATTTTAGGGCCAAGTCTCGTTATAAAAATGATGTTGCGGAAAATCTTCAAAATTACACGTAAGTTCTTGATACTCGTTGATAGATTCTCAACCGTATAAAGAACTTGACAGTACATTTTACCTATCGAGCTTTATCGGCTTTAATCGGCTAGTTTCAGTTTTGAAGAGCGTCGTCTCTGCATTCATATATGTACTATGACATCAAGTTGCACAATACGGACATAGCGACAGGGATGTCAATGTTCAAAACCGAAACAAGCTGATCAAAGCTGATAAAGCTCGATTAATAAAACATACTGTTGAGAACCTATACAACACATTTTTGAACAAATTATTGGTTTAGTAAAAAGTCTTCTTCTACAAAAGTAGCAAAATTGGTTACGGGTAGAATTAAAGTTGACTCAGTCATTATGCATAATACCTTATCAATATATTCATACCTGCTATAAATGTTCATCTTTTGTAAATCCTTATTTATCTCAGTAAGAAATAAGAAAATAGTAAACTAGTTAGGTTTGATGTACCAAAAATTGTAGAAAAGTGTTTCGATATATTTCTCAATCAGAAATTAATGTTGTTTCTTTGTTGAGAACCGTCGTTTTCCTTATATTTGAGTTCCTTTACAAGTGCATGAGGTCCCATTTTAAATAAAATTAATGCTACTTATTCATTATTGCTTTCCAAAATCTATTTTTAACGTCACATATTACTTGCTAAAATATAGTCGCGAATCGGTTGTAGTAGTAGTGAAAAACCTTAAGGCCCCAGACTCTCTTTGCAACATTTCGCTTTCATCTTACCTGAGGCTTTAGAAGTGGCGCTCCCCCCGCTGCATTAAGATGTTAGAGACCGCACCTGAATGTTGCTCTACTTCGTTAAATGAGTGTACGATTACTTAAAATTAGCAGGTATGAATAATTTGACTAGGCATTATGCGTAATTACTCAGTCAATTTTTACTCTACCCGTAACAAATTTTGCTAATTTTATATAAGATGACGTTTTACTAAACTAATAAGTTATTCGAAAATATATTGTACATATACTAGTACTGGGCAGTACATTTTGTCCATCAAACTTTATCGGCTTGCTTCGATTTTATATATCGACGTCCCTCTTATACGCTACGTACCTATTATATGAATGTCAGAGACGACGCTCTTCAAAACTGAAACTAGCCGAAAGTCGATTAAGCTCGATAGGTAAAATATATACTCTCGAGTACTGTCTACTGTTCAGAATCTATGTATGAGTATCAAGAACTTACCTATCATGTTAAAGATTTTCTGCAACATCTTTTTTATGACGAGACTTGGCCCTAAAATTTACGAAATGTGAATAATTATATTGTGTTATCAAAACGTAGATATGTGTGTTTATTTTTGTACATACATAAAAAAACTAATAGTGTGGGTTTTATTTTCAGAAACAACAACATAGAAACATTATATTATGTTCAACATAAAAATATAACAAGTCAAAATACTTATTAGTTCTTAGAGCATTGCTTCCGAGTTGCTAATGATGATAGTCTTTCTTTAGTGTTTTATTACCCATTATTTCTACGAATATGTTTCATTTTGTTGCTAAATGAATTAGTCCGGGTTGTCTGTAAAAAACGGCACACGTCCTGCCTTGACAACGTTCCGCTTGGGACTGATTCGTAGGCGGGCGGGTGGAGTACCGGTCATAAATTCAGGCGTTTTTTTTTTTTTTAAAGAATCACTTATTTCTTTCCTTTAAAAGTAAAAAAATATTAAACTAGATAATTAAAAACCCCATCACTTGACACATTTTTTAGACATAATAACGATTTTTCCAATGAATAAGACTGTTTTTAATCTGTGAATTAACCTCTTGTTTAACAAATATATTTAATGCAAAACCAATCTGGGATTAAATAAGATATTATAATGAAGTAGCACATATATTTTATTCAGATTTTTTAATTCAATATTAACCGCTCAAAAATTTATTTAAAAACACGCAACTTTGCATACATCTCAAAATCCCTCGCCTTAAGGCGTCTCTTCCAGCGACATCCGAAAACTATTTTTACTGATAAAGATATTTCTCTTAAATGATATGTTTAAAAATTATGAAAAAATTATAGTACAGTGTTATTTAATGTATCAGCAAAAATATGGATTCCTGAAAATTATTCTTACGTAAAAAGAATAGTATGAAAATATTGTTCAAATTCAAGCTGTTTTTAGACTAACATTAGGAAAAATTGGTTATTTCTTTAAAACCACTAATGGTATTTGCATGGTTCTTGCACTAAAATAAAAAGAAAATGTTGCTTAGAAAAATCATCTATTGATTTTTTTTCCGTCCATCGTGTCTATGTGAAAAGTATTATTTTCCCCTATTTTGCGCTATTCGGAGACCCTGCGACATCGCAATGCAGTGCGCGCTAATATGAACGTTAATTCATTAATGTTTCCGTCGATATTTGTACCGACACAAGTCGACTCAAGGTTGTTGGCGACTACATGCCCCTTAAGGGTTGATACTACGGATTTGTAACAAAATATTAAGAAATAATTATAATGGCCAACTTCACTTTTATGGAAAATCCAATTATATTAAAGCTACCATAATATCATTAAAAATATGTTTTTGGATATAGTAAACTATTGTTTTACATTGCTCTTAGCTAAAAGTTGTATTTTGGCCGTTATATTTATTTCGTAATATAGTGTTACAAATCCGGAGAATCGACTCTTACTTTTTGCGGTTTCTTTGTTTTAGATCCTATGACGAAAGATATTTGTATCCTTAACCAAAATCAGACTGTTCTCTACTACTATTAAGAGGTCGTATTACAAAATTAAAAAGTGAACTCTAATAAGATCAATAGTTGTTTCCGTTCGGCGTAACACAACTCTTTTTCTTTCTTTATCGAAAAGACAAGGACAGAACGCTCAAATTAAGTTTAGTCCTGTCAAATAAGTTAAAATGTGCTACACTGAATCGATACCATTATCTGTAAACTTTTACTCGGCAATTTAATAATTGCCGCCAACTAAACTACTGGCGTGAATTGCCGGACACCAATATCTTTTTCAATTTTAACTTCTTAATAAGAAGAACAATTTTAGTTGTATTCTTTGTATCGAGCGACTGACGTTTAACCTTACGAGTTCTTTTTTTGAATTTTGTTTATATTTGTTAAATATTGTTGTTAAACTGGCTAGTTCTAACACGTAAGTACAGAGGAGTGTCTGTGTGACGGCCGTGAAACGGCCAACCATACTTTTAAACCAAGATCTTGGTAAGGTTGTAGAGTTAGAACTTATAGAGTTAAGGGCTTAGCTCTACATGCGATCTGATAAGTTTTTAACAAATAATGAGCTCATAAGTCTTGGCAACCTACTTTACATGAAATGTTTTTGGTGGGATTGTTTAAGACCTTAGAGAAATGACTCACAGGTTGCTTGTTTACAAGGATGTACATAAACTTATGTAATTTTCACGTGCTCTGTACATCGAACAAACCTGCGTGATAACAAATTACCCCGGACCGCCAGCGCTCGGCGTTTCCTGTCAATATTCCTTTACATATTCAAGATATTGAAAACAGTCGACCACCCTATGGTCAAACCCCTAGGGCTGTACCACCTGCCGTTCCGAAGATATGGCCGAAACAACATTTTTTTTCGGGACATACCTAGTCTCAAAGCCAAGAAGTACATCCCTAGTAGCGAGGGATATCCCTAGGAACTGCACACGCGAGCGCGAAGCTCAAATATCAAAATTACGGACGGACGGACAGATGGACGGACGACGGAGAAACAGACGGGCAGACGGACGGACGGATAGACAGCAGAGTGACATTAATAGGGTTCCGTCATAAAATGCTAATAATAAACAGTCTTGGTAAAATTTAAACTTTTTTATCTGAACATGTATTAAAGGAATGTATTATTTTAGGTATCTTTGCAATGCGAGAGCATTTTTCACATGGCGTCTATTTTTGTACTTAGGTGTATTTGCCGAATAATCGAATAAAAATATTCAATTGCACCTTATTACCGTAAATCACAGCTAATAAATAAGAAACTAAAACAATTAAATGTTTGCACTAAATTGATACAGTGTATTTTGAAGCTTTGGTACGAATATTTTCACAAATTGTCGGTATATTTCTAATTTTGCTCGTTGGCGCAGCCGGCATTAGTCTTCTCGTCGCAAAGCGTCGAAGCAAACTAAATTTGAGGGCCGGCCTCAGAATCCGACTGTGACGATATGGACACGACTTTTATTGTCTTGGAGAGTGACCATAATTCAGCATCGGAACAGGAAGGGTCTGAAGGTGATGAAACGGTATCTGAACAGCCATAAGTTCTGGCGGACATAAGCCTTTCCAGATCTTTGTCACTCTCGGCGGTCATCCTGGAAGAATTGCCCATACTCACATACGCTGGGCGGGCGGGTTGGTGAGCGCGGTGCCGGAACGCTCGCACCAGTGACGCCGCTGCCCGTCACCAGTCTGTTCCATATAAGGCCCGGCTTTTAGGGATGGATATACCGCCATCCATCGGTCCCATCCATGTGAAATGTCCTCTTACTCTCCCCCGAATTACTTCGAAGGGATCTCCAAGTAAGATGGTGGTAACTCCACAGTCGAGTCTGACATCAGCTCTACCACCTTTGGTAGTCAACAATAAATTATTATAATTGTTAGGCAAATCTAAAAACCAAATATACCAAACACAATAAAGTCATGATCACGGCCCCCTTTTCTTATAGAAACAAAAGCGTCAAGAACCTTGGTTCTGAAAAGATATTTTTAAATTATTTTAAAATTCAAGAAGTCATGAAAATAGTTACATCTGTTTTGATGAAATATTTCAGCTCTACTACAGCTTTCAGAACTGCTGTTTTACATAGCCAATAAATGGGTAAGTAAGCGAATGATAGGAACATTTTCATAACAAAGTTTCTTATAAGAGCATCTAAACAACGACCCAGAGATGTGGAGGAGGTCGATATAAATATAAGCATCCGTTAGTCAGCCCATAAAATCTGCATAATATTTTGTAATTTTACGACTGTGTATCTGGCAAAACGCCAGATTCAATTTAATCTTTGTACAAAGCCGGTTCGCTGTGGTCACTTCTAGTCCGTTTCCTGACTTAAGGATCGGGCTTGTACAGGGAAACGACTACGTACACTCGGAGAAAAATATCGAAACTTATCTTTAACCTGTATTTTAGTAGTAATAAACCCGAAAAGAGGATCTGCGGCCATTTCCTTGGTGAAACGTTAATGGTGTTTAATTTTCTTTGGTTATTTTAATTTGTGCAACCCAATTATAATATTTATATTAAATTAAAATTTAATAACATGGAATAACAATACGTTCCTGTTTTTTAAATAAATCATAAATCTTAAATATCAAAAAAGGAACTTAAGTTTAAAGCTAAATAATCCTATAAAACATAATAACTTAAACAAACTAAAATCTTTATTAAATTACAAGTTTATTAAAATTAAACTAAATAGAAAATATTAGCCAGATCGCTGTCGTCATGTGGAAGGGTACCTAGAAGGCTGACTGCGTTTCCTCTTTGTATGGCCAGACTTATTCGCTGGCCAAGATATGCGCCAGCCCTCGGGTCCCCCCAGATGACGACCAGCCGCGTAGTTAATTATTTTTATTTTTTATTTTTTTTTATTTTGTACTCTGGGATTAATATTTACAATTATAAATTTTCTTTATAAATTTTTGTGTATATTCGAAACAGGTCGTCAGAATTAATATACGAGTATTGAACAATTTTAATATCATATCAACACGTCTAATTTCACAAGGCCCAATTGTGCTACATTTCTTTCGTTCTTCAATTAGTTTAAAGATATTTAAAGTTGTTAGTATAAATGTTACGATGAGATGGATCGTGTACATAGTAGAGCAGATTATATCGATCACTTGGATGGAATTCTTGCAATAGTTTAACCTCCTTGTAACATTATCGGTCACAACATAGTACAGAATCTATGTACGAACAAAGACGTACGTGCTAACCATGGAATTTAGGATACTCTTCCTAATAGGGATTTCGGGAATTATATTAGCGTGTAAGCAAAAGTGGTTTCAATATTGTAGTTTGTAGAGTTAGTTTATATACTCTCTGCCTGTATGATTCTGATTAATGGTACTCATTCGTAAATAGGTGCGCTCTCTTAACTTGAATATTGCAACATTATACATCGCCACAAAATCTACGTGTCACTAAGCCCATCTCTAAAGAGGCCAACAATCAAGAAACAATCAGCTCAACATATTGCAAATCACTCGTTAATTTGACAACTTCAAAGTATCGTTTACTCAGAGTGTCGTGTCACGAAACTACGGAACAGATGTTACACCTAGCTGTCGGTAAATAAATCTAAACCTACCTAAAGACTTGAGTGAGTCCCTCGTTAAGGCACCCCGGCAAAATGCTCTCATAGAAACTTAGTTAAGGCTCCCTACTAACTTCTACTATTAGTTGCCAATAACAATTAAAAAGACACAATAAGCATGAGCACGCCTTGCCGTAGTTTGCTTCTTCTTACAAAGGATGTTATAAACGTTTCCTGCGCGTATTATTGTTTAACTGTGTGTGTTTGCCACGTAATAAAGTTTGGCTTGCCAACCTTACCGACTTGCGGGTCACGCTTTAACATTAATATGTACCACCATGATATTTCTTGGCACTTAAATTAAAGTAGGTACTACATTCAACAAATTTGCTTACAATATGATTGGAGCATTTATTACAATGAGTTCATGTTTGTCTTTATTTTTGTGAGCCGCGGAAGGATGAAGAACAAAAAGTCATAAAATCACCGCTTTCCTCGCAGTTTGGACGTTCTAACTTTTTATAGCAGCTTTGAGAGTGAAAATTCAAGGGATATCCGCGAACAAATAGTAGTCCCCCAAGAACGGAAACTGCCATAAAAATTCGCATCGTCGTCATTAGTCTCAGACGTGTTTTGATCAGGGCGCCGCGCCGCTCGACGGCTGACAAAACCTACCTCCCTTTATCTTCGAGTCGCAATTTTAAATGAGGCCCCGTGAAAAAACCCGCCACAGAGAGGCCTCGATTTTATATTCCAAAAAGAAACGACCGTTAGATTTACTTGACGGCTTTGTTCGCGTGTTGCCTAAAAAACTACTTTGTTATTATAGGCTTCCGGTGGGATTTCCGCTGCGATCAGATAAAGCAATAGGTTTCCGATGGTAGATATATAGCACAACTGTTTTTGATGTAAAAATTATATGAAATAAATAAATAACAAAAAAATAATTTTTTGTTTCTTTTATATTTTATAATAAGCCAGCAAGGCTTGCTAGGAATCTATAGTTTCAGCGAAGTACGAGTAACATTAGCACATTCAATTTTGTAGGAGATTTATTTTTATATCCTTATTTGTTGCTCAAACTGAAACGAATGTCTTTGGTGTAAAAACACAAGGACAGAGTAAAGCTGTTTTATTACAATATCGAGCGGTCGGAGGCGAAGCAGGGAAGGGAATTGTTCCGAAACAGGCGATTGCTCTCGCAGCATCCTCGACTAGGAGAATTCACCTCACGCTCTGCGTCTACGGTACTGTTCGTCATTATACTTAACCGCCTCGAGCGTTTGTCGTCCACGACAGCTCACGATCGCGCCTCGAATATATAATATCAACAATCCTATAGACCTATTTTATTGCTATATTTCTTCCAGTAACGCTTTTTCGTAAAAATTTTGATGCATTGTAACAAGCTATGGAATTAGGTATTCTAGAATCTAAATTATTTCTAGTAAATTAAGGTCGTCGACAAACAAAAAATATTTTAAAAGAGCATAGAAACAATTATTGTTATATTTTCTGTCTATGTTTATTTATGCAATGCATAGTCAATAAGTAACTTTTCCTTTTATTCTACAGCATGTAGGAATTATTATACTTAAAATAACCACCTAAATAAATGTATGTCAGTAAGCTCTACATAATCGATATGCGAGGGCACAAAAATGATGGCGGATGGGTTAGAAAATCAGAATTGTTGTTTATTGTGTACCAATATTGGACTCTGCGTAATCGGATTATGAATTATGATATCGAATCTCGTCAAAATGGGCCGAGTTTGGCTTTTGTTATGTATTATGGTGAGAATTGTTCTGTTTTTGTTACTTGTGCAGATAAATTTTTACGTGAAAGCGTTTAATGAAAATATTAAACTTCCATGAATATGGCATAATTCAGTCATTGTTGTATGTGTAGTTCAAGAAATATAATTTGCAATGATTTGTTAACTATAGTGTTATTACAATAGTTTAATTAAATCAGAACACCCTGTTTTCACCAAAAATGTAAATTAATACATTTTAATGGGTATTGGTGAACCCATTAGTAAAATTTAATATTTTTTACAATTTCGTACATAAACCTGTGTGGGTAAATGTAATTAAAAATGTTGGTTATATAAGTAACTCTTTCTCACAGTCCTGTATGTATCTTCTAAGAGCCTTAGAATCAACATATAAACTGTGAACAACTAAATTATTTAGTTGTTCACAGTTTATGTATAGTCGTTACAGTCAGTCGTGAGTTACCGGCACGTGCCTCTATTGTTCAATTGTTATCCAAAATTAATCTGACAAACCGAATTGGTGCAAATTATATTTCCTGAACTAAACATCAGTGAACGGGGAAAAAGTGGCGCGTTATGGCGCGTCATTTGGCACCCTCTGAGTACGGAACCCAATTTTTTATTATTTGTTGTTAACTTTATAGTATTTGACTGACAAAAATGTAATATTGTGCTATTTTGTGCCAAATTTAAAGTCTTTATCTCTAACGGTGCTAAAGTTATGAGGCTGTGTCATACGAACGAACGGCCGGACGGACGGACGAACAACGGATTCTCACCATAAAGGTTCCTTTTGTACCTTTAAGGTACTACGAAACGGTCTAAAAATAGACCTCCACATAGAATATTCACAGTAGATTTTCAAAATGAGCAAGGAAGCGTGAAAATGTTATTTCATTTCCGCAGGTATGTCTGTTTTTTTTTTGTATTCTCGCTAGATAATGTGGTTTCTTTTCTTTAAATGTATCTGTATACCTGTCCGTTTACGCCCGGTAGTATATAAATATATCTTAATTTTTTTCTATAATAATCTTTATCTAGTAGTTATCAAAAAGTGCAAAAACTTTTTAGAAAACTTTCGTTTCCCGTCTTGAAAGTATTTTGATCAGCCTGCCGTGACTAGGCAAATAAAAAGAAACTCGTTCCTCATTGAAATGCAAGCGCCAACTGACGAGGAGCCTGCCACAAAGAAGAAACTTAATTTCATGACCCAAACTTACATTTCAAAGGCATTAAAACTTGCAATTATTCTTCTTTTGGGGTTCCATATTAAAAATGGTAAACGCGTCCTTTATGTTTAGTGCGAGTTGTGCGTGCTTCGTTGCCTTTGATTTTGAAAATATGTTTAAGGTAGAAACGCAAAATGTATGATTTTTTTTCTTATTTTTTAATAAAAGGTATTTAATAAATGTAATTTATGGCAAAATGCAAAAAAACTTTAATTTCGATTAGGCTTCTCTAGAAAAGTTGTGTTATTTTATGCGTTACTTCATAAATTATCCTTTATTGTTGCTGTAAAGGATCATTTATAATGTAAAGCATAACATAACACAACCTTGCTAGAAAATTCTAATTGACATTAAACTGCGGTCGCCAAGTATTTATTTAATACTTTTTATCTTATAATAAAATATATGTAACCGCGTAAAGAAACGCGTAATTTTCTACTTCTTCAATATTTCAAGAAGCAGTGGCTCAAATTGATTTTTGTAAATATCCGTGACTATGGCTGTGAAAACTCAGCTATTTGATAATACAGTCAATATTAAACATTTATTGATTTATTTGAACCCTTTCTGTCACTTTAACCATTATTAGTCTATGCTTTAACTAAAGGATAGTCCGAATTACTTAGCCTTAAATTACGAGGGGGTTTGAGTGGACAATTTTCTTCATTGGAAAGTCAACCACTTACTAACCAACCAAGAAAATTAGGCAGATATGCCAACCAATAATCACCTTTACCAAAGCTAAGTCTTTGCCATTGGCCTAATTGTGATGGTCATTTAGCATAAAATAAACCTACTAATTATAGTATTCGTAGAATTTATACAAAAATAACGAAAACGGTGTATATTTTCAATTTAAATAAACGGGTCAAGTACGGGTCACGTCACACAGCGTATTAAAAATCATACTTATAATTAAATGTATGGAAAGTTTACATCATTTTTTATTTCATTTCTTTTCTAAACAATTTTTACAACTTAGTGTTTTCTTTGATCTTTACATAATAAATGACAAATTATAGTGATTTTATCCATTGTTTCTGATCCTTTACTTGAGGTGGGTGGGAGAACATATATTTCTTCGTGGCTAAATTTATTATAAATATGACTACACATATATATATATACAATATACCTATAATACCTTAACCTATAATCGAGATTTTTTTCAATTAATGTTTCGGTCCTCCAGAATCAGAGAAAAGGCGTCCTTTCCTACATAAAAAAACATATTTTTGTGGTTTACCAAATTGTTCTGTAAATCTGTACCTGATTAAAGCACAATTATATTTTTTAATACAATTTGATTCTTACTCATATGTTCTGAGAAATTTTCATTTTTTCACGGACAATGGAGTGTCACCATAATGGTTACTTCTTAACTTAAAGGTACGCAAGCCTAAAAACATGCTACTTATTTATACATTAACCCGTGAGGAGGCGTGCCCTAATAATGTTATACGGATATGCGCGCGCGAGCAATTCGCTCTCACGCTATTTCAAAGGTACTATATTTAATTGTGCTATATATTGACCAAAAGCTGATTGATATTAAATAAAAGACCATCTATGTTACTACAGAAAAGAAGTCGTTTAATAAAAAATAAGCAAAATAAATGTAGCTTTCAGAACAAATGAAAAACCTGATTATTGCAAAACGGCTCACCTCAATAAGTATTTTTGATCGGGATAGCCGACCAGTTTCATTCAATTCGATTAATAAAATACCTTATTTACTTTGCACTTCACTTTTGTTAGTCTAGAAAAAAAATTTTATAAAAAAGAAAACTTTGCATTTCATTAAAAATTAAATATTTCATAAGCTCGTATTGAATGTGTCTCTCTTAAGATGCTTAATCATATCATATGAACATCACATCCGTTTTAAAGACAAGCAGTGTCTCACAGTTATTACCTTGCTTGATTTCAGCAATGCCTTCAACTTAGTTGACTTTGACCTTTTTGCTCGGGGCGTTACGCACACTTAACATTTCTCCAGCCGTCATCTCTTGGTTTGAATCATATCTTCGCGATCACCAGCCATTGTGTCAATGCTAGTGATTGTTGTTCGGACTGGTGTGAATTAACAACAAGTGTTCTGCAAGGTGGTGTCTTTTCTCCAATACTCTTTTCTATATTTATAAACATCCTTGCCAAACAGTTATTTTCTCGCTACCACTTTCACGCTAATGACCTGCAACTCTACGTTGATGCTCCTGTAGAGAGCATTAATGAAGCAATTTGTGCTCTGAATAAGGATTTAAGTACAATATCGGTATGGGCCAAGGCTTTTGGCTTGCTTGTGAACCCCGGTAAGTCGCAGGCTATCATTATAGGTAGTTCACGTTTGCTGTCTAAAATTGACATAGACAAAATTCCAAGGCTTACATTTAATACTTCAGTAATATCCTACACAGACTCAGTGAAAAACTTGGGAGTAAAGTTTGATAGAACGCTGTTTTGGGATCCACACGTGGAATCATTAAGCAGAAAAATGTACGGTACCTTTCACGCATTAAAACGCATGCAGAGCTTTCTGCCAATCAAGACCAAAGTTATGCTAGCACAGTTTTTTCTTCTCCCCATTCTAGATTACGTAGACTCTTGTTTCTGGGACCTCACTGTAGAGCTTCTCAATAAATTCGAACGACTTCAAAATGTATGTATTCGATTCATTTTTTCTCTTCGTAAATACGATGATGTCTCACAGTTCCGTTTCCAGTTAAATTGGCTCCCCATTCGTCTTCGCAGAAATGCTCACATTCTTTCTCTCCTCCATAGTGTATTAAGCAATCCCTCTGCTTCTAAATACCTCCGTGAACGATTCAAATTCATTAATGAACGCGGGCGTGAAAGTTTAGGCATTGAAAAATACAAATCACTTAAAAATAAAAGTGAAGCGATTTATCTTAACAGACTACCCATCTTAAAACTTAAATATCTAATATTTTTATATTTTTTGTATGTTTATTTATTATATATATATATATGTATGTGTATATTTTATGGGTATTTATTCATTTATTAAATTATGTTCGTGTATTTTTATTTCGATGTCTTAGATATTTAGGTTTATATTTTAATCTTGATCTTCCTATTATTTTATAATTAGTATTTACACTTCCACATGTTATTTTGTTCATCTTTCTGTAAGCTATCAAAGGTTGCCTGGAAGATATTGCTTTTAGCAATAAGTGCCGCCCTTGTACACCATATTTAATTGTTTCTTTTGTATTTTAAGTTTTTTGTGTAAATGTGCAAAAAGTGTTATAAATAAAATAAAAATAAGTTAGTAAATTTGAATAATTGATTTTTTGGCATTTTTTATCTTTTCGCGATTCATATACTTTTGGAACATTTGATAAATTACGTAGCAAATTCTAGCCACGCCCACATTTATTCGCAATTTATACACTTTTGCAAAACATCAACTTTTTAGTGTCAAGTACAACAATTATTGAAGTTATATTAAATATCCTAATTAATTTATTATATTTGTGAAAATTGCAACTAATCTCAAATCTTGAAGGTCTATAATATAGGTGTTACATAGGTGGAAAAAGCAGTATTATGTTGCATAGCAGTGGGATATAGCACTCAGATCTTTATAATCAACTATAAGTTGTATATTCACATGAGTTTCACTTCTTTCGTCACTTTTGTGATAGGTCATTGCCTATGTAAGCAATCATAATGGTGAAAATAATATAAATAAATAATGTGATATTTGATTATTTTCACAATAAATATAAGGGTCAGTGCACATTTCGAAACGTTTCTTTTCATTTGTTTAAATAATAAACGAAATACTACCCAAGTCAGTACAGTTTCCAACAAAAATATTATTTTCTCCACTCCAGCGCCCTTAGTATGATGACATCATCACGATGCTACGGACGCTGCTAATTCTACGCACTACACCTTTACCTCTGCCCTAAGTAATCAGAGCCAATTAAACCGTATTACAAGCAAGCCCCGTATTGTTTTAGTTTTGAAGATATGCACAGAACCAGTGCAGGCTACTAGTAAAGGTATACTTGTACGTATTGCAAAGTTGGATCCTGTATCCTTGATTTTCGTTACTTAAAATTTTAAATGGGATGTGTTATACATAATGTGAGATAGTACTAGTAAATTCACACATGTTTATTTTTAATGTACTTTTGATAAACAGGGCGTCAATATATTTAATTTAAACTTGCTATGAATCGTTTTGTTCAGCAAAAACAACTTTTATCTACTCCCAATCCCATACTGCAATAAGGTAATTACAACATCAAAAGTGGTCTTATAAGTAACTGCATAGTTTAACCGATGTTTAATTTTACATTATAATACCGCAATTCTGCGCAGTGATTGGCCAAATTTCTTATAACACCGCTAGAGAACCAATTACAAGAGATAAAGTCTCGGTCTTAATTTTTTAATCCACGCCCACTTCCTTCGTTCTCGCTTCTGATTGGTCTCAGGCATTATTCTAAGTCTATGGTCTCACTCAGGCATGTACCATACTAATTCCATGATCCCAGGTTTCATGACGAGTATCACGACGATATCATGGCGAGTGTTCTACTTCAAAATTTTCGTAAAATTGTTAGTTAAAATATTATAAATAAATAATATCACGCATAGACGATATTTTTGATGCCATGGGCATATAAATAAAAAGCAAATTTCCTACCTATAAATCCATGTTGTTATAACTAATACAAACAAAGATCTAGATCTAACCAGATAATCATCATGAGATAGTACCTTAAAAATACATTCTATATAGCCTGGTAAAGAAAACCCTGTGTAAATTCTCATTTGGGTTAAGGAAAATTGAGTCGAAACTCTCCTCAGGAGTCGTCAATATTGTTATTTTGAACAATTGTTATTTGTAATAACTGTTATTTTGGATTGGAATAGAAACAGAAAATGGTGTGTGAAATCCCAAACGGGTTACAGATAAACTATCAAAACGTCAATTCACTGGCTTTTAGAAACGTCAAATTGAAATTGTAACTAAATTTACGATGACAGCTCTAAAGCAATTCAACTTATATTAAGGGTTTTTAGAGTTTTTGGTATTCTGAAGCAACAAATTAGAGCATTAAATTGGGTTGACAGCTCTATATTAGGAAAATTTAGGTTGCACCTATGTAGGTGTTACTAAGTTTATGCAAGTTTTTTTTTTTCACCAGAGTTGGTAACTTTTATTTGGTTTCTAGGTCGATAAGAACAATCAAAGGTGTGTGCAAGCACTTTATCTAATTATATAATCCAGCAGTTTAGCTAAAATTTGTGTGAAAAAACGACTATGATTTCATGTGAATTTTGTTTGTGCCATTGCAATTCATCAAATAAATTTGATGATTTTGTCATGTTCCATGTGTTAATCAATCAGCAGCAGTCCATCTATCCATCAGACTGTCTTCGTCACTCTTGGTGGTCGTCTGGAAGTGATGCCCATACTCACACACGCTGGGCAGGCGGGTTGGTGAGCAAGATGCCAAAACCCTCGCATCAGTGATACCACTGCCCATTAACAGTCTATTTTGTTAAAGGACCAGCTATACCATCATCAATCGGTCTTAGGCATGGTGGGCTACCTGTTTGAGCGCTCTTAATTTCCCGAATAACTTAACTCGGGGGTGTTTGTCAGTAAGATGGTGGTAAAGTCATGCCCATCACTAGTCTATTTTGTTAAAGGCCCAGCTATATCACCATCAATCGGTCCTAGGCATGGTGGGCTACCCAGTTGTGCTTGTTTAAAAGCTCTCTTATTTTCTTAAATAACTTAACTCGGGGGTCTTTATCAGTAAGATGGTGGTAAAGTCAAGCCGCAGCAGTAAATTATATAAAAGGGAAAGTTTATAGATTTATTATTTAAATTTCATGTTACAAACTAATACATTGTATTTCTTATTCTTGTTCTTTATTGCACATACACAGAAAAGCAAAAACAAGCATTGCAGTTTAAAGGTTATCATCTATAATCATATATTATAATCATACATCTACTTATTTACTAAAAGTTAAAAATTCATAGACGAGTATAATTTTACAATCTGAATATCTATAACAACAACTACTAAAAGATAATACTTATAACAAAAAAAAATCTACATGTACAATATAAAGAGACTATTTATTCTTACAAATTATAATATAATAATAAAGGAATTATACTGTAGCCTTCCACCCGTGACTTGGCTGTAAGTCCGTCAAGGGCAGGCGGGGTTGGGGAAATTTCCTCGGGTTCTGTGAAGGGTGCTTGCTCTAGATCTAGGTTAGGAATAGGTGTCCAGGGGTCCTGAAGTAGAGTAGATAGAACAAGAGTGGGCTGGTAAGGCATGGAGACTCCACCGCCCCTAATCCCTTGGTATCCCTGAAAAAATAAAAAAATCACTTAACGCATGTATTCTTAAAAGAAAAACAAATAATTTTACTACAATATGAAGGAATGGGATGTTTGAAGGACTTGAATTCAAAGTGTCATCATGTTTTTGTTCCGTCTAGTCACATAATCACATCAGATTCCTTTGGTTTAGAGCTCATATTTTAGATGAGACAACTGAACCATACTTAATTCAGACAATAACGTTGAAAGATAAATTGATAGCCACTACAATATATTGTAACTTGTTACTTTGCCAGTGAAATCTCTGACTACAGAACCCGTTGATTACTGCCCGAACAGTCATTTCCATTACATATGACCCTTGCCTCCCAATTTGAAGGATTATTAAGTTGTTAGTATTTGTTGTAGACCTATTATGAATTTTTGAAATAGAAAAAGTCTTTTCGATCCCATCTCATTAGTAATACCTAATGATTAATGAATTATTGATTGTAAGTAAAAAGTATACACATTCAATGTTAAAACAACTTCTTTTCACTTTTACTGTGAACTGTGTAGACTTCAATGTAAGTTCTTATTACTGTCTAGATGTGTGAAGTATATAATTCATACCTTCTGCTGTGCCTCCACTTCTTGCACAGCCAAGGATGTTGAGGTCCCGAGCAAGCTCCTCTCACATTTTTACTGTCGTTGTAGTTTTACGTATCGCTTGCCAACAGCATAGGTTGTAACTGAAGCCGTTCCATCCCTCCATCATCAGCTCCTGCTTCTTGTTCCTTTCATTTCAGCACAGTATTTTCCGTGGTAAAATTGATGAAGAAGAATCAATCAAAGCCGTTTTATCTGGCTTCCTAATGTGTGTCCGTGTAAAAAGATTTCACGGGAGGATTTTCACACAAATTCTCATCTTAATAACAAAGTTCTATCAATTAAAATAATTGTAGAAAATTTTTTAGACTTTTTTTTTAGTTCCTATCTGTCGCTTTTTATGAAAACTGTGAAGGAAAACTCCAACATATAATTTTATTGATAATTAGCGACAAAAAATCATAAACTATTGTTGTTTTCCTATCAATCAATAAAACTTAATATTAGAACTTTTATTCACACACAGTGAATAATCACAGTTCCACTCTAGTCGATTACAGATACAAATCATAGATTTACATCAATTATCTGATCTGTGAATTCAACTTAGAGCAGCTAAGAGCGGCCTTAAAAACAACTTAAAGTTATGTTTGGTGCTTCTCAGAATACCAAAATTTAGGGCGATGCCCTAAAATTGTTATTTTTAAGGACGCTCTAAATTTAAGTGTGTGCTTCCCAGAATAGGTGTAAATAAAATAGTAAAAACACAAGCGTGAAAACGGCGGAAATATTTTCCATAATAATATTTAAAACACGCCTATTTATTTTATTTCTTGAGTCTTCTCTTTAGTTTACTGTGTAACATAACAATAAAATAAAATATTCTTTCTTGTACACCATAAAAATATAAGGGACAAACACATCAAATACATAGTACAATTTGATGGCTTTATTGTCTCAAGCAATTTCTTCCAGACAACCGTATACGAAAAAAATGCTGAAGAGATGAGAGAAGGTCGACAGTTAATGCAATCAAGGATAACTATAATGGACATTACTTCAAAGTAATTATAAACAAACACAAACCATACACAAATGTTAAAATATAAAGTAAGAACGATTGCAAATTAGGTAAAATTAAAAATTCGTTCATTCATTCATTCATTAGTTGTCGGTACAATTTTTATCGATTTTTTTCATGCACTAAAGTCAATAGTTGACGGAAGAAAATGACAATCTCCCCTCGCCCCGTATATGTTGGTCGCCCGTGTTTCATACATTGTTCTTGCGTTTCTCGTCCCCTGTTTTATTCGTTCAAGTCGACAGCTAATTTTTATAAATTTATCTTGATAGCAAAGGACACATTTCTAAACAGCCATTTCTCAAGAGACGTCACACGAAGGCAAATAGAAGTTGCAGTTTTTCCGTAAACCTATTCATTATCATGAGGTTTTTTAGACCACAAGTTCGAAAATACGGCTTATTAAACCTTAATCCCGAAATGGGTTTCGAATTACCAGACTTTAACATTTGTGCTACACTGCGCGAGGTACGGGGAAGGTTGGCTGCGCCATTCCACCAATCACAGAACACATGCCATTAATCGCAATCGCCCTCTTTTGTGACGTTACGACACCATTGATCGTAACATGGCTCCATTCATAAACCAAACCCTCTTCTTAATTTCTCCATGGTCCTGCCTTATAATAAAATACTTCTTAGCCGTGTAACTTTTTTCTAGATCGCAAAACGTCAATAAATTGTGCAGTTTTCTTGGAATATGCTATTTCTTAAAAATATAGTGTTTTCACTATATTTGCATGTCGTGTACCTTTTGTGTCTGCAGTACATAAATTCTGTGTTACATGTATTCTACGTCTATTATTTGATAAGAAAGACACCAAGTCTCGTGTCGTAACCTCAGTGCTGACGATTGTGACCATCTATTGAAATGATATTTGTGATTGTTGTTTCAACAACTTACTCAGATGATTCTTTGTAGTTACTTAAAAATCGGCCAAGTACTAGTCGGACTCGCGCACAATAGGTTCTGCAATATAAATATTGGATTGGATTTTGGCGGTAACAGAACCCTAATTTTTACTATTTATTTTATTTGTTGTGGTAGAAGCCATGGTAACACGTATTCTGTGAAAATTTCGACTGCCTGCCTATTACGGCCATTTACCTTCGCTCAGGTATTAAATACAAGATTGTCTCCCACTCACCTCCTGAGTACAATAGATTCAAGCCATTTATGGAGTACATTTCTATCGAACTCGATTTCATGACGGCTAAATTTTTACTCGGTGTTGTGTACCCGCCTCCAACAATCGACTACTTCGACACCTTGGAAAAACTACTGGACACGCACCTTCCTAATTATGAAAATGTTCTGATCATGGGCATAGTTAAAACCAGAACAGTAGGTTAACTCACGCCCCTTACGAGACTTAAATACCTACTATTGCAGGGTTGTCCCTTCTTTTAGTTTCGTAGCTAGTAAAAAATCAATACTTAAAATGTTTTGAAGCCGATTATGATTTTGACAAATGAGCTATCAATCGACGACGTAGTGAAACATCCAAACATACATGCCTACTACAAACAAACATACATTCATATCATACATAATAAACATATAGACACTATAACTCATAAAGAAATTTTACTTGCTTATCTTAATTATTGTTAGAAAACTTTAAAAGAATCTATTACGATACTAAAGATTGGCTCCTGAACTTTACTTTAAAAACATAGGCATCGTCAAAGGGGGGAAGGGGGTAGCTGTCCCCTCTTAGAGATTAGAAAAACATTCGAGATTTTGATAATAAAGTAGTCGAAAAATTCGCGAGAATCCCAAGATGATTATGTTTATAAGACAATTATTTTGTTTCTTGTAGTGAACGATAAAAACTTTAAATTTGTTTATTTTACCTACAATTTATGTCATCTTGCCCCCCCTGGCGACGCCTTAGCTTAAAAATGTTTGTGATTGTTACCTAAATTAATCAGTTAAATTCATTAAAGTACATAATCGAATTTAAGTATCTAATCAAACATTGGCCCCTAGTCTAAAATTAAAAATATTTGCGATTTCAAACATATCAGCTCCACGTTTAAAAACACCTTGAATAATTAACAAACATAGCACAGTCACACCCCCGACACTTCATACTTTTCGCTCAAGTTATTTACCTACACTATACACACGCGCACTGGCTTGTCCGCACACGCTTGTTTGTGTGCGTGAGCTAGTCTAGGGCTGGCAGCAAGCGTGTAAGCGTCGTCGATCGAGAGGGATAACATTATAAGTTAGCAACTTATGATTCTCTTCCTAAATTTTAGCGTAGTTAATCCCTAGGCCCTAGTTCTGGTTCCCCATGGATTATTTTTTTATTAAATATATATATATATATATATCGTCACGATCTGAATGCCTGAGGGGGTGTCAGAGATGTTTTGAGTGTAAACCTTGAAATGCAAGTCACAGTCCACACTCGGTACATCCGCGTTTCACCTAAAAATATTACGTCCCAACGTGATGGGTGGTTAACTCTATCGCCGTACTTCGGGCACAAATACATGCTTTTTAGGACATGCAGGTTTCCTCCTGATGTTTTCCTTCACCGTTCAGTAAGTGGTAAGTACCTACCTATTAGCAAATACTATGCACATTATGTAAATTCTAAAAACTCATTGGTTCATACCCGACCGGGGATTGAAACTGGATCTCAAGATTGAGAAGCCAGCGTTCTACCCCTGAGTTACCACGCCGCTTTTTCATTACTTTAAAACATCTTTAAAAGTAAATTAGACGAATACTTCAAACTACTTCCCGTCTGTCTAAATGAGATCAATGGCCCTTCGCTTTATGATGCCGCAACGACGCGGCGGCGATGGTTCGACATTGCGCTGGCGCAACATTGTAACGGTGGCACGCGCGAATTTTATATGAGTAAAATTTAAACATGGTCATGTCACGACACGAATCCTTTCAGAGGAGTCAGAGGTGCTTTTTAGTATGGACTGTGAAGTGCAGCTTATAGTCAATACTCTTACACCCACGCTTCACCGATGATTTTCAACACGCTTTTATTAGCTTCACTTGTATGTAACAAACAATATAACTAATAAAACAAAATTATTTGTCCCTAAATCGGATTTTGCCGGTAACATAATATACGAGCAAAAACTTAACTTACAAAATTACATAATTGCCAAAAATCAGTATCGTAATAAAACAAAATACGCGCGCAACGAACAACGTACTCGAGCTCTGCCTGCCTCCAGGTTTACCACTAACTTGCGGGGGACCGCGGGGGACGATAAACTCGCGCGGGGAGGTGAGTGTCGCTTCTTTACGTAGTAATACTTTATATTCTCTGGCACAGTTATGATCATAGGTACCTATGTTAAATGTGAACAAAGAAAATACGGTTTACATTTCACATTATTATTTATATATACCATCTACTCTTATTCACCTTTCTTGTTGAGTAGGTATTGAGAAGAACGATAATTCTGGATTTGAGGAATTATTATTGAGGCATCCGAAGACAGTACAATATGTTCAATTGCGTGCTGTCGACATATTTGAAGTGGTTGGTGTCGCGCGGCATTGCGGCTTGTTCGTAAGACTTGACTGAGCGTGACCGCGGCGTGACCCCGACTAGCGCCTATCTTGCATGCTGAGATATTGCTGTTGTGTGCGTACTGTAGTTCGTGCGTACTAGCACACACACATATTAGCCGCGCGATGTACCTTTGCTTGAAGATAAACTACTGTTCTGGTTTTACTATTTCATGGGTGACCTTAATACAGATCTACTTTGTGATGACGCTCGCTCTCGAAAGCTTCGAACGATAACATCATCTGTTAATGTCTCTATTATGCCGCTTGAAACGACTTACCATGTAGGCGGCTCACACACTCTCCTGGATCGTATTCTCACCCCCAATCCTGACAGAATCGCATGTCATGGTCAGTTTACAGCCTCTGGATTCTCTCATCATGACTTGATATAAGCTTCCTATAAATTAAAAACACCCAAGCCAAAAGCAAAGGTACTACTTCAGATAAACTTTGCATCCATGAATACCGATGAGCTTAAATTTGACGCTAGGGCAATGGATTGGTCCCAGTTAGAAAGTCTCGATGTAACTGACAACAAAATTTACTTTTTCAATAAGTTCCTAACTGATCTCTACAATGTCCATGCACCTATTCACCCCTTACGTATGGAGCGAGATCCGTCACCTTGGCTTAAAGAAGATATACGCAAGGTTATGGCCAAGAGCGACAGTCTTAAAAACTTAAACATAAAAAGCATCCATCTAAAGAAAACTGGAATATATTCAAGTTTGTTAGGAATCGCTGCAATTAGATGGTCAGGAATGCTAAGCGTAGGCACATCCATTCCTCAATCGATAAATGCAACCTTAACAATCTCTGGCGATTTCTTCGCACTTAGGGTTTTGGGAAATGCAAGCCACATATTAACCCATCTCTGGATCTAAATGGTCTGAATCGTCATTTCTCATCACCTCCTCACACAAACGATCCAACTTTGAAAGATTTAACCACTAAACGCATCCAGGCGGGTCCTTTTCTATCCTCCAATAAATTTTCTTTCTTACCGGTACCCGAATCTGATATTGTGAAAATTATATTTTCTATCCCTAGTAAAGCAGTAGGTCATGACGGTATTGGTCGTGATCTTATTCTCCCATTTTGGAAGAAATTCTCCCTTTTATCACATACAATATTATAAACTTCTCTCTTTCCTCTAATACTTTTCCAAACTCATGGAAACTTTCCTACATGATACCAGTTCCTAAAACTTTAGAACCCATCCAATTCAAAGATTACCGACCTATCTCCATACTTCCCTTTCTCTCCAAGGTTTTGGAACGTATAGTTAATAGGCAGTTAACGAATTTCCTCCATTCAAATAAACTTCTCAACCCTCTTCCCGATTGAAGTCCGTCCATCTCATAGCACAAGTACTACTCTCATTAAAATAACTGATGACTTTTGTGAAGCCATGGACGATAGGCAACTTACTCTCTTTACCCTTCTCGACTTCAGAAACGCCTTCAACTGTGTGGACTATGACATCCTTTTTTAGATTCTCCAATCCCTCAATATGTCCGAACCAGTCACTGAGTTCCACTCATATCTTTACGGACGTCAGCAGCGTACAAGCTTGAATAATAACTTCTCAGGGCGGTGTGATGTTACGGCTCGTGTCCCTCAGGGTGGCGTATTATCCCCTCTTCTGTTTTCTGATTTTATAAACACAATTGTGTCTGTCATTAACTTTAGCTCCTACCACATGTATGCAGATGATTTACAACTTTTCATGACGTTTAAAAAAGACCTCATTCTTACAGCAATACAGAAGATGACATCAGACTTAGCCCACATCAGACAATGGTCAGAACAGTTTGGTTTAATTGTAAACCCGTCCAAAACTCAGGTTATGATCGTTGGCAGTAGAGCCCTTGTAGACAAAACAGATATCAATTCACTTCCACTGGTTAGCTACAATAGTACAGCATTAAAATACTGCACTTCCGTTAAAAACTTATCTTGGGACTTGCATGTGACTGAAATTAGTAGAAAAATATATGCCTCCTTGCACTTTCTTAGACGTATGCAAAAGTTTTTGCCTTATTCTACTAAGGTAACGCTAGTCAATTCTCTTTTACTACCAAATGTAGACTATGCTGATGTATGTTACACTGAACTTACGGAAGAATTGTCAGATAAACTCGATCGTATCATAAATCTTTGCATAAGGTACATCTTCGGTCTCCGCAAATACGACCATGTGTCACGGTCTCGATCTGAGTTAAATTGGCTTAGTATCCGAAATCGACTTAACGCCCATATTCTCACGCCTCTTTATAATGTCCTTAATGATCCTTATTCTCCCCCTTATCTCAAAGATCGGTTTGCCAGGCTTGATCCCCACGACCGCCTTCAGCGACCTAGTAAATCTCTGCTCCTTTGTACCCTTATACGCAACACAGACATGTACTCCTATTCGTTAATAGTATCCGCGATTCGCCTCTGGAATAGTCTACCTTTGTTTATTCAAGATTCGCCAACTATTGCTGTTTTCAAAAATAAAGTCTACCAGCTTTGTTTACAATCTCAAAATTGTTGATTTTGTTTTCAGTCACTGTCATAAGAGTCATCGTCTATATCTAGTATTATTCATATATAAATATATATAGTATGCCTTAATTAGCTTTTTATTTATAATTACACAATATAACTTGAAATATATACAATAAATAAAAGAAAATTATAACTTGAAATATATTTCGGCCCTTAGTGGGCCGTCATCAGTCAAATATTAAAAAAAATTACGAATATACCATAGTAATAAAAAAAAAAAGACAATATTTTTCTTAATCAACCTACATATACTTCTTATAATTTAAAAGGTTGATGATTATTATTATTTCATTCCACCCTCCACTAACTGACATTGACCTTAGAACCTGGGAGTCGTCCTACATCTGGTCACTTGGTGCCCACTACAACGATGGTCTGAACGAAAAACACTAACTGACAGACTGACAGACAAACTAAACCACCCTCTCATCACTTCCACACATACCCTGATTACCCCACCGACTCACCTCACTACAGATAACTCGCTGTCCCTTTTAGGCAACACATATGCCAGAATTGGGATGGCATGAGAAGAGTTGATGGTGGTGAATGTTGGCACTTGAAGGGTGCTTGTACTTGTCCACAAACTTTTATTATTTGATATAAGAATTTGTGGACAAGTACAAGTACCTTTTAAATTATAAGAAGTATAGGTTGATTAAGAAAAATATTGTCTTTTTTATTTTTTATTTTTTATTACTATGGTATATTCGTAATTTTTTTTAATACTTGACTGATGACGGCCCACTAAGGGCCGAAATATATTTCAAGTTATAATTTTCTTTTATTTATTGTATATATTTCAAGTTATATTGTGTAATTATAAATAGTATTATTCATGTATGATTATGTATTTTTTAAATCTAGCTTTATGTAAATTTACCATTTGTATGTATTTATACTATATTCCCCCCATTTTATTTATTGTATTATATATATTTATTTATTTTGATATAAGTACATCATGTAAATTATTTAGTACGGCTGAAGCAGTACTGTGACAGACGGACAGACAGCGGAGGCTTAGCAATAGAGTTCCGTTTGGTACCCTTTGAGTACAGTACTCTAATTGCCTTACGAAAATTGTAAATACTTGTAAACCGTAGAAATATATTTTTAACTTTCTTAACGAGTAGCTTTTCTTCACAAGTAGACATTCAATAGACTGTCTGAAATAGCTCTCTCTTTACACAACATTAAAACACTCCAACTCCACTCCTGAAAGGCCCCGTCGCTATAAAGTTGGGCTTAATCTGTACTTAAAACGATTGAATTCAATTGTCTACTGCCATGAGCGAAATTCGCAAACTCTGCATGACGCAGAGTCTAAGTGGAACTTCCGGCCTTTTATGAGCCAACATTCGTAAAGGAAGATTTCAGATCGTCGCGTTGGCGTCGCCTGTTAGCCAGAGAGGAGGTGGCAAGGCCTAGCCTAGCGTGGACGTGTGAGATAAACACCCGACACATACACACATGTAATCTGAGGCTGCACTTTTGCTGCTACCGTAATCTGAAATCGATAAAATGCTCCTTCCAAGATAGGCGAACCGAGTAATTCCTAGATCCGGGAGTCAACAGACTACGTCCTCCGTTTGCTGAGTGACTATATATTTAAAAACATTTAAAATATCGACCTCGCAATTTTAAACCGAAAAGAACATCTTGTCTTGTGTATGAACCGATAAAGTGACGATGATTTACTGAAATAAAGGTAATGTTTCAATAAAAATATGCTCGGAGATCTTACATATCCTGGAGAAGAGTCAACATTTGCCCAACTTCTATGTCAACACTTAGCGACTGAAATGGGAAAAGTTTCAAGTGATAAAAACATGAAAATGCCAGAGAAAATAAAAAAAAGAATCTTTTCTTTACCTGGAAACTGCAGAGAAGAGTTTGATTTTGTGTCCTTTGTTATTCTTCCAATTTTTTAATCTTGGTTTTGAAATCATATCTTTATATAAGAGAAATAATGCGAAAGTTTGTATGTTTTGATTAATCTTTGTAACTTACGAGTAATTATGCCGATTCAGGATTTGCACGACATTTGGTACAGATACTGGTATCCCTGATTTTACGTTTGAGTTTTTCAAGTCATAGTATATTATTGCAGATACTAGTAAGTGAGCCCTCCTGGAAATTGGCCGCTTAAAACCTTATAATCGCCAAATTAGGTACTTAGTGTCTTAAAAGCATAGTCGCGGATTACTAGGTATCCACATCATTTTATAGTGTGTAATGGATTTTCATACGAATTAACTGGACACTTATTGAGATTTACTGGAGACCTTGAATAGCTCTCCAGGATAAATTACGTCTCGGCTTGTCTTTGCAGTATGAAATGATAACATCTAATATATAAAATTACAAGTCCTGACTGACTAACTCATCATCGTATAGGCCAAACAGCTAGACCCAGGAACACGAAATTATGATTGTAGGTTGTATTTACCTATATAATGCGGACGCACACTAATAAATGATTTTACAAAATTCATCCTCTAAGGGGGCAAATTAGGGGATGAAAGTTTGTATAGGAATTTTGTTAGTTTTGTGGTTAAAACCATGGAAATTGCTATGAAGCCTTTTGAATAAAAAATGTGTTTCAGCTTTATCGCAAAACCATCCCCTAAGGCCCTAAGGCCTTAACCCTAAGAGGGTAAAATAAGGAATGCAATTTTGTAAACATTGAGGTATGCAACTTTTCGTAAAGGGGGGTCGGATACAAATTTTTTTTTTGGGCGCCCATATGTGAAATATGGCTCATTTTACAAAGTTTAATACAATATTTAATATATTTTCGAAAAATTGGAGTCGTAAGATGTGCGGCACAACCTTTTTTTTGCAATTACCTTTTGGAAGGCACTTTTTTGTTGTTAAAAATGTTATTTTTTTAACTTTAACTGCTTTATTTTACTGAGTTTTATATAAGAATACTAACTTTAAAAAAATAGCGTAGTGAGATGTGTGGTAACCCCTTTTTTTGCAATTAGTTTTTCGGAATGCACTTTATTTTGTTGTTAAAAAATGTTATTTTTGTATCTTAAACCGTGTAATTTTACTAAGTCTTATATAAGAGTACTTACTCTCAAAGGATTTAGATTGTCAGATGTGCGGCACTACTTTTTTTTGCTATGAATATTAGGTAGGCACTTTATTTTGTTGTTAAAAATGTATATTTTTTAACTTAAGTACAACTGTTTTGTTAATAGAAGCATGTATCTGTAACAATTAATTCATCAGGTACCGCTCTTATTAAACAAAAAACAGATCTAAGGGTGAACGGGGAGGCGGGTGGTGTACTAGGGTTGTTGTTTACAGAGTGGTCTCCAAGAACACGGCGATGATCAGTGAAAGGATATTGTTAAGGTTACTAGGTGAGTGAAGGATCCAGGTATACAATACTGGCTTTTGAAAAGTTCAATAAAGGAAATGCTGTTATCACGCTGGTGAGGTGAGGCTTCATAAATGCCTTTTATTGTGCGAACGCTGTGATTGGCCGTGTTAACCCATCTACCTGAGGTCCGAGGAGATAGGTCCCAATAACACGCCTAATTGTGAATTGCAAGAAAAAGCAGAACGGCTTAATTACGTCCAGAGAGATGAAATGATTTACATTTGTTTTTATAACATATCACTAATATAATTATATATATAATTTTATACAAATCATTATAATTTATTCAGAAATTAAAGATATTTGGGCACCTATTTAGCCATGATGATCCTAGCATAAAAGTCATAGACGAGGGTAAAATGGAAGGGAAAAACCGGCCAAATGCGAGTCGGACTCGCGCACGAATGGTTCCGTAACATTATCTATAAAAGGTCAGTGAACCTTAGTGCTGACCACTTACCGAGTCTCTAGTATGAATTTCGTTTTATAAATAAAAGTCACCTTAAATATTTACGAACTGATTTAAACAACTAACAACTTCGTTTAAGTAATTTTCAATGGAATTTGTAAGCAATTTTCATTTTAGGTTGGTCGACTACTACTCGTTAACTTGTAAAGTCTACTTAGCTGTGATAGTTTTCCTTTTAATTTCGTTACGTATACTACTGCTGTGATTTTTTTCACGTCTCGAAATACAACCGTTTCGCTGGCAAGGGGGGGGGGACACTTGACTCTAACAAAAATTAACAATTTTAAGCTTAATATTTCGCAAACGGAACCCTGGATCAAAAAATGGTCGTCTCACACCCCCAATATTTTTAAATTACCTATCCAACGACTGCCCACACTAGAGGATAGACGAGAAAAACAAAAATCATCCCCACTTTACGTGTAGGGGAGTTAAGGGGAGGTAACATAAGAAAAAAAATTTTTTCTAAATTTTACTGTACTACTTTATCAGCGTGATAAATATGTATACCCATGCCAAATTACAGCTTTCTAGTACTAATAGTCTTTAAGCTTAGCCGCGGACAGACAGACAAACAGACGGACATGGCGAAACTATAAGGGTTCCTTGTTGTTGACTACGGAACCCTAAAAAGGAGAAGGCAAACCAAGGACCAAGTTCAGTGACCATTTTAAAGCAAAGGCAGGAGTCACACGTTACCAAGAACTCAAGGAATTAATTTTGGCGAAGATGCTGTAGGTACCGACAAGAGCTAAGCTCTTAAATAAATGATGAATATTCGGAGATATACTTAATACTGATGCACTTGTTGCTTCGTGTAGGATGTATCACAATTCACATCACAATTTTACGACTTAGACCTGGCGTTACTACTCATATTTCAACATGTAAAAAGTCCCATTGCCGCATAACTTTCAATAATAAAACATATATATATTATGTTTTATTTTTGATAGCCAATCGATATATGTAGGGATGGTAACTGGCGGCCAAAAAAAATTTTGGTATCCCAATAAGTTGCATACCCCTTTCGTTAGTTTTGAAGTAACAACCATTAAAATTGGTATTAAGCCTTCTGATTTAAAATAAAGAATGAAAGTTTCATGGTTTTTTGGAAAATCATCCGTCATAAAGTGAAAATGGGGATGAAAGTTTGTAAGGAAAATTTTTTACCATGAAAACCATGAAATTGGTGCCAAGCTTTTTGGTAAGAAATCAATAATGACGACTTTCAGCGATTTTGTAAAATCACTCTCTAAGAAGGCAACATAGGGAATGAAAGTTTGTAAGGAAATAAAAAATTGGTATTACACCTTCTGGTTAGAAATTAAGAATGACGTGTTACAGGAGTTTTGAAAAATCATCATTTTAGAGGGTAAATAAAATAGGGATTTTTTATCATAAAAAATTGGTAAAAAGCTTTTGGTTAGAAATTAAGAATGTCATGTTTCTGTGTTTTAAATGTTGAAAATAGGAGATGAAAACTTGTATAGCAATTTCGTTAGTTCTGTAGTTAAAACCAAAAAAATGGTATTTAGCCCTCTGGCTAGATATCGGGAATATTGTGTTTCCGAGTTTTAGGAAAATTAACCCCTAGGGAGCAAAATTTGTATGGGAATGTCGTTAGTTTTATAGAAAAACCATGAATATTGGTATTCGGCCATAAGAATAAAAATTAAAAATGGTGTGTCTCGGCGTTTTTAAAAAATCATCTCCTAAGCCCCTAAGGGGATAAAATAAGGTATAATTTTTTATGGGAATTTCGTAATTTTGTAGGTAAAACCATTAAAATTTGTCTGAAGCATTTTGTTAAGAAATTACTACGAAATCAAACAAGCGATAAAAATAAATCGGTAAGAAACGTGGCTCAGCCTTCAGCCTTGCCAAATACACCTTACTGGGAATCAAACAAGAGATTGAGGTATTGTTTCGTTCGGAAACGTGGCTCGGCTTTCAACCTCCCCAACAAAACAGAAACTTTAGTACGGATTTTTTTTTTTTGAAGTCATTACCAGTAACATAAGAAATCGGTTTGAAACGCGGCTCAGCCTTCGGCCTCGCCAAAGACACTTTAAAAGTGAATTAATTCAGAGAACGAGAGAGTTTCATTCGTTAATGAAGACACTTTACGTGAGAATATAAGTAGAGTTCAAAATATAGTTTTGTCCGAAAATATACTATAACAGAAAGCAATTCAAAGAATTAGAAATAGTTTCGTTCGAAAACGCGACTTAGCCTTCAGCCATGCCAAATACCTTTGTATTGCAAATAAATACAGAATCAAATCAGAAAACAAGAGAGTTTCGTTCTTAAATGTAGATTCTTTACTACGTGATCGTATCGGTTATAAAAATAATTCGAATTAGAAATGCGACACGGTTTTCGGCCTCGTCAAAGATACTTTGAAGTAATAAAACAGAACAAGAAATAGTTTCGTACGGGAACGTTGCTAAGACCTCCAAATTGTCGAAGACTCTTTAATCGGAGTCGAATCAGTTGTCAAACAATAATTTAAGTCAGAAACGAGGTTCGGCTTTCAGCCTCGCCAAAGGCACTTTAGCACAAGATCAAACCAGAGAACATTAAAGAAAGTTTCGTTCGTAAACGTAGATTCTTTTCTACATGATTGAATCAGTTTTGAAAAGTAATTCTTGTAAGAAATACTGCACGGCCTTCGGCGTCGCATAAGACACTTTACCTGGAGATCAAATAATAAATCAAAAAATAAACTCCAAACCGGAGTCAGGTCAAATACGTACTATAAAATTAATCTTCTTTAAAAAATTGGCAGATTCAATAGATAAGCCTACACAAAAACGACTTCAACGCGGGCGAAGTCATGGGCCTAAGCGAGTTACAATATATTTTGGAGAAAAGAGTTTAGTATGCTATGATTGAAAACGCGGAACGGCCGTACTATCCTTTTCTCGAAACAACTCACGGCACTTTCAAGCCCCCTGCATCTTTGTTGTAAGCAAAGCTAGAAGTCTGAAATTTCAGTTACGAAGAGTGTTTACTGAACCTACTTCCACCCCCTAATTACAAGTTTGTATATTTGATTACGAAATATCTCAAGTCAAAGGTCCCTTATTTTGTCACTGATTGACTGACCTATCATCAAAACTCTAAAGGTGTTCTAGCAGACCTAAGAGCTTGGAATTGTGTATGCGGTTAGTGTTAAGTGAACATTGCAACAAAAAATATATATATATATATATATAATTTGCGGTTGGTAATTTAATATTTCCGTACAAAGTCTACATAAAGTGTATGTTTCCAGCTGCATCTATAAATTTGTATGACACTAGATGGCGTTGGTGATATGCTGCTTTGCATTGAAGACATTTACCACGACAAATTCTACCTCGTGACACTAGCTAGATGGTGAAAACTGTAAAAAATGTATATCCACCTTTATCTTCGAAAATAGAGCAAGTAGTAAAAATAAAAAATAAAACCCCGGCCCGAATCGGCCCCGCGTATAAAGGATTTCGTACCCCTACACAATACGGGGACGGAACCCTAAAAGTAAATAACAACAATATAGATGCCATAACAACATTAAGGTGATAAAATACAAAGCGATAAAACGGTAGCGCCCGACAAAAAATTCGGTACCTCTTTAGTACGGAACCCTAATTTCTATTATTTTACTTTAAAGTATTTTCTACAGTCTGCCCAAAGTTTAAACTTGTACTTGTATGTATAACCGGTGTTACTACAAAACGGTGTTTAACTTTAGACAGTGTTTAAATCTGTTGCTGTCACTTTTTTTACGATATGAAAGAAAAGGCGACAACAACAGATTTAAACACTGTTTAAAGTTAAACATTGTTTTGTAGTAACACAGTTTGTTATATAAATCCGTGCTTTGGGTAAGGAACCCTAAAAAGGGTGGTTCATAATGTTCGACACATTCACATTAAATCTATTTAAGAAGAGAATCTCAATATTTCGTAATTAAGTCGCTAAAAAACCGTCCAAGTGCAAGTCGGACTCGCGCATGAAGGGTTCCGTATTACCACCACACAATATGGGTACGAAACCCCAAAACCGTTATGGTAAATAGCAACAATAAAGATGACATAGCGATCAAGAAGAAAAGAAACAAGGCGTTGAAATGGTAGCGCCTGACAAACAAATCAGTACCCTTTGAAAACGGAACCCTAATATTTATTAATTTTTGTTTTACAATTTAATAACGAATATCTTTACGAGCTTGTTACAGTCAAAAATAAATTTGAAATTATTTCTAGGGCTTATGTTCATCGCGAACAGTTTCTAATATGTATAGCTTATGCTATTACCATACAGAAAAGTCAAGTCTAAACAGTGCACTGATGGACATTCGGTTCTTCAGTGTTCACATGCGGTCAAGCGTACGTGGCACTTTCGAGAGTGACAAGTCTGGGCGGATTACATTTAAATAATGTCGACTTTGGTAGTATCAAAGCTCAAGTACCTACCTATTTTTCAATCCATAAGACCTGGGTAACAAATTTTTCGTAAGTTTTTCTTGATTTTGCTGATAAAATTTTAATGTTTATTTTTAATTGTTTTCAATAAATAAGGAGGGTCAAGGTTCTTCTTTTTTAACCGACTTCAAAAAAGGAGGAGGTTCTCAATTGGAATGCATGTTATTTTTTTTTGGCGTTGTTGCTCCATAACTCCGTAATTTCTGAATTGATTCGAATGATTCTTTTTTTGTTTGGAAGAATGTGCTTCCAGGTAGGTTCCATTTTAGATTTGGTCATGATCTGATGAAGGTCTTCAGAGATAAGCAGTGGAACTCCTCAGATAATAACAGCATACCTCTCAAGATTGACGTAATCGCTTTGTACCAAGATGTTGATTCCAGGGTGTTACTTGTAAAATCGACATTCTTTCACCTGACCTTCGATCCTGGCTTCATCATCATATTCACCATAGAACTCCTCAAGTTTGCGGCAATCACTGTGATAGGGTGCTCATTGAAGGGTATTACTTGGAGATTATCAGAATACCCAAATGACCTTTGATCCTGGCTTCATCACCATAGAACTCCTCAACGGATGACGGCACAAAGCTTTGGATTGCGGAAATAAGCTAGTGTTAGGGTGCTTGTTGCAGGGCATTACTTGAAAATTTCCTGTGTACTAACCTGACCTTCGATCTTGGCTTCATCACCGTAGAACTCTTCAACGGATGACAGCACATAACTCAAGATTGCAGAAATCATGTTGTGTTAGGGTGCTGATAGCAGAAAGCTATTCAAACATAGCTACTTATACTCTTTCATATTAACACCACGTTTGCAAGAACTACCCATACTTTACAATTTAACCCAGCAACACTAAAAATGTGAAATAAAATAAACTTTAAAATAAAAAAAATAGTAACCGACTTAAATAGTAACAGCAGTCTCTATAAAGACCAGTGGCTTCAGTAGCAACACTTTTGCCGACTTCTTTCTTCCTGAAACAATATGTTATCTAGAAGTCAGCGTTTTTCCTACGACATAGCAACATAAAAACCAATATAAGAGCGCCGACTTCTAGATTATACAATCTTTTAGGAAGAAAAAAGTTGGCAAAAGTGTTGCTTCGATACCATCGGTCATTATAGAATTATTATTAACTTTTTAGTGAATGACTGCTGTTACATTGGAAGTCGGTTACTATTTTTTTGTTAAAAGTTTTGTAACAATACAATGTCGGCCTCTTGCCGAAATAAGGCAAAACATAAAAACATTAAAAGCTGTTGTAGTTTATTTAATTACAAAAAATAGTGGATTTTTGTCCGCGTAATGAAAAAAATCTGAAGTAGACTTAGGAGACTTATGTCTTAGACCCGAAACATAATATGAAAATAATCAGATATTTTATCTATTTGTCTGTGTGCTCGGGATTCATACAAAAACCACTGAACTATTTAGATAAGGATTTCACTGCTTTATAGCTGAATGCTCTAAGTACTTACAACATAAACCATTTCTGGAATTTTTGCTGATATTAAGTAATGTTTTTCTAATCTTTAGTAAGTAATTTCCCTTGGAGGATTCTTTATCAATTCAATTCGTTTATAGATCGTAATAGAAGAATTTTAATTTTAATAAGAAATTGCTTTTACCTGTTCAGAAAATCGTCAGCCATCTTGAGGAATCCTAGTCTCTGCAACCAAGTAACGAATGTCGATGAAACTTGTGCAGATAAGTAAAACTTAGACCATTTTATTTAATACTTCCAGAGATTTACCAAATAACATCTACCCGCAACAGCGGAAAAAGCACGTCAAGTAAACAAGATGGGCTAGGCGCAACTTGGAGCATTTTGTACAGTCAGGAAAAAAAAAACTGTTAAAAAATCACGGTGCTTAAAAAAGTAAGCTTTGCGCGTCCTCAGCCTGATTTTATCGAAGATCGATTTATTTGAAAAAATCGTTTCAGTATCGTTTTCAGCAAGACGTGACCAATTCGTAATTGTGAAGAAACAAAAACTACATAAAAATATACAGGATTGGCTGAGCGCAACCTGAAGCATTTTTTACAGTCAGCAAAAACAAAATGCTTCACCGACCTTATTTGTTTTGATGTAGTTTTTTTTTCTACATGACTACAAATTGGTCCCATATTTTTACTCGATTCATAGGCTTACCGACTGTAAACTCATTGCCTATGACGACTTGGATATTTACACACAGACACCTTAAGAACGTACGATCCATTGTGTGGTCCAAAGAACGAAAAACGTCTTAGTAACTGATCCTCGGGCCTCGAGCATGAGTTTTGAAGAAAGAAGAGAGCGGTTACATTTGGAACTTCGGTAAACATTAAACCGTTCGAGTCGGCGAAGTAACCGTGAGTATGTAGGGCCGAATCATGATACTATACTACGTGATCCGCATGCCAAGATGCTCTCTAAGGGTTACCGAGCAATATTTGCTGTTTTCTTCTACCACATCCATATTTCAACATGAACACCCTTTAACAACACTTCGAAGTGCTGAGGGCACTAATGCGTGCTTGGAAGGAAATATTATTTCGAACTTCTGTTAGATGTTCTTACAAAAACTATTGGCAGCTCCACTCAAATAGATATTGTTCGTCGAAAGAAATCTTAACTCGATTCCGTATACTATGCTACTAGTATTTTGACTACCAATTTGGTCTAGTGGTTCCAAAATTTTACCACTAATCTGGATAGAAGTCCCGTAGGGGCACTTTTGTGATTAGTTTGCGTACTTCGAAACGCATAATAGAGGTTTATATTCGTGCCCGAAATACGGCGATAACCGACTCACTACCAATCTCGCTAGATCGTGATTATCGACAGTAAAACGTGGGTGGACCAGTGTGGACTGTAGCTAAGATTTCACAGTTCTCTTTCTTCTTCTTTTAGGTGGCGAATAATGTTAATTTTTATAAATATAAATTTTGTATGAATGGGATTTTTGAGAAACCAAAATCGCTTTTGTGGCATACGGTACATACCTGCAAGACCGAAGGGCGTCGAGTTTAAAATTGCCTTTGCAAGGTCAGTAAGATTTTTTTTATGGAATATATATCGTCACGATATGAATCTCCGAGGGGGTGTCAGAGGTATTCCGAGTGTGAACTGTGAAATGCAAGTCACAGTACACACTCGTTACATCCCCGTTTCACCGACGATTATTAAGTCCCAACGTGATGAGTGGTGAACCTTATCGACGCCCTTCAGGCACATATACACGCTTTTTAGGGCAACCTGCATGCAAGTGGTAAGTGGTAAGTGAGAACAAATACTATACACATAAAGTCCGAAAAACTCATTGGTGCATGCTCAACCGGGGATCGAACCTGGATCTCAAGATTGAGATGCCATGGCAGCATTCTACCCCTCAGCAACCACTGCTAAATTTGCTGTTGTATAAGTTGTATAAGTTTTGAAGTCTTTACAAATACATCCTGTATTCGTCTTGCATACATAGCAGAGTAAAAATAAATCAAGTAGTAAATTTTTTTACAAGCGCTCAGATTCGAACTCACACATGCAGAAGCTTGCTCTAGACGCCGCGCCGCCGCCACGCTGGGATTTGTATGGAGACTCCTCCGATCTCATCCGACCTTCGCTTAGACGGCGCGGCGTGTCGAGTACGCATCTGTGTGCGTGAGTTTGAAACAGAGCGGTTTTAGGTGTTCCGTACCCAAAGGGCAAAAAGGGCAAGCCCTATTAAGGGGCTGCACTATGCTAAAATTCGGTCCCGCTCTAACTCGTTTGTTTTTCAACTCTCTATCCAGCTCTAATCAGATGCCGCGCACGCAAATCTTCAGTTATTTTGAAATCGTGGCTTCATAAGGACATACAGAAATAAAGTTGTAAGGCTCTTTTGTAGATAATAATTTTATTGTGTGAAAGATTCATTTCAAACGCATATTCCGTGTCCGAGCGAATTGAATGTACAGAATGAAATTAGGTAACTACAGATATATATTTATTTGAGTAAAAATATAAAATTTCGATAATCTATAAAGGCTTAATTCGTCAGAAAAACATCATTAAGTACATATATATTTCCCAGAATTTTCTAGTAGCCAGTTTCGCCTACAAATCGAGCTAAATATACTCAATTTTACCAAATCCACGCTTATTCAAGCCTTAATGTTACTCGGCTGTCCGTCTGTCTGTCTGTCCGTTAGGCATGGCTCTCTAGCTCTTAGACGGAATTACATAGAGATCTGAAATGTTGATATGCTGTGTAAAATTTTAACCCAAAACTGAATATTAATATTAAAATAAAATAAAATATTTTTTCAGGGCGAAACGAAAAAGAAAAGAAACATTTTTCTTACTCCAAAATTTGGATGTCAATGTCTAGTAGAGTGTAATTGTATATTTTTTTTTCTTCGAAAATATAGAAATGGGAGGCTATCAAAGTTGTCATTTTTAGACCATTTTTGTTACGGGGTCTATCTCAAAGACCAAAGTGGTTAGGAATTTGAAATTTCTGTATATTATGTACTATATATTGTGTTTAAACAAAAAATACTGAAAACGCCGATTTATGATGCAGTTTTAGGGTTACGTCCTCGAATACTCAACCAACTTAATTTTGCAGTTTTGTTTCACACAATTTGTAGTTAGTGATAAGTTTGTAATTTCTGTTCAAATTATTTAAGTATGTTAACTTATTCAAATGGTACGGAACCCTCAGGGTGCGAGTCCTAATCGCACTTGAACGGTTTTTTTTCTAAGATTCACTACTCGATATATTTTTACTCTGCCTATAGTGCATACGTATGTATACGAGTGTATACGAGTCTGCCTACGTATAATACATATCTATAGGTAGGTTACTTTGTTTAATCCTCAAGAGTTACTTTGTATGCACCGCGGGGGGAGTTGCGATATATCATCTGTTTCCTAATAACAGTTTATCTTTAACCCTGTATCAGCATACTATTCGGGCAACAATAAAGCAACATTGTATCATTTTATTACATTAGTATGCGTCGAATGACTCGAGAACAATCCTTTTACCGGAATTAATTGCTCTCACTAATAGACAGCCCCAAATTAGAGAAAATATACAGATAACAGCCTTGTATACATTTACCCGTATCTACATAACCTTATATTTATTGTAGAAACCATGATGTTTTGTGTAATTTGTGTTTTCAGTGTAATTGTTCTAGCGGTTACAAATAATACAACATAAGAGGCCGTAACATCGATTTGGAATTATAAGGTGACATTTATTTATGCAGCCAAATTCATACCGGGGGTTTGGTAAGTGACCAGTATCACGGATCAATAACACTTTTTGCTTATTACGCAAAATAAAATGTTAACCTCCCATAGTACGCGTAGTTGATTCAGGCTGGGCTTGCATTTGGGAATACGAAAGGGTTATCGAACCTTAATACTGAGCACTTACCGAGTCTTCAGTGTGAATTTGGATATATAAATATATGTAACCTTTTATTTGTCTAATTTATTAATGTGTACGAAACGCGAGAGTCTAAAGTCTAATATCATGTAATTATTTGTAAGTAGGTATACTATAAATATGAATGTTGTAACAAATAATATTTTCGGTCCATATAAAAAGCCAAAATGAAATTTTCCGAATAAATTTTCTAGCAGCTGCATGTTGCAACTGGAAATAGGGACTCGATCCGCTGTGAAAGGGATATCATATCGGAACACATAATATCTCTTGCGTGTGAAGCGCTTCCTCTCTAGCAGTTGCGCTGGATACTGCAACTAAGGGTAGGTGAGTGACTCCGGTCTGAAAGGGTTAAGAGAAAGGAAAGATGAGGCAAATAAAAATGAAAGGATAGACTTTGGATGATTTTGTCGCAATAGTCAGAAAATCTACAATCAATAAAAATACACATATGTTCCCCTAACGTTGATAAAGTATAAGTTTAAATAAAATCTTTACTTGAAATAAAGTATTTTAATAAATTAATCATTTTTATAATTTATATAAAAAAAGGCTTTTGTAAACCTCTATCTCACTTATTTTAGACTTTATATTGATTTTCTCTCGAGTATCAATTTCAAGATCTAGTTGGTTGTTTCTTTATAAAATTATGAATGATACCTATTTATTGAAGAAATCTTGTTTTTATTTCAACCGTTATTTGAAAAAAACACAGTTTTCTGAGAGCGCGTGACATTTCGGTTGTCGTAACAGCCACGGCGCGCTATTTTAAACAATAATGAAACGTCATAGAATACAAAAATGAGGTGCTCAATCTCAGGAAACCCGTAACCTTAAGTTCACTTCTTTGTTCCAGTTTGCAATCACTTCGGGCGCGGCGTGTGGTCGATGCTCGGCGCCGTCACGCCGGACTCCTTCGACACTCTTCATTCTTACACCAACACCTTTCAGATGCCCTTCGTCACTCCATGGTTCCCGGAAAAGGTATGTTTGTGCATTCCATAGCTCAGTCAGCCTATTCTTACATAGAGTTTTATTGTACACGTAAAACATGACATGTGATAGCCTCTTGAGGAAAAACAAAAAAAACCGTTTCCGTATTTTTACTTTCTATATAAAGAGAGGTTGTGTGAATTTTATTTTCGTCACTGTCACTCTCTCGCGCAGTGCAAAAGGGGCAAATTCAGGGCAAAAAGGAAAATAAAATATTTTTATAAAAAAAACTGAAATATATAGCAAAACTTCCAAAACCAAAATGTAGATATTGTTGAAACCCATATAATAAAACATGTTTGATTTCTGTTCATGGTACCTATTCGTCAAACGTCATCCCACGATCATGACCCCAGACAAAACAAGTAGGGGCTTCACTCTTATAGTGGCCACTCCACCGGCTGACGCCAAAAAACGGTTGCCGTCTGTTTTACAAACTAGCGACAGTCTATGTGAACCTCAGATCAAAAAGAGATCTGCCAAAGGCACAACCAGAGGCAAACTTGGTTGAGGATCAGCCAGACGATGAGATCTCTAACCAAGGTGAGATAAATAGTTTCCCTGAGGTGCCCTCAGGGTCTGGACAAGGTTCTTCGTTTCACGGACAGGAAGAGCAGGTTCTAGGTATTTTATCGGGCCTGGACTTAGCCTCCTACCCCTTGTCACGGATGGAGGACGACCTACTGGACTTTGAGTCGGAACCTTAGGAGAAAAACGATGATGAAGGGGCTGCCTACCTCTAATTCCCCCCTCCCCCATTTTAACTAAAAGGCCTCCCCTTTAAAGAAAAAGAAACCGTCCCCAAACCTCCAAAACTTGCAATCTGAAACAGTCCGCAAATAAATTCAAATTTCCAAGTTCAAATCGGACCATGGGAAATCATACAACGCGAATTCACACAAAAACAAGTGAATGTAGTAAAATAAATTCAAATCGTATGAATAAAAATAACAAAGGGGATAAAATTACTTCAATAAATATCCTCCAAGTTAATCTTCAACACAGTGTCACAGGAACAGCCACCCTGAGAAGGACCCTGGAAGAGCAACCCAACACCATAGCGATCATTCAAGAGCCTTATCTAACTAGGGGCAAGGTCAGTAGCTTTAGTAATCTAAAAGGTGCAGTCTACACACCTCCTAAACAAAACAAAATAAGAACATTTATTTATGTGCCTAACTTATACAACGCATCGCTAGTGACCCATTTGTGCTCCGATGATCTCACGGTTATTAATCTGAGAACCGGTCTGGATGGGAACCTGGAAAAGATATATGTAGCTTCTTCGTATCGAGATGGGACCCTTGAAACTCCAAGACCTGAACTCGAAGCACTATGGAATCACTGCATGCGGAACAAAATACAGCTCATCAGAAGCTGTGATGCAAACGCCCATTGTACAGTCTGGGGATGTCCATACACAAACACCAGAGGTAAGGACACATTGGACTTCATCCTGAAATATGAATTAGACATTCTCAATAGAGGTTCTAAGCCGACCTTTGTCACTCGAAGAGCTCAAACGATAGTGGATCTAACTTTAGTAACAAAGGTCATAAGCAACTACATCAATGGATGACATGTAGCAACTAATGAAACATCAGAGTCCAACCACAGCAACACGAACCTAGGAAATATAGAAATCCAAGGAAAACCAATAAACTAAAACTAAAAACACTGGTAAAAGAAAAAATGTACATGTTTCCGGAACTACTCAAAACTGTCAATTAAAGAGATAGAAGAACAGGTCTCTAAAATTACTGAATGCTTAATGAGCAGCTACGAAACAGCATGCCCTCTCGTTACAGAGAAATGCAAATTCGACAGTAAACAATTGGGGTGGTGGAGCAAGAAACTCGGGAAGTTGAGGAAGAAAATGCGACATCACTTCAATAGGGCCATGAATACCAAAATAGATAAAGATTGGGACGACTATAAATCAGCCCGCCTTACTTTCAACAAGGAGGTAAGATTTAAACAAAGTGAAGCCTGGAGTAAATTCTGCAACAACATTCAAAATCAAAGTGAAAAATCCCGTCTAAGAAAAGTTTTGGCCGGGGATACCCAAACAAAGCTAGGAACCCTAAAGAAACCTGATGGTAACTACACGTCAAATGATCAGGAACAGCAGACCTTACTACTAGAAACCCATTTTCCGGGGTGTCAGATAAGAGGTAATACTACATGGTCAGATGAACCAACTACCAATCCCTCCGAGGAGGACTGGGAGATGGCGAACCAAATTGTTACAAAAGAAAAATAAAAAAAACCAGTGAGTACATTTCTTCCTTACAAATCACCTGGTGGAGATGGCATTTTTCCTGCGTTACTGCAATATTGTCTTGATCACATCATAGGACACCTTGTGGTGATCTTCAGGAACTGCCTGGCGTGGAAGTACATCCCCACCTCATAGAGGGATGTCAAAGTAATATTTTTAACTAAGCCACGTAAAGAGGACTACACACAACCTAAAGCGTATAGACCTATAAGCCTCTTGCCGTTTTTTTCTGAAAACGTTAGAGAGACTCTGTGATAGGTATATTAGAGACGGACCTCTTAGAGAACAGCATGCCTATCTACCAGGTAAATCAACTGAGACAGCATTGCACCAAGTAGTACACAAAGCTGAGTAAGCAATTGAAACGAAACAATCATGCCTAGCAATTTTTATAGACATAGAAGGAGCCTTTGACAAAACCGCCTTTCCAAGCATCGTACATGGACTGCAAGGACATGGCGTTCACAAGCTAGTTATTGAGTGGGTCACAAACATGCTCAAAAAAAGGGCAGCATACATTGAATCAACAGGACAGACACGTTGTGAGGTAACCAGAGAATGCCACCAAGGAGGGGTACTGTCGCCACTTCTATGGGTGGTAGTCATAAACGACCTTCTGGTAGACCTTAATAAAGACGGGTTCTGCACAGTTGGTTATGTGAACGACCTTGTTATAATGATGTCGGGCCTGTTCGAAGAAACTCTATGCAGCAAAATGCAACAGGCGCTCCAAAAGATAGAAACCTGGTGTAAAAGACACAGTCTCACAGTCAACCCTCAAAAGACTGAACTAATGCTCTTCACTAGAAAAACAAAACTGCCCAACCTCAACTCCCAAAACTATTTGGCACGCAGCTGTCCCTCAGCAAGGAAGTCAAATACCTTGGAGTTTGGTTGAACAACAAACTACTCTAGGCCAAACAGCTCAACCACGTAGTGAGGAAGGCGACAAACACGCTATGGCAGTGTAGACGGGCAATCGGTAAAGACTGGGGTCTTACCCCGAAACTGTGCAAATGGCTCTATACTGTAGTTGTTAGACCTGTAATAACCTATGGAGCCCTCGTTTGGTGGCCAAGAACGGAACTAACTACAGTAGAAGACAAGTTGCAACAACTGCAACGACTAGCATGCACGCTCATATGCGGATGCATGAAATCAACACCATCAGCGGCCCTTAACATACTATTAGGGCTCACCGCGCCTCATTTACATATTCAACAAGAGGCAATGGTTGCGTCCCTACGGGTAAAATCCACAGGCCAATGGAAAGCCAACTCAATACAAATCAATCACTGCCGAATCTTAGACCGAGCTATAGATATCGTTCCAGACGCACAACTTGGTACTGACAGAATTCCGAAGACGTTCCTAACAGACAAAAAATACAGAATATCTTTGGATGGAATGGCTGAACCCAGCCAAAAGGTACTAAACTTCTACACAGGTGGCTCAAAATCAAAGGATGGCGCTGGTTGTAGCTACATCGTACCTGAACTGGGCCTGAGCAAATCAATAACTCTCAGTGCAACAACAACTGCCTTTCAAACTGAAACTGCAGGTATACTCCTAGCGGCCAGAGCAGCTGAAGCATTATGCGTTGACCAACCCTGTGACATTGAAGAGATCACAATTACTACAGATAGTGCTGCATCTTTATCAGCATTGAACAAACCAGTAAGCAGGTCTGAAATCACATCAGACTGTCACAACTGGATGTGATCAAGATCTCTCAAACATATGTAAAGTAAATCTGTTTTGGACTAAAGAACATAGCCACAACAAAGGAAATGAACAAACAGACTCATTAGCTAAACTAGCATCCATAAGGAAGAGCAACTACCTGTGTTGCCCTTCCGCGGAGGCAATTAGGGAAAAGCTGAAGAAATTCTCGCAAAGGGAACAAAACAAGCAGTGGGCAGAGAGGATAGACTACCGTATGACAAAAATGATGGTACCCCAGACAGACTGTAAGTTAACCAGGTACCTTTTAAAACTAAACAAGACTGACTTGAAAGACATGGTACATAAGTATACTAACAGGTCACTGTAACTTAAATAAACATCTCTTCACTACGGGTACCACGGATAGCCCGCTATGTAGGGGATGCATGAACGAGGATGAGACGGTGGAGCACGTGCTTCTCCACTGCCCCGTCACTGCGGAAATAAAAAAGAAAGTATGGTTAGCGACGATGATGAGCTCCAGCTTCCCTTCACTGAATCAGTTGTGTCAGCATGTCAATGCCGTTCGGCTCTATTTTAAAGAGCTGGGCTGGCTAGGGTGACTGACCGGGGGGAAGTGCACAATACTCTCGGTAGCGGAGAGTCCACGCAGGACCATTAATCGCCCCCACTTCGAATTTAGAATTTAGAATGCTTCGGCTGGGGCTTGTCACCACCCTCAGGACGATATCATGCCACCCACCGAATTGTCATGTTCATGACGTCATGAGAAGTCATTTCAGAAGAGTGCCTACAAGCAGTTGCGTACTTAATATCAGTCATTCATCCGTTACTGACTTCTGTAGACTTTGCGAAATGACCTGGGCGGACTGATTACGAATCAGAGACGTACACACATTTTGGGCGAGCGCGCTACATTCAAAGACTCATCGAAGCCTTTAGGCACAATAAAGGTCAAAGAAGAGCTCAAAGTGTATTAAAATATATGTATATATTTTTTTCATATAGCCGTCATTCAAATTTTTTGCCAGATCAAGTAGACAGATTGACCGAAAAACGATACGGAACCCTAAAAACTGTGTGCTCCTAGTTAATTATTTCGTTTAAATTCTGCTAAGCAAAACAGCGACAAAAATATTTTCTGTGCGCCGTTGAGCCATAATTCAATAGATAGTCTCTTCACGTCTGTCAGCGCCAACCTGTTCTCTTAAATATAAATGTGTGGAAAATGTAAATGTTATTATACTTAAGTTCCAGTCCGCTCTCTGTGCCGTTTTTTGATGCGCTCTATTTTACTCGATTTGTGGATGCTAGCTGAGTGCTTTCAAGAGGCCATCAGATCCTATCAGAAAAAATATCTTTAGACTATGGATGCTCTAAGTACATACATAAACGACCTATACGTCGGTACTACCCTCTCGGCTAAAACACCACTTCTGTATAATTTACAAGTTTTGCCCTCCACTTCGTCTGCGTTGACCAGCTTGATGAACAGTGAAGTGTGGACTGTGACTTGCATGACACAATTCACTCTTATTCTCTGAAACCCCCTCGGGGATTCATGTCGTGATGCTATATTTTCATATGTATTTTTTTATTTGAGAAAGAATGTGTACCCGGAAAAAGGGTCTATTCAATACAAATGGCTCAAAATGCTGTTTTAAACGGAAAAAGGGTCTATAACGCTTCAAGATCAGACTCTGGTAGAAAAAATTAAAAACTGATGACAACATTATTTTATTTTGTTTTTTTAAAATGACAGTTAGTGGAAAAAGGGTCCTTTTGCAAAAAAAATGGCGGACGTTGATGTTGGTGTACTTCTACCGGGAGACTTAAAAAATTTAAATAAAGGAAAAAAACGAAAGCTGAGACCTCATGAATGGAAAGATGCTGTCAGGAAGAAGTGTAAAAATAGTGGCAAAGCTTTTAAAACACGGAAAAGTGTTGAGAAACCACCCAAAAAACTGCCAGAACAGGTGAGTCGTAAAAGGGTATATTCAATACAAACTTCCAAAATCAATGTCTAAGCATTTTTTATTTGTTTTTAACTAAAAATAGATAAGAATTAATTATGTTTTTTTTTTATTTCATTGCAGAATCGCATATGTGAACTGAAATTATGCAGTAATGAAGGCTGTGCTAAGTTAAACTACGAAGAAAAGTTGAAATTATTCCAAGAGTTTTATGCCATGACCTACAATGATCAATCACGCTATCTAGCTAAGTGTATATCTGCCAGACGACCCAGAAGAACCATACGGCCTCCAGGTACGTCAAAAAAACAAACGATGTTTGATTAGTTTGCAAGAAAACCTTAAGTGACATATTTGCCCTATCCCACAAAAGGGTTCAAGTGCCGGAAACAAAACTCAAGCAAGGTGATTTTCTTCCAACTGATGGTCGTGGAAAGCATAATAATAGGCCAGCTGTGATATTTCAAGACATAAAAGAGAGGATAAGAAACCATATAAGATATTTCCCTTCACAAGAAAGCCTATATTCAAGGTCAAGTAATAAAAAAATGTGTCTGTCTCCAGACTTGACTTTATCCAGAATGTTTCGCATGTTTAAGAGAGATAATCCAGAAGTTGCTGTTAAAAATACCGTTACCGTTTAATCTTTAAAGAATTCAACTTGAGGTTTGGTTTCCCACGGTCCGATACATGCAAAGAGTGTGACAAAAATTACAATAAACTAATAGCTGCAGACAGTGAGAAAGAGCAAAAGAAGATCATGATAGAGAGTGAACTTCATCATCGCAGGGCTGAATGTGCTTATGCTTCCCTGAAAACAGATACCGATAAAGCTAAGGTTGATAAAAATATTGTTGTATTGACAGTTGATCTGCAACAGGTCCTTTTTTGTCCGACTCTACACCATTCAAACATTTTTTATCAGCGTCAACTTTCGAATTATAACTTTGCTATCCATGATATGGGTAAAGCTGATGTATGTAAGTATGTACTTATGGAACGAAACTATAGCCAAGCGAGGATCTGCAGAGATAACACATTTTGGATAGTTTTAAGAAATTACAAGACAATGAGGAACGAAAACTTATCGTGTGGAGTGACCGCTGCGTAGAACAAAATAATAACTGTAGAATGCTTAGTGTCATGAACTATGTCATGCGTTTGAAGTATTTTACTTCTGCGGAGCAGAACTTTTTGTGTTCTGGATGCAGTTTTCTTCCCTACGACAGGGATTTTGCTCTAGTGGAAAAGCGAAAAAAAGTTTGTAAGGTATATGTGCCAACAGAGTGGAAGTTTGTGATTGCTGAAGCTCGACTAGAAAAGCCATTTGTTGTTGTGGAGATGCAGCAAGAGGATTTTAAAGACTTATCTGGATTGGATAAAGACATATAACGAGATATGAAACTTAAAATCACTCAAGTAAAGTAGTTGAAGTTTAGTTCAGAGGAGTTAACTTTTATAAGAGTTCGCAAATCGCATAATCTCATGCAACCCTGGTCTACTTACAACTTTCCAAAACCTTCTGTTAGAAATCCATATTTATGTCACAGACCAGAAAACTTGAGACCATTATATGGTAGTCCAATTGCTATAACTAAAGAGAAGTTTCAGGATCTACAGGATATGGTGCCTTATTTGAAACCAGAATACCAAGAATATTATAAAACTTTAGTAAATACTACATAGACTGTAACTAAAAGGGTCTATATGAGTACATATAAACCCTTTTACGTCTCAGTTTTATTATTTTTGTAATTTTTATAGAACTTAATTCATATTTTAATAAAAAGAAAATTTGTAATGATAATTTGGTGTTTTATTAATAATATAGGAGGATACATTTTAAAACAAGATGATTTAGGAAAGCGTCATGAAAAATGTTGCTTTATCTCTGAAAAATTAAATTTCATATAGACCCTTGTACGGGCAACCTTCCGTACATTCTGCTACGTTGCGACCTAGTTATGTCCAGCGTGTACGTGATGTTATTACTTTACTTTATACATTTTATTTATCTATCAATTGAGTACCTACTTAGCTACCGTAGAGATCACAGCTAGACAAAACTACTTTTCTCTTTATTAAACCATCTTCAAATTACAAGTCTGTTTCCACTTTCTACACCACTCCACTTCATCTAACGACAACAACAATCGTACGGCCAGAACTGATCACTCTGACCATACATCAATTTGGTCCTTCGAGCCGGATAGAGTGCTGAAAAGCGTTTCTTGCGTCGTTCTCAAGTTCGTTAAAAGAAGACTTGCAGTTAAAGACACTGAGTTAAAATAATTCGCAGTTGTCATAATTTCGAGCTGTTGCTCCATTTTTCCAAATGATGAGTTTGTTTGCTGTATGACCGACTGGATAGCTTCAAATTGTTGTCTCATTCGTATTTCGTTCTTCTTCATAGCATTATTTTCAATTTCGACGATGGACGTTTGATTTTTCAAGAGACCAAGTAAATAGTTTTCGTTCGACTGGATAGCTTTAATATCATTTTCATACTTGTCAGCAAAGTTTTGATCCAAAATTCCAAACAGACTTCGTGCCAAGGATCCCACACCATTGATCAATCCACGTCTTCTTCTCTTAGTTAAGTGTTTTTGAGGTGTAAGAAGCATAACATTGTAGTTTTTGATCTGATCCATCTCGTGATCAAGTTGATTGGTAGTAGCCTGACACAGCGTCATCTCCATAGTTTTGCATATACTTCTGACATGCTCCAAGTTTTTCTCCATAGTTTGTATGCCTTGCCAGTATGATGTCAGATTGTAATAAACTAAAAGGACCCATTCATCGTGGACAAGTTGCATGTTACCGATTTTATCATAATAAATCGGTTGCTCCTTCCCCAACGATGTAATATATACATCTGATGTTTGATTAGCGTTGGACCCAAGAATTGCAGTAAATATCCACAGCATCAAAGTTAGCAAAGTCAGGAAAAGAGATCTCTTTCCCGGCTTCTTTCTCTCAGTTTTCCGCTCAGTTTCTCTCTCAGTTTTCTGCTTCGTACTCTTCTTAGTTTCCTTCTTCATAGTCTTCTCAGTTTTCTTGTTTTTGGTGTCTTGCCCCTCTCTTGATATTAAAGTTGATGTTGATGGTTGTTCTTCTTCTTTTGGCAGTGGAGATAGTTTGACTATAGGTCGCTTCATTATTCCATTCTTAGTTCTTAAAGTTACTACCCGGACGTAACCATCTTTGCCCGGATGTAGCTCCACCACGCGACCCATAGGCCATTTTCCTTGTGGCATTATACTATTTTCCCGTATCAAAACCACATCACCTTTCTCAATATTTTTGGTGGGTTGCTGCCATTTGCTCCGAATTTGCAGCTGGTGTAGATAATCATGTGACCAGAGTTTCCAAAACTGTTGCATCATTCTCTCAGTTAGCTGCCATCTTCTTCTTAAGTCTATGCTTCCATCTTCTAAGTAGTTGCCTTGAGGAACTGCTAATGTAGGACTCCCCGTGAGAAAGTGTCCAGGAGTCAGACTACTTCCTAGTTCATCTGGATCCTCAGTCAATTGACAAAGTGGCCGCGAGTTTAAACATGCTTCTATCTGATTTAACAACGTAAGAAATTCTTCGTACGTGAGTTTTTGTTCCCCAAGCACTCGTCGCAAGTGATGCTTCATAGACTTTACCGCGGCCTCCCACGTCCCTCCCCCGCCACTGGGCCAAGAAGGGACGCTGAAGTGCCATTCTATCTCCAGTTTGCTGAGCTCATCAAAAAATTCGTTGTTCATCAGTTGTTTGAAGTCTACGAACTCTCTCTTCAGTACTTTAGCCGCTCCAATAAAGTTTGTTCCTTGATCCGAATACATATGGCGTGGAGTGGATCTTCTGGAGCACATCCTTTTCAGTGCAGCGATAAATGTTTCAGTGCTGAGGTCTGAAACTAGCTCCAAGTGGACTGCCTTAGTTGCCAAACACACAAAGACGGCAATATAGCCTTTGCAGGTACGGACTCCTCTTCCTTTGTTGAGCTTGATATCAACATGCCCCGTATAATCAACGCCGGTGTGAGTAAATGGCTTACAGGGAGTGACTCGGTGCGCAGGCAAGTCCCCCATAATTTGATGATTTTCCTTGGTACTGAAGCGGTGGCATCGCACACATTTCCGTAATAGTGATTTTACTGCTTTATTCCCACCTACAATCCAATACTTCTGGCGAATCAGCATTAATGTGAGTCGCGCTCCTCCGTGTAAGGTTTGTAAGTGTGCATGTTCAATAACTAGACGTGTTAGCCGCCCAGTGTTTGGTAGGGTTATCGGGTTCTTCATGTTGTAGGGCAAGGCAGAGTTCTTGAGACGTCCCCCCACCCTTAGTACGTCTCTGTCGTCTAAAAATGGATTTAATTTATATAAACAGCTGCTTTTTGACACCAATCCATTTCGTCTAAGTTGCATTATTTCATCGGCGAATGCTGATTGTTGCACATATTTTATTAAGAATGTTGTTGATTCGTCGATTTCCAGTGTTGCTAGGTATTTTGTATTTGTTTTGATTCGACGAGTAGCCTTGTAGAAACGCAAAATCCAGGTCATTATTCTAGTTAATCGAGTAAATGAACTGCATTTATTCAATAAGTTTTGAATAAAATGATCTGTATTTTTCAGCAACGCGCATGACAGTTTCATATCTTCAGATCTTTCATCTTGACTCACAGTTCCGTTATCTGTTGCATAAAGACAAATCTTTACCTTAGTTTCCTCAAAGTGTTTAAGCCAAGCAGGTCCTTGCCACCATAGGTCAAAGGTAGCCAGTTTTATCGGTGAAAGTCCTCGCGATGCGCAGTCCGCGGGGTTTTCTTCTGACTTGACGTAAGCCCACTGTTTACCAGGGATTATCTTCGTTATCTTGGCTACCCGAGTAGAAATGTATTTTTCCCACCTTGACTGTTCTCCTTGAATCCAGGCCAGGACTACCTTGGAATCACACCACCCAAAGATCTTCATAGTTTTTCCTTGTAAGGAGTTAATAATTTTTTCTATTAACTTCGCCAGTAACAAAGTGCCACAGAGTTCCTTTTTCGGTAAGCTAGTTTTTTGTTTCAGCGATACCACTCTTGTTTTAGCAGCAATAAGGGTGATTTTTGCTCTGCCATCCTTATCTATACTTCGGCTAAATACGACCGCCGAAAACGCTTTTTCGCTCGAGTCGCTGAATCCATGTAATTGCATGTTGCTGTCTGAGCTTTCTATCCATCGTTCTAATTTCAGTTTTTTAATACTGAAGAGTTCGCTTCTTAGTTTTCTCCACTCCGTACATATACTCTCAGATAAATCTTCGTCCCACTCAGTTTTGTTTCGCCAAACTTGTTGAAATAAAATCTTGGCAGCTACCGTTATAGGGGATAGCCAGCCAAGTGGATCATACATTTTGGAGATTTCTGATAATAACATTCTCTTAGTAATCCGTTTCTCATAGTTATCTCCCATATCCCAGTTAAACATGAAATTATCAGTCTTCGGATTCCAGATTAATCCAAGCGTTTTCATCGAATCTTGTTGCTTGAAATCAAATGTTGTTGATGAAACTTGATCCGCTGATAAATGAGTCAGTAGTTCGGCTTCGTTACTAGACCATTTTCGTAAATTAAAGCCACCGCCTCTTAGTAAATGAATCAATTGTTGTTGTAGTATTTTTGCTGAACTTAGCGAATTCGTCCCGCTGACTAAATCATCCATATAAAATTCGTTTTGAAGGATGTCAGCGGCTAGCGGGAACTTATGTCCGTCGTCTATTGCTAGCTGTTTTAGGGTTCTCATAGCTAAATATGGCGCACTCTTGGTTCCGTACGTGATAGTACAGAGTTGCATCTCCTTCAAGTTTTCGTAAGGGCTGTCGCGCCAGATGATTTTTTGCAATCCTTGCTGTTTTTCATGTATCAGGATTTGTCGATACATTTTTTCGATGTCGGCAGTAAAAACGTATCGATAGCTTCGCCATTTGATAATTAGCGACTGGATATCCTTTTGCATGTTAGGACCCTTTTCCATAAGCGAATTTAAGCTGTCTTGTGACTTGGGACCGCTAAATTTCATCGATCCATTGAACACCACTCTCAGCTTGGTCGTCATAGATGATTCCCTCAGGACTCCATGATGAGGTAAAAAACATTCCAATCTTTCGTCAGTAGTTGCAGTAGAAGGTTTCATGTGTTCCAGTTCCATGTATTCATTAATGAACTCCTTATACATCTTTTCTAGCTTCGGCTGTCTTTGTAGTCGTCTCTCTAATTGAAGAAATTGTGAGATACACTTGGATTTGGAGTTTCCAAGTTTCTCTTTAAAGTCTTCATATAAAGGCATTTGGACTACATATCTCCCGTCGTGCCGTCTCTCAGTAGTTTGTTTATAAAAATATTCACATCTGTCCTCCTCAGACGTCTCCTCAGTTTCCAAAATATCTTCATTTTCCCAAAACTTCACTAAGTTATCAGTTCCTGTCAAGGTTATGTGACAGTTGAGTGTTTTAACATTTCCACATAACACCCATCCTAGTTGAGTTTGCTGAGCGATTGGATAGTGTGAAGACCTCTTAATTACACCTTCCAGGATAATGTCAGAATACACGTCCGCCCCCAGGAGTATGTCGACAGATCGTGATATATTGAACTCTGGATCGGCGAGCTTCAAGTTATGGAGATGAGGCCAATTTCCAGTATCAAAGGTTTGGTTCGGCAACTTGTTTATTAGCTTCGGCATTATTAACGCCTCAATTGTTAAAGTGTAATCTGAGTAAATGGATTTACACTCAATCTGAAGCAAACCCTTACAGTCGGTGGAAGTCACTCCCACTCCTGTTACCGTTGCATTTAGTTTTCGTCTCGGCAGCCTCAGTAGTTGCGCGGCATTTTGGCTGACCAAGCTTATCTGACTTCCTTGGTCGAGCAAACCGCGTAAGTTCACATAAGTTCCATCTACAGTTTTCACTCTCAGTATTACCGTAGCCAACAAAACTTCTTGTGTCTCACCCGACACGTGACTAGACTTGGGGTAATTATACTTCCGTTGACCCGATTGTTGATTATGGCGTCTTACAGAATCGTTACTATTTCCGTATGGATGAAGTAACGTGTGATGCAGCTGATGACATAGTTTGCAGTTGTTTGTTGACCGACATTCGCTGTTTCCATGGCTGTATAAGCAGTTTTTGCAAACGCGAAGTTTTGCAACCGTTTCGTTCCGTTTTCCTGAATCCATGTCAACAAATTGGCGGCACTGCATCAACACATGATCTTTCTGACAAAGGGGGCAGTTTTTGGCGGTAGCATGAAAAGTTTTAGAAAATCCCTGCTGCCATGCCTTGTTTTTATAATTGTTGCCTCTAGATGTTGACGGCTTCGGATTACTTAATTCCGTTTTCTGGTGACTCCTCGCAGCTTCCAGTGCCATGAACTTGCTTTCCAGAAAATTGCTGAAGTCATCGAAGTTTGGTAGTTCTCGCGGGTCTTCCAGCTCCTTGTTATACTCGTTATATGTTACAGAGTCGAGCTTTTGCAACATCAAATGCACGATTATTGGATCCCAAGTAGCTATGTCAATTCCTATGTTGTTGAGACCGTTTAAACACTCGATTATGACGTCATGCATATTTTTTATGACGTAAGCAGTCGCTTGCTGAATTACTGGAAGATTCAGCATCGTATTCATGTAAGAATTAAACATCATACGTTTGTTGTTGAAGCGATGATTTAATATTTCCCAACAGGAATCGTAGTTTTCAGCGCTAATAGTCAAGTGCTGTACTTGTTGTAATGCTTCCCCTTTTAGTTTAGTTTTCAGGTGTTTCATCTTTTGAGTTTTTGGTATCAATGGGTTGTTATGAATAGTTTCCGTGAATAGATCCTTAAATGATACCCATTGATTATAGTTACCCGAGAATTCGGGAATCTCCATACGCGGCGTTGATTCATGGTAGTGAACGTTCGCCCAGATTTTGCTGTTCAGCTGTCTTCGTAATTCGTCATAGTGTTTTTCTAGCCTTGTATAGTTTTTCTCGTACTCATCCTCATGATCTTCTTCCTGGAGCAAGCTATCCAACTCCCAGTGTCGCTTGTCAATAATTTCCCATTTCACCTTCAAAGTTTTCAGATAATCCTCCATTTCCCATCTCTCCACAGTGTTCTCCATGTTTATTTTCGTCATAGTTCTCTCGAAAGCCTTAAAATTAGATCTTTGTTGCCTCAGTATCTCAGTTGTCTTGTGTGTTGTCGGATTTTCAACACTTATTTCCTCCTCCATAGTTTTTCCAGCCTTCGAAGTTGATTCAAGTAAAGTCAGAATAGCTTTCCTTGTTTTCTGGTACATATTTCTAGTCTGCTCAAACACCTGTTTCGTAAAATATTCATGAGCCGGGTCAGTTTTTTGTAGAAGTTCCACGTGCCTAACCTCAAAATCTTCCCATTGGTTTTCCAGGGACACAATCCGCGTTGTTAAATAGTCCACAGTTTTTCTCGCCTTCCCGTCCTTCCCAAAGTTCTCGCACAGTCTCTTAATATTCTCATACACTTCTCCCTGAATACGTAAATCTTCCATCTTTCCTCACAGTTAGTTAATGACTCTGATTAGTTAGTTAAGTAGATGTGTTCGAACACGTAGCTAAAGTTCACTCCCCAGTTAGATTTTTTGACGTCAAATTCTGTTAAAGTTCAATCTCACAGTTCAAGTTACTTCGTAAAGTTTTTCACTGACACAGTTCCTCTAACCCACAGTTAATTAACCCACAGTCTAATTCACAGTTCTTCTCAGTTTATAATCACAGTTACAGAGTCACTTTAGGTAGGTACCGTACCTCTTTTAGTTACACAGTTAATTTTTTCCGCCGACGGATGGAGCCCTACAACGTAGTAGATCACAGATTCCACAGCCTGCTAGTTCCAGTCTTCTTTCGTACCTCGACGTATTTCCCCGAAGAGTCCCGAAGAAGTCCTGGTGCTCGAAGGACCAAATTGATGTATGGTCAGAGTGATCAGTGAAATTGAAAATAATCCGGCATCTATCAAGGACACGTCGATGCACACCTCTTTACTCCAGACTATATGATGAGACAATTAAAAAATATAGCTGGACGGCTACCAAAGAGATTGTTTTTACCCATTGAAAATGTGCAAAACGACATAAGAGATGTATATAAATTGCTGTACGTGAAAGCTAGAATCACGGAAAATAATTTTTTATTTGAAATGCACATTCCACTAACGAGTGATGAATATTTTACCATCTACAGAGTTATTCCACTTCCGATATACTATGAGAAGGAGACAAGAAAAATTGTACGGTCGTCAGAATTCATGGCCGTCAACTTTAGAAAAAATACTTACTTAAATATGGAAGCGCAAGAAATAGCAAACTGTATTCAAAAAAGCAGTAACAATTTTGTATGCACTGATAGCCGACCCATTCATAATTTATTCGTTCATACTGAAGATTCGCCGTGCGAAGCAAAATTAATAAGTCATAGGCCGGCCTTAACTTGTAACATGATAACTGAGAGGTGCGAGGAACAGTGGGTACAACTACACACAGCGAACTCCTGGCTTAGCACATGCTGCGATAGATGCGTCATCAGAATAATATGTGAAGATCGGATTACATCGGTGACGACGAACGGTTCCAGCATTGTTACCCTAGGTCAGGGTTGTATACTTCAAGGAAGAGATTCGACAATATACGCCCACAACCTCTTCCAGAACAGGCTGCTTATGAAAAGCGAGATTGACGTGCCATCTCTGAAAACGTCAATAAACGACATCGCAGATGTGACTCTACATGGCATCCATTACAAAGAGTCCGCCAACTTAGATAGCCAACTTAAAGACGTAGACGAGAAATTACGGCTACAACGACAACGAGAGAATTTACCAAACGAGCTCTCTACACACGATGTACATTTATATTTCGTGTCGTACTCGCTCTGGGGAGCAGCGGCAATCGGAGTACTCGCATGGATCATCACAAGGCGGTACAGACGGTCACAACGACTAACTGGGCCGGAGCCCCGATCGGCGGCGGCGGCGGTGGAGACTACTGCGACGGCAGGGGCGCGGGCGGCGGAGACGAGCCACGGGACGGCGAGGAGGTCTGATGACTTTGAACTACAACCCATGCGACAATGGCCGCCCCCTCCTCTAGTGAAAGAAGCTCTAGTGAAAGAAAACTTAGTGTAATGTGAAAGGACTGTAAACTTTACGAACTCTAAGTGAAAGTGATGGACTTTTATAACGTACATATGAACTTTAATCAAGTGAATTAATTAAATTTTGGGTATTGATTTTAACTTACATTTTTTGTACTTCTCTACACTAATGACTTTATAACTTTGATTTTTTGTAATGTGTCTTTTAAATTTCTAGTTGTGATCTCAACTTATCTTAAACTAAATCTTAACTTAGCGTCTCTCTTCTTCCCGGTTTGGGAGCATGTACGGGCAACCTTCCGTACATTCTGCTACGTTGCGACCTAGTTATGTCCAGCGTGTACGTGATGTTATTACTTTACTTTATACATTTTATTTATCTATCAATTGAGTACCTACTTAGCTACCGTAGAGATCACAGCTAGACAAAACTACTTTTCTCTTTATTAAACCATCTTCAAATTACAAGTCTGTTTCCACTTTCTACACCACTCCACTTCATCTAACGACAACAACAATCGTACGGCCAGAACTGATCACTCTGACCATACAACCCTTTTTCCGGGCACACATTCGTTTAATTTAAATTAGTAAATATATTTAATTTTATGATTGTAACAAATGAAGGTTAATGAGAAAAGAGAACACTTATAAAAAAAAAAGTTTTCAAGTCCTCTATCGATTTATCGAAGAAGTTTTTGGAAAAAAACGCTTTGGTCACGAGATGTGACAATAAATAAATTATCGTCATTAGAAAAACGACACAAGGTAAGGCTCGGAGTTTCAAGATTGTGCAAAACTGGGTTCGGGGTTATGGCCTATTAAAGAGAGTAAAAATTTAAATTTCTAAACAAAATAAATACCACTTACTACCTTACAAGATGAAGTACAGGTTTCTTGAAAAAAATCACGGCTCTAATGTATAGTTACTTCAGAAAAAAAACCGGAATCTCCAGAAAATCTCTCGAATAGCATTCCGGCGTTACAGGTATTGGGATTAAATTAAAGACAAAACAACGACAAAACATATTTCAGATTCATAACAACACGGCAACAAACATTATTACATAAAAAGTTTCCGATACTATTCATAGCTTTTCCGCAATACGTTACCAAATATACCACCAATTTAGGCACGAATTCTTCATAAAAATTCGTATGGGCGCGCGCCGCATAAAATTATTCCTATATATTCACATGCGCTAGACTCCCGTATGCAGTCGCCAACAAGCTGTCAAGGTGAGAGGTTTCGTCTCTTCGCTAAAAAAAAACGCGATCTCGGCTCGTGTACACACAATGCAGTGCTACCATTGTGACAAAAGTAAGTATCGATCGCTTTGGTTTTATTGGATGGTGCCAACCACCGCCACGAGTGTTTTCATATGCGAAGATGGATAGCATTTGTAAGATTTAGAATTTGATGTTTATTCTGGATTCGAAGTGAAGACGTGTCATTATTAATTTTTTATTGTTGAACTCACTGTCTCACTTATTGACATGGTAGTTTAGTTTGAAGGAGTCGTCTGACAGGGTAGTGACGTATTTATTCCAGAATTCTTAGCCCTACGAAGAAGATAACCTTTTCTTGGGATAGTACATTTGACTCTAAAAATCTGTTCTTAAAATATGTTAATACATAATAAAAGGTAGTTATCATGAAATCCTTACACTAGATGTGATGAGTTTGCGACACTGAGCAAACGAAAATTATGACCTTTGGTACTATATTATCTGTGCTTTAAAATAACATACATTGTAGTTTAACTATAACACATATGTCATTATGCTATGTAATGAAAAAAAAAAAATACTTAAATTGTCTATCGATTATTGTCTATAGGTAATAAACAAATTTTATGTATACCCCTGATATGAGTTCTATTGTTAGGAGTTCTAACTTTTACTGCCCGGACTTTTTCATCATCACCAGGAAATATATTTATAATTCTTGCCATAGGCCATGACATAACAGGTAAATTATCCTCTTTAAGAATGACTAAACTATCTATTTTTACATTACATTTATCAGTCTGCCATTTGGGACGATTTTGTAATACATTTAAGTAATATTTGTGCCACGTTTTCCAAACTTTTTGTTTCAGACTTGTACATAATTGCCAGAACTTGAGCCTATTCATAGAAGTTTCACAAACATCTCTTTCTGGGTACATTGTAAGAGCAGTTCCTATAATAAAGTGACCTGAGCGCCTATTATGTATCTCTAGTTGCCTTCTGGACTGGGTGTCTATCATCAAAAACATAGATATACTATCGAATTCCGATTGTCTAAGGGCATGTTAGCACTTGAAGCGACGACACAGTTCGTAAATAGTTCAATACCCACTAAAAGCAATTTTGAAAGTTTAGTTTTTATCTATGTTTTTGACGATAGGCACCCTGTCCAGTTGGCAACTTAAGATATAGAATAGGGGGGCTGGTGTTAAATAACAATAATCATTAGGGTCTGAGGATACAGGTTACAAAGGCCTAGAATTTAAGATACATTCTATTTCAGTGGGAAAGGTATTGAGCTGTTCATAGGTGAGTACATTTTTCTGTAAAATTCTTTTTAAATGGTATTTAGTGCTCTTGACTGCTGATTCATGGAGTCCACCAAACGTAGGCGAGTAGGCCGGGAGAAAGTGGAATTCGATCCCTTTTTGGGAAGCAAAATTATTTACTTTCGCTTGGTGAGTCCGTGAAGATATCAGTGTGTAAAGTTCAACTAATTGGCTCCTTGCGCATTTAAATGTACTCGCGTTATCGCAATAAATTTCTGTGGGCAGCCCTCGTCTCGAAGTAAATCGCCTGAAGCACGCTAGGAAGGTTTCTGTGGTTAAATCTGAAGCTAGTTCCAGATGAACTGCTTTTGTAGAAAAGCATACAAATACGTAGATATACCTTTACCTGTTACAGATCGCCTAACGCGCGAGAGCTTCACATCGATATGCCCACAAAAATCCATACCGAGTTTCTGAAACGGCCGACTAGCCGTAACCCGGCTTGCTGGCAAGGAACCCATTTACTGTTTAGCTACGCTGGCTTTTTGTCTGAAACAAATTATACATTTATGAGTGACTTTCTTAACCTCATTTAAACCATTTACCAACCAAAATTTTTGATTCAGATTCGTTAGTTAAAGCTTAGGCCCTGCGAGCAGTAATTTCCGCGCTCGCGTCTGATAAGCAAAGTGGTGAAAGCCCTTAGACACGGTGAATTTGTGAACATCGTCCAAATTTATACTTGATCCTTGGTAAGTGATCAGCATCATGAATCAATGTCGATTTTTGTAAAATTCATAAAATGAAATTTCGACTCCCCATAGTGATGCCCTCCCCTCAGTAGGACTGAGAGTGAATTACTATGGGAAGTCGAAATTTCATTATACGAATTCCACAAAAATTGTTATCGAATCATAATGCTGATCACTTATCAAGCCTCTAGTTTGAATTTGGACGATGATCAAAAAGTCACCTTGTATGTTATGTTGGCTCATTGGCCTCTTTTTCTTGATCACGCACCGAAACAACAAATTGGTTGTTTTTAGCTAATACTGAAATATTTTGTAGGGAAAAAATATTGGATTTAAGCAGAAAAATTTTATGAAAAAAAAAAACAAGTTGATCTCTTTACCGCGTTTTTTAAACGAACGTTTGAAAACAAAAAAAAGAGAGTGGAAAACATTTCTCTTTTGACAAAAGTATAAATTTTTTAACATTGTTTATAAGTGGAATCCTTAAATAAAAATCAATAAATCAAATATATTTTTTTTCAATATAAGGAGAGTCCGAATTTCTCCAAACGAATCCTCGAAAGTATGGCGTTGTTCATGCTCTGTGCTCATGTACAGTCTTAAGCCGCTTATTTGAAAAACTGCGCTCGTCACTCGTGTCAATTTTCAAAATAAGAACGCCGCTTTCAATTGGGGCAGGGATACATAAAACCTAACCTATTATTTAGTCTTATCCCTTAGGGAATACCTTTTGTAATTCATTGTTAATGATTAATTACCTTTAAAATTTGTAAAACCTGACATGTGTTGTTTTTCCTCGAAACCCTTCAAATGTTAAGTACTACCATTGAATATTTTTTTGGCGCCTACTTTAGAAATGTGCGTACTCGTAATTTGGTCTATAAATTAACGGATGCTATAGGCGTCGGCACACAATTACAAATACAATTTCTAGTTGAATGTTGTGGTTTTCAAAGTAAAGCTGAATTTGAATTAACAATCAAGCTCATCCCAGCCTCTAAGTATACATTTTTCTCTGCGCTACTCTATCTGCAAAAAACCCAAATGGAATAGATTTCGCGGCATGGCGTACCTCAAAAGCTCCTGGACTAATGTAGTTAATCCTAAAAAAACACACATTTTCATGCATCCGTGACCGTGCATCCGTGACCAATCCAATATATTAAAACTCGGGGATATTTTGATAACTTGTTAATAGTTAGTTAACACATTTCAAGAAACAGCCCTGTCCTTGTTATTACAATATTCAGAACAAGTTGAAGTCCTCAACAGATAAATGCGATTATCTCGAAAGTACGCAAACAGAAAAGCCTCGTATTATGAAGAAAACAAACAGAATTAGTTCTACCTACACTTGGAATTTTCTCATCCCGATCAGTTTTTTAATTAACCAAAGATATTGGGTAAGATATTCCTTTATCTTACACTTGCAACACTTTCAAGGATGTTGATTTTCAATCCGACTAAAACCTTTAGAAAAGGGCAACTTGAGGTTCAAAGAACAACAGATGCTCCTGTTTTTTATCTTTACCGACTTAAGAGCCATTTAAAGTGTTGCTTGCGTTGGGATGAGGAAAGAAAATGGAAAAGTAAAGTTTAGATTCGTTAAAAAAAACGGAAATAATTATGGTGAAGTCCGTCCGCAGCATAACTTGGTAACGACAATCGATTATACTATGTTTAGCGAAACGATGCAAAGCGGATCATTGCCCCAACTGTGCCACCGCGTCAAATGAGTTGCCGCCGTCTTGTCTCTTGACACAAAAGAAACCGCTGGCCTCCGACTGCTTGAGACCAGGGATTGCTCAACCACAAAATAAGGGCTATTTAACGTATTTAACGTAACGTATTTCCTACGATATAGCAACATAAAAACCAATATAAGAACGCCGACTTCTGATAATATAACGTTTCAGGAAGAAAGAAGTCGGCAAAAGTGTTGCTTCGGTACCATCGCTCTTTATAGAATTATTATTAACTTTTTAGTGAATGACTGCTGTTACTATTGAAGTCGGTTACAATTTTTTTGTTAAAAGTTTATTTTTTATTACTTTTGAATGATCTGGGGCGTCATTATGTAGGCTATTTAAATAATTAAATTCGTTAATTGGACGAATAAGTCTGCAACAACTCAAAATCGTTTATTTTGCATTGGTTGAATCGAAACTGCGTTACAGTATTAAATTCTGGGGAAATAGTTTTGCCTACAACATGAATAGGGCTTTCATAGCACAAAAACGGACCATTAGAACCATGGTTCGCATACCACCTTGGACATCATGTCGAGAATTCTTTAGGAATCTTAAAATATTTACTGCTCCTTGCCTTTATATGTTTGTTCTACTATGCGGCCTAGTGAAAAATATTCATAAATTTGAGAGCAATGACAATAAGAAAAAACGATTACTGTCAAGAAGGCAAGATATTTATATCGAAACACCAAGCCCACGGCTCCGAGTGGTGAGTCACTAAAACTGTTCAACAAATTGCCCACTGAACTGAAAAATATTGAGAACTTTAAACAATTTAAGTATAAACTAGAACAGTATCTGCTGACAAACTGCTTTTACTCAGTTGAGGAATATGTAAATAGGTAGCTTAAGTTGTGATTGACTTCAGAATAATGTGACATTTTTATTGATTTTTATTTGCTAATATCCTTTGTTTGTCTTATTAACGTCTAATTTTTGTTTTTAGGTTGTAAGTATAACATTTTATAATTTGTAATACTGTTATTTCAAATACGATGTAAAAATTGTTTATGAATAAATAAATGAAATGAAATGAAATGATTAATACCATAGTAATCTATAAAAAAAAAATATCCCTCATTGAAAATAAACTGTTCTGGAAATGACGTACAGGTTTTCAACATGCCTCCCTATACGAGATGCGAACAAAGAATTATATTATGCGACACGCGGGAGTGCGGACCATTTCATACTGACATGTGTGTACTCACCCACACTCCCGTCATGTCACGAACTATATCCATATCCACTTAAAAAAGTGTGAAGGCTCCAGAAGAGCACGTACGACTCGATTGATGAATATGGAAGAAGTGAAAGAGCTGTCAAACAATATTATAGCTGATGGATGGATTTTTATTTGAAACATTACAAATGAAAAATCAATTAGACATATTTTATTTATAAAAATATATAAACAGATGGGATTTGAACCTACATCTACAAATACGGCGGGTGGCGATTTATTATAATTTCTCTATCGACCGGATACCGTTTTCGTACATGGTCACTCATTGCTTTTACATGTACATTAAGTACATGCAATGCCGTAATACATACTACATTTGTACGGTACGCCTAGAGGGAGTCTACCCCGCTGAGATGCAGGCGTCAGTATAATATGTGTATAAAAGTCATTGAGTTATTATTACTGCATACAAAGCACATTCTAGTTCAAAGGTAAACGTAGGTGTATTTCTCAGGTACGGCCGCCATCTTCCGGTTTGATCGACCATGCTGTCAGCATCCGCCCAGCGTACCACGGGGCTGTCTTCGACGTCATACGGTTCTACGGGTGGAAAAACGTCATCTATATGTACGACTCTAATGATGGTAAGTAAGACCCTGTTAGATATTCTCAGTTTCTATGTTATACAATGTGACTTTGATTGATACAATCAAATTTATACTGGAGACTCAGTGGTGAGTCTTTTAAGGGGCAGGTAGTCTCCAACGACCTTGACTCGACTTGTGTCGGTACATATATCGACAGAAACTATATTGAAATAACGTTCATATCAGCACGCACTGCATTACAACGTTAGGGTCTCCGGATGGCGCAAAATAGGGAAAAATAATAATTTTCACATGGACGCAATGAATGGAAAAAGAATATTTTATTTTACATACATGTTATCTAAGGTGTTAATAATTGATTTGGTAAAAAAAATTAAAATCGGTATATTTATTTCGACCTCTTCACAAAATTGCGAATATCTCGGAAGCTAGAACCCTGAAAGTTGTACCTTTTACTAAACACAGTTACAATTATTTAAATTCTATATAATTAATACGGACCTTGTTTTGGTATTTACTTAGTTAAAGATATTTAAAAAATTTAAATAATAAATAAGCCATATCTCATTTATTTTTCAAATAACTTACTTAAGAATTACTTAAAAGTATCAGAATTAAACCGGAACTTATTGCGGCTTTGCAAGGTTGCCAGCAGTACTGTCGTCAAAATCATTAGCAGAGTAATTCGAAAATGTTGTTTCAAGAAAAACTATTTAATCTTAAATAAATTAAACTTTAGAAGAAAAAAATAATTTTGTCGTACTGTACATGGCGCGGATAGTTGCTCCACTCATTTGTCATCTGTATTTCTTTTGTAAAGAAGCAATGTGGTTAAATAATTACGAATAAAGCTTCAAAAAAGCCCAATATAAATTTACTAACATGACGTTTATATCCAGGACTTCTATGGTTATTATTACAAAGATAGCTTCTATGGTTCTTTTTGCATGTTTATTTCGTATATGTTACCATTTTATAATTTTGTTAGAAGAAAACATGTTCATTTTGATTTCAACAAGTTTGGCTCCTTCCAATTGGAAACGGCTATTTTTCGAATAGAATAGAAAAACCGTTTATCACAATTTTTGCTAAACATACGTCAAATTACTCTTGATATCCTCACATCTAACGTTACGAAAGCCAAAAATCAATACAAATTTTAATATTTTATTTCAGGACAAAGCCTTACGGCTGTGCCATTATAAAACCTTGGTTGAGAGTATTATTTCCTACGGTGTATCTAGCTATGGAAGAACATTTTCTAGAAAAAATATATAGAATCCAAGAAAGAATTTAAATTAAAATAAATATGAAAAATGCATACCTTATAAATAATTATCGTAACTTCGAAATATGGAGCAACCTGTAAAAAGTTAGTAACTCTAGAGACAACACCGCAGTTTCGCAAATTATCTTAGGAAGCTAAGCGACTCGATAATAGTACATGTCCATGCTATTAGAATTTGTACTTACCCTCGGATAACTTTGCATTCGATAAGCTAACTGTATGAAGCAGGTATTTTATACCTGTAGTACATGTCAACAAGACATTAATTAATATTTACTCTTATAACAATACCTACTCATTTTTGATAATTTTGTAAGTTATATTTTACCTTGTTGCCTAAATTAATAATATTATTTAAGTATCGAAGAGTGTGTTACCAAGATAAACCACACAGGGTGTAATGGTTAATGTATATTAAATGTAAAATATTGTTTTTAACTAGCGTAAACAAATAAAAAAATAAAGATTATAGTCGTGAAGCATATTGTATTCTATATGTTCAAAGTATTTAATGGAATTTTGAAAATAAAATATATACATACTTTTTATAATTTTTTTGCTTTCATTGCGTTGGACACGAGGATATAACGAGTAATTTGACGTATATTTTACAACAATTTCTTCAAACGTTTAATAACTGGAAGAGCCCAGACTTAATGTGATTTGAAGATGTTTTTTGGTTTTAAAACAAGTTGCTGAAATGTTACGATGCAGTATATTTTTACAATCGGCTCATGAAGCCCTTTCACTTGAAACCTCACACGGTATACGTGTTTAAAAAAGTAATTAAAAACTTCCATACAAACGGTTTATGGGAGTCATAAGGATTATTCTGTTCTATTTAGAAATCCGTGGGATTATTTTTCAAGAACTGCGTGCCAAAATAATGCTTAGGATCTGAAGTATGACTTGCTTGTTTACGTTTTCTTTTTTGCAAATATACCCGTGTATACCATCTACTAGAACTCTACTTGCTTTTTGAAGTAGCTCTACTACATTTGTAAAATCAATATTTAATTTTGCAATCCATGTCCTTAGCTTAGAGTTTATTTTACGAATAAATGTAATTCGAAGTCTGCAAATAATGTTAGGATAACATTGGATATCAAGTTATTCGATAGTAGGAACCACATTGGAACTCAATTTGTTTTAAAGCACCTGAGAAATAATATTAAATTTTCAACTGCAAACAAAACTTGCTGGAGATCATCCCCTAAGGCAAGCGACCTAGGTATTGATATAAAGGTAATTTTATTATTAGTCCAAATTCAAAATATTATTATTTTTAATTTAGAATTAGTTATGTTACTTAAGTTTCTTATTAATCAAAGTTCTCATTTGTTGATAAAGCTCACTGCAAAACAATTCTGTCAACTGCTAAACTTTGTTTTAATCAACTTTTTTTGGCGTAGCATAATGACATCATTATTTTGGTTCGAAGTTACGCCCTGAAAGTCTTATTTATATTGGCCTTGGAGTAGTTAAATACTATAGTTGTAAAACAGCAGATGTTATCTGATAGCTGTCCAAAGCAGACGTTTTTAACTGATAAGAATTCGCTACGAAACGTTTATTTATCTATGAATACACGATCATTGTCTGAGTGACGATATGTCATAAAATAAAATGTCATATGAATAATATAAGCAAATACGAGTGTTTTTAATTTTATTTATTTATTTATTTTTAGGGAAACAAACAGTTTTAAAACAAATCATAGTAACTTAAAAACTATAAACAAATTGAAACCAATAAATTTTCCGCTGATAGTAAAATACATATTATATTGTTGACTTAATATTCCAAGAAGCCTAAAAATTCAATGTTATAGGTACATGATAATAATAAGAATAATATTTTATTTCTAAGATTGGATTACCAAATTTAAAAGCTTTTTATAGCTGGAAAGTGAGAGATGGAAAATATCAGCTTCTTCTCCGCATATGTCGTTATATTTGCCCAAGGTTCTAGGTATGAATGAATTTTTTGCATAACTAGTGCGACAAAAGGGTTTGCTAAATAGTTTTCTACGAGTATGCCGATTTCTGCGATTGGGACAAAGAAGAGGGACCTGCGCGAGGAGGGAAGGCGATTCAACCATGTTATGTAGAATTTTGTAAAGAAATGTTTGATCTTTTATCTGACGACGGATATTGAGAGGTAATTCCAAGTTTTGATTTTTATAGTCTGGGAACTTCTAAAGCAAATATTTCAGAAATTTATTGTGAATAGATTAAATTTGATCAATATATATTTGGTATTGTGGATTCCACACTACCAAGCCATATTAAAGTATAGGGAGTAAAAGCGTGGTGAACAAAGTGACATAGGTATAATGATTTTTAAAACGTTTGCTTACCTACTCTTAGTATGAATCCAAGAATTTGGTATGCGTTGGACGTATTTTTATTGATTTGATGTGTAAATAAGAGTTTACTATCAAGAATAATTCCAAGGTCTCTCACCTCGGTCACCCTTATAAGATGTTCTTGTAATTTATGTATATGGACATTCAATTTTATGTTATTTTCTAGTAAAGTTTATTGTTAATTTTTTTTTTTAATTGCGATATAAGCGATTAGATTGAAAATAGTTACATAGCCTGTTTAAATCAGGTTGAAGTTTATTACAGTCATCTTTAATTTTTATAGTTTTAAATATTTTGGTATCATCCGCGTACATAAGAAAAGACGAGTGTTTGAAAACTTCAATGATTTCATTAATAAAAATATTAAAGAGAAGGGGACCGAGGGGGGATTCCTGGATCATGCCAGGACAGGAACATAGGTTGATGTGAAACCCTTGATGGTGACGGCCTGACATTGACCGCGCAGATAACTGTCCACCCAACGGAGAAGGTCACCGTGTATACCGAACTCACGAAGCTTTATAATGAGTAAGCTATGGCAAATTTTATCTAATGCTTTTGAGTAATTGGTATACACGGCGTCCACTTGAAAACCATCTGTCATTGCATTAAATACCTTGCCAAAAAATTCACATACGTTACTTTCAGTTGATCTTTTATCTACAAAACCATGTTGCTGAGGAATAATGGCAGGTCGAACAATAGGAAATATCATATCATAAATGATTTTCTCAAATAGTTTGGGCAAGACAGATATTTTGGGAATGGGGCGGAAATCTTGGATATTGTGTTTATTTCTAATCTTAAAAACAGGAACTACAAACGATAGTTTCCAAAGTGATGGGAAAATGCAAGAAGAGAGAGAAATATTGAAGATAATGAAGATAGGACAAGTTAAACAAACCGCGCAATTTTTTAGAAAGATTGGATGAAGATAGTCTGGGCCAGGGGATCTAAAAAGGCCGACTTGGGTGAATCATAAAGTGATTTGAAAGTGGGATAGAGTCAGAGTTTTTTCACGCGTGCAAAAGCAGATAAAACCGATAAAATGCAGAAACAATATTTTAGTCTCGAATTAAATGTTTATGACTTAATCTAATACCTTGAACAATTTAAATGATATCTGTATACATGAAAACGAAAAAACAATATCAATTAAAAACGGATGCGAAAACGAATAACCTTCAAGTCCGGGGACGGGCCCCTTAACAAGACTAGGACCAAATGCATTCTTAAACAAACAAATATCTAAAATATTTTACTTTATTCACCTTTTTTATTATAATGTTCGTAATTCGTACTAACAGTAACGTGGACAATTCATTTTAAATTCTAATAATTGAAAAAACGTTCATAACTGGCTAATCTATGTCCATCATAAAATATTTAAAAATTAAAAGCTCAGACCGGCTCTGTGGGTGCAAGCTCGCATGTCAATTCAGAGATCACGTATTCTTTATATTTAATATCACTTATTTATTATGATATTGAAATCCTTAATAAGTCAACTGAAATATTTTAAACATTTAAATATTTTACAACCTTTCAAACTGTAGTTTTATTTATAGATTAACTATCTTATTATTTAAATGACTGATCTATTTAAATGTAATTTGCATACTTATCTCTAATTTAGCGATACACTGTAATTATATGTATATTTTAAATTTCTACACAGCATGTCCCCCCCCCCCCCGTTATCCGAAAAGCACGGTAAATAAAATAAATAAAACCAATATTTATGAAATTCCAAATTGAACGATTCCAAACATAAAACCACTTAAAAACACTTTAACTGTATACTCTGTGCTTTGATCAGATGATCTCCATATCTCAGCAGTCCACCTTCCCTCTCTACGTTATTTGCATCGGCACACGATCAACCTAGCTCTTGTTACTATCTACCTATGTATATCTCTACTCGAACACAAACGTCTGTTTATTGAATTCAAATGAACAAAACCGAAAACTGACTCTCCACTATGGAAAAGCACTGTTTATTATTTATATATCAGCGCGAAAGTTAAATTGTCTGTTTATTCCCACTTAATAACACACCAAATAGACAATCAATACTTCGGATTTACGTCGTTCGTTATCTAGTCACGTTAGAGGACTTTGTCGCGTATGGTCTCGACTCAATTCCCTGAAAGCGGCTTCCTCGCTCCGTGCCTGCACCGAAACCACAGAACACTTTTTATCAGGATACCGAAACTGTCCTTTGTCCAGCTTCTTTCTCCCCCCCCGCTGCGCCTGCGATCCTCTCTCACAACAAAGTTGCAAGCCGCCTATGTCATTTGAAGCTCTTTAACTAAGCTTATTTAGCAAACAATGTCTCTCTTCCAGCGAGCAATGAAGACGGGCGAGAAAAATAGAAAAAAATACAGTTAACTATTTAAATGAAGGTCTAAGATGTCACAACATCCGTATCCAGCCAACCCAATTGGCTGTAAATGGTTAAAAGCGAAAACAGCCGATTTTATCCGCTGTTAAAAAATTAAACCGGCTTTATATTAAAGACTAATTTTATTCAATAAACATATCTGGTGCTAAAAGGGTACTAAATGTATGTATAGATAAATTGTTTCATTCGGGATTAACCTCACAATAATTTCACAATTTCAATTTGTAATCATTAGGTCGACTGGTTTTTGAGACTATAATATACTTGTACATATATTCGCGTGTGTGTACAGTACACGGGTACATGTACCTATATATTTATTCCATCGAATAATTACGTAACAAGTTGTGTGTAGTTCTTCTTGATGAGAGTTTTACGTTTTTATTGTATTTTATTTTATTTATTAGGCATGCACAACAGATAACAATCAAAGAAATTTCTTAAGTCTAAATAATAAATAAAAGTTTTGAACTTGATTGCCATACAAAGGCGCGCACGCACAGCATGCAAGACTTAATTTGTAAAAAACATGAATAATGTTAAAACTTAAAATTATAGTAAATTAAAAATACATAGACATATATTATAACTAGAACACACTTTTTTATGATTAGTAAAATTACATAATTTATTGTAAATAGATAAATAAATACTGAAAAGGAATTTGTTGAATTATTATAATTAAATAATGAGGTTCCTGAAAACCCTCCTAAACACTGCAAGATTGCCATTAAATACATCGAGCTCTTTGTTGTCGCTAGACAACTCATTGTATTGGCGGTACATTCTCGCAATCGGATTAAAAAAAAAAACATCTTTGCAAAATCGATGTCGCTTGATAAAATAAAAAATGAAATGTTATTTAGGGGTTTAATACTTAGTATATTCATTGAAAAGCACTGCACTAGTTGACCTGGGGGGCCACGGGTCTGAATCCAAGTTCCCATGACACCCCCAGGGGTGTGATCCAGGGGTGCCACGGGTCCGGAATGTTAATAACTTAGTAGAATAAACGTGTTATGAGAGCGAGTGACATACCTTGTGTTTAAAGAAAGACAGGCGACCAAAGCCTGAGAATCCAATCCTGAGTGGACTAACATGTGGAGGACTACACTAGAAAGTGTCCACCTATTAAACGACTCTCTCCACGGAGTTGTTTAATGAGTCGTTTAATAGGTGAACACTTTCTTTGCTTGGCTACTTTCGCTAACTCGTTACTTTCCCTGATTTGACACTTTTGTGAATAGGAGTCACATTAAATTCTTTTAGTCTATGATGAAAGCCTTCTACCGTTACCAAATTTGTATGTAATAATCCTAAGACATTTTCTTTGGACTCTTTCTATTGAGTTTGAATGGACAGCATAGTGCGGAGACCATACGACAGATCAGTACTCCATTAAGCTTCTTACAAGACCATAAAAAAGATAAAGAAAACTTTGGGGTTTCTTAAAATCTCGGGTAGAGCGATTTAAGAATCCAAGTAGTTGGAAGCCTTTGTTAATCACATGATTGTAATGGTCTCTAAAAGTAAGTTTCTCGTCAAATAAAATACCCAAATTTTTGGCGACTGTCTTACGTTGAAGAGAATGACCCTGCATATGGTAAGTAAAGTTAAATTTTGATATTTTATTAGAAAAAGATATAACGAAACACTTACTGATGTTAAGAGATATCTTGTTTCTTTGACACCAGAGGTCTATCCTGTCAATATCTTCTTGGAGACGAGAACATTCATCGGTGATTTTTACTTCGGTAAATATTTTTAAGTCATCGGCGTAAAATAAGCAATTACAACAAAGTTATTCTACAAGGTCGTTGATAAAGATAAGAAAGAAAAGAGGACCCAAGTGTGAACCCTGAGGAACACCAGATGTAACGGTTACCGGGGATGATTTGTGCCCTTTGATGCTCACCAGTTGACTTCTCAGATCAAGGTAGTCTGGCTATCTTATGACAAAGCAGATAATGACTCACCTTATCAAAGGCTTTATTGAAGTCTGTATAAATTGAGCCTGCCTGACTGCACTTGTTAAAGATACCACACAGGAAGTTTTATACTCTAGAAGATTAGTAACGGTAGATTTGTTTCTTAACACGTTCCGGCGCGGTAACAGCGTATGCCGTTTTTCTTACCTCTTGTGGGTTGACAGTACGGCGATGCCCGTAAATTTTAATATTTTCTAAATGCCAGTACGGTTACCTCCGTGAAATCTCTTCGAAAGTCTCATACAAAACACTTCCACTGGCATTCTACAGGAATACATCAACGGTGTACAGTCAATCAACAGCCCACTGCTTCGCGTTTACTGGTACTCACACACTGACATTACGGCAATAACCGGTATGTTTGTATGGGTTGTGTTGTGGCTATAAAACACTGTCACTGCATTGTCAAATCGCAAATATCTTTTTGTGTTGTCATGTGGCAGTATGGCTAATAAAATTATATAAATTTGTATGGAGACTTTTACTGCTTTTCTACGTAGTCGAGCAAATAAAGTACCGCGCCGGAACTTGTTAAGAAACCATGTTTCTTATTTGAAATGAAAGGCTTGACTTGGTGGTAGATGTGATCATACACTAAGGACTCAAAAAGCTTAGGAATAGTCGAGAGTATGCTCTGACAATTCTTCAGCGCAAAGCTTTAAGAGTTTAGACGGAACACCATCAGGGCCTACAGCCTTATTAGAATCAAGAAGGTTGATCTTATTTACGATTTCCTCTTTGGTTAAAGAAATATTTTCCAAGGAACTGTTGCAATAAGTATGGCAGGCCTCAGCATCACTAATGATATCGGAAGGATTTGACGAAACCTCGTAAATAAAGTATTCCGACATAAGATCACAAACCCCAGCACAGTCAGAAGAGGACACCTCGCCTAATTTCATAGTCTGAGGATTACTATTCGATTTCTTTTTGCTGTTGTAATGATTCCTCAGTTGAGGAGATGAATTTTTTGTAACATGATGCAGTTAAATTTTTGCACCTTGCCCTAAGCATGGAAAAAGTATCATAATCCCTAGGATTATGATACTTTTTAAAACGACTATGGTATTTGTGTTTTTTCAGTTAGGCATTTTTTCAGGGTGTGCGTGTACCAAACTGGATACTTACGTGAGTCATCATTTATCATTGTTGTATATTTTTGTATGATATTGTTAATTGTCTCGTAAAGTACTAGTACCGCCTCCTCCAAGTCCAAGCAAGAAAGCGATTTACACCAGTCAAGCTTGCCTAAATCAGCCCTTGTCTTGCTATAGTTACATTTCTCGAAGTAAAAGCGCTTGCATCGTTTGCGTTTAATGCACTCAATAGGTTCGGGTACGGTTATGGTGAAAGAGAAAGGGCGGTGAAGGTAGAATCTCACTCAAAACAATGTTGTCATTATTAGAGAGTGCTAGGTCAAAAATGCGATTATTGTGGTTAGGGATCCAGTTAAATTAGAAAAAACGACACATTGAAATAGTTTCGACGAGGAGATTTGATTTAGCGTCAGGATCACCTTCTAACCTTAATTTTAATCATTCAGATTTTTGGTCCATTGCAAATCAGGGGCATTAAAGTCTCCGATAAGAAATATCTGGTCATGGTCGTTTAGTCTAGATGTGACATTTTGAAAATTTAAATAAAATGTTTTGAGGTTTTATAGGTTAGTTGTGATGGTAGGTAGCATAAACAAATATGAATTTTGGCGTTTTTATCATTTCCATTAGTCAAAACGGTTATCCAAAGGTCTTCTACCTCGCTCTCCCAAGCATCTTGTCTTATAACATTAAATTGCTTTTTTATTGCTAATAAGATACCACCGCCGCCGTTTTTGTGGGTAATACACGTGCTAAGGCAGTTGCAACGAAATACATTATAGCTGTTATCAAAAACCTCTCTGTCCTAAATACTTGGATCAAAATTAGTCTCAACTAAACAAATTATTTCAGAGATTGAAATTAACGAATTGAGGTTCATATACCTCATAACTTTAGCACCGTTTAGCAAAAAATATAAGCCTAAAAATACAATATGGATATCAAATTGTAAGTATTAAAAAGCTGATTCTAAAAAAATATACTTTTAATACATTAACTGACACTGGTTTCGAAAAATCTTTAAAAAACCGTAAAAATATGTATGTCCCCCTTCTTATCTCTGAAACTGGTAGACCGAAAAATATGAAAAAAATTTCAATTATAGATCATAACTGGCCAATTACAGTAAAACTTTAGCAATAAAAAAAAATCAGCACTAATGAGAAATACAAAAAAAGAAGCAAAATAAATAAAAAAATATTTTATAAAAATACAATATGGGTATCAAATTGTAGGTATTAAAAAGCTGATTGTAAACACATATACTTTTCATATATTTACTGAGACTGGTTTTGAGAAATCTTAAAAAAAACACAAAAATATGTATGTCCTCCCCCCCTTTATCTCCGAAACAGGTAATCCGAAAAATAGGAAAAAAATGTCAATTGTTGATCATAACTGGCCCATTAAAGGAAAACTATAGCGATAAAAAAAAAATCAGCACTAATGAGAAATATAAAAAAGAAGTAAAATAATTAAAAAAATATTTTATAAAATATGGCTACAATATGGGTACAAAATTGTAGATATTAAAAAGCTGATTGTAAAAATATATATTTTTACTATACTTACTGGCACTAGTTTCGAGAAATCTTTTAAAAACCACAAAAATATGTATGTCCCCCCCCTTATCTCCAAAACTGGTGGACCAAAAAATATGAAAAAAATCATGGTAATATGTGTTTACGTAAAGATTACAGTAAAAATAAAGTGGTCGAGAAATTCACGAAAAAAAAATGACAAAGTTAAATTTATCATCCACAATACGGAACCCTAGGTACGTGAGTCTGACTTGCACTTGGCCGTTTTTTTTCGTAGATTTTACTTTATGGCAATTATTCAAAAAGAAAATCGAGCAATAAGTAAAGACTAAAGTAAAGACTGTGAGGAAGACTGAGCTAGAAATAAGCTAGAAAATAAAAAATGAGTTCAAAACCTAAAACCCGACTACTGTAAAATCACGCTCTAAAAAGAATGAAACAATAAAATATACTCATCTCCAATTGTTATGTACAAACTATTCAAAACTTATCGTCTATTAAATAAAAAACTTACACGTAATACATTTTAATGTATTTAATAAATATTCATAGTGATGTTCAGAGGATCGCCGTGGTCAATTAATAGAAATAATTGCTTCATATAAGGAAAACAACGATAATCTGTATACGTAGTACAATAAAATCAATGAGAAATGTTATCCTCATTTAGTTAATTATGTTCAAATCTTGAATGCGAGTAGCTTAGCGACTGGGTTAACACATAGTCCCTACCTTATCCCTTTGTCTGGCGACTCAAATACGTTTAGAACCCCAACCAAATCAAATCTTGTTCCTTAATTCAACATTGGGATTTACAAAGGTTCATTTATCAGTTTCTTGGTTCTTAAATACCTTGTATTACTACTGTAACTTTAAAAATGTGTACCTATGCTATTATCGTTTAAAACACTGTTTTTATGGTTCGTAAGAATGGCAATAGTGTACGTGAAAAAGAAAATGTCTCTGTCGAAATTTCTATGGGGCCTGTTCTTTATTTCGTTATCCTATTTCACATTGCCCTAAACATCAAAAACTGAATTTAGAAATATGATATCTATTCGCAAGAATAAATAAAGGAATTTAAATAGGATATTAATCCTTAATTCAGCGCGTATTATTCACTGCTAAGTAACTCATCCAAGTTTATTCTGGATGAATAATGATTTTTGTCTCCTACTCGAGTTTTCTTACTTTTGCGAATAGCAATAATATTTCCCTCTCTTGGTATAGAAACAGTTATGTATTCCTTACACGTAGTGCTGATTGAACCCGCACTAATGAGTTTTGAATGCCCTTGCGTAGCGCTAAGCTACGATTAAATTGTGTAGTCACCGTATTTTACGATATCATATTGCAGATAAAGGTTTTTATGGGATAACAAATAACAGATTCAGCTACTATAAATGAAGAGCAATGAATCATAATTTGAATCAACTTTTTTTAATTCCTTCGCTTAGAAATATACTGTTGAACTTATGGAGAAAAAAAGGTAGGTAAACCCTGTGTTCTAATTACTCCATTCTTTTATTTTATTAATTTCATTAGATTTATTTTCTGATCACGATGAAATTTTTTTTATTTCGATATTACTCAAGCCATTATGGTGGATTTTAGAAAATATCTGTATTTTTTGCTCGCCAATTTGGTGGCCTTTGCCGTAATATTTTTTTTGTTACATCATCAAAATTACCTTGTAAATAGTATGTATTTAATGAATAACACCTCGTTTGTTCAAATCCTTTATCTGGCTATCGATAAAAAGAATTTCCGGTATTTTTAAGGTTGACTACTTAACCCACTTTTGGCCTTTTCGTGGTCGGGTAAAAATGGGGAAGTGAGAGTTCGATTCTTCAAGTCCTTTGAAAGTAGTGTGTAATTAAAAGTATCTATTATTTTCCCACAAATATTGCTATTAAAACTGGGAAATTGCTATTTCGAAACAGCTTTTTAAACCAAGTTATTTCTAGTTTTCATATTTTGTCCTCAGTATAATCCTGTGATCGCGCAAATTATGTCTCAAATCTAAGGTCTGTACCGTATTAAATAATTTAAAAGCATAGCGAGATGAAAAATATCCTCATAGTTAAACAACAAGCTCACTTTATCTTAATAATTATGGAAGCCTTTCTTCATAACTATTTCTATTTTACATTTCGTCAGGAGTTTCTATGAAAATCTTTACGTTGTTAGATTATATGCACATTCTTAAACAGCATGTAGGGCTGTATTTACGAAGAAATTAGATTTTGATGAACTCGGTGACGAATCTAAAATCTTTGAACATTTATCAAGATGAAAACTATAATTTTCAATGACTTACTCACTCATGGTGTAGACTATGCATAAAAATGACTCTATGTCATAATTGTGTACTGATCCCTTGAAATGAGGAACTGCAAGAAAATTTAAATAATAAAACGATCAACCAAAAACTGGTGAAGGTTTGCACATCATTTTGTTCCTTGGGAAAGGGTATCTCTTTTCACCCCGTATTTCCAACCATTCCCCATTCATTCTCCCGTACTGTATAAATTGTCAAGAGAAAAATAGACTACTCTTCGGAGTTCTACTATCAAATTAAATTACAATTTAATATCGCAGTCAGATACGATTACCTTATAAAAGTAGCTTTAGACTTATAAATCATGCAGAAATCGTCATATAATTATGATTGCCAAATTTCAGTAAATTTACTTTATAAATAAGGCCACTACGTTTTTATATAAGTACAACACCCTTTAACATGCGACGTTGCCATGTTAGTCGGGTGCGATACCCGCAACGAAATCGTACCCTTAACTGTAAAGTGTCAGTTATGTATTACTATCTACACCTACCATGGGTGAAAAGGTCAGCCATATACATAAAGTGATAATGGGTGAAGATTTGCCCATGATATCGGTAGACTCGCGTCGACAACGGGTATTTAGGAGAATATTACTTTTAAAAGCTAAGTTTTATTTTCGTATTTTCTTTGTCGAACTAAATAAGTTAAACGTGACGTTTCAAAAATTTGATTGGCCAAACTTGATGTTCAACCGTATCCGGACAAGAAACCTAAAAACATTTGTATCAGACCACGCTTGAAAACACTTGAAAATTTTCCAAAACTAAATTTAAAGTGGATAATAAAACATTTACAGACGTTTAAGTAAATTAAACGATAATACTAAATTTTGCACTAATTTTTGTTGTAAAGAAAATAGTTTAGATGCTTTGAGATGGTTAATTTAATAAAATAAAAGGCATACTAGTAATTTTTAAAATCACAAAAACTAATGACAGCCTCAATAAGCTAGTCTATTAGAAAACGGCCGAACAACCGGCTGCGAAGCATTACCGTTATCAAAGACACAAAGCTCTATAGCTATTTTTATTTCCAGGCATAAAATACTTTCAAGTAATAGGTACGTACTTTACGTTTTCATACCAACTGAAGACTTTCAAGGAAGAATAAAGTTGAGTAACTTGGCTAAAAGGATGGCTTAGAAAACTGGAATGGAAAAATAGGAGTTTCGCTGCATCAAAGTAGGTTCGCAATCTACTTCATAAGAAGAAAATCATCATGAAGTGACCAAGAAAAAGTAAAAAAAAAAAACGTAATGCACTAAAACGAATACATAACCCTATGACCTTGGTGCTGGCAAAAAATACAAAGTATTACGAAGGGACACTCACCTCCTGCTGCCAGTTTGAAAAGGTTTTGTTGAATAACTACTGAGTGAATTTAGAATTTATTTGTTCTGTTTCGATTAATTAGAAAAAGGTGGGTTATTCACAATACCCATGGTACTTTACAGTTGGACTATCCCTTGAAAATTTTCGAGAAATCAGACCATTTTGCGCCTCATTTATTGTGCTCGCTGTTATAGTCTTATTTTTCGGCACTACCCTACATTTCCTTCAACGCCCCAGGTTAACTGGAAGAAAAGGCTTTATAGCGTTAAGTTCGCCTCTGTACAGACATATTGTTAGTGTGCAATAAAAAATTTTTATTATCATTATTATAGTCAATATTTATTTTTGATAACTGCATAAATGTTGCTGCTTGTTCTATTATTTTTGTATGCAAGCGGTTTTCAATTTGTAAACAGTACCTGTGTTACTACAAAACGGTGTTTAACCTTAGACAGTGTTTATATCTGTTGCTGTCGCCTTTTCTTTCATATTGTAAAAAAGTGACAGCAACAGATTTAAACACTGTCTAAAGTTAAACACCGTTTTGTAGTAACACCGTACATCTTTATGGATACTAATCAATTTACAGTGAGAAATTCCGAATTGAATGAGAGTAGGTCTTTTTGTGAATTCAAGTAACCATAACTTTATTTCAGACTAACGACCCGCCCCAGCTTCGCACGGGCATGTATTTATTATGCATATAATGTTTCCTTTTGAATCACTCTATCTATTAAAAAAACCGCATCAAAATCCGTTGCGTAGTTAAAAAGATCTAAGCATACATAAGGACAGACAGCGGGAAGCCACTTTGTTTTATACTATGTAGTGATAGTGATTATATCACGTAAAACATGTATTAGTATAAAACATACACATAATCTAGTAGAAGTCTAATTTTAAAAACACTAAATAAAAATATTTGTGAAAATGAACCCAATAAGCCTATCTGTCGAAGGTCAAGATTAAGGCACATTATTCTACGTACCTATAATCAGAAATATATAATATATAATATCATTCGATAAAACTTAAATAACAAAAACGTAGTATTCGGCTGATGACGACTCCATAGAAGGAGCCGAAATATATCGTATATATTTGTTTTTGTTGTTTACATATATACATACCTATATAATCCATATAAAAAAGCCGTTTAAAGGTGATAATAAAAAATCGACAGGCGTACTGTTGTATTCCGGAATTCGTCGTGACGCTTGTCGGCGGTACTGTGCTACAACGTGTTAAATTTGTGAGATATTTTCGAGGCAGATGTCCGTTATCTCACTCCTTAGCCCTGTAATCCGGTCCATTTAGCATCCCATTCTCATAGCCCACAAGTCGCTTTCTTTCTGGAAATCGTTTGGCAACTGTGGGAGACTGTCCGTTAGTGGATCTCAATGATACATTGAGGAAGAGGCCCCCATGGATGCAACCATATCACATTTAGAACAGCCTCTTCAATGTTGGCTTCGGCCCCATGAATGCCTTTCAAATGACCGCGTCTCTATGGGCCCTTGACTGAAAAGTGTACTTACATAATAATATTCTTTTATTTCAAATAAATTAATCCATATTTGAATGCTTTATGCATTAAGTCCGCCATTTTGTACTTTTTAATTGTGCAATAAATAATTTATGATGATGATATTTCTTAGAAAATTTAATTAATATTTATATTGCAAATAGATTGATAAATTCTTAATTCAATAAAATTACTAAATTAGCAACTCAGAAGACAGAAATTTAAAACACACAGAAATTTTAACTTTTGTTGTATTATAGGGACAAGCCGGCTCGTGCACGTACTGTCTCTCTTCAGTGGTTCAGTAATTTTGAGAGATCTCTACCATTTAAGTGTCCCATACGCTGGTGCCAAGCAAGGATATCAATTCAATTTAAAGCAAGATGAGCTTGTTCCTTAAACTCCTTAACATGATAAAGATTTCCCTCACGTTCTGCTGTGATCTACACGCTACATAATTTATACAGGCTCTATATTTAGCAAAGTTAATTCCATACCCGTAGTCCGCAATTTTGGCCACAGATATCAAATTGCTACGAAAATCTGGTACATACAAAGTATTTTGGAATGTTATAAGCCTTTTGTTTGATGCTGACAATTTTATGTCACCTTTGCCATTTACATCAGTCGACAGATTTGATGCTAGGTTCAGTTTATCCTGCAAAACACAGAAATTATTAGTAAATTTATCTCTATAATTGCACAAAGGTGATGTACATCCACTTCAAGGATCTAAATATTTTTCAGAAATTCTACAGAATTGATAGAGTTCGTACAATTAAAAAGAATATCAAAAGTACTGTCCTCCTCCTTTTCAAGTTCTGCTACACGTCTCGACTTGTCAGTAATTTTCTTCATCTTGCATTCTGAAGCTTTATGTCCCACTTTGTGGCATTTAAAACATTTGTACATAAATTTATTAGGTACAACTTTCTGTTCAATCCATTTAAAGTTATTTTTCGGTCCTTGGCGCTTTACATACATAGCTCCCTAAATGTCCACAGCTTCGTTTAAAGTCGAGCTTTTCGCTTTTTCCAAGATTTTTATCTTTAATACCTCTATATTCGGTAACTCGTCTCTGCACTCCATTGCGCATTTAAAGCCTTCGTAACTCGCCGGTAGGCTATACAATAGAAAGATCGACAGCATGTCATCGTGTGTAGTAACACCCATATCATTTAACATATTCGCTGCCTCAAAGAAATCGCTTAAATGCTTTCGTACATCATCGCCATCTTTCAAACGGCTCAATGCAGACTGAAAACACAATCATATAAGGTCTTAACATCACGAAAATCACATTACAGAGACAAACTCGTGGTTTCAAAAGGGAAGAATAAAAGTAAAAAGGGAATAAAAACTTAGTGCGGATGTCGTCGGAGTAGCGGCGGCGGCGGGGTTCAAAGTCGCAAAGCCGGATTCTATGCAGATGTTAAGTAGAGGTGGATATAAAATCCTGCAAATATTACTGTGAAGAAAGTACCGTACTAAAGACCAACAGTAATATTATGGAGGATGATTTCACAGGATAATAAGCATAAGTATGTCAGTTTATACCTAAAATGAATATACTCGTATAATAAAAATAAGCAAAACAATCTTGCACGAGTACACTGACTAACAGATTCGCTTTTACATAATTATATGTTGAGCAAACAGTACTGGTAGTTTAAAGGGCACCTACTCCGGTATAATATACCTCGGTTGTTTCACAACTTAACCGGTCATGTCGACCTCTTCGTCGATGTAGCCGATCTTCTCAGTCAACGTTGATGCTCCTGTAGCAAATCTTGTCGGTAAATCTCCGTGCGTGACTTGTCCACTTTAATACCTAGCAAAATAGCGCTTTGGACGTCTTTAGTCTCTAAGTTCATTTTGATAATTATTTGTATGTATTATTTGTAGAAAAGCAAAAACTGTCCCCTTGCGGCTTCGCTGTTGTCGAATAAGAACATAGCACAATGCTTTTAAGCTCTTTTACCAATCAGAAGGCCATACTTGCCATTACAGATTCAAATACTTACTTTTATATCAATCTGTAGAGTATTTTCGTGCACAACCAGATCGTTTAAAATAAACAGTTAGTTAGGTTGCATTCAGAACGTTTTACTTCAGCCCGAAATTCGAGAGTAATCTCCTGCGGATGCAAGCAACAGTAGCGCGTCTTATTTACGTATAATATCTAACAAAAAAAGCCTCGACCACTGGTCGGACACTTTCTGAGCCCCTGAATCTATGATCCTGGATTTAAAGGTTCGAGCTCAGTCTTAAAGCCGCATATAAAATCAGATTGAGCACCTCATTTCGCATCAATCAGAACTGAACTCTATGCCGTTTCCTTTTAGTTTAAAATAGCGCGCTTTCAGCCGTGGCTGTTGCGACCACCTTGAAACACGCGCTCATGAAAAACCAAGATTTTATTTAAAACCTCGGCTTCTAGATGAAATTATTTAAATATTCTAAGACAGATATACAGGATCATTTTTTCACTATTTTTAATACAAATTTCAATGTTGTATGATTTGAGAAAGGCCCTTATCACTCAAAAAACATAAAATTTAGAGGTAACTTCGCAATTTTTTTCTATCCAGCGAACTAAAAGCTTTTGCGTTTTTTCCAAGATAAACGTAATTTATCTATATTATTTTTACATTTATTGTACATATTTTTACGAAACTGTCACACGAAGCACTAACAGTCGGTGACAGAGACGACGCTCTACGAAGCCGAAAGTAGCCGGTGCGCATTATATAACACCGCGTACTGTAAGTTCACTGAAAGTTGCATACAGTAACATGCACGTATGTGGATGGAAAATATCACCAATGCCACATCGACTTGAACAAGTGGAATTGTGTAAGAAAATCGGATTCATTTGACAGCTCAAAAAATACATACGAGTTTAATTGTCAAACGGGCTAATTAATTTGCTCAGTTTAAAAATTAAAATCGTACATTTTAAGATGTCAAATGGACACGATCTTATTACACAATTGCAAAGTCTTTTGGTTATAGCAATATAATGTTATTAATATAGGAACAAAAAACAAATCAGTCATACATAATCTCTTTTATAAAATAATAATATATGAACCAATAAATAAACAACAATCAACCCGTAGTTTCTTAGGTAAATTAACTGAAAGTTGCATACAGTTACATGCACCGAATCGATGGAGAACATCACCAGTACCACAGCGAGGTTAACAGATCTTTTGGTTATAGAAATACAATTTTATCAACAAATATAAACGAATCAGTTCAAAGCTCAGAAAAACCTCATTTATTAGGTTATCTTCCGAAGTTACAACATTGCAGAAGTAGCTTTCAAATTTGATCAGGCCTTCCGCATTCATTGCTATGCGGCCTTCGTCAATCTCGAGGTTGTAGAGCGACTCTCATATTTGTTGTGAGGTGCAATCTCTCTATCTTTGCCTTTACAACAGAATAAAAAAAGAATTAGAGCTGCTTAACAAATCGCCGCCATTTCAAAATGGCTATGTAACAATCGAATATTCAACAATGTATGTTTTATTTAAATTAAAGACCCAAATCTCTTAATTAAAAGCGGATTTAGTTTTAAGATGACAAAAATAAGTTAACAAATCGACGATGAAGTGACAAGAACTTCTAACTAACATTTTGGCCATATTGAGTTTTCTTATGTAGATGAACTGAAAATGCAATTTTACGTGCACTAGCAATCACAGCTAAGTTGATTCCCTACATTCATGTTGTAATCATTATAAATCCACGTAAGATATTTTTTTTCATAAGTAATTACATAAGAATGAAAGTTTTTTTTCGATTCCTGTAAAATCATGTTTTTGGAGATAGGAGTTCTTGTCACTTCATCATCGAAATCATAAATTATTGATTACCTGACACCATTCTGTTAAGAAATTATTTCACTTAATATTACTCACATACAAATTTCTCTTCATTATTCCTTAAATCGTTTTTATTTCAAAGGCGCTTGAAAATTGAGCTGTAATCTAATATGCACATTTACAGTAAAGTTACCACCGTACTGAAAATACATTACATAATAACAAATTATCAACTTACCTTTGATAGATAATTATTACACTACACCGGTCACAATAACAAAAACACCTTGACGTTCAACCATTTGTAAAGTTTAACAAATATTTTGACATAACTTGTAGTCTCTTTTTGTTTTACCTTTATCCAGACCTAATCAAACTAAAGAATGGATAAATGCATTATAATAGCTGAATCGTAGAACATAAGCTGTATGTTAGGCCCTAATTTAACAGCTATATCTAAAACTTGTGCAGCCTTTAACAAGACATTAAACAGCTCAGGGCTTGTTTATTTGGGGCCTCTTTTGGCATTATAAGGGCTGTATAGCCACCTCTTCAGCCTTTGTGCAGCTGAGTTTACCAGCTATAAGTTTCGATTGTGCCTTTAGTCCAGCTTTTATGCAGCTCATGTGTGTTATTTGGGTATTTACTATTTACTGCGATTATGCACTTTAAACACTCATGTGATATTATTAAAAACTCGTCTTGTTTTAATAATGCACTAGTTTCATGACATAAATGAATATAAAACAACGTCTTCGTATTAGATAAATATTAAGTTCTCTTTAGTAGAAGATAGGATCGAGTAACGCAAGGTCTTTAACAAGTAGAGTAGTATGTGAACACGATACCATTCGAGCCTTTTATAACCTACTCGTATACTCATAGAAGCGAATAGCTTGAGAAAAGAAATAGTTCTAATTAAGGCGCTACGGAAAAAAAATCGACACTTCAAGAACTTGCATATCTACTTCAATAATTAATGTATTATTTTGATAAAATAGTATATTACTTTTGAAATCTTTTTCCCGGGACATGCTAAACAGAAACGTGATTGGAGAAATTCGGCTCGATACAAATATTTACTGAAATGAGGTCTTTTCCGACACCATTTCTCCTGGTTTGACAATTTGGAATGACAATTGGCTGCAATTATATTTTATTATATGGGTTTTAACGGTATATAGAACCTGGTTAAACGAAATTTTGATAGCAACTTTAGTACATTTTATGTTAATAAAAAACCGACTTTTTTCCACTGTTCCACGAATCCGTCCCTTTCACACTGAGGGTTTTTTCGCATATGGAGTAACAGGGACGCTAAAACTTTTACATTGTCACCTTAAACCACAAACGTAAAGTTGAACATAGCATTTGTACAATGGGTCGGGAGCGGTAAACGCAAGCTCTTAAGTTCCTGCTGCTGTCAAAGAGGTTTAAAAAAGGCTAATTAAAATGTCTTTAAAGTAATATATAAAATTAATGATTAACTATAATTATGTTTAGAAAATATTATTTTTTATTTAATCAAACAATAAAATTAACTTAAATAACATTCAAATAATTAAAAAAAGGGGACTAAAATAAATGAATCTAAACTAAACTTAAAATATTTACATAAGATAGAAAATGCTGGCTTTAGGAAATTGGGTACTTATATACGTATCAATTGATTTTAGCAAAGTTTACTTAAACTTATCAACGAATACTGCAAGCCGGACCAGTAGTCAGTTTATACCGATACGTTTCGTCTTCAGGGTTCTATACCAAAAGAGTGCTAAATAGGACCCTATTACTAAGCCTCCGCTGTCTGTCTGTCTTGTCATCCACGTGCCATCAGATCCTTGTAGAACTGTACAGCTTCCGCCGTTATTATAGGTAGCTAGTTAAAATTTTCACAGAATACATGTTACTGTGATCTCTATAAAGGTAAATAACAAAAATGGGGCTCTACCTACATACAAAAACTTTGCAAAAGAAGCTTTTTTCAACTGTATTTATTTTATCTCTTTCTTTAAACATTAATACTTACATATAAGTTTAGACTAATAAATTGTACATACTCTAAAGTAAAATTATAAAAATTAAGGTAACAAATTGTTTGTCAGACGCTACCATTTGAGCGCCTTGTATGTTGCTGTGGCATTATATTATTGTTATGTTACCGGGGGGTCTAAAAAGGCCGACTTGGGTGAATCATAAAATGATTTGAAAGTAGGATGGAATCATAATTTTTTCACGCGTGCAAAAGAGACGGCATTAGAACGGAATTATAATATGTTCCTCCAAAGCGGCCTTTTTAGAGGACAAGGCTACCATAATGTTTGAACTGAATGAAATTAATTTCACGACTTTTTCGAAAATAAGTTATTGGTCGCTTCGATAAGTTATTGGTCGTTTCAATAAGTTACTGATCATTTTAATAAGTTACTGATCGCTTCAATAAGTTATTGGTCGCTTCAATAACCTTTTTCGGAAATAAGTTATTGGTCGCTTCAATTGTCTTTTTTATTATACGAATAACTTTCTTCGCATTATTTCATAACATTATTTTTACAATATCTTAATTTCCTAGAAACAGAAAGAAGTAAAGCAGGATTTAGAATATGGACAAGTTTGTCAGGTATTTAGCCTAGTTGGAATAACTATATTTAAGAGGCCCCTTTACGCCAGTATTTTTCTCAAGATTCATACAAAATGTAAAACCTGGTTGTGAAGTCAACAGCTTATTTTCTTCACATTTTTTTATAAGTATCATATATCGACATCTAATTACGTCTTTGAACAGCCCAAAAAGCAAAATTTGATGAAACACCATCATATTAGTTGACGGAATATCATGAATATTACTTCGCTTTTTCGTAAAATTTAGCAATTTGTATAATTTTTATCTATACGGGAAATAAAAAAGAGAAAAATAGTACAAATAGTAAAATAACAAAATGGAAATAGTAAAATTAGTCTTCTGTTCTGTTCATGAATATAGTTCATGTACAGAAGACTAATTTTATACACTTTTATATAAATAAACAGTTACCGTTTTATGGAAAACAGTTTTTACCTGTAACTGTTTCACAAATTCGGTGCTGTTTGAATATTTTGCCATCTCGCACCTTTTGATGAGAAATGGGTTGGAATGCGGTGTGGGAGGGAAGTGAAACATAGCTAAAGATTTGTGCAAAGTTTCATTGAGATCAAAGCTATGAGGACGTCACAAACACCGAAAGCGTTTACATCGCAGCAGAGCGGAAAGGGGCCACTTAAAAAGAAATATAAACAGCTAAATCGTTTCTGATGTTTTATTTCGATTAAAGAGAACACAAATGAAATCTTTAGATTTCCAAATTAAAACAAAAAAATGGGTTGAACATAATCCCTTGTATAACGACAAAAGAGTGCAATTAGAATCAAAATAATAAGAGAGTATACCAGCTAGGTTTGTGTACCTTAAATTAAATGTAAACCAAGCCGAGATGGTGGGTAACCATTGTCCTGCAGAACGCAATAAAGGCATCTCGGTACGAGAGTGCAAAGTCATCTCTATACTTCGCGTAGATCTTAATATATTGTATTATGAGCTAGTTTTAACTGACATCGGTAAAGAGTAACTTGGCTAGCATGTAAGCGTTGTTTCAATGCGTCCCTGCCTATTTATCGTTAGCTCTTTACATTTTCTCCTGCAGTAATGTCGTCATTCTCGTTCCTCGTTGGAGAACCGTTTTCAAACTGATATTTCTTCTTTCTTTTGTCTGTTGCGAGTATATTGTATGGCACAGTAGCAGTGAATGGTTTCGCAATGAAATTAAAAATAAATGGTGTAGGGACCCAGAACTTAGTTTTTTTTATGTAGTTCTTAACGTTTGTAACGTTTCGATCGTTACAGCAGTAAGATAATTACTAACGATATTGTTACTTTTTATTCCCTATATAATATATGCATATCTTCATATACAACGTGTAACAAAAAGGTGTAACCATTTTGAAGAGCTTATTCAATGACTGATATAGAACAACTTTCACTATGAAGCCATCCCTGAAATCTCCAAAAAAAAATCTACTCCTCCATACATTTCAGCCGAGCGGCATTGTATTTTCCTATGAAACAGTTATTTATTTAATAACCAAAAAGAAATACATATTTTACAATAATAAGGTGTATCAGAAACCTGTAAGGGTTTTTACGTACACCGTCATTCCCGTCTTATGCAAGCATATAGAAAATTAGATGTACAGGTAGTCTAAATAAATATTGATAATGCCTTATGATATCGAAATGCTTTGCGACAAATTCGTAAAATAATGGAATACACACAAACGTAACTAGGTAGGTATCTTTATAGATACTTACTTACTTATGACAATATGAGCAAACGTCCATTGTTGCTCTTTTTAACCATGGAGATGGAGATAACAAAAAAATACAACGTTAATATTTTTATTCGAGATACAGGGTTTGTTCTATTGTAAAAGTTGTTCTATATCATTGACTGAACAAGCTCTTCAAATATGGTAACACCTTTCTGTTACACGTTGCATAACAACCACAGAAATACATCGACTATACAAAACAACATCCTCCCCATTCCCACACACACACGCTTACACAACGTTACCTACAACGACTGCTTCTCCGTTCGCATCATTAAATCATACAATCCACCATTGACTGACATAGAACTCAGAACCTGGGAGACGTCATATATCTGTTCACTTGGTGCTCATTATGGACCTAGACTCACTGACAGAAAGGACCCGTCCGATCGACAAACTAGACCGCTCAAAATTTCAAGTAATAGCAACAACAACATCGCACAACTACATAACCACCATCATCCATTACCTACATATTTTACACAAGATGAAGAGCAGTAATTAGATAATATCCAAAGTAATCAACAGCATCTGTAGACAAACATATTTTTTATATTTTTAGAAAAAAGTTACTAAAATTCTTAATAAGTGTCACTTTTACTTTTTTAGTAACATACCTAACTTTTCTGTTATTTTTTTTTGCATTCGACTGATGTTGGCCCCATACCCATACGAGGGTCAAAATATAACGAATAATATTTTTTTTATTGTTTTAATACTAATAAATAAACAAAAGAAATAAATAAAGCTTATAAAAGCAAAATATAATATATTTATTAACAATCTTCATAGAAATATTTATGTATTTATCTAAAGAAATCATGTTTACCTATCTCATGTATGATATATTAATGTGATATTTGTAAGTAGTTTAATTATATAAAATTTTTTATTTACTATCTATTTGTTTAAATATTGAGCCATGTTTGTTTGTAATTAAATTAATTTAGTTTGTCTGTACCTTAGAGCATTTATTATCCTACTCGAGGATTAGAACAATTTAACTAGGAGAAGTAAACAATTTTGTTTTAATGTTTGAGAAATTCATGTTTATGACACATGCTGGGTAGGAGACCTATTTTGTATTTTTATTAGTGACTAGTTATAAGTTGTGTGTAAAAATGTTAAAATACCAAATAAAGCTATTCAACTCTATTCTCTTCTTTATTTTGTTTTTAATACTTTAATTCGCTTTTTTATTTCGGCTCATTCTTCGGATTTGTACCAAAATATCCAGATATAATTCTTATGACCAAAATACAACTTTTAGTTACGATCAATTTATACATATTATGCATCAACGCATTTTTAATGATAATATGGTAGTTTCAAAATAATTGGATTATCTATAAGAGTGAAATTATTATTTTTTAATAAAAAATGTCTTACTTACTCAATCTTATAAAATAGTTTTAAATGAATATATTTAACAAAACACATTAAATGAAACATACGTGAGATATATTACATTGAATTTGTGTTGTTAAATATATTCGACTGTCCGTTCGTCCGTTCGTGAACCACAGGTCTCTACAGCTAGTAGACGGAATGAGTTACAGATCTGAAATTTTGATATTTTGTGACGAGTGTTGACCAAAAACCGAATATTATATAAAAAAGTTGTTAGTTTTAGACCATTTTTGTTACGGGGTCTATCTCTAAAACCAAACTAATTAGGAATTTGAAATTTCTGTTTGTTTTGTACCGTACATTGTAGGTACCTATAAATACTGAAAACACCGATTTACAACGTAGTCTTAGGGTTACGTATCCGAATATTCAAACAACTTAATTTTGCAGTTTTGTTAAATAAAATTAGTCAGTAATGACCAGTTTGAAATTCCTATTCAAATTATTAAAGTCTATTAACATATTTGAATATTACGGAACCCTCAGGGCACAAACCCAATTCGCTTTTGACCAATTTTTGCGTTTAAATACTCAGTTAACCACAACTAGCAAAATCAGTGACATGAACGTCGTATAAAAATCATAGAAATGTTTATGTATCACTGGAAGTGGCCCCCATTTTACAGCTGTTTGATGATGTATGTAGCGATGTGTACTTTAGTTTCGCCTATTACTATTTCGATACATATCGGTGATATTTCAGTGTTTTTCGAATCTGTTTGCTGTTATATAAATGATGTCTTGACATGGGCGCCGCCGCGCCGGGATTGAGTTGTAAGGGGGTGCACTTGCACCCCCACTGACTTTGAAAAAACTACACAAAAATAAAAATAATGACGTAAATGCCCAAACGTATTATAATTTTTTTGTTTTTATAATTCTAGGGATGCAAATAAGTATTATATAATATAATTTATGAGTAGATGCACCCCCTGACAACAATCCTGTCAGGCGCCCATGTGTTTTAATCACTTTTATTACTTACTCAATGATGTAGCGACGCTGATATTAAGATATTTGTTGTGATATTAGTGATCGCGATTCTGTTTTATAACATTAACTCAGTGCTCGTGCGTGTTGATTGTCGTGTTGTTTATAAGTTCATTATGCCAAATGAAACAATAAATACCAAGCATAAAATATTGATCAGGAAAGTGTTTTTGTTTATTTCCCGCTGTATCAAGCTGAGATGTGCATGTGTGCATCGTCATATGACGGTAAATTTCTCTTGCAGTGTGTTCTTTTAATTTACAGATTAGGAACAAGCGTTCCAGATATAGGACCAGCACTAATGCAGCGATATTAAAGGCAGAATAGACCAACTTTGCTATAAAAACACAACTATAAGGCCTGTTGTACATTATAGTTGCTCTAGATTGTGAGCACTGCTTTACAGCTGTGTAATAATTGGTGTGCAAAGCAGTCGATTTCTACGTTATGTCATCACTTATTATCACGGTTTGGTCCTTTAAGTTTACAGTTAAACGATGATCCCAATCACCTATATACAGCAACGCTGTGACAAAGATAAATAGTCGATAATATTGTATCCTTTATTATGCGCGGGATTGTTTATTTAGGAAAACTGTTCAGTATAATCGGTCGCGAATGTCGTTATATTTAAAATTATCCTATTATACCTATAGCCATTCACACCCAATGTAGTGTGGGGCAGAATCGTCCATCCTTTATCCAATTTCTACCATGTTTTATAGAAGAAAACAAACATGTATATTTTAGACAACATAGTTTTATTGATCGAACAATAAGCAAACGTGGTCAATACATAAAGAGATTGTGCCTTGAGGCGTGTTTTTACAATGTGTTGTGTTCTCACTGTGCGGAAGCAACGAGACCGGCTTTATGAAATAGAGTTTTGTATTTATGGTACAAACATTTACTCCAAATAAAACATTGTAAAATAAGATAAAATGAAAAGTATTTAAAAAAGGGCATGGGTGACTTAAGATTCAGTTCCTCACTTTGCATCAAGTAGAACTGAATGTTTCATTCTTGTTTAAAATAGCGCACTCTGAGCCGTGGCTGCTACGACAACCGAAATATCACGCGGTCCCGAAAAACCGAGCTTTTATTTAAGGGTGCATGTAAGGTCAGAATGAACACCTCATTTCAGAACTGAACTCTATGACTTTTCATTTGATCTATGACCACCAAGAAACACGCGCTAACGAAAAACTGCAATTTTACTTAATAACTCTGCTTCGAGATGTAATTATTAAAATATTCTAAAATGTTTAGACGGGGGGGGTTATTGGTCACTTATTTTTTATACAAATTTCAAGGCTGTATAATTAAAGGAAGGCTCTTTAACACTTGCAAAAGATGAAATTTAGAGGTAGATAACTTCGAAATTTTTTCCTATCGAGCAAACTTAAAACTTTTGCGATTTTTCTAAATTTTTTAGTTCAGCCCAGCCTTATTTTTTACTATCTATATTGTTTTTATTAAACCAATGAACCATGTAACACTATGTGAAATGGTCATTTGAAGTTGTGTATCTGACCTGAAACGGACCCTTAAGGGAATCGTTGACTTAGCGCCCACGGCCGCGATAGGTACAGATCGTTCACAGTTATTTTACCTCTAGTCTGATCGAAAATGTTTCTTAAGTATTGGACATAGAACAGCTGTCAGAGATAAAATAACTGTGAACAGTCTGTATTTGAAAAAAACTATAGCCGTCTTATGCTCGCTGCGCGGCACACTTGCAAGCGAGTCGCCCCGCGCGCTTCCCGCAACCTTATTCTGTGAGGCGTCCGTATTCTGGTAATGTAAATGTAACATATCAGATTTTCATGTTTAGTTTATGAGTTTAGCGAAAGAATCACAAATTAGAGTTAAATAACAAATGTTATATATATGGGGTTTTCAGGATCTAGGCCCGACCCGTGAGACATCTCGTAGGCAGGCGTAGGGATCGTTACTATAAATGAGAACCAATAACTTGCACTTAGCACTTCTAGTGTATGATATAATCACTATGCGAAACGTAGGACAGTTCCGTGGTGACGTCTAACTCCGTGGTAGTGGCGGCTCCAACTGACCACAACTGCGTCGCACACGACTCTGCCGAAGCACGCCGGAAGCGTAGTTTTTGCGGATACCCGCTAGATGGCGTGCTTGCGTTTCGTTCAGTGTTCTCTCTTATGACCGGATACGACATATACATAAATAAATCCAAAATTTGGGTTGATTGGTTGTTTAGTAAGACTAATTGAACGGGCAAAGTTAGGCGGATATTTAATTTAATTTGTAGCGTATTTGGATATTTATTTGTGCTCTTCTGGAAGGATGGGTTTTTTGTGCGAAACGTCCTGACAAAATCAATCTGTTGTCCTGCTGGCAGTACGTATTTTGTATGAAAAATTGACTTGTCCTTCTGGCAGTACAATGATCTTGACCCTGAACGGCACAATGTCGAAACACGTCGCCCAGGCGCAAACGAGCTGCCCCCGGGCACCATGACAAAGGCAGGTGGTGCTTACTATTACTCTTTCTTGATTTAGATTATCTTGTCTACTCATTACGACATTTATGTTTTCTTTGTCAGGATGGTCGTTACTGACACTCAATTTTCCTTGAAAGCTAAAACACAAACAAATTATCCTAAATAATCATTAAAGCCTGTAAAGTTTCAATAGTTCTGTTATCAAGCATTGATTTGTTTTACTGAATGTAGATTCAGCAGCTAGGTACCTACTTAGGTACTTCTTCATTACCCTTTCTTGATTTTAATTATCTTGTCCTCTCAGTAGGACATTAATATTTTCTTTGTCAGAATGGTCATTCATTACTGACACCCAAATTTCTATGAAAGCTATAATATTTTAATAATATACATACATAATGTATTAATATATATTAATATAAAACTTAACAATTAGTATTTCTTTTACCTCCAATTCATAAACTATTTTATCATTGACGTAAAGATTATATTTTATGCTCTGTGCCTACTTACTTGAGACCGAGGAGTCGTCGATCTTTATTTTAGTAAACTCGCTTGGCTTTACCAGAACCGTAGTACTTTATTATTCTTTTATTACCCATTATTTACCATTTATTATTGTCTTCTACTGTTACAGTGTTAATTTATTTAATAAATGATACAGCAAACTAACCTGAACTATACATTACACTTACACTTATTGCACAAAAACAAAACAAAAGGGAATATTTACACTATTATTTACAACACACCACTAGTTCACAATATTACACAAAATCGGAATCGTCAAATGCACTACACTACCACGAAAACACCTGATATTAACCAACATTTTCTTTCCACCTTCTATTGTTTTTCATTACCAGAAATAAAGACATTTTATTTTTTTATTTTTGCGTGACTAATGCAAACTAAAAACTAAAAACTAAATAAGGATCAACGTGTACTGTTTATGCAGAGCTGCAATTTCCTAAAGCGACAGGATGCAGCGTCTTCGAAATTCTAAAATGTCGAATTTCACATTTTGTCCTCAATAATCGCCTTAATTTCTAGTTAAAATACAAACACGATTCTTTTAAAATCGCTAGATCGCATTCAAACTATTTGTATATAAAAATATATAACTAAACCCCGAAATAAAATGAAGGAATATCAATAAGAAGTCTCAAATAAAGTAAAATATGAAGAGGAATACAAAACATTTTATTTACCTATACAATAAATAAATAAATCAAACGACACGGTCATTGTAACGGGGCCTAGCTTCTTGTTGCGAGCTGCGACGCCGACCACAGCGATGTACCTGTCCCGCCTGCACTACACCACCAAGGCGCAGGACATCGTCGAGTACATCCAGAGTAAAACCAACTTCTTATTAAGTGTGGAGCCGCTGGAGACGCGTCACAATGCTAGTTTCAAGGCGTTCGTGGCGCGAATACCGACAAGCAGGCTGTCAACCTTCATGAAGGAGGACTTCTGGCCGAAGGGCATGATGTACCGGCGTTTTCGCGGTAGAATACCATCTACACCACCGAACCAGCACAGTGACGTTGTGCCAAAGTGACACTTTAGTAACTTTATATGGGCCTTGTTGCCTGAAATAAAGCAATTTATTATTATTTTTGTTAACTACCTACTTCATAAACGTTAGACTCGTATATTTTTTGATGAACTCTGTTATTTTATTTCTATTTGCGTCATTTTCCCCCTTAAGTTTAAAAGTAATAAATCCTAACATATTGGTTCACTTATCTCTATACTGGCCCTTTTGCAAATTCTAGAGGTGTTTTAGTAACAATAAATTGGCCAAATGAGATGTTTTTACTAATTTAGACCAGCGGGTCTACCGCGTAATTCTGGTTTTCATCAACATCAACTTGAGATTGAAATTTGCCGTGCGTTTGACGACGCCCGCCAAACATGCCATCTCTTTTACACGCGTTGATTTTCGCATGCATTTGCTTGAAGTTGATACAAATCAGAATTACGCGGTAGACCCGCTGTTGAACACGAATATCGATGTTGACAAGCCCAAATCTTGACCGCAAGTTCAGAATACATAATGGCGGATATTTTCTCTCCCGATTGTTTTTTCAATCTAACGGCCTATAGGGTTATTTTTGCCATAACATAAAAGTAATCGTGTTAGACTGTTTCAAGAGTTTTTAGTAAAATACTCTTTAAACGGTGTTTTTTTTAAAAAACAGATTGCCAACATTTAAATTCGTGTTCAGCAGGTTAGATTTAGTAAACAAAGTTCAATTCGCCAATTGTTACAAAAAATGCAGCTAAATGAAACAGCCTATTAAACTAATCTTAGATGGAATGTGTAAAATATTCCCAGGGCTAAAAAGCTGATTATTCCTATAATACAGCGAATGAGTTGTGCGCACGTCATGCTTTGTAATTGAAATTCTTAATCGTCTTACTCGATTACGGTACACAATGGTAGTGTGATCTCCATATATTGTACGTACAGAATAGGATGGCTTTACTGGGACTTGGCGTGAGACAGCCTAGCTTCAAGTTGGTTGAGAAAATATCTTAGTAATCACACAACATAAGCGATGCGGGGCAAATGTGACAGTGGCATCGAGGCTTATGGTACGACATAAATCGCTATTCGTTTTTGTATAGATTGGATCTACTGAAGAAATTGTAAGCGTGGTTGGTTTTGCTATTGAACGTGAATTGGTGATAATGGAAAATAGGATATTGTTAAATTATTTTTCAACTGAATAAATTATATTTGTTTCAAAAGTAGATGGTGTTATTAAGCTTGGCCGTATTGATAAAATGGGTCATGCATCCTAATCATATCAAATGGGTCATGCATGCTGATCATTTCAAATGTCACAAGGATTAAAGTAAAAGAAATCGGATAAAATATGTTAAATAAAATTTTGGCAACCTTCATAAGTAGTCCAATCGTGGAAAAACATACTGTACGCTGTGTGATTTTTTGTGACGGGAAGTGGCGACTATGTGGAATCTCTTCATTGTAACATAATGCTGTAGTACAGGTTGCTTAACTTCAAATTGCGGATTCATTTTACCTTTTTTTAATTCCCATTAGTGTTCAATATTTTTTAAATTACTATAGTTTTTCTATAATTGGCCAGTAATGATATATAATCGATATTTTGATCATATTTTTTGGTACAGTCTCGGAGTTAAGGGGAAAACAACCTTTTTTTGTAGTTTTTCAAAATTTATTCTTTATTGTACACAGAAACACGAATACAAACAGTTACAGTAATAGGTATGTATTAAAATTTAAACTTAAATTTAAATGAGAGAATATACGTACACAAAAATAAAGTTTGCCGAAATATAAAAATAAAATATAAATAATATAGGTATAATAATATTATATAAAAATAATGTACTTTTAACATTTGCATAAAAAACATACCAAATATGCATATAATTATAATAAAAAAATAAAAAAATATGTATATAATATTTTCTTTTTCAGAGAGCGAAAGCTTCCAGCTTTTTCTTGAATGAACTGATAGTACTACAGTCACGAATACAATGAGGAAGAGCATCCCGAAGTCTGACTGCTTGGACATTAAAATAATTATATTATTAAGCACCAATATTGTGTACTGGAGTTTTAAGAAGTGACATAGTTCTGGAACGAAGGGGTCTGTCTCTGATTAAAAATTTAAAACGCTCACGAAGATAAGCGGGGAAAAGTGGATTCTTAAGATTTTTTGAAACCAGTGCCAAGAAAAATATATATTTTTACAATCAACTTTTTCGAATCTACAATTTGATACCCATATTTTACTTTTAGGATAATAGTTTTATATTTCTCCCTTTTGTTTTGGAAATATTTTGAATAATTTAAAATTTTTCAAATATTTTTTAGGCCAAATTGTTAGCAAATTGATGCTTTTTTCGGGCAAAAGTTCAATTCTTTATCTTTAAGGGTGCTGAAGTTATGAGGCTGTGACATACGGACGGACGGATAACGGATTCTCACCATAGAGGTTCCTTTTGTACCTTTTAGGTACTACGGAACCCTAATTACTCTTGATATGTCATCTGCCGGACAACCTTTGTATCTACCCTGTTTTTTTATATTTGTAGTTTGAAGATGCTCGCGTTGTAAATACTTAGAGTTATCAGATGACTCGCACTTCTTTTGTTTTATATTATAGTTAGACATAATTGCGTATTTCTTGCCGTTTCATTATTTTATTAACTAGCTTCTTAACTGCGTGTAATTTGTTGTTGCTGAGCAATGGGCTGATTTTCTGGGATAAAATTGATCTATACCTATATATTAAGACAGGACGGTGATTCTGGCGCGTGCGCAAAAATTGCGAAAGCAGAAAAATCAATAATTTCCGTAGAAAATCTGCCGCAGCAATTTTTTTCGCATTCGCCAGAGTCACCGTCCGGGTCACAATCTAATCCGTAAAACTTTAACTACCCCCTTGGTTGACTGTTAACAATAAAACCGAAATAACAAAGTTAAAATCATATCAAGCTTATATGTTTTATTTAAAAATAGCGTATTTTTATCATAATAAAGCTATACACAAATTAATATACAAAAAGGACAAACTCGATTACGATTAGCTGCAAGCAACTTATGAAGCTACAGGACCCCGAACTATCACGGTTTTAAAATTAAATATATACACTCATGGAATAGATGTTATATACATAGAATATATACCTACAAACATAAACTTGCATCCGTATACCGTACGGTTTGCACAGAGAAGATTTTTTTTGCTTTCTTCTACGCCGTATGCCACCGCTACCGCCGTCACAAATGGGTAACCAATAACTCATATCCACGGGACACGGGAAGCCGTGAAACAAAAAAGTCCAAAAGTAGAAAGTGGATGAGTGCCTCAGGCCGAGCGATTAACGAATTTTCTCCCTCAAAGTCACGAACTGTAAAGCAATTGACTTCTTGATCAGCCTCGGAGGCTCTATTCATCTTACACAATATAAGAAAAGAAGTAATCATGTCCAGGGAGGAATCACGTCCAACGAGCGACAACGCCGGAATTCCGTCGGCGGCATTCTTGCTGCCTACTGTACGTAATTTTCTTTACAAAAACGGAATGGCTCTCGAAGCTAACTCGATCTTCTGTAAAATTAATATAACAGGCAGAGCTTGATGTGTTTCGCCCAAAAACTAATGTTTATGAGAAAGCCGGTCTTGGTAGTTTAAGGGTAGATATTATCGCTACAAAAAAATGTTATGTGCTGTCAGTATAATCCCATCGAAAACATAAAATGTACAAAAGTGTTAAGTCTAGCAACGGAATCGTTCCGTCGTTAAAAGTTATGAGATCTTATATAAAGCCAAGTCTGTTATTTTAGTTTTTATGGAAGCACCTTTTCATTTTAGTTAATTTGGAGCACCTATTTAACAAATTCATCATTAATTGTTTCCTAACTACGAGTAGTTACCTTCCAACATTTAGTAACTGTATTAATTTTATTATTTCTATAATAAAATAAAGTGACTTCGCAATCGCACAGCAACATAATAACTTATCTACCTAATATCAATTTATTAGCGATCGGAGAAGATATTTCTACGCAGCAGCGCTTTATTTGTGCTGTGCGATTGCCAAGTCACTATATTTTATTATAGAAACAAATATGACTAATACTAATACACTCACTAAATATTGGTAGGTAACTAATTTGGAAACAATTAATGATGAATTTTTTAAATAGGTGCTCCAAATTAACTAAAATGAAAAGGTGCTTCCATACACACTAAAATAACATACTTGGCTTTATATAAGATCTCACAACAAACGGTAGAAGGATTGCTTTGCGAGTCTTGACATTTTTGTACATTTCATGTTTTTGATGGGATCTTATTTCTTTTTGTAGGTAGTCCTCCTTTTTTTTCTTCCCGGGTAATATTTCTTGCGCGCCAGCAACGGATTTTCTAAAAGCCCACTCCCTATCTAAAACTTGGGCGTGATCATGGATCAGACTATGTCATGGGAGAGTCATGTTAAAGTAGTTAGCCGAAGAATGTACGCTTTATTTCACTCACTGAAGCACCTTCAGTACATCTTGCCTTTGCAACTAGAATTACTCTTCTTCTGCCTCTTCTTGACTATGTTGACATTGTGTTCTTGGATGCCAACGAAAAGTTGCTCGACAAACTGGAACATCTTCAGAATTTGGCTAACAGATGAATTTTTATTTGCGAACGTTTGATCATGTGTCCGAGTTTTGACGTAAACTAAAGTGGCTTCCAATACGTTATCGGAAGTATAGTCATATCCTATTTCTACTATACAATGTCTTAAATAATCCTTCTTCCCCCAAATACCGAAAATATAGGTTCAATTTTCGCACTGATATAAGCAACAGGAATCTTCGACCCTCTCATGATTTTATGTTATCTATACCAACTCATTACACGAAACGTTACTCTGGATCTTTTACAGTGGACGCCGTTCGTTATTGGAATGATCTTCCACACTCCCTTAAAAGTCTTTCCACAATTGCTTCCTTCAAATTCAACTTGAAGAAGCACTTTTTGTCCTCTCAGCAGCTCTAGCTACTAGTATGTATGTATCACATTTAAATTCATATAATAATATATTATTATTGTACTCTTTGTTTAGGTTTAGACCATTAGATAGTTAGGTATAATTTTAGGTTAATAGTGTATGTAGACTATTATATTTATTATAGTTACATGCATATTTATGTCACTATTTATGCACTCAATTTAAATTTCAAAAAGCCAATGTACCTACCTATATAATTTTTCTTCATCTCTGTCATTTATGGTTGACTGGAAGAAATTTCTTTCAGAAATAAGTCCGCCTTGTCCTGTATTTCTTTTAATTTTGATCTGTGTTAATCTGTTTTTTTGTGTGCAATAAAGTGTTTATTATTATTATCCCTTTAGTTTTTTTTTTCAGAGGCTTTGATGTCACAATTTTTGACTTGTCTGGGCGGTAAGTGCTTTAAGTCGATTATATTCAGCTATTGCGGACTCTTGAGCTTTGATACTACCAAAGTCGACATTATTTAAATGTAATCCGCCCAGACTTGTCACTCTCGATAGTGCCACGTACGCTTGACCGCATGTGAACACTGAAGAACCGAATGTCTATTAGCCCTTGACTTTTCTGTATGGTAATACATATCAGAAACTGTTCGCGATGAACATAAAGCCCTAGAAATAATTTCAAATTTAGTTTTGACTGGAACAAGCTTGTAAAGATGTTCGTTATTAAATTGTAAAACAACAATAAATAAATATTAGGGTTCCGTATTCAAAGGGTACCGATTTGTTTGTCAGGGGCTACCATTTTAACGCCTTGTTTGTTTTTGTCTTGATCGCTATGTCATATTTATTGTTACTATTTACCATAATGGTTTTGGGGTTTCGTACCCATATTGTGTGGTGGCAATACGGAACCCTTCATGCGGGAGTCCGACTTGCACTTGGCCGGTTTTTTAGCGACTTAATTACGAAATATTGATATTCTCTTCTTAAATAGACCAAATGTGAATGTGTCGAACATTATGAACCACCCTTTTTAGGTGGGTATTAACAAAAGGAAGACATGAACATACGTATAATATGTGTAACACAGTGGATTATGTGCACTTCAGTTAGTGTAAATTTTAGGCATCAACATTAATATATGTAATAAATAGATATAAGGTATACTATCCAAGAAGTGCTAGTTCTGAACAACAAAATACATATTTTAAATACATGATTAACCTCTAAAAGTCATATAAGTAGTACAAATTGGTAAACCTTAATACTTTAATAATTAAAGTAGAAGGTAGCTTTTAATTATTAGTGTCAAGATAACGACAAGTAACACAGCATATCTGCGCATGGCGTCAGTTTGTAGTATTTTTTTTGTAAATCTTAGACTATACGAGCTGTACTGAAGAAGAACGGAACCTTCTTTTGAACATTTCATCACTGTACTGTTTCTTATGCTTTCAAATTATTTATAACTTACTTAACACTGTTTCATTACATACACACAGTTATTTAACTATATCCAATTGGTAAAAATGTCAATCATAATTAAATTTCAATGAAATAAAACAACAATTCTATATCAATTTAAAAATCAAATATATTTCAATAGGTACAGTTGGTAAAATATAATTATGTCTAATTTAGTAGTAAAAATTAATTCATGGTAATAAATGGTTCTTCAATAATAAAAAGTATTTATTGAAACGACTTTAGTAAATTCATGCCTCAAGATATAAAACAAAAATTAAAAACCTCGGACACCATTTCTAGGTACCCAACTTACGCAACGCTTTATATAGCATAGTTTGCGCAACTTTACAATGCGCCTCCAAGTTAGCTCAGTATTACTGTGAGGCATTTGATTGAGCTACATTGAAAGCAGTCTGCCTGCACATTGTTAACATAGTTTAGAAAGCCGCTGCGCGACGTTCTGTAAAGCATATTGTGGGAATGTTATTCATCAAAACCAACAAGGCACGGAACGCTCAAGTACCATGATGACAATTATATCGTTATATTAACCTTTAAGTACTGTCGCGGATGTCTCGCCGATGCCGTGTTAAGTTTTTATGCCATTTCTCCCGTCTTTTTTGTTGCTGTTCCCCAAAGTCTTAGTACCTTCCGCATACGTACTTAGACTTAGTGATTGGTGCGTCCACACTGCAATGGCTGTGTTGCTTGTGCAGAGCTTTCAGGTCTCACATAGGTCAGGTCAGCACTAATGTAATGTTTAATTATCGTCTCCATACAGCCAACACAGTTGTCGCAACGTGGGTATATACAAACGATCAATATGCGAAAAGTCTGGAAGATATTATCATGTGTGGAGAGCAACAAAAAGATAGCATGAAAACTGGTTTATTCGTCCAAGGATATAATATCATAAAAACCAAATGCGATGCCTGTTTGACGTCAGGTCACTAGTTGAGAAGATGGTCTACCCTAGCAACTTTTTTCATTACCTGACCAGCATAATAAGTCCAATCGCAAAAAAAAAAAAATTGCTTTTGATAGAGGCGATACCTCAGAATAAGGAATACAAATAGAAGCCTGGCTAAAATAAGAACTGGGCATTAGCCATTGTACTCATCTAACGTAAATTACTCCTGTGTACGAGTGAATGAAACACCGGACCGCACTTACTTTATATTTTTTCCTGGTGTGTCACTAGATTGAACCAAGCAAATGTCAGTTGGATGTAATTTGGATGTATTTTAAAAATTATAATACCATCAAATTAAATACGTCTCATCATTGTATCGTTTTGTTGTAATATCGTTCGTTGCGTGCATCACATCTTAATTTGGTGGCATCGAAATGTCTAATGCATTTTGCAAAAGTTTACAGCTTCACCGAGAGAAATTAAATATTTTGGTGCTCTTCCTCTCAAAATTCGTGAAAGTGTGATTTATTATTGTTTGTGTTGATTGTTTTTTAACATTGTAATAAAATGTCTTGTGCGATTGAAGGATGTAAATCGCATACAGGAAAAAAAGAAAACAACAATGAAGCAATATCATTTCATCGGTGAGTTCTGATAGTTTTTATGTTAATAAGTTGCAGGATCATACCTAAAACTCAGTAACAATAATAGTAGTTCTTGTAAATCATACTCGTGTTCAATTCTACACCGATATTTGCCTGTTTTATATAGATTTTCTGCCGACTATTAGAGGTTATGATTTTCGCATAGTGATGTACTAAAGTCCGTGTGGCAAACTATCGAACATTGGTTCCCGCGGCAGCCGTGCATAAAGGATAATACTTACCGCAGATTAATTGCAGCGCGAGTTAAAAGAAAAATAATGCCGAATAAAGATTTCCAAAAAGGGAAGAACCAAAAAGAAAGAATCAAAAAGAGAAGCTTAGACGAATAATAAGAACAAATTGGGCAATTTAAAAAAGCAGTCATATTTGTTCGAAACACTTATGCCGGATTCTTTTGGATCAAACGAAAATTTAAAATGGAGACGGTTAAAAGCAGATGCTTTACCGACGTTATATTTACCAGATACAGACACATTGGTAACCTTTAAATAATTATGTATAATTGCATTATCAATCTTGTAAGTAGGTACGTGCTTTACTATACTATAGTATATTAACTCGATAATTTTTCAATTTTAGGCAACAGAACCAGTACCTATGGATGTCTGTGGTGTAGAAAAGTGCATACTTCTATGTTCGCAAATCGTTCTGAAAGGCCTGTTCAGAACTTGTACGTTACTTCCGTGATCGACTTCACGAAGAAATTCCGCAGATCAAGACATTTTCGTACTTAGTGGTTGACAATAAAAGTACTTTGACAGGGTAGTTCTATCGTGAAATGAATTTTTGGAATGCTTATTGACTTGAACTGCGCATAATTTGATTTCTTATTACAGGTTATTAGTTATTTTAATCGTTCATTATTTGTTAGTTATTATTCAAGATAAGTTGATGTTTATTTGATAGAAATAATAAAAAAAAATGAAATTACCTCTGTAGTAATTGCGCTGTCATCGCACATCATTGACATAATATTATTATTACAAATCCTATAAGTCTATGATTATTATGATTTCTATTGTTGCGATTAATTCCTTCCTCCTTGATTGAACAAAGACGCGACATCAACGAACATCTATTTGATTGAGTTAAGAGGCGACTTAAAAAGTATCCACTTAAATAGTTTACGGTTGTATCTCTGATACAAGCTACAGCATTTTTTGTACTAGAAACAAGCACAATTTTGGACTTAACTTATGTACTACCTGCCTACGATATAGTAATTTGTACTTAATAAAAAATATATTATGCTAAACGAAAGATATCCTTTTATTAATTCTTTATTTGCACAATATAACATGTGTCCCACTGGGGTAGACAGAGACCACTTTGCTATTAATCTCTTGGCCTCCTTCCGAAGCAAGAGGATGTCACCAGAAAGGTCGGTGCCTCCTGCATTATCTTTTTTTCACACTTTGATACGATATAATGTGTGGTAAGCAGATTGGTCGTGGTTCATTTCGATTTGGTTTATTTATCCTAGTCAAAAATCGACATTGTTACATCACTAGCGAAGCAACGAACTAGTGACAACCTACCTAATTAAGAAAAAACTAATACATATCCATCTCTCTCTAACGCACTAGAATGTCGTAAGAAAATCAAGGATAGGTGTCTTTCTCCGCGTATTATTTTAGCCAGGCTTCTATTTGTATTCCTTATTCTGAGGGCGATACTATATTTTACCTTGCCAATTTTTCCATGTCTAGATGACATTTTACTTTTTTATTTTAAAAACGTTTCGATCATGGTTTAGATGATGATATTTATGGATGCGTTCAATTAAATTGTTTAATGGTGTATAGTACTACTTGTATCAAATTATGCATCTTTCACATTTTGAGATATTTGTTCTGTTTGCCTCCAATACATATCTTTTGTAATACACAGCTGGCAGGTGGATTACTCTATAGTAAATCTACACGTATTTATTTAGTTATATTATAAAACAAATTATATTATATTTTTATACATCACCTACATAAAAAAATGTTAAACCAATTATTTGCTGACTTTGATGATGATCAGAGTGATGAATTCAAATCCTTTTCGTCTTCTGACGACACTAGTAGTGAATGTAGTTTTCACGGTATTCTGTCTCTTCATGACACTTTAAATGTGCAGTATGCTGATTGTCCCGAAAACTTTAATGTCGTGCATATTAATGCTCAAAGTGTTTTTGGCCATTACACGGACATGTTGGCAACATTTGATGTGAAAAACATTCACGCCATTCTCATTTCAGAGTCATTCTTGAAACCGAAAATTCCTTCCACTTCGTACTCCTTGCCAGGTTTCAAATTGATTTGAAATGATCGCATTGGTCTTAATTGTGGTGGTGTGGCTATCTATCTTCGCTCCCATATCCCATATTCAACCGTAAGCATGTCATCTCAACCCCTTCCTCAGGATGCTGGAGAACATATTTTTATTGAGGTGGAACTTGTTTATAATAAAGTCCTTCTAGGGTTTTATTACCCACCATCAATGAATATTAATTATTTTTCATCATTTGTATGTCTCCTACAAAACTTTGTCCCTATGTATAGTCATACCATAGTTATGGGTGATTTAAATACTTGCCCTTTAAAGAATAATCATCGTTCTTCTTCCCTTCGGTCTGTCACTAATGCGAACAACTTGCATATTCTCCCATCAGATGCCACACACCATTCTCCGAACTGTCAACCTGCTCTTCTGGATCTTATGATCGTTTCTTCATTGGCAGACGTCTTCAAGCACGGTCAGTATAACGCCGATGCCTTCTCTTACCATAATTCGGTATTTTTGTCATACAAAATTCGTCCTCTTAAAGTGAAACCAAAAGTTCTTATGCAGCACAACTTTGTTAGTATGGATGTCGAAAGTCTTAAAGAGGATGCAGGTAGAAAAGACTGGGGAAGTATTAGTCGTGCCAACACTATAGACGAGCAAGTCTCGATTTTTAATTTCCTTTTAATTCAGCTATACGATAAACACGCCCCAGTTAGAGCTATAAAAATTAAGCATGTCCGTGCTCCATGGCTCACTGAAGACATTAAAATATTAATGCATAAGAAAGTCCTTGCCAAATCGAAATTCAGTAAAAGGCCCACTGATGCAAATAAAGAAAAGTATTAGGAATCTAAGGAAAATGGTGACTCAGCCAAAGTCTGAAAATTTCTCAAATCACTGGGTGTAGGTAAATCACGGCGTGATTCAATTCCTAAAGATTTGGACTTAAATTCCTTAAATCAATATTTTTCTTCTTCGCCTACTATTGATAGTACTACGAAAACTGAAACATTACACAATCTTTCTTCAAGTGCCACACCCGAGTACTGTCCTTTTAATTTTAGTAAATAGATGTTAGAAAACATATAATCTCAATTGCATCGAATGCGGTTGGTTCTGATAATATTAGCCGTAAAATGATAACTTCCATCCTCGATATCCTAACTCCCGTGATTACCAGTATCCTGAAAAAATCCGTTATTTCTGGCATATTCTCAACCCTTTGGAAATATGCCCAAATAACTCCCTTACCTAAAAAAGCCAATCCTTCATCCTTCTCTGAAAATCGTCCTATTTCTATCTTCTCGTTCCTATCCAAGGTTCTTGAACGTCTTGTCTACTATGGCTGCTGGGTGGTACCACTGTCTAACAAAGGTAAACATTTTTAAATAAATAATAATGAATTAATTAATTAATTTGAATGAAATATATCTTGAGCGAAATTTTACTTTTACCTTTGTATTCAAATTACTAAAACTACAATAATTATAAAGTCTTCAAATGCACTTGGAATAGAAGAGCTTGTATAACTCAATTGATGTACATAGAAGAAGCAAAAGAGGCGTATCAGGACCTTATAGGATGACATTTGTGGTCTCTGCCTCCCTCTTTGGTAACTTGAGCGTTATTATATTTGCATGTTAAGAATGTTAATGTTACAACTTATTTTTAATCACAATCGTCACAATATGAACCCCGGGGGGGGTGTCAGAGGTGTTCTGAGTGTGAACTGTGAAATGCAAGTCCACACTCGGTACTACCGCATTTCACCGACGATTATTACGTCTCAACGTGATGGATGGTGAACCCTATCGCCGTACTTCAGACACAAATACACGCTTATTAGGACATGCAGGTTTCCTTCACCGTTCAGCAAGTGGTGAGTAAGAACAAATACAATGCACATAAATTCCGAAAACCTAACTCATTGGTGCATGCCCGACCGGGGATCAAAACTGGATCTCAAGATTGAGAGGCCAGCGTTCTACCCATGAATTACAGCCGCTTCTACCCCTGAAATACCGCCACTCAAATTTAATTAAAACTATATTAACGTATATTTCATTAATGTAAATTTAGTCAACGAAACTTGGCAAGGAATTCGTTTAGTGTATTCTTACGTACAATAACCCTAGCTATCGTAAACGAGAAACGGATAACACGTCAGTCAAAAATAATTGCGTTAACATTTCACCCTGTGCCAGGCGATGTACTCAACACGTTAATTGGGATCCATAGCTCGAATCTCTGAATAAACCACTGGCATGTGTACGAACAGAATACAAATTGCCATTCGAACTAGTGCATACATGCACATAAGTAAAGTTCAACTGGCCTATTTAAATATAACGTGTCCTAGCTTATTGGTATAAATAGCAACCGATAGTTGTCTAACAGCACAATTATAACAGACAGAACTTCATTCTCTCCCTACACCCTACCCCCTCCCTCTTCACTACTTCTTTAATAATTTCACACATGCACAAGCCTCCTAGTTATCCCAATACTGATACTGCATCTCAATCATAGTTGAATGAAACAAGGGAGTAATGGTAAGAGGGCGTGGCGCTTGCGAACGAATCTTCCTAAAATAGGCTCGATGCGAGAGTGTGTTTATTCAGAATTCCTTGTTAAAAAGTTGTGAGATCTTGTATATAGCCAAGTCTGTCATTTTAGTTTGTATGGAAGCACCTTTTCATTTTAGTTAGTATGGGAGCACCTATTTAACAAATTCATCATTAATTGTTTCCTAATTAGTATCCTACCAACATTTAGTGACTGTATTAATATTAGTCATTTTTATTTCTACAATAAAATATAGTGACTTCGCAATCGCACAGCAACATAATAACTTATCCATATTTGTTTGTCAGGGGCTACCATTTTAACGCCTTGTTTTTTTTCTTCTTGATCGCTATATCATCTTTATTGTTGCTATTTACCATAATGGTTTTGGGATTTGTGTGGTGGTAATACGGAACCCTTCATGCGCGAGTCCGACTTGCACTTGGCCGGTTTTTTAGCAACTTAATTACGAAATATTCTCTTCTTAAATAGACTAAATGTGATTGTGTCGAACATTATGAACCACCCTTTTTAGGGTTCCTTACCCAAAGCACAGATTATTATAACAAAGGCTTTATCTTTATAACGATTAAAAATACAAGTAAAAGTTTAAACTTTGGGGAGACTGTAGTAAATACTTTAAAGTAAAATAACAAATTATAAAAATTGGGGTTCCGTACTAAAAAGGTACCGAATTTTTGTCAGGCTCTACCATTTTATCGCTTTGTTTTTTGTCGCCTTGATGTTGTTATGTCATCTTTTTTTGTTGTTATTTACCATAATGGTTTTAGGGTATCGTATCCATATTGTGTGGTGGTAATACGGAATATTTCATGCGCGAGTCCGACTTGCACTTGGCCGGTGTTTTAATGACTTAATTGCGAAAAATTTATATTTCTCTTCTTAAATACACTAAATGTGAATGTTTCGAACTTTGTAAACTACCCTTCACTGGATTCCTTACCCAAAGCAAGATTATTAAATTAATATAAAAAAGGCTCTATCTTTAGAACGGTAATACATGCAAGTACAAGTTTAAACTTTGGGTAGACTGTAGTAAATACTTTAAAGTAAAATAATGAAAATTAGGGTTCCGTAATAAAAAGGAACCGAGTTGTTTGTCAGGCGCTACTGTTTTATCGCTTTGTTTTTTGTCGCGTTAATGTTGCTTTGACATATATATTTTTGTTAATTACTTTCCGGGTTTCTTACCCGTATTGTGTAGGGGTACGGAACCCTTTTTTATGCTAGTCCGATTCGCACATTACCGGTTTATTTTTATTTTTCTAAGTACTTGCTCTATTTTTGAAGATAAAGGTGCATATACAGTTTTTACAGTAGTGTCACGGGGTAGAATTTGTCTTGGTAAATGTCTTAAATGCAAAGCAGCATACCACCAATGAACGCCATCTAGAGTCACACAAATTTATAGATGCAGCTAGAGACATACACTTTTCATAGACTTTTTACGGAAATATAAGTTACCAACCGCAAATAACATTTTTTATTTTGTTTCATTGTATACTTAACACTAACCGCATCCAAAATTCCAAGCTCTTAGGTCTGCTAGAACACCTTTAGAGTTTTGATGATAGGTCAGTCAGTGAGTGACAAAATAAGGGAACTTTGACTTGAGATATTTCGTAATCAAATATAAGTACAAACTTTTAATTAGGGGATGGAAGTAGGTTGAGTAAGCACTTTTCGTAACTGAAATTTCAAACTTCTAGCTTTACTTACAACAAAGATACAGGGGGTGTCGCGAATATCGCGAGTTAAATTTGCGTAAAATCATTTCTCATTATCAAATTAATAATTTCTACCTCATTGCACTTAACACGTTAACACGGCACCGGCAGGAGGAAGGTGGCAACACTGTCACGTTGATTGACGGTCAGCCATAATTTGGAGTTGAAGGAATAATCAATGATTTTGTGTTTCAATGGTAAAATGATCATTGGTGAGTCAGAACATGTTCACTCTGCTTAGTGAAAAGTACATATTCAGGAACAGATAGATTAGGATCGAAAGGTTGTATCTAGCAGTAAAAATGAATATGATATCGCTGCGGCGATTGTATCAGTGTTATCAAGACAATCAGTATTTTATCAGACCAGCTGTGAGGATTGGGGTGACTGTAAGGGGTGGTTGGAGGTCACAGTGGTTTTGGGAGCCCGATTCAGATTAATACAATCATTATATTTTAGAATAATACTTTAGACAAGACAGTCAGATACGTGTGCACTATAAAGTGCAGGTACGTATATTATATAAATAGGTTAAATTCGCAAGCCAAAATAGGCTTCGCGACAGGGGGCTTGAAAGTGCCGTGAGTTGCTTAGAGAAAAGGATGGTACCGCCGTTTCGCGTTTTTTTTTTTGCGAGACTTGGCGGTGGCACTGCCGTGCCCACATATGTAATGTTATTTGCCTAAGCACTTCAATTTGTTCGTGTAAAGATGTCTGCGCGGTCCTTCCACTTATTTCACTACACAAACACGAAAATTTTAAATACGGCACACGTGCTCATATTTCTCACGCATACTATTGAACACACAAAAAGAGGGCCACGCTAAAACCTATACTCCATAGCCACGGATTCTGAATGCACAAACATATACGAGAATACAACACATCACGTCACACCGGTTATAATATTTAATTTTCACTTCTCTCCCTCTAAAAGTACTGGTTTATGCTTGCTACAAACGGACTAAAACTACGTTTTATGCTCTAAACTCCGGCCGTTCATTCGAGAGAATGGTGACGTTTGCAAATGTCAGGGGATAAAACCTTTTTTTTACTGTTTTGCATTTCAATATTTTATATTTATCATGATGATTTTAGGGTAGATTGTATATCGTTAAAAGGTCCCATTTGTTAATAAAAAGTATTTTTGTCGTATATATTTTCCACTTCCTAGTACAAAACTTAATGAATCAGCTGACTCAATTTCTATGTAAAAGTTAAAAAAAAGCGCAAAAAGTATTATTTTTGGCGAAAAGTTGTCTATTAGCGACACTGTGTTCACTTTAATTTAAGAACCTTATATAGAGGTTGTCATTTTATTTATGTAGCGGAAATCATATTGAATTAAGACTGTATCTAAGTGATCAATGTTCTATTACCCTTTTTGTGAAACTCGTTAATTTGTTTTTCCCGTTTTCCCGAGTCCAGCTCCGAGTCAGTTACTATAGGAAGTCAACATTTTATTTGGCAAAATTAGCAAAAAGTATTACGATCCGTGTTGCTAATTTATTATTATTACTTGCCAATATGGTAGTTTGGCTGTATAAATAAATGTCACCTTTCAAAGAGCTCGTGCTATAACTAAAATTTCCTTCTGCTCATTATTTCTGTCAAATCAGCAATCATAATGCCTGCAGTATGAATCCTCGACTTTTTGAATCGACATTTCAGAAAAAGGTTTATAATATCTGCGGTGTAAGGCAGTGTTGTCGTATTATAAAACTGATACCAAATAATAAGATCGTATATATATTCTATTCCAGGGTTTTTAGTTATAAAAAAAGTTTAAAAAATCATGATTTGGATTTATTTCGTCCCATTTGTTGTACCGTTGATATATTTTTTACGTGCCTTTATTTATTTTTGTCGTGAAGATGCTCTGTTGACTTGTAGTATTTTTTCGAGATATCGCCACACTCCATCTGTCATCATTCTCTCGAATTAACGGCAGCAGTTTAGTGCATAAAAGTGTTTACTTGTTCTAAGACTATGGTAATAGGCCATAGAGCCAGATACACAGAACTTTTTGAAACTCAATAATATTCGCGCTAAGATTCTATCATGTTAGCGCAGAAGCAGAATACAGGGCAGAAGCATCAGATGATGCTCAAGGATATTTACAGAGAGATAATATAAGATTAATAAAAAAAGTCATGCATGTCTGATTATTTATTTAGGTTATTAAGACTTGGCTATATGGGGTAAGTTCCCTTTGCCTTCCCACTTGGAACTGTCGCGGGGAAAGCTGTTGTTCTTTTTCAGTCAGCAGTACATATTTAGTTATTTTATTATTTAAATTTGTATTGAGAGCGGTTTCGGAACCAGATTGTGTGTTAATTAGAATTTAAAACATTTAGAAGTAAAAATATTTTGAAATTCTAATTTACAGAATCCAATGCAAATTTTGCGATAAGAGCTTAAAAAATACAGAGGTTACAAGGTTTTGTTGAATAACTGTTGATTGAATTTTGAATTTAGGTGTTCTGTTTCGATCAATTTTATTTGAAAAAGGAGGGTTTTTCAAAATCCGGCTGCGTAACCGCTCTCAAGTATTACTGAAAGTTAAATATGTCATCCCGTGATGATGACATAATACTATTTCATTTCTTCGCAATTAAAGTAAAAAGTAGATTGGTAAACTCGGCTACAAAAGAGCCATATTACCTCGTACTATAGCTGCCTGAGCCTTGCCTCGCGTAGCTCGTTTTATGCATGTTAATATTTTTAGTACAAAATGTTATTTTAATTTGTAGTTTTTCAAATAATTATGGTATACAATGTGCACTTAAAAATGAATATCCCAAATTGCATTGACATTAAATTGCGTTTACATTTTAAGTACCTAACACAGTTTTAATTCAACTACATAACAGACTTCTTTGAACTTAATGTAATTGGAATACTTGTCTAGGCTCGGAATAACGAAAGTCATACAAAAATGAAAGCACAAAAATCTCATTTCAGTGAGACACTTGTAAGACGAAATAAGCGCTGAAGATTGGACAACCTAATCTTGTTCTCAAACTCTTCGCCAACCAACTAGCTTCGAAAACTATCTGAGTATAACTGAGTGTAGTTACATAGAAGTAAACGTATAGATTAGATATATTATATCTAGATAAAAAATATCTACGACTATTGTACACTATATACATATATTTTCAATAACTTTTGGCAGGCACTAAGTTTTTCAGAATTAATGTGCATGAAGTATTTGTCATGTGACTTTTAATTATGAAGTCAAATTTATACTGAAGGCTGGTAAAGTGATTAGAAACAAGGTCCAAAACGTATGCTCAGTTGCTGAACAAACAAAGAACTGTTTCAAAAAAAATAATTGGTGAAGTAACGCAAGTACACGGACGCCAGCATGACGGTGTATAGTGACTATGGGTAGTTCTTATTGCGACGTCGTAGATGCTAAAATAGTTTACAAAACTGTCAGTCAATTATACTAAATTACATGCATCCATACAATGGGTAATCAATCAATATTCATCAATCAATACATATAATAAAAGAGTCGAACCCGCTGTGTTTGTACATTGGACAAAAGTAAAAAAAATAGAAAGGGGGTGACTAAATAAGAGCAATAGAACACAAATCAGTGATTTTTAGAATTCTTTTCTGTCTGTCTGTCTGTTTGTTTGTTTGCGCACATCTCCGAAACTACTGAACGGATTTTGAATTAGTTTTCACAGTTGGACGAGGCTCAATTTTGATTAGAATATAGGTTTTATTTCATTAAAACCGAACGACGGAAAAAAGTTATTGTCATTTATCGATTCTAGGAATTGACATTTTTACTGTTAGAAGTTACATAGCAAATAATATTTTTTTTCGTTAAAGGCGAATAGACGTCACAAATGAGTGTTAAAACAAAACAAGAAAGCTTTGGTTAGAAGTATGTAACGTATCAAATTTTAGTATCTGTATATATATATATATATATATAATATTAATATATAAAATATAAAGTCCTGACTGACTGACTGACTGACTCATATATCAACGCACAGCCTAAACCGCTGGTCTTATAGACTTGAAATTTTGCATATAGATACCTTATACAGTGTAGGCATCCACTGAGAAAGGATTTATCAAAAAAAAAAAAAAAAAAAAAAACTCGTGAACAAAGTTTGGAAACAAGATTAGTTAGACTATTTTATTTGAGACTTCACAGGGAGTACTCCTATCCATAAATGAGTAAACATGTGTTTCATGTTTTTTCAGGATTCAACCCCTAAAAGGGGAAAATGGGGTGACAAAGTCTGAATGTCTGAATAGTCTAATGTTTGTTTCTGAAATAAATGTTATTTGTTTTCTGTAAGCCACGCGGGCGATGGCGCGGGCAGAAGCTATTATTAATATATCCACAAATTCATGATGGACTTCCGCAAATTAACGCCTTTTTCAATAAGTTTTAGAAAAAATAAAAATTAAATTTCGCCACTATAATAACTGAAAATTGTAAAGTTAAGTAAGTATTTAAATTATTATTAAAAACTGTAATAGAACCGTGTCTATCTATCTATACAAAGATAACATACTAGAAAAAGTTGACGTGTAGGATACAGATAATATTTTTTTTTTGCTATTTTTGTCGGTACTTCATGCATCACGCAAAAACTACTGAACGAGTTTTGGTATGGTTACCACTGTTCGATCCTCAGCAGTGGGGCATTAATGACCTAAAGGAAGGAAGATAACTCTTCAATAACTTAATTAAGCCAATTCTGAAAGCTTTTTTTTAGTTTTAGTGCTGTCAAAGCTTAAAATTTTCCAAAGAAACCAAAGAAATTAGTTGAGAAATTGACAAAAAATAATACAAAATTAAATTTATCATTCACAATATGCCAATTGACTATGTAAAGGTCTAATGTTTGTGTACTAACATTTGATACGTTACATACTTATAACCAAAGCTTTCTTGTTTTCTTTTAACACTCATTCGTGACGTCTATAGGCCTTTAACGCTAAAAATTATTATTTGCTATAATAATTATTATTTGCTTCTAACAGTAAAAAAGTAAACTCCTAGAATCGATAAATGACGATTACTTTTTTTCCGTCGTTTGATTTTTATATTATATAAGCCTTTATTCTGCTCCAAATTGAGCCCCGTCCACTTGTGAAAACTACATCAAAATCCGTTCAGTAGCTTCGGAGATGTGCGCGAACAAACAAACAAACAGACAGACAGAGAGAGAGAGAGAGAGACAGACAGACAGAAAAGAATTCTAAAAATCACTGATTTGCGTTCTTTTACTCTTATTTAGTCACCCCCTTTCTATTTTTATTACTTTTCTCCAATGTACAGACACAGCGGGTTCTACGCTTTTAATATATGTATTGATGTCTTACAAATTTTTACATCAGTACTACACTCTTAGTGCACTTTGAAATATCTATTAACAATTTTTTAAATGAAATTTGTGTGCTAATTGTTCCGTTTTCAATTTCAATTTCAAAAAACTGGTTCATTTATTCGTTGGTAATTTAATATGTAAAAATAGAATTAATTATTCGTCTGTTTAACCCTTAAATTCATGTTGTTGCCAAATGGCAACGTAATTTTTTTTTCAATTGTAAGATTAAGTGTCTAGTAGTTTTGTTACTGGTAACTTCCTACAGGACTATTGCAGGAAACCGAATAACGGAATGGAACGAAAGTTTTATTTGCTTTTTTATATAAACATAATATAATTGTAGCTCTTGCAACAAAATGCTCTAAATCTATAAATAAGAGCCTGCTTAATTGAGGGCTGTTCTGAGCATATTTTTTTGGAACTTAGTTTCCCAGTAGTTTTGAAAGTTCAAGTCGCAATTATTGAGAGACGAGTACCATTTCACTGTTAACTTGAGAATCCCTAACTCCCCATTCGTCGTATTACATGAACCGTGAGCTGGGGCTGATTCCTAACAATAGATAAGCTCTCAGAGTTGTTAGGTTCATAGATGGACTTCCGAAGATAAAGAAAAACTTTAGGATTCTTCTTTGGCAGATAGTTGCGGAGTCCTTTAAAACTTCAGACTGCAAGGAACGCACCGGTTCCGCTATGTCCAACACCGCGTACCTAAAGACTTTACGTTTCGAAGAACGGGTCCACTTCGCATAAATATAGCCTTCTTTGAGCTATATTATCGTAGCTCGTGACATAATGTTTGCGCGCTTTTCAAACAGAATTACAGTGCTATTGTTTCTCTTCGAGTTAGTTTACGAAATGCACAAATAAAATAAATTAATGCTGTATAACGGCGAGTGAAAAGTGATTTCAGATTAGATATTATTTGTGATATCGATAAGTGTGTGTATCAATAGATGTTATTTAATAGAAGAATGTCTAGTACATCACAAGGATATGTGTAGATAAAAATAAAGAAAACTTTACATGCTACCCTACCCACGAGGGAAGAAATAGAAAACGGGTTACCGTGACGCATTATGAAATTGCAATGAAGGTTGAGACTGGGCTGCGTAGTGAAAAATCTTGCTCTGATACGTCATCTCTGTAGAGATGAACTGGATCAGCGTTTTCAAGCCATAAAACACTCGGAATCCCTGCTTCAACACATCAACAACATTATGAAGAATAGGTATAGATAAATAAGGGAATATTTAACTATATTTGAAAGACTTAAATACGCCACCGACTTCTGTGTCTATATTAATTGAAGGCCAGACGTTTAAGGAATTTAGTGCAACACGTTGCGTGGGAACCGTTTGAAATCGGATTAAGGGCTCATCTTTGCCACAGTTGTTCCTTAGATGGTTCCCAGTGAATTAAGGCCGGGAGACCTTGGAAGGCACTTCCAGTGTGGCAAAGAGAAGAGCAAAGTTTGATTCAACCACGCTTCCTTTTGCCCCATATATCTCTATAACTATAGATACAAAAGGTTAGTGTGATGTAATTTTGGAATAACTGAAATATATGGGAAAGTATGCGCCCAGATTAACCGGCCTGCTTGCGGCCTGGACGTGCGATATTGAACTCCGCGTTGCATTGAACCGCCATTCATCTGGAAAGAAAACCTTTTTATTTTGTAATTTTTGAAATATCGACGTATTTTATTTGAAAAAAAAAAACATTTTGACCCCTAGTTCATAGGCACTATTTGTTGGAAATGATCCCTAGTATAACCCCTTTTAAAGAATAGGTAAAATAATGTTGGCTATGGTTTTCAAACGTTTGTATATACTGTCTGGTTCAAATTTATCAGGAAACTGTGATTTTGCGGTAATTGACCCGAGATTGAGCACCTCAGTTACGGCTCGTGTAAGTGTAAGACTGTTGGGGGAGAGCAGCCATGTGTTTGTTTGTATCTCATAAATGAAGATCGATATCATCTCTCAAGAGGGGATTTACAAGGGCAGCCTTAATATTCCTGGAATACTTTTACAAATACAAATACAACCTACTCATAGATTCATTAACAAGCCTTTTGCTTACGGCTCCGCCCTTGTAATATATGTATTGTTCAAATATATCTGTCTTTAATTTTGGTGGCACGGCAGTGCCGCCGCCAAGACGAGCCGAAGGAAGCAGGGCACTACGCATCTTTCACTAAGCATCTTTTCTCAAAGCGTTTTCTCGTATTTTCGAATCCTTATATCTTCGGCCTGGATAATACTAGAGAGCCCGAATTCTCGAGATAAGATGAAGTTAGCAGACTAATGAAATACTTATGCAAAAATTAATTTGCCCAGCTTTTATACTTTGGATTTTATTAACACTGAATTTACTAGCTATTCCTATAGCATTTCCTGATGAATGGGCGAGCGAAATAATACTGTTTCGACGTTGCACCGTGCGAAACTAAAATATAGGATGCTATGTCCTGCGATTTCTTGCAATGCATGGTTTATACTTATCATATACATGGGTTGGATCTTAAAACGGGTCACCTTTGCAGGGAGGCATAAGGACAAGAAGACGAAAGGGGGTAGAGTGTAGGGTAACAAACACTTCCTCTTAATTTAACATCTAGGAAATGTTAAGTCTTTTTTATTATTAATGACCAACATGATTTGAAACTTGATCCCAGCAATATTGTTTCTAGACATGGCTTAATAAACGTGGTCCTTATATAAAATAATTGGTATAAAATATTTTCACGTTGCCGGACAGTGCTGGCATTCTAGCAGATATATGCAATTTTTAGTTTTGCAGTTCGTGTTGGGTTAGGATGTGTATGTTTATATAATATAATATATAAAATCCCTTTTTGCTTTTTTCATCTAAACTACTTAGTTTTTATTTGACTTAAGGTAATGACCGACATAGAAAACTTATTTAACCCTTAATTAGTCGCATGGGGTCAAAGCAGTTTCGCATTAAAAAATTAAGCACTTGCCGCTGCCCGAATTTCCCCGCGCCCCCGCTAGCTTCATAACCCGCGTCGAAGTTTGTATTCTGGTAGCGTCCAAGTCACGGGAGTAGAAGGATGCGTCTCTGCGCTCTTGAGCGGTGACCCCGTGCGAGTAATTACGTTACTTTTTTGAAAGAGGGGAGTTGTTTAGTTTATGTATTTTTCTTGTGTATTATTAATTCGATTTGTATTATTATATGTCCAGTGTGTAAATTTATTTTATAAATATGTTTTTACAGCTTGATAAAATGAAATTATTCAAATACTTCTAAAGTTTTAACTTTGATCTTAGTATAAGTACAAATTGATAATTTTTGATAATAATTTTAATTTAGCTTGTTTTTGTTTGATTGGATATTTAGTTCATGTTGTTTCCTTTTAAATATAATAGAATTAATAAAGCACTTTAATAATAATAAAGTTTTATTTACATATATATTTCATAAATAATAAAAATTATTCCTACCATGCGAGTAATTATGTAATTTTCTTAGTGCGCCTAATTAAGGGTTAAGGCAAAGAGCTACTTTGTACTGGAACGTTATAGGAGCTCCAAACCCGAATCAGAGCACCCTGATTCCACGCAGTCTTGTGGCTACTACCCCCCTAAAGTGTATATAAAAAATGGAAGAGAGGCACCCCTCGTCCACAGTTAACTGAGCTGGCACCCGTGAGTGTGAGCCGTAGTGGCTGAAAGCCGAAGCTGCGGAGATGAGCATGGGTGCCTGAAATTTGTAACGCAAGGGCGAAAGGACTGCACTTTTCGCAGCGCCAAAACAGTCGCAGAAGTAACTGGGTTATTAATCCGTGAAATGTCATCTCAATAACTATACTTTTCTTAAAGGAGGGAGCGATGGAGGGGCTTAAACCCTTACTCCTCCCCATCCAATCTACGCAACTCCTTTTGAAGGTGTCTCGATATAAGATTTTAATTTTAATATTTTAATATAATACACTAAATACACAAATACATCCATACAAAAAAAGTAGCATAGTCAGTCTAGTCAGAAAGATTAAAGGTAATAATTTTTCAGGTTAAAACTAAAAGAGGACACAGTAGGAAGATTTCTGAGGGTTTGCGGAAGTTCATTCCAAAACCGAACTACATTGACCATAAATGATTTAGAGAAACAATCACTGGTGTGCGCAGGCATCGCCAGATAGATATGATGACAAAACCGAAGCGCACTGTTGCTGCGATCAGTGCGTAAGAAAAATCTTTTTTTTTAAATAATTAGGGTAAATGGGATTATGGAGAACATTATATAAAAGGAAAATAATGTGTACGTTCCTGCAAAGAGGAATAGAAAGCCACCTAAGCCTGCATTGAAACTCCGAGACGTGGTCATACTTGCGCAGTCCGAGAACGAATCGAATGCACAAGTTCTGAAGACGTTCCAGCTTATCGAGCAGCTCTTCAGTGGGATCTAGATAAGCGACATCGGCATAATCCAGAAGGGGAAGAAGAAGAAATTGTGATAAGGTAATTTTCGTTTCCAGTGACAAGAAAATCTGTAGGCGCTTAAGCGAGTGATATGAGCCGAAAACTTTACGGCTTACTTCATTAACATGTGGAGACCACGAAAGAGTTTGGTCCATCTACAAACCCAAATGCCTAACGGTCGTGCAATAAGGCACTATCTCTCCATCAAAAACCATGTCAGCCACGTCAAACTTGTCCAAGCGGGATACGTAGTAATTACTACCGATGATTATAGCTTGCGACTTCTTTTGGGTTGACATGCAGACCAAAACGCCTTGTCCATTCCCTGATGGCAACAAGATCAGTGTTAACAGTATGCACTGCCCTGTTTATGTCGACCAGCGGTGCAGCCGTATATAACTGCAAGTCATCAGCATATAAATGAAAGAAGGAGGATAAGGATGCAGTAATAGAATTGATAAAGATAGAGAAAAGGAGAGGAGAAAGAACACCACCTTGTGCAACGCCGGCAGTCAGATTACACCAATCAGATTTGGAGCTATCAATTTTGACTAGCTGCTGTCTGCCACGAAAATAGGAATTGAACCATGATACTACCTCCAGAGAAACGCTGAGAGACCTCAGAATGTCAACAAGTATGTCGAAGTCGATAGTGTTGAAAGCGTTGCTGAAGTCTAGGAGTGTTAGGACGGTGAGATTCTTCTGCTCTTTGCTTAGCCTTATGTTATCTGTCACATTTACAAGAGCTGTTGTAGTGCTATGGCCTGGACGAAACCCAGACTGATAGGGATTAAGGAGATGGTTGTAGGATAGGAAATCAGCAAGTTGCTCATGAACAATATGCTCAAGGATTTTGGAAAGAATGGGAAGAATAGATACAGGGCGAAAATCTGAGAATGAAGCAGGATTGGACTTTTAGGGATAATGTGAGCTTTCTTCCAGGAACTAGGGAAATTTCCTGCCCATCATCACCTACTGTCTTAGTTGTTATAGAGCGAAGAATTTTCCGAACATCTACAAAGGTAATCTCATGGAACTGAAAAGGTTGGTAGTCAGAGGAAGGAATGGTATTGTGTAGAGTATTCAAGGTATCAGATTTTGAAATGCTAGATAAAAAGGAAAATGGACTACTAAAATGGTTATTGATAGCATCTAAGTCAATATTGGAAAGAAGAACAGGCTATGGCTTGCCAACACCAAGGGATTTTAGGAACTTCTAAAGATTGTGCGGTGGACAGTTCTCGATGGACTCAAATATATGCTGATGTCTAGCATGCCTGCAGGCGTTATTGCAGTGGTTACGTAGCAACATGAACCGTTCGACATTGAGATCTGAAGGATCTTGCCCGAACCAAACTTGAGCCTTATCTCTTTGTGCCATGAGCGCTTTAATCTCCAGTGTGAGCTACTGTGCTGGGAGATGCTTTACTCTGGTTTGCTTTTAAGGGGTATGCTTATCATATACAGTCAGAATGATTCTATTAAAATACTCGACCTTGTCGTTTACTGACAAGTTTTCAGTAACACAAGACCAATCAATCATATTCACATCAGCTCGTAGCACCCCCAGATCCATACCACTGAAATCACGAAGAAGAATAACTTTATGCTTGAATTTAGGAGGACGAAAATTATAAGAGAGGAATATCAGATCGTGATGAGAAAAACCAGCAGCATTGAATTGGCCATGGAAAATAATATGAGCCGGAGACGAGGTAATTGTAAGGCAGTTCCGGTACTTGGGACATATTCTGACTGAAAACCTATGTGATGACGCCGATATAGAACGTGAGAGGCGAGCTCTTGCGATTCGGTGTATCATGCCCGCTCGTAGGTTCACGAAGTGCTCTAGAGACGTTAAAGTCCTCTTATTTAGGACATATTGTCAATGTTTTTACACATGCCACCTTTGGATAAAATATACTAAAAGGGTGTATAACATCCTTAGAGAACAGTATAATGACGCTATACGTATTCTTCTCAGAATACCACGCTACTCTAGTGCGAAGGGCATGTTTGGCGATGTTAGGGTTCCAGACTTCTGTGGCATCCTGAGAAGCCGAATAGATTCGTTTTGGGATACGGTACGTAACTCAAGTCATGAGCTTGTCGGGGTCGTCGGTCAGAATATGTACCTTAACAAGTTTTTAATGCACTGGCCTCACGTGCATCAGAGCCTTAATGGGAAGTAAGATTACAATATATTACAATTTAATTTATTTTAATTTTAATATTGCAGTTTTAATCATATTTTTTACAAATTTTCTCTTTTTTACTAGATTTTTATACTTTTAGGATATTTTATGTCAGTAATGTTTCTTCTTGCATTTAGTCTAGTTATTATTGTATTATTGGTTTTGTGTTTTGTATTTTGTATTCTGTATGGGTTATTGGTGCCTGAAATAAAGATTTATTATTATCATAATTATTAAGTCAAGGAGTGAGGGGGGAGCACCAGGTTGAAAATGAGTTGGACCAGAAGGTAAAATATTTAAATTTAGGGACTTCATCATTGACTGTAGTAAATTTGCCCTATGGTCATTTTTAATGAGGCAGGTATTGAAGTCTCCCATTAGAATGATTTGCTCATACTGAGACCTAAACGACTCCAGAGTTGTTTCGAGTGTAGAAAAATAATTGACATGACAAGATGGATTATAAAAAACACATAAGAGAAGCTTTGTATGGCGAAGTGGTAATTCTAGAAACAAATGTTCGGTAGGGCTTTCGGAATTAGACTCAGAGACAACCTTATTTTACAGCTGCGCCCCCCTATCAATGTCATCCACAAGCTAAAAGATCGTTGTAGCACTGCAGTTTGCAAGCAATGAACAGTCGCCTGCAGTTCAAACTTCCTATTTGTAAGCGATTTGAGGGCTAGGGTATTGAGACAATACCCATTGCTTATAAAAACCCATTGCTTTAACTTATCAATAAAAAAAGAAATGATTCAATTTTTTGTATGTGAACTGACAAGCTAACAGACACAAACACACAGTGTCCTCTATGCGGAACTAATTTGACACTAAGCATCCCCATTAGAACTGCCATTAAGTAGCCTGTCATGCTGGTGTTCAGAGTAAAAGTTTTTCAAATCGGCCAAGAACAAAACTTGATTGTCTTTTCTGGACATTGATGTAGCTAGATAGTAGGGCAATGTATCTGGATGAATAAAAAAACAGGTCTTCGTCATTTCTCCCTTACTCCTGACACTTAAGTATTAATTGACCTAAAGTTCTTGCCCGCGGCCGGGCTCCGGGTGGTAACCGTCTCGTGTCGCCAGTTCAACAAATCCAACGATAACACCTTCATTACCCGAATGTCAACCCGCGTCTTCGTCACGCCTTCAACCTTTTCGCGGATATTACACTTAAATTATGACAAAAGTGCTATTTTTCGGGCTGCAAAATGAATCGCGACTCTGGTGAATTTCGTCCCTAATCTTTTACGTGAGTATGCGTGTTAATAACATACGTATGTGAAATGCAACAAAATTATTTACCTATAACCTTTACCGATTTTCACTGCTAGCTACTATGGTTTTGCTAAATAGGGGTTCTTTAATAACGTATTAACACAGAGATTTTATCCATGATTGCGCTATAACTAAAGAACGTTAAGGGCATGCATGACCTGAGATTGAGCACCTCATTTTGCATCAAGAAAAACTGTTTCATTATTTTTTTAAATAGCGCGCTCTGATCCGCGGCTTTTAAGACAACCGAAATATCACGCGCTCTCCAAAATAGAGTTTTAATTACTCGGCTTCTAGTTGAACTAAAATACCTACGGTTTTGACAAAATCGCTAGATTGCATTCAAACAAATTGTATACAGAAAAAACCAACCAAATCTTGGAGTCGATGCTTAAGCGAAAATCAATAAGATTATTAGAGAGCATTACAAACTAAAAAAGATCAATCAGAAGCAAATGCCAAGTAAACAAATATTTTGAAAAAGTATACAGTCCTAGTCCAAGTCTAAAATGGAGTAAAACGGAGGGTTACAAAATAATTAATTTACAATCAATATATTAATTAAGTTAGTTTTGACAACAGAAAAACTTTATAAACCTTAGAAAAAGGGTTTTAGGATTCAGTAGTAACTAGAGAGTACAAAAGGACCCATTATGTTTAGACTCCATTGTCCATCCGTCCGTATGTCACAGTCTCGTAACTTTTGTATCGTTAAAGAAGAAAACTTGAAATTTGGCACCAAAATTGAACTATTTTGTCCACATAATATGATGTGATATATTTTTTTAATAATAAATAGTTCAAAATATTGCCACTACAAAAGAGAGGAAAAAAATATTTTGTCCCATAATACAATATGGGTATCAAATTGTAGGTACTACAAAGCAGTTTGTAAATATACATAATTGTGTATTAATTACTTGTGTAGATTTAGCGTAACCTTTGAAAAACATCAAATAATTGTATGCACTCCCTTATTTCCGATCTGTAAGACCGAAAAATATGAAAATGGGACAATTTCAAGAAAAATATAGAGATACAACAAAAATCGAACGCAAAAAAAGTTTTTTTAAATATCTATATAAATTGCAGGTATAAAATGCGACGGAACCCGATTCCGAACGCAAAGCTTATGATTGTTTTTCTTATTTATTAATAAAAACTATTAAATTGATGTGGTTTATGGCTCTAAGCGACAATAGTTTAATGTCAGTTATACTTTCCTAACAAAGTTGTTTTATTTTATGCTTTACGAAATAAATAAACCTGCACAACACCTATAAAAACGCTTCAAAGTAGTGCCTTTGGGAACGAAAAATGACGCAACTTATTGTAAACATATACTTATAATTTGATGTTGTAACACTGTCTTAGTCTACGAGTTGGTACAAAACTGTAAGTAGGTTTAAGGTTCTTGTTTGAAAAAACAATAAATATATAGTTTAGCTTTATATTTTTCGAGAAAAATTTAAGAAGCATCAAAAAAGTTATTTCCATCCCCTAATCTCCGAAACTAATAGGAGATTAGATTACGTAAAGATTAACTACAAGGAAAATATAGCAATCGAAAAATTTCCGAAAACAAATGAAATTCAAAAAAATTATTAAAATTATCCTTTTTAAATATAACAACAATGTAACAACCTACTTTTTCAATTATTTAGTACAATTTTTTTTTTATTGTTATATACTGTTATGGCCAAGATTTTCTGTACAATTTTCTTGACTTCCCTCTTAAGAGGCTATGCAAATTTTATTTTTGTCACTGTCACTCCAAGCAAAAAATCGCGCAGTGCGAGAGGAGCGGATTCAGGGCGAAAGCGTAAAATGTTAGTTTTATAATTTTTATAAAAAAACTAAAATAGCTAGCAAAATTTCAAATATCAAATCTCTAGATATTGTTGAAACACACCTAATAAAATATGTTTGAGTACTGTATATGGTTCCTATTCGTCAAACGAGGAGAAAAAGTGTGTTTGAAGACCTCATTTCAACAATTATTTCTATCGAGGAAAATTTATCCAAACATATTTTCCAATTTCATATCCCTAAGTTATATAGTCAAGATGCATTTACCAGAAACTGATTATAATTTTCCGTGTATTTCATGAAATACACAGAAAAGAAACACCCGTATTTTTTTCGCATATCGCCTTAACTGACAAAATGCGGAACCCTAGGCGCGCGAGTCTGACTCGCACTTGACCGTTTTTATTGTAGAACTATGTGTATCCTGATTATTGTAAAAAATCATCCGTAGTCTGTCATTTTATTTCTATTTAGTCATCTTCCCCCAAAGCTTTTATTTTTGAATCGTATATGTATCTTCTCTATCTTACTGGCGTTCACGCAAAAGATCAGCTTTTTACATTTTTGGCTACGTTGGGACAAATTATTGATAATACTTCCACAATAAATGTGTATAGGTATATATTAAGTAATGTATATAAAAAATGCGGGCATATTATGACAATTATAGCTATGTTTTTAGAACTTGTGACTTTGACTTAGACTTTGTGATTATTTTCTATCGAGCGACGTTAATTAAATCACGTTTTCAGATCTATAAATTTTTCGAGTTTTTCTTGTTTTATAACATACTTTTTTTGTATTTTAAATACGGTAGTAAGCTGCCAATAGAATACAAAAAAAATGACCATTTAGCTCTGTATCCGTACTCCGGCCTTAAAAATGATTAGGGGAGAGGACACAGGAGCCGCAAGTAAATGTCTAGTTTTACATACATGTACAGGAGGGTGGATAAAAATTCCAAATTTAAAATTTTATTTTGTAGTGTTATTACTTTTTAAGTCATTTTGTTAACACAAACTCGTGATAGTACTCGTGATAGTACTCGTCCATATGAACAACTTTTACTATGAAGCCAACCCTGAAATAGTGAAAAAAAAATCGGCTGTTTCATACATTTGGGTCGAGTAGGTATTCAACTTTTCAATGGAACAGCAGATATTTTTTTACGATTTCAGGGTTGGCTCCATACTAAAATTTGTTTATATGGACAAGTACTATCATCAGTTTTTGTTAACAAAGTGACTTAAATTTCACGTTGCATAATATCTTCTGCTCCCGCATTTCATTATTAGCTTTAAAAAAGGTATAGAAGAAAAAAATCTTAATTTTTGATTGTTTTCTTATTTTTATAGCCTTCTAATAATAGTATATAAATAAAATGTGCATTAAGCTTTGTACGGAGCCTTAAGTGATTAGGGGAGACACAGGAGCCGCGGGTAAAAGTCGATACATATAATGTATAGTAAGTTGGGTGGCTTGAACAGGATAAAATTTCACTTACCGAATGCCCAACAAGAGCAAGCGGTTATTACTTGGTGTTTAGGTAGGTAAATCTAAATGTTTTTTTTTTTTTTGCGTTAATGAGGATCAAAGTACAGACTCGCGTAACCCGATATGTATTGTATACTGGTGATGTTTAGATCACATTTGAGATTATATTTTACGTAGGTACGGTCGGCAATTTGTAACACAAAAATAAATGATAAAAAAATTCAACAACCCGGATGTAAGGTACTTACTGATACTTTCTGATACAGAAATAACTTTCGTAAGTTTGTATTTCTATTTCATTTCTTATCTTGGTTTTTATTATAATACATTTTATTTGCTTGATTAATAAAATGCTTATCAAAGGAAATACTAATTGAATAATTTTGTTATTAAAAAGAGAGAAGGTACGTTCAGGGTGCAAGTAAGGTCAGATTGAGCACCACATTTTGCATCAATCAGAACTGAACTCTATGACGTTTTCTTTAAATAGGTAAAATAGCTCACTCTCAGCTGTTATGGTTGTCACGGATCGGATTGTCTCGGCTGTTACAACTACAAAGAAACACGCGCTTTCGAAAAACTGGATGGAATTATTAAAATATTCCAAAATGTTTAGACGGGGTTATTGGTCACTTATTTTTATTACAAATTTCAAGGCTGCAATTTAAGGAAAGCCCTTTGACACTCGAAAAACATGAAATTTAGAGGTAACGTCGTATTTTTAGGGTTCCGTAGTACCTAAAAGGTACAAAAGGAACCTTATGGTGAGTCTCCGTTGTCCGTCCGTCCGTTCGTCCGTATGTCACAGCCTCATAACTTTAGCACCGCAAATTTTTGCACTTTAGCAAATTGTAAGAATTACACAGTTGATTCTAAAAATATATAGGTACTTTTAATATATTCACTGACACTGGCAAAAATATGTATGTCCCCCCCCCCTTATCTCCGAAACTGGAAGACCAAAAAATATAAAAAAAATGTCAATTGTAGATCATAACTGGCCAATTACAAGAAAACTATAGCGATATAAAAATTTTAGCACTAATGAGAAATATGAAAAAAGTAAAATAAATAATAAAAAATTAAAAAAATACAATTTGGCTATCAAATCGTAGGTCTTAAAAAGCTGATTGTAACAATATATACTTTTACTATACTTACTGGCACTGGTTTCGAGAAATCTTTAAAAAACCTCCTTATCTCCAAAACTGGTGGACCAAAAAATATGAAAAAAATCATGGTAATATGTGTTTACGTAAAGATTACAGGAAAAATGAAGCGGTTGAGAAATTTACGAAAAAAAAATGACAAAATTAAATTTATCATCCACAATACGGAACCCTAGGTACGCGAGTCTGACTCGCACTTGGCCGGTTTTTTTTTATCGAGCGAACATAAAGCTTTTGCCTTTTTTCTTAAATCTTTAGATTAGCGCTATGGGGCCTATGGTCTACTAGCTATATTTTTTTATTAATCCGATTGACCCGTTACACAATGTGAAATGGTCATTTGAAGTTGTGCATCTAACCTTACACGGACCCTTAAACCACCTATGTATGGACGCCAACATGATAAGCTACCCATTGGCGGCTATTATTCCGGCGTTATAACCTTTATAATTGTTAACAAATAGAAATTTCTAAAAAAAAATCTACCCTTCCATACATTTCAAGTTAATGAAACACTTAATTTTTTTTTTCGTGATATCAGGTTTGGCTCCACCGTAAAAGTTGTTCTTTACCATTGACTGAACAAGCTCTTCAAATATTACAACACCTTTCTGTTACACGTTGTATAAGAATGTGGTAGATCGAGGAAAAAATGTTTTTGTGCCAAACAACGATATATTACCTAAGCGCTTATTTTTTGACAAATCAAGTCACGCGATGTTCATAATCTGGTTTTCTCTCAACTATACTTAAGAATAAAAAATGTGAAAGTGTCTATTACTTCCATCAAGTTCGGACTCAATGTCTGTGTTGCAAAGTGAAGAATTTGTGTTCTACCAGCCAGTTCTTTTTAATCTTGAAACTTTTTGTAACTTTTTGATCAACAGCTACAAATGAAAAATAACTAATCGAAGCGAGGAATAATATATTTCCATACAACTTTATTTCCAAAGTCACATACAATGGTAAAAAATAAATTTAAAATTCATTTGTCATTGACAGAAATCTCCTGCCCATCCAATGGTTAAATTGCAAAAGTACCTAATACAATCATGAATTAGTATATAAATTATCAGATTGTCTATCCTTTCATTAATTCTATTATGTTTCAATTTTAAACCTTTTGTTTTAATTTTAACGCTTACCCAAGACTGATAAACTGGCACGTATAAAAGAATAATCCACATTTGTAAGCAATTCACCGCGTAAATATATATAGCTAATAACAATAAGCGTTAATAAAGTATAAATTATTGCAGGTCTCCTTCGGCTGCAGCAGTTATACACCACTTTGCAACCAGGGAACGCAGCGTTTCACATAACCCATGTGAAGAGAATATCCAATGCCTCCGATGCGGTAGTCTTCCTAGCCGTGTTAGACCGACTCGACCGCTGGGCCAATAAGTACGTGGTACTAGACACCTCCACTAGGCTGGCTAAAGATGTGTTAATTGGCCATGTACGTGACCCGCTTCTAGGTCGCAGGAACTTCCATTATTTTTTAAGCGGATTGGTAAGTAATCTCTGGGCTTGTTACATGAGAAAATGAAAGATAAATCCTTCGTTGGATCTAAACGGATTTCTGTTTTATGTAAACTAGATAATTCCGCTGTTATGGAAGCTTTCAAAGCTTTAAACAATGTCAGTCTGTATTCGTTTGAGAAGAGATTTGAAGTTATATATTTAGTGACAAAGTTAAGCCTGTTCAGTTTTCATATAGCTCGTTAATGTTTTAGGTAATGGACGATACTTGGGAAAAGGATACCCTTGAATTATTTTCAATCAACGTGACTGGGTTCAAGGTGTTGGATCTTTCAAGAAAATACGTCCAAGATTTCATGGAATTGTGGAAAAAAGATTTTGGGTCGGCCACTATGTCGGTGAGTTGTCATATTATTTAGGGAGGGAAATAATAAGATGTTTGCACAGGAACAATATGCCACGAAGAAGATTAAAGTAAACGAGAAATAAGTCTGTATATTTGTTTGTGGTGGCGTCGAATCGCTCCCCGGAGAGCCGACGTCGGCAGCGAGGAAAGTAAGGAAGAAGATGTCATTGATATTCGTGTACTTGAGGTGTCAGGGCGTGGAGTGGGGGTGGGCGGCAAAGTGAAGCGAGGGGAAGGGGTCACCATTACATATTTACGTGATAGTAATATCAAGCCGGAGCCACGGAACAATTTGCCGGGAAGGCACGTTCCCAAATCATTATGAATTTCTAATTATACATTCAGTGGACGAACTTGTAAAACCGTATTTTAAAAGAAGAAAAAAATGTTATTGGGTGCTTTAGACTAGATTGCTCCTTTTTTGGTTTTGTTTAAGTGTTTAAAATGATAAATTAATCTCTCTAGATTAAAGCTAGATGGACATAAATGGAATCATTGGAATCATTATCTCTCCCTAATTTTTACCAAATATTAAAAAAGGGACATTTGATCATTGATGCCGGGTCTTCCATCGTCTTACCTTAAATTACTCCCATCATTATTACAAAAAAGATATTATTATTTTATGTTTTGGGTAATATGATTTTCAAATGACGGATAATATGAAGTCGAATAATATGAGCGATTCAAATATCGCTCATCCACATTTCATCCCTTTATTTCACGATATAAAACTCCATGTAATTATTTATGGGTAAAGTTAAATTGGTATGAGAGAAAAATTAAGGCTTCACATAACAACGATTGAATGAGGTGAACTTTGTTGGCCGTAAATATTATTCCGATACTGTTTGTTCAAATAAAAGTTGCTTTACGATCCTAAAATACGTGGTGACGTCATTGCTTTTATAATTTTGTATTGGTAATTTGTGAGAGTATTTAACACAATTGTAAATTTTTATACCGTTGTAAAATTAACATGACGTTTAAACATGGATGTAAGTACACGTCCGGATAAAAGAACAAATTTTTTTGATTGAGACACTAACCTTATACTTACTTTTAAATATAGCAATATCTTATAGAAGGATTCGTTTCCACAAACTGCTAAATTCAGCATTTAATTTCATTCTCGTTTGAAACGAAAACGTATAAGACCGAAGGTTTATTGTGGGTAACTATATCCCATCGAGTATCAACATAACACAGTTATTGTGAGAAGATGGACAAAAAGTTACTCCTAAAAAAGCCGGCAGATCTTGGCGAAACTTGAGAGGTTGTGTACTGTCATGATAATTACCTATATATCCCATCGAGTACCAGCATCACACAGTTACTGGGACAAGATGGACAAAAAGTTACTCCTAAAAAAGCCGGCAGATCTTGGCGAAACTTGAGAGGTTGTGTACTGTCATGATAACTACCTATATATCCCATCGAGTACCAGCATCACACAGTTACTGGGACAAGATGGACAAAAAGTTACTCCTAAAAAAGCCGGCAGACCTTGGCGAAACTTGGCAGGTTGTGTACAGTCATGATAAAAAGGTATTTTTTCATGTCAAAATATCTCATCTAGTACCAGCATCAAACTTAGTTCATACAATATTACTCGATAAGTATAGCTAGAAAAATATTTGCTGCCGCGAGTCTGTCAGGCCGTTTAGTCAGTCAGACCGATTTTAGGGGCGCATTCGGGGGTAATTTTTATCCCATCGCGTACCAGCATGCAACCAATGTATTATTGTGGCTATGACCAACCTGTGATGAAATACTCTAGTTTAAATTTGGGATAGCGGGTACGGGAGTGTAGGAAGGACTGTACGGTATATTCCCCCCCCTCCTATGGCAAAACGTTTTTCTTGTTTTTTTAAGCACCAAAAGTATAAGTCACTTGTAACTCGCAATATTGTTCCTAGTCATAGTCTAATTAAATTGGTTTTTAATCAGAGCATAAGGGTCACATTCGGGGATGATTTTGACGTCATCTAGTACCAGTATGCACTCAAAGTATTAATTTCCTATTGTGGCTTTGATCAACCTATTATGAAATACCTTGGTAGTTTTCTCTGTCGGATCAATTTTATGTTGGTATTTACCGATCACATTTTTAATTTCTCCTTACTTTCTTACAAAAACCTTTCAAAGTAATTATATACTAGTCAAAACAAAATACGGGCCACTAAGTATTTTTGATGTAGCATAAAAACAATACAATTAATAACAATTTTTATTAAGTTAACAGTAAAATTAAGTAATAATTAATAAATGCTTATAATTAAGGCTAATGATTATTTAAAATAATGCTTAAAAATAAAAAATAAATGAACTTAAGGCAAAGTATGTAATTTTTATGAAAAACAAACAATGGAAAGTGACTTTTTTTTTTTTTTAATCTGCTCTTATCATAACTTTTAGTAATGGGTATGCCCTTCTCTCTTTGCTATGCACTCCCGAAGCCTGGATTGCATGCTCTCGATCAAATGTCTCACGTTTTCAGCTGGGATCTCTTCCCAGGCAGTTTTTAATGCAATACTCAGCTGCTGCTGGTTGTGGATCTCTGCTCACTCTCTCTGACCTTTCGTTTCAATTGATCCCACATATGCTCTATCGGATTTAAGTCCGGACTGTTCGCTGGCCACGGTAACACTTGAATATGAGAGTCTTTTAGTACAGACTGGGTTGCTCGAGCTTTGTGTGCACGGGCATTGTCTTGCATCAGGATAAACCCAGTAAACCCAGGATCCACTCGCTGTGCAAACATGGGGTCTGATGACATCCTCGATGTAACTCTGTGCAGTTACGCTACCTTCATTCAGAATGGCAAGCTCAGTTTTGCCGTGTAAGCTAATCCCACCCCAAATCATCGAGTTGGGACCACCGAAACGGTCAACTTCGTGGATACAGTCATCCGTAAATCGCTCGCCAGATCGTCTCCACACCCTAATACGCCGATCGTCACTAAGTAATTTCATTTAGCACTCGTCCGCGAAGAGTACCATGCCCCACTGGTTTATACCCCAGTCCAAATGTTGACGAGAGAACCTTAAACGGTTTGCACGTTGAGCCCTGGTCAAAGGGATTCGAACTACTCGTCGTCTTGATCTTTGCTGATCTTCATGCAACCGATCTCGGATTGTTTGGTCACTGACACGGGTACCCGTTGTCAGCCGAAGACGAGTTTGTAATTTCCGTGCCGTCATTGTTCGAGTTCGACGGGCACTCAAGCGTATGTATCGGTCCTCTGAAGCAGTTGTAGCCCGAAGTCTCCCCGAACCAGGTCTTCTGGCAACAGTGCCTGTCTCTTGGAAAGGATTCCAAGCATTTTGGATAGCTCTGCGAGAAAAACCCAGCTGCAACCCCACTTAACGCTGTGAATGTCCTTCTTGAATCAATTTAATGGCTCTGGTTGCAGTAATCGTGTCCAAATGCCTTCGTACTCTTAGCATTGTTCACTTGAAAAGATAATTGCACAAAAAATTACGATTCCTTTCTGAAAATCAACGCTAAAATGATTCCAAGCTAAAACAAAAATCCATACAAAACGCCATAAAGAATTCAAATTTAAAGTTTACTGAAAATTATGGCCAGCATCTGGTTTCAAATACCACAAGCAAAGAGTTCAGATAATAAAGAGTTCGTAACATCAATAATTTGCTTTTAGTTTTGTTAAATAAAATACGTATAAGTTATAAATTAATTAGTGGCCCCTATTTTGTATTTATTAAATATCCATACCATAAATTACAAAATTACCATTTTATGCCCATAAAAGCAAACAAAAATTAAAAAAATATATGAAGGTGAAGACTATTGCCGGTGGCCTGGCGTGCGTCACCGTACCTTCTCTCACATTAACGTTTTACATGCAACAAAGCAGACAAAATTCAAAAGTTCATTAAGGCTTTGACTATTGCTGGCGTAGACAACCCCCAATAGACGTCCCATACAGGGTAATTACTTTCTGTAAGATATTAGCATGATTTGGTTTGAATCCGCAGATACGTTCAAAACCAATGTCAGTTGCCACAATGATACATTGGTTGCATGCTGTTACTCGAAGGGATAATAACTAACCCCGAATGCGCCACTAAAATCAGTCTGACTTACTAAACAGCTATGCAGACTCGCGGCAGTTAATGTTTTTCTAGCTATACATATTGAGTGTTATCCTATGAACAAAGTTTGATGCTGGTACAAGATGATATATTTTGACATGAAAAAAGCCTCACTTTTTTCATGACTGTACACAACCTGCCAAGTTTCGCAAAGGTCTGCCGCCTTTTTTAGGAGTAACTTTTTGTCCTTCTTCTCACAGTAACTGTGATATGCTGGTACTCGATGGGATATAGCGGCCCACAAAAAAACAAATTTTACCACAAATAAACATAAAAAATTGAAAAAAAAAAAAACATTGAAATGGCACTCTTCATTTTTATAATCCACATGCTTATGTGATTGGTTCTGCATTTTATCCTGTATTTGACAAGAAATAGGCGAATAACGTTTTTTTTTCATTAAAACACATTTTTTAATTATTTCTTTCATAGGTGTAAAGCGTACTATAGCTATAAAATTATAAATATGTAAAAACGCTGGAGATGGCACATTAGATTACGGATTAAGGTATGTGTATGCACAGTTTCAATTTCCCAAATCAACAGGACGGAACATATTCGATATTTAAAAATAACAAATTTCACAATAATCACAAGGATAGTCACCTTAAGAACCCGCTCCGAATCGTACATCATTCATATCTAAAAACCATAATAACTCGCGAAAGTGGAACAATTCAATCAAATTAATTTTAAGCTTTCATTTAGACGGTCATTAAGAAGTGGTGTATGTCCTTGATTTTTTCACAAAGACCAAAAAAAAAATATGCGTTTTCACCCTTAAACTCAGTACTTTTACAAGGCTTCGTTAAGTAACTTATAAAAATTTAACAACCAAAGTAAGCACATACACCACTTGTAAGTATCATCAATATTCTAATTAATTAAAACAGAATAAAAAATGACAAGTAATCGAGGCACAATTAAGGTATTCGGAAATAATAATTATTTCCAATGCAAAGGGCGAGACTCGCTTAGCACAGTTCGAACGGCCGGGGCAAAGCGTGAGGCGCTTGTTTAGATCAGTCAGCCAAATATGCGCTTTATTGTCGCGATACGACTCTCTTTGCATCGGAGTTGGCGTCTTCCTGCACCGGGTTCTTAAGTATTCGTATGTTGAATTTGCACGTGATAGGTATTAAAAAATATTGTCCCGATGGCCTACTTCTCACTCTCATCACTAGTAAAATGGTAGAAAACAGGGTTTGCAGATTTTTCTTCTATGATTCTTAATTTCCTATATTAATTACATGTTTTCCATGACAGGCGCAAGCGGCTCTGATGTATGATGCCGTCCAAGTGCTGATTGACTCGCTTGTTAGGTTGCAAAAGAAAAAGCCTGAAATCTTCCGGGCATCTGTACGCCGTGCCGCTCAGCAAAACACAAGTAAAATTATGGACTGTAATCCGGCTAAAGGAAAAGTCAATACGTTCGAGCACGGTGACAAGATAACGAGGCTTATAAAAAAGGTAGGTAATGTTTTGGCTCGCGATATAATGTACGAGTATGACTTAAAACACCTGTTACACTTATTAAAAGTCAGTCAAGTGTACGACATACTCATATGTCTGTCCTCTATTAAGAGTTGATTCTTCGAATTTGTAGCAAAATATTAAGAAATAATTATATAACTCCTAAAATAAAACTTTTAGCTAAGAACAATATTTAATAGTTTACTATATGCCTAAGCATATTTTTAATGATATTACAATAGCTTTAAAATAATTGGATTTTCCACAGTCGTGATATTAGCCGTAAATTCCTAAACAATTCTAAGATCACGCTTAAGCAAAATCCAATTATTTTGAATTTATATTTTATCACTAAAAATACGTTCATGCATGCAGTAAACTTTTAGTATAGATTACTCTTAGCTAAACGTCGTATTTTGGCCATTATAATTATTTATTAATATTTTGTTACAAATCCGGAGAATCAACCCTTAATGCAAATGTAGATCAAGTAATAATCTGAAATAACATATCTTTTGGTAAAACAGTTCAATTGGCGACATGGTTTTTGGGATATGCAGCAGATTACAGAGACAAAACAATTTCCTAATATAATAGATAACTATCAAAAAGACTCGGGATGTTTTTGGGTTTTGTTAAAAAATGGAAGCATAAATAGCAAAGTTCATTCCCCTCTGTCAGTCTGTTTGCATTATTACTCATAAACTGATGTTGAACGGGGATGCCAAAAAATACCCTTTCTTGGACCCTCTCCATTATGTAGCGAGTATAAAATATATTGTACCTATAATATGTATTACTATTTTAAATATGAAATAAAAGGCTTATATATAGAGGATGTACATTTTAAGAGGGACCCTTTCTTAACAAGCACTATGTTTTTTTTTAATGATAAGCTTCTTTGAGAAAATAATTCTAATGAAACCTTCACGTAGAAAAGCATTTCTATTGACAACTACGCTATATTTAATAAACTTTTCCCAAAAAAAAAAAATCGGTTTGGGAACATCCTTATTTTTAGAAGTCGTTAAAAAACTGAGTACGTATGAAGTCTTAAAAATCCAAAAAGTTATCCTCGACCAAAATCCTGTACTTGTAAAGAGGTATCACTTAAAACTTCCACCCTGTATGAATTATTACACATTAAGAGTTCTCCTGGATTAAATTTAATTATTTGTAGCTGCCCATGCGAATGATTGGTGTAATTGATTTATGTGAATACGATGTGGATTGGTGGATTTTGAAAGCAAATTGTTACCCTTCGTAAATCCAAAATCGTAATCCTATTAAATTATGATTTTTAATTGAAATTACAAAATAAAAACGCCTGGTCGATGCAACTGGGGTCCCTCGGGCTGGGCCTTACCCTGGCCAGATAATCAGTCTGGTCATACAACGGGGTAACGCTCCCAGCCTGCTGGGTACTCTCCTACTCGATGGCAGCGACCATGAAGAAAATTTTCATTTAGTTTAATTTCTAATAATAATATATTTATTTTTAGATCTTTAGTTTAAGTTTTCAGTATTTCTAGGACTATTTAGTTTTAATTTTAGGCATTTAATATATACATATATTTTGTTATGTGACTACTTATTGTGTTTAAATAAAGAAGCTAAATATTCTGGGATCCAATCGGAATAAGTATAGAAAACTAAATAAATAAAAGATTTGCCTTTTCATTGAGAAAACAAAATATTGAAATTGAAATAATTTTAAATATGTAATGTTAAATTACTGAGAAAACAAAATATTGAAATTTAAATAATTTTAAACACGTAATGTTAAATTATTACGCTAAATAAAAAAAAAACTGCTGAAGGCTAAAGTACTTTAGCTTTTGCACCAAAAAAATGATGCAACCATGGTGTGATTCGTATGTCTATCCTTCTGTCTGTTTGTATATCACAGCGAATTTTCCACGAGATGGATAAAGGTATTAAACTTATTATTTAGAATAAATGTCCAGTTTAGGGTCTATGGCATCCAAAATATATTTTTTTTAAAAGAATGCGAAAAGAAAGCTGTAAATCATTATAAAAGGTTGAAATTAAATTAATGTTACTTTTTGGGTTTTTGATATATTTTATTGCAAATAAAAAATAAATACATATATGGTATATGTTTAAAAGTTCTCTTTAAAATCTCAAAAGTTCTTTTATATATATTAAAGAATTAAATGAAAATTGAGGATAATTCATGATTTATATAAAAACGGCTCACCTCAATACGTGTTATGATCGGGAAAGCCGACCAGTTTCAGCAGATTTAGACTGCCTTCATCTGGGCGAGTGAAGACCTTTACGCGACGACGTTACATTCTAAAATATGTACATATGTCTCTTTAAAAAATGAAAGACAAAACAAAATAATTTTTCATAATTTCGGCACTAAAAAAGAAATAATTTGGTGCTGAAATTTGTTGCAAAAATACCGTTGTAAAAATAAATGTAAAAATTAATAAATAATATTGTATTAATTTAACAGTTGGCACGGGTATAAAAAAGAACATCACCCATATTTATAATTACGTACTTATTATGTATTAGCTGGTTGCAAATACTAAATAGGATTAAGCTCGCTAGTGTGCAAAAAAAAAATATCTTGTGCAATATAAAATGTTATTGTTATCGTATATATATATATATACGCACTGTAGCAGTGCACCCAAGGATAATCCCCGGTCAGTGTAGGATTATTGTAAGGAATGGAAACAAAGGGGACCAGACTATTAGGTTGAGGTGCTAGTTGACTGAGTAACTGGGACTATTAAAGGAACTATGGCGCCCAGTGGCGTGCACAGAACTTTTTGCTGGAAAAGCAAACAATTGGTCAAGAACAACAATAAAAAAAATATAAAAAAATTTAAATATCACTTTGAAAAAAATGTTTGTATAGGAAATTTTCACTCTAGGGTAGAACATTGTCTACCCTGGCGTCATACAAATTTTTTTTTTCAAAGTGGTATTTAAATTTTTTCATATTTTTTTTATTGTTGTTCTTGACCAATTGTTTGCTTTTCCAGCAAAAAGTTCTGTGCACGCCACTGTTGGCGCCTGCCCGATTTTTCTTAACAACTCGGAAAAATATTATTATTATGACTTATCTTTGGCAATCTTACAGCTCTCCATTTGGCGGTCGGCTGCCAGCAGGGTGTCCCCCTATTTTGAACCTAAATCCAAAATTAAATGTGTGACATCTAGAAGAACGGAACTCTTGGTAGTAAAGCAAATATAGTTCTTATCTAAAAAAAATAAAAATGCAATTTATATAATAAGCTTACAATATTTATATGCCCCACTGCGCAAGCAACAAAATTATCTCCGATTTCAACTATTTATCTGATAAATTCATAATAATTAAATACTCAGTTCACTTCCTTACGATCCTAGACAATTTCGTTTCTGATTTTATAAATTAACACGTCATTAAATTATATAAATAATGGGCATCTTATCGTCTTACTGCTACTAAACAGCATGGCCTTCCGTATAATCTGACGCTGCCATACTTTTACGCTGTTCCGGTTTCTGGAAATAAACAAATATACTTTCATCATGAGACGACATGATCGAACCAAAATAATTGAAGTTGGGCTGAGGCAACCCTACGAGTTAAAATGGCCCTTTATGCGATGACCAATACCGGACACTGATTAAAACACACTAACCTAGCTAGTAAACTAGGGTGATTGCGAATCTAAAAGCCATGGACTATGATAATTTAATTTTACTCATTTCCTACACTGGATTCATCATCATCTAACGTTTTTCCACAAAGTTTTGAGTGTTGCTTTACCAACCGGGGCGTTCCTGTCATCGGTCATGTACGCTTGATCTCTACGCTAGTATCAGTTGGGATTTCCCTTCACTTGGGAATGTTGAGGTAATGTTCTTGGCCACTTGATCAGGGACCTGCCGAAATTAAAATCCGCCTTTGATCCAAAAATTGAAATTTGGGTAGGAGAATTTAAGAAGTTCTCCATTTAAATTTGGAAAAAATTTGGATGCCACTCCAAATTCTACAGAACTTGCTCAATCTCCCAGTAACAAAAGCTAAGCTAAAGGTAGTTAATCTGAATACCATTTAATTGTACAATATACTTTGAATTCTATTTTTTCTGTTTCCAAATTTATGATTATGTTCGTTTTCAATTTGCGAACACAGGTGAATATTTAAATGTGTATTTTATCCTTAGCGGATCTGTGTATTATTTGAAGATATTGTTTTAAGGTGAGACTTGTTTGTTTGGGCGTTACAATTATTTCTTACTACTTTTTGTTACAAAACTAAAGTGTTGTAAGTTTAAGATTATTTAGTTTTAATTTTAGGTACTCACAATATCGGCTTCACTCAAGTTTAGGTTTGACTATAAACCTTGTGTGTATGGCCTTGGCGTACTATTTTGTATTGGAGACTGAACCTCAAAGTAGTTCTTGGTACGCCACCAGTGATCCATTTCAATTAATTAGACAAAATGTTCGCATCCCACTCCATCATACTCAATCTTAAATTGATTTCTTGGGAAAATTGTGATTGTTAAACTGTGAATAATGCTGCAAGAAGCTGACCTAGGTGCTCGATTGTTTACTCACAAAACTTCTCACAGAACCGACCGAATTTAGTTGACTAGACAACTTCAGTGAAAGCAAACTAGTTATAAATGATAACTGAATTAAACTTATAATTTCCAGAGGGTGTAACGAGGTGCTGCCCATTCACGGTACACCTTGCCAATCTGAATGGGTTTAAATTAATTTATAATAATCCGCTTATCGTTTATGTTCATGCAATCCAAGATGTAAGCCCAAGCAAGTACACTCAGCGACGCAACGACTAGCCAAGCCCGATTTAAGTTCAGTAAAAATATTAATTATACTTAGTTAAACATATCTAGAGCTACTAGGTAGTTGCAAAAAATGCGAAAATTGACCTTATATTATATTAAAAATCTATAAATATCAATAGGAAAAGATAGTTTGTATATATTAAATGATTCTAAACGCCAGCAAAAAATTTTCAAAATTATCTGTTTTATAGAAGTTACCGCCCCAACCCGATCTTAGGCTGTCACAGTATCATCGTTACGCAATTTATGTAGCCAATATTATTTCATGTTGTAGGCCGGCTATATGCCTAAAAATAGATTAAATGCTACGTATCTTCAAAAAAAAAAAGCAGCTACTTTGAAAAGCAGCTTTTGAAAAAATTCTATCCCAGTAAACAACAACCACAACAACAAGGTAGCATGGCACTACGTAGGTACCTTTTCTCGAAAGAGTTTCGTCGTATTTTCGATACTTTTTTAGCAGTAATTTTCGTGGAGTCTATACTCGAGATTTTTTCACCTAAGCCGGAAGTGATGCAGATTATTCACTTTGTTGTTCCATTACTACAATATTTTTAATCCAAAACTGTCCATAAATATTAAGCAATATATATTTTATTCTACATTATACCGAGACGTATTCTTTGTATTTTATCTCTTTAATTCTTGTCGTAATCGTTATCATGCCTCCATATTTTTTTTGTATGCTTGTTCACTTGTAAGTCGAGAACAGCTCAACGGATTTTGATGCAATTTTAACTATTAACTATGGTGTTTCTGGAGAAAGGTTTCAAGACATGAATCATTTTTCACTTATAACTTTCGAACAGCTAAATTTATATATGTACAATTTAAAATTTTAGTAAGAGGGTAAAAGTTATCATTGCGCTTTTGCTAAATAGTAATAATTTCGATGAAAAAAGAGGAAGAAACGGCCGAAGGTAATTAATTCTTCTTTTTTGCGAGGACAAAAGGCATTTTAAAATACAAAATAGGAAATGGTTCAGATTTCAGTGTAACAAAATGCGACGCAGTTTTCACGGCGACGTCTTATGAGAATGACGTTTCACTTATGTGGCGAGTGTCCTTTCCTTTGTGGGATATAAATTGTAAAGGGACCTCTTCGAGCTAGAGTAATGCTGTAATAAATACGCACGAACCTCGTAGCTTGGCGGTTACCTACTCAACCTAAACATGCAGTTGATTTAAATGGACAATAAAGAATGGCAACGTACAGTCAACAAAAGAGATAAGTAACCAGGCCGAGCGCAAATACCCACAGGCAAATGATAGATGATATTAGAAATATTTGGTCAATACATAAATACAAGCACTATTGATCAAATGTTTTTCATTTCATCTATCACTCGTCTGCTGCTCTAAGGATCAAAGTGTTGGGCTTGACCTGGTTACTTATCTCTTTGTTGACCGTACTAACGAAGGGCTGAGTCAAAAGCATTCATAATACTAGAGTATAAAACGATTGATGAATGCGGAACAAGCGAAAGACTTGTGTTGAATTCGGAACAGCATTAAAAAGCGTTATTTAATTTAAAAAACCGGCCAAGTGCGAGTTGGATTTGCGCACGAAGGGTTCCGTACCATTATCTATAAAAACGGTAAAAAACATGTCTGTTGTATAGAAGCCCCCTTGAATTTTTATTGTGTTTTGTTTTTTAGTATAGCGGCAACAGAAATATATCATCTGTGAAAATTTCAACTGCCTAACTATCACAGTCCATGAGATACAGCCTGGTGACAGACGGACAAACGGACAGACAGACGGACAGCGGAGTCTTAGTAATGGGGTCCCGTTGTTTACCTTTTGGGTACGGAACCCTAAAAACTATTGAGGTCTTCTTTTATGACATTTTTTTTAACTAACTAGCGTACCCCTTTTGCTACAGCGCGTGGCTGAAGCAAACATTACAACTTCGTAGCTTTCACGCTTCGTAGTTTGTAGACTATGGGCGTAGAGTCGATAACTCTGTATGGAGTAACAAGATGTGACCAATTCAAAGATGTGTAGGAAAAAGAATTACATCAAAATTATTTAGGGTTGGCTTTTAATAATTTACTAGATACATAGGGTTACCGACGTATGCTCATTGCTTACTGGACGCATATAAAACAAATATGCATCAGGAAAGTGTATTTGGGGGACATTCCATTAAAAATATTGTTTATCTAATCTTTAGTTGTTTAACAGTACTAAAAAATAACCGAAATGTTATCGATTAAATTCAAGATCCTTGAAAGATAAACATCAGCAAAGAAACAGTAAAAAAAAATTAAGCCAGCGTTAATTTGCGTAATATTAAAAAATTATTTTTAATAATCAATATAATATTATTAATTATTAAAATAAAATAAAAAAAATTCAAGAAATACAATATTTTCAAACCTTCTAACTATTAATCTTAAGAAATAATAATAAACTTACAAACCCATAGACAAAGAAAATAACGTATAAAATCATGCTCTACTTGTTTATAATGATTTGTAGAAAAAAAAAGGAAATGTGTTTTGAAAATAATAGTAATAAAAAGATTTTGGGTGATTACTATATAAACTATGAAAGAAATAAATTTCTATGTTTGAACACTTGGCGATTTATCCATTGCAAGGAGATATAACTTAACATTATATCATTGCAGTATAGAAACGCAGAAAGGAGGTTCATCCCGGTTCAGAGCACCTCACATCCAGATTTACTTTTCTTTCTGCGTTTCTATACTTCAATGATATAATGTTAATGATTACTATATACCTATTCACCGTTTGCCGAATTTAGAGATTTTAATAGTTATAACAAATTTATACTGATTAGATATTAGAAAAAAATTGTCTTCATATCAATGTAATAACTACAAATTAGATTTTTTTTCATTACTCTAAGCCCGTGTCCTTAATTAAGATTTTTATGAAAATCACTTGAGTTTAAAAAGCTAAAAACAGTTGTATAATTATTTTTTCTATATCTCAAATAATGACGAAGTAATTGGCAATCAAAATGGGCATAATGGCATGTCTCGTAACGTCATCTGACCACATCTGACCCGATTTCATACTAAAAGTGATAAATATCGCTATCGCTAAATTCGAAAAAATAAGAATAAAAAAAAATCTTGAGATTTTGTGCTTTTCTATATCTAATTTATCAGTTACTATAAAAAATACTGTGATCTTACACTACAGGACACGCGTCCATTATCAAATCAATCTGTAAAAATCGAGTATAAACAAAAATACAAAATGATGACGGCAAAATGTTGTAAATTTAAGCTCCGGATTTTATAGGACTATGTCAAACAGTTTTTACTAATAACATAATTGCTATCATTAATTAAAGTATTGCCAAGTTTGTGTACCATTATACTTAATAAATCTTTTCTAGTTACTACACTCAATCATAAACTCGGTTATCATTTTTCCGTCTTGAACACAAAATGAATCAAACTAAACAACAATAAACATATATAAATAATCAAATGTTCTTTTGGTCTGAAAATCGCTCATTAAGTTTTATTTACTCAAATTTACTAAAGTTATGGTAGTATTACGATCCACACTAACTATGAATACCTATTCTATTCTAGCGGCCGCTAGCTATAAAGTAGGTTTCAGTCATAATTAACCTGGCACTTTCTTACTCCAATTTATAATTCACATTCACATATTTCAAGCACATTTCCTTTATACCAGAGATTTGGAAAAGCTTTCGAATTTTAAAATTTCACAGGCACATATCGAATAAAATTTGAAGGAAAAAGGAGACAATGCATTTAAGAAGTCACTATTTATTTATCAGGATTTATTTATCAGGATTTATTTATTTCTAAACATTTTTAATATTTATCAGTTTATCTAAGGCATATCTCTGGCACTAATGTCACAAAGCTCATTGGCCCCTCTTTAAGAAACCTTGTTTTAATAATTAATTAGAGTGCATTGTAGCAATCAATCAGACAAAAATTTCAAGATATTTTGAAATTACTCCTCCGGGCGGCTTCGAATCTGCGACGTCCTTCTTACATGACAGGCGCACTACCGACTGCGCCACCGAAGTTCTTATCTGGACCGATGAATTTTTCCACCATACCAGTACACCGGAGGTCGCAGGTTCGAATCCTGGCTTATGGAATTTTTTCAAAATATATGTTTACTTGAAATTTGTTTCTGATTGATTTCTATATAGTTTGTAACGCATTCTTATAATATTAAAGTAGAGTATCCAAAGTATCTAGGTTAATGTAGACCTAACCCTGTGTGCGTACGCTGTGCTTACTGTTTTAATTAAAGCAAAATAAAGTTTTCTTGTCTGCATCTGTCCTGTTTTTAGTTGACATTTCTTTTGGATGCTCTGCGAAGTTTCAAGAGAATGTGCGATAAGAAAATACATTTAAAATAGTTTTAAAACAGAGAAGATAACTAAAATGAACGACAAAAGTCGATGTATTCTTTTCTACAGACCGAGTTAGAGGGATTGTCTGGAGAAATACGATTCAACGAGGAAGGTCATAGAAACAACTTCTCGCTTCAAGTTGTAGAAATGACTTTGGACGGCAGCATGACACAGGTGAGCCGAAAAAGATTATAGCTTATTAATTCACGCAGAAAAAAGTGAATGTGTATGTGAACAAAATCAGTTTCACCGTCCTTTTTCGCTAGAGTGCTTGTCTGAAGTTGGAAAAAGCGGCCTTGTATCATGAAAAAATGCGCGTAAAAGAGCGTGAACGCGTAAGTAGTTTCTACTTTTGTTTTTGTACACGAAACAATCACTTTGTAGATAGGCAAAACAAAACAATGGTTACTATTTCGCTCGAAACATCAATTAAAATTTTATTGAGCTTATGATAAATGTTATTGATCCCAATATTTTACATGAATGTTGGGACAATAATAATTGCGTTTGCAACAACGCATTTCAAGCATTACCAATGTTCTGTTTTAGTGACAGCTTATTGGCGTAATAATTGCCAACATATTGTAGTTTCTGTAATGTGCATTCTATTAACATTTGTTGTACAGTGGAGATCACATTAACCTTTACACATTGGACTTTGTACCTATCTTGTACACTTCACCATAGGAGCTAATTTAGTACTGCAAGTGTCTAACTTGATGTGATCTCAAGTACATTTTATTAATTAAAACTTGGAAGTGCTGTACTAGGCGTATAATATAATAGGTATTAAAAAGCAGCGGTAGCTCAGGGGTAGAACGCTTGCCTCTCTATCTTGAGATCCAGGTTCAATCCCCGTCCGGGCATGTCCCAATGAGTTTTTCGGAATTTATGTGCATCGTATTTGTCTTACTTACCACTTGCTGGACGGTGAATAAAAACTTCGTAAGGATACCCGCAAGCCCCAAAACGCGTGTATTTGTGCCTGAAGAACGGCGACAGGGTTTACCACCCATCACGTTGGGATGTAAATGAAACATCGGTGTACCGAGTGCGGACTGTGATTTGCATTTCACAGTTCACACTCGGAACACCTCTAACATCCCCTCGGGGATACATGTCGTGAGGATATATTGTAGGTGCTAATGTAAATAATAAATAAATCTCTTAATCATCAAAAATTCAAGATTTTAAAAGAAACAGTCAAATAATACTCATTCAATTTTTGTTAAAGTACTGAAAACTATATAATTAAATGAGACTTGAGGATAATTCATGATTTATATAAAAACGGCTCACCTCAATACGTGTTATGATCGGGAAAGCCGACCAGTTTCAGCAGATTTAGACTGCCTTCATCTGCGAGAGTGAAGACGTTTACGCGACGACGTTACGCCTCACACTGCGGGCTGCGGCCCGCAGGGCTCGGGATGACATCGATGCAAAGTGCTAGTTCGTGAAAAAATATTTTTGACACGTAAAATTCGCAAATCCATAGAAATAAGCCGACTTCCGAATTTCAATAGAGAGAGTGGTTGGGCTTTGCCCACGATGTGGAAACCTGTGCTAAAAACAGTTACCGGATCACCCACAGAATTTAGTGAAAGTGACGTGGATACTGTAAGTTCCGCATGTTTATCGTTGTTTGGTGACACTCCGGTAATTAATAACTCAAGCCCGGAAGTAACTTATTGTGCGGACGCCCCACCGGTCCGACCACCAATACCATCTGCATCGATGTCATCCCGAGCCCTGCGGCCCGCAGCCCGCAGTGTGAGGCGTAACGTCATCGCGTAAACGTCTTCACTCGCCCAGATGAAGGCAGTCTAAATCTGCTGAAACTGGTCGGCTTTCCCGATCATAACACGTATTGAGGTGAGCCGTTTTTATATTAAAAAGTACTGAAAACATTATTACATAAGTTTAATAAATGCTACTATACTATACTATATATTAAACTTAAATGGTAATATAACAAAAAAATATCAAATAAAGAAATATTGTTATCGACTTCAAATATAACTTCAGTCATTCACTAAAAAGTTAAAATATATATATATATATACTAAAATATATACCGACCGATTACCATTAGGTACACAAAAATAACACTTTTGCAGACAAACTAGAAGTTTGTGGCCTTTATATATTTAAAATATTTACGTTTAGATATTGCTATACCGTAGGGAATACGCCAACCTCTAGATAACATAATGTTTCAGGAAGAAAGAAATTGGCAAAAGTATTATTTTGGTACCATCGGTCAGTATTAATTATTTAAAACTTTTTATTAATATTACTGACTATCAACTCTACCAAGGCTTACCGTACCGTACCGTAAAGCTTACTTTACCATAACTTCCGATAAAGGTCAAATGTAAGTAAGTAGATATAAAATTATTTTTTTTCATTCCAGATTGGTACATGGTACGACAACAAAGGCTTTGTACCAATGATTGCTAAACTTCATCCTATAAACATCATAGGAATGTATGATAGAAACAAAACTTATATTGTCACGACTATACTCGAAACTCCCTACTTAATGCGACAAGTTCCAGATTATAGTTACAAATCTTTAAGAAATTTCAAAGGATTCTGTAAGGATTTGACTGAAATTATATCACAAAAGTTAAATATAAAAGGTAAGTTACGTAAAAAAAGAAACAACTCATTTTTATCTAATAACAAAAATTTGATCTTATTACTTCCCAATGCAATAAAATTTTAACCATGTATACTATTATAACGATGACAATTTTACATCGTATAACCCTTTCAGACCTGAGTCACTCTTCACGCGGTGCAGCTACTGTACGACGACAGCTACACATTCACGATTATATTAGATTAAATAAATTAATATTCAAGAAAACTAATTTGTTTTTAACTAAAGTTCCATTGATGCCGACAAGAAGTCGAAATATATCTGGAAATCATTGTAATAAAGTGTTTTATAGGAATATATAATGTAAACTGATTATATTAGATGAGTTTATATAAATAACCCTTTCAGAACCCGAGTCACTCTCCTCGTACAGTAGCTCCCAAGTAGCACACAAGCAGTATAAGAAGGCACTGTACCGCTACTTTGTTGTATAACAGTGGTTGAAGAGAGTTTGTATATTCCTTAGACTATATATAAGAGATTGTAATATCTCTTTAAAAGAAAGGTGGTATTATATGTAGAAGTAGAGTAGCGACGATTACAGCTTTGGAGAAACAGAGGTGTATTATAAAGTTCTTGTACAGGCTTTAGATACAATGCAGACTTATACATATAGTAAATAACACTATGCAATTGCAATTACTAGGGTAAAAGCGCTTCAAAAGAGTGAAAAATGTCACCTAAAACACTCAAACAGTTACATGGTAGTATAATGTAGTCTATAGCGCTAGCATCGATCTTTTAAGATCTTTTGTAGCACCTTTACCGTATTAGAGTATTGTTACTCAACATTAGCACCTAAAACGGTTTGTTTGAGAAATATATTGCGAATATACGACTACAAACAGGATAAGGCACGCTTTAGATATCTTGTACGGCTAAAAGAGTTTTTAATATATTCTTTATCACACCTAACGCTGTTAGGCCTGTACAAGAGGTTTAATAATCACATACATAGTTGCAAAATAATCCGCCATTTTGCGGACATCATTGTTTCGACTATTACGATTTATTGTTGATTATGATGATGATGACGTTGACGACGACGATGACGGTGACGGTGACGGTGACGGTGACGGTGACAGTGACAGTGACGGTGACGGTGACGGTGAAGGTGACGGTGACGGTGAAGATGATGATGATGATGATGATGATGATGATGATGATGATGATGATGATGATGATGACGACGGTGATGATGACTATGATGATGACAATGATGATGATGATGATGATTCATCGTCACCGTCACCGTCAACATCATCGTCATCGTCATAGTCATAGTCATCGTCATCGTCAAGGTCAACGTCACCGTCACCGTCATCGTCAACGTTGTACAACGTAATATCTTAAACTCTATAGTAACTGAGTTTAAGGGCTAAAAAGAAGAATTCAAGCGCTACTGTACCCCAAAAAGAGTAAAAATACTCCATAGTACGGTGATTGTAGATCGTAAAGTGTTGTAACAGTGGTCACTAGCGCCATTTTACTTCTTAAACCGTTTAAATGGATATAGTAAACGTCTAAGCCAGTTGTAGCAAGCCACCATTACAGTATTTGATAAAGATATTAATCATGTCGATAAATCAATCGCATTTCTTACCTCAGGTCATAATTAAAAAAATAAACATACCCATTTTACATGTAATGCTTTAATAAAATCACAAAAGTCAAAATGCCTCATTTGAGAAGAAATTACAAATTAACCTAAAAAAAATGTTGCACTTGAATATATATTCTTGTATATAAGAACATTATATTCCTTACACTCATGCTATTGAAAATATAATAAAAAAACCGGTCAAATGCCGTATTGTGGATGATAAATTAAATTTTGTCTTTTTTTTGTGAATTTCTCAACCGCTTTATTTTTCCTCTTATCTTTACGTTAACACATATATTTTCATATTTTTTGGTCTATTAGTTTTTGGACATACATATTTTTGGGATTATTTTAAGATTTCTCGAAACCAGTGCCAGTAAATATAATAATAGTATATATTTTTACAATTGGCTTTTTAATACCTACAATTTGATACCCTATTATAATATTGTTTTTTTTTTATTTATTTTACTTCTTTTTTATATTTCTCATTAGTCCTGAGTTTTTTTTAATCACTATAGTTTTTCTGTAATTGGCTAGTTTTGGCCTATATTTGAAATTTTTTTCATATTTTTCGGTCTATCAGTTTTGGAGATATGGGGGGGAACCTATTTATATATTAATATATTTTTATTATTATTTTTGTTATATTTTTGTTTTTTTTAAAGATTTCTCGAAACCAGTGTAAGAAATGTATTAAAAGTATATATTTTTACAATTAGATTTTAAATATCTACAATTTGATACCCATTGTGTATTTTTGGGGAAATATTTTTAATTTTTCTCACTTTTGTTTTGGAAATATTTTGAACAATTTCTAGTTCTTAAATATATTTTTCAGACCCTGATATGTGCACAAATTAATGCTATTTTTGTGCCAAATTTCATGTATTTATCTTTAACGGTGCTAAAGTTATGAGGCTGTGACACACAGACGGACGAACAACGGAATCTCACCATAAGGTTTCTTTGTACCTTTTAGTTACTACGGAACCCTAAAAACATTTGATATTTATTTCAGTGTAAAAGAACTAATTGTATATGTTTTATCTCCTACAATCACTTTTCATGCGCCTTTGTATGTGTACAAATTCTATAAAGGTGGTACAAGATCTTAGTGTATTTCTTTTAGCTCCAACAATCACTTTTCACGCACCTTTGTATATGTGCATATTCTACTAAGGTTGTACAAAAACTTATTGTATATGTTTTACCTCCTACAATCACTTTTCATGCGCCTTTGTACGTGTGCAAATTTTATAAAGTTGGTGGAAGAACTTATTATATATCTTTTAGGTCCTACAATCACTTTTCACGCGCCTTTGTGTCACTAAGGCCCGTATAAAGTGGGTATATTTCAGTGGTATAGAAGTGATTGAGAAGTTCTCTATCGCTACTGTAGCGCTTGCTTATGAAGGGTAAGCCTTTATAAATATCTGTTAAGCGGCCTTTGTAGCGCTTATTATACCGCTTAGGTGCTACTTGGGGCTGCATCACGTGCAGCTTCTCACGCACGATTACTTTGTCTAAATTGATGCGTTAGTTTAGATCTGTGTATTATTATTTTTTAAGAGCACTGTGCTCGCCCGAACTCTCAATTTGCGCTGTTATAATATCCTTATTTATTATAATATCTTCCAAATTTTTATTTTGTAACTTTGCCCGTATATAAAACATTTACATTTACCAACAACAACATTTTAAAACATTTACCAAAATCAAATACACACAAAGTTTACAAGCGTTTAAAAGTAAATGGAATTTACACTCCATGACGGCGATTCTAGCAAGTGCGAAAAAATTTGCTACCTCAGATTTCGAGTGATTTTACAAGAGATCTTTTACGGATATTATTGATTTTTCTGCTTTTGCAATTTTTGTCGCAAGTTCATGACTTTTAAACGCTTGTTATTTCTGTTTGTATTTGATTTTGGTACAGTACCCGGCTGTAAATAATGCACATCGGTTATCTTCGGCTTCGTAGAGCGCCATCTCTGTCACCGGATTGTTAGTGCTTCATAGATGACGGTACGATACGATGTGCATTATTTACTGCCGGCACCTGTAAATGTTTTAGGTTAAACTCATAGATACAAGATAAGTTACATATAGAACAGCGCTTATTAGGAGTTCTGGCGAACACGGTGCACGTGTTAACGGTAGGAGAATATAGCCTAATAGATAATTTTCGCCTTTGTAAGCTAGTTAAATGTCCACCAATACTTGGTATATTATAATGAATTAATGTTGTTTGTTTTTAGTTGAGATGCGTTTGGTATTTGATGGCAATTTCGGTAACACAGATTCATCAATCCCTGGTGGGTGGAACGGAATGATAGGTGAACTGGTGAGGAAGGTAATGTTCTTAACAAACATTTTTTTTTTCGTTTCCCGTAAACAATTATATATTATTTTAAGTATTTAAAACAACAGCTGATGTCCCAAAATTGCAATTATACGCGTCAGATTAATGGTTCCTTTAAATTCATAAATTACATCTTAAATTAACAAAGTCATTATTATCATGATTTCTAAATCAGGGTCTTTTGGATAAAAATTAAATAAGGCACGATTACCGGCAAACTAAGCTTGTGCTTTTGAAAAATATCGAAAGGTTAATTATACTGATGGTGCTTCATACTTAACTAATGGAAAAATGTTATCCCTTTGATGTTATCCAATAAAAATATGTTTAGATTACTATAAAGCATAGAATGTACTTTCAGTAAATAAGGAATATTTTCATTTAACAATACAAAACTTAGATAACATTAAAAAACTAGACTACCTATAAATTAGTATAAATATAAAAGATAAAATTATACCTAACTAAATTAAGAAAAAACTAAGAAAAGCTTACCTTTAAATTAAACCATATAAAATATTTTTTCCAAATCACCGCCGTCGGCGTCGATCGGTAGGGTCCCCATAAGGCTGGAAGCATTCCCTCGTTGAATGGCTAAGCTAAGACGCCGTCCAAGGTATGCCCCAGCCCTCCGGTCCCCCGAAACATCGACCAGTCGCGAATATATTTCCTTGAACATCTGCTTCGCGGCTGGACCTCACGGCCCTAAGGTTTCTACTCCAAAAGGCGCAAATACGTATATAGTCTGCACTTAGATCTAGATACATACATACTTCAGTAAATTGTAATCGTTTCTTAGACTATCGATAAACCTAACCCTAAGACCAATGCTCTAAGAGCCAACCTAAGTTAAATACTCCTTTTTTACCTCGTATCAACTCGTTTATGAAATAATCTATATTCATGTCCTCTAAAGAGGCTGCTTTGGATTAGTCATATAATGATTCTTTTCTAATGCCGTCTCCTTTGCACGCGTAAGAAATCTCTGACTCCATCCTACTTTCAAATCATTTTATGATTCACCCAAGTCGGACTTTTTAGATCCCCAGTTCTTACAGCTCTAAATATGGAGAAATAATGATTTTGGTATCATATTTAAAAGTAAGGTAACCGCTGTAGTTCTAAAAAGAATTTAAAACATGGCCATTCAAATCATAAAATGGCCAATTATATTTGGGTACGACATAATATTCATTTTGAAGCCTCGAAATTTTTAGCTCCGTTTGAATAAAAGCTGGTTTATTCATATTGTGGTCTCAAATTCTTGTCGGTTTATTTACTTGTTTGCATTTTATTCTATATCAAATTTAAATAAAACGAATGGCAGTGGAAAATATTTTAAAGCATTATTTTTTATAATTTTATTTTTGAGTGGTGTTTGTTTTTTCAAGAATTTGAAAAAGGAAGGAATTTCCCATACCTCCATAAACGCGGAAATAAAAATAAAACAGCGATTTGACTAGTTATACGGTAGGAATAGGCGAGGGTATTCACAGAAATCTGTCCTAGTCCAACGCTTTCAATTTACACTTGCTCAGTTAAAGCCGGCTGCTCAGGAAACTCGCGATTACGAGGTATTGTTGTTTATTATTTTGTAATTAAAGGGATGGGGCCGTTTTATATCACACTTTTTATACGACGACGTTTCTTTTGGTAGTTTTATTGTCCAAAGCCGAATATAGGTAACACAAATAAAATTATATTTAGATCACAGGTTAGTCCTGTTTTTGCGATTTTATTGGGTGCAGGAAAACGGAAGTAATCGTGTATTGAACGGCCGAAATATTAATATCAAAGACTTTATTTTTCTAAATTAGGGTTTTTTGTTCCATTGCTTTTGCAGACCCTGTTTTTGGGAAAGTTGTTCAATTTCATCATTAGAGCATGTATTGTCATTTTAAGTTACCTCTCTAAGTAACGTATAGTGGAGATCACGTTAACCTTTGCTTATCTTATACACTTCACTATAGTATAGGTGCTAATTTGTTATTGTTAGTGTATAGCTTGATGTAATCTTCACTGTACCAATTAAAAATGTAATAAAAATCTACCAAGCGTAAGTCACACATCTTTTTTATATCGACGAAACATAAAGTGTATACATTACTCCAGGTTCCGACAATATATCATGTCCCTACATTATTGTGTTATGAATTGGGAACTATTGATCAACCTTGTCCATTGTCCTAGCTTTGGCTAACTCAATGGCTCTCTTTGACACTGACGACAAGGAAATTGATAAAATTATAATGGACCTTCGTAGTAATTGTTCAGTTGGTTGAGGTGGCATTACTGCGTCAGTATTAAAAGCATCTCTTGAGGTTTTGGTACCTCTATTAACTCATATAGCTAATTTATATCTCAGGACTGGCACTTTCCCTAGGGCTTTTAAAAACAGCTCTTATCCACCCAATCCACAAGGGTGGGAGCAGAGGCAGTGTCAGCAACTACAGACTTATCTCAGTTCTTACGACTTTATCGAAAGTTCTTGAGAAGGTATTAAACATGAGATTATAATTTTTTTTGTCAGCCTTATGATATTATTGCGAAGAATCAATTCGGGTTTCGTAGTGAAGTCTCAACAGAAAACGCCGTTCTGGGTATTAGCAATTCAATTGTTGAACATTTGGATAAAAAGCGCAAGGCTATGGCCAATATATAATATTGCAAGGCTATATATTTTCCTTGATATATCAAAGGCCTTCGACACTGTTTCTGTTCCCATTCATCTTCCATCCATCAGCCCGTATTCGTCCACTGCTGGACATAGGCCTCCCCAATATTATCCCACTCTTGATGGTCCTCAGTCATCCTCATCCAGCCGCCACCAGCAACGTCCTTCAGATCGTCAGTCCAGCGGGCAAAAGGGCGGCTTACGCTACGCTTTGGTATATGTGGTCTCCATTTCAATGCCTTACGGCCCCAACGGTTATCACTTAAATAGGCAATTCCCTTTTTAATTTGTTTGGTTCCTAAGGTTTCCAAATTGTTTATCCGTATGAGCTATGCCTCAATAAAAAATATGTACTAAGATATAAGTGAATGTCGAAAGACGCTGGTATCTATTGTACAGTGCTACACACCAGCATAGATGCCAACGGCTATCCTTATTGGTTAAGACTTAGTATTTATGTTGTTTTTGGTATTGTTATACGGTTCATATAATAAAGAAAATTTTATTATAAAAGAAAAAGAAATCTAATATCAAAACTTTGTTTGCTTAACCAGTCTATAGTATTTTGAAGTACGCTAGCTTGCCGTTAGAACCGTTGAAACTTCATTGTTTAAAATAACTTTCCTTTCAGTTGACTTTCTTCACAAGAAAGTAATCTATGACGCCATAAAATGGAGACATGAGTATCACAGGTATAAAAGTACGCTTTTCAAGGAACTGAAAGACAGACTGAAAATCAGCGTTGTGCAGCTGTTCTACAACAAACAACATATGCTGAGTCTGCCCCTTTTTATTAACAGATGTTTATCTCATATTTTATATGTATTATTTTTTTTTATTTTTTGAATAATTTGGTATTTATATTGTGTGTGTAGTTATTATGGTGATAAATATTTTTTCAATTTCAAATTCAAAAGGAATCAGAAGCCTCGCATAGCATCGTGCTACATAGCGTCACGTTTAGCCTTAAATGTTAATCTGGTTGTTAAAAGCCAAAGCTTCAATTAGGGTTGATGTGACGGCTCGCGTTCCCAAACGCAAAACTCATGTTAGTTTTTCTTATTTTTGAATAACAAATATAAAATAAATGTGATTGAATTGAAATGGCGACCATAGTTCAACGTTGATTAGGCTTCTTTGAAAATAATCCCACGCAACTATAAATACGCTTTAAAGTTTCATTTCCTACCTGTATCACATCTATTTCATAGCTAGCTATCACTGACTTTAAAAGAAAACACGTAAAATCATATTAAAATGTTTCAATATTCAAGAATTGTATGACGATTAATCAAAGCATATTTCTGCACTGTAGCATTTCCAAAATTCTTGAAGTAATTTCTGGAAAAGCACCCTAATTTATCTCGCAGCAAGTGGATAACTTATATTTTAACTAACCTATACGTTATTTCTATATGGTAGAAGTTTCATTCATATATATATTTCGTATGTTATTGTTATATCTATAATTCAGAAGCATCTGGTATAATGCAGGTAGACCTAATTATGTACAGATTTCTGTTAACTTTAAAAGAAACTATGGCTGAGAAAGCATATCCATTTCATCACCTCGATGGGACGTAAAAAGTACGCTATTTTAGTTGTTTAAGTGGACACCTGACGCTAGAACATTAATAACACCTGGTTTTCAAGGGTTCATTGGAAGAATCTAGGTCTCTCCTCATATTGAAGAAAATGTATTTGATTTATCGATCTTTAATCTAGGGATTCCACCTATAAATAACGTATTAAGATTTATACTCTTGTCAAAAAAAAAAAGTTTTCCATCCTCTTTTTTCGGTTTTCAAACGTTCGTTTCAAAAACGCGGCTAAAAGATCAATTTGTTTTTTTTTTATAAAATAGGCAATAGAAATGTGAAGGGATTTTACCTAAATCCAATATTTTTTTTCCCTACAAAATATTTCAGTATTAGCCAAATATTTCAGTATTAGTTTCGCTGCGTGATCACTAGTATTACGCGTCCAAGAAAAGGAGGCCGAAGAGCCAACATATAATCGCCTCTATGAAAAGCAAATAATGTCTTTGCCATTATACTTATTGTGCTGGACGGGTAATAAAAAAAGTTGCTAGGGTATGCCATCCTCTTAAGCCCATAGAAAACCGTACCGAGCTTGGGTACGTACAGGATGGGAAATCATACACGCTCCCGGGATATCTACCATTTTGTCTTTGTTGGTTTTGCGTAAAATTTCGTTTTAATATTATGTCCTCAATTTTAGGGCTTATTTCGTTTTACAACATATTAAGAAATAACATTTTAATTCAGAAAAAAAAATTATACATATATAATACCTATATATCAGGTAATATACCTATTATATATATAATAATATACCTATAATGGATGATAATACCTCCAAGGACTAATTCTAAAAATTTAGATACGTACTTCTCAATATTCAAGTTTACAATCAGCTTTTTAATACCCAATTTGATATCCATATTGTATTTTTATAAAAAAAATTTTTTATTTATTTAACTTCTTTTATATTTCTTATTTGTGCAAATTTTTTTTAAACTGCTATAGATTTCCTGTGATTGGCAAGTTATGATCTAAAATTATTATTTTTTTCATATTTTTCGGTCTACCAGTTTCGGAGATAATGGGGGGGAACATACAGCATACATGTTTTTGAGGTTTTTTAAAGATTTCTCGAAACCAGTGCCAGTAAATATATTAAAAAGATATTTTTTGCAATCAACTTTTTAATACCTAAAGTTTGATGCCCATATTGTATTTTAATAAAATATTTTTTTTATTTATTTTGCTTCTTTTATTATTTTATATATAAATATATATACATTTCTTTTTTTTCGCTTTGGTTTTCCAGTTAATACAGTAAAAGTATATATTTTTACAATAAAATTTTTTATATCTACAATTTGATACCCATATTATGTTTTAGGATAATATTTTTTATTTTTCTCTTTTTTTTTTTGGAAATATTTTGAACAATTTCAAATTTTTAATTTTTTGTTACACCGTGATATGTAGGCAAATTAATGCGATTTTTGTGCCAAATTTTATGTCTTTATCTTTAACGGCTAAAGTTATGAGGTTGTGACATACTTTTAGGTACAACGGAAACCTAAAAAGTCATCTCTTACATGTAGAATACGTGTATACATCAACAAATTTGCCGTTTTTTTAATTCAATAATTGATTGATTTTGTTTATCCAAAACAAAAGTTGAGGCTTTGGCGTGTATTTGTTAGAAATAAGCATATCGTTTTTTGTACAAACAAAATGGTTTCAAATAAATTGAGATTTTTATAATATGCAGAGGTAAAATTCGTAAGTAAGTATCGACCTGAAAATATTAATCTATTTTACACAGGAAGCTGATATGGCTATAGCGTCCCTGACGATGTCGTCAGAAAGACAATCGGTTGTTGACTTCAGTATACCGTTCTTGTCTTTGGATCAGCCTATTGAAAGGACATCCCAGTTTAACCCTGGGATCTTCAGCTTCCTCCGTCCATTATCAAAAGAAGTCTGGGTAAGTCGATAAAGGTTCCGTAGCTTGGGTACAAATGTATCACTGCTATTCCGTAAAATTATTTTATAACTTAGTAATGGTGTATGATAATGTATACGTAAAGACCCATCAAATGCCCGTTGTACAAATGACACCTCAAAACAACAAAGATTTGTCTGCCACAGTTAAATTGCACAAAACATTTTAAAGTGACACTTGAAATAAAGACAGACACACAGAACCCGAAGCTTTACTAAAATGTTTCCGTCTATTGATGGAAAAGAGTAATAGTTAAACAAGATTTACTAATCCATATGCGCTGTCGATAACACTGACTTTTAAGATTTTATGTTGGAATCCAATGCGTTCTTGTCTTCTTTATGCTACGTGGCGTAGCAAGCCCAATGAGCCCATGTTGTGTCGTTATGTTGAAGCCAGAAGTACTTCCAAATATAAATGCATTTCAAATTGAATATCCAACAACAAGATTTGAACGCCAAGGAACCTTCCAAATTATTGCAAACATAGTTTTAGTTTTTGTCTTTAACAAAATGGTTCAAAGTAAAACGTTCATTGTTTTCTCTTGTCTTTGAAACTAATTATCATGTCGATTTAATAACGTGATTCATAATAGTAAATATGCGTTTATTTCAGTTTGTAACAACCACATTATTTATTTGCGTAGTAGAAAGAACTTCAAGTAAGGAAATGTTCGTCCCATATCAAGTAACATTTTCCTCTTTCTAGTAAATCTGACTTCAACTAATATTTAATTTGTTTTCCTTACAGATAAGCGTAGGATTAAGTATGTTTGGCGTAAGTGTGGTACTATACTTAGTATCTAAATACTCGTCTCCAGAATGGCGATTTATGGCGTATTCAGACAGCCCAACCGACCACAACGAAGTTACTGCCGGGCCCACCAAGGTATGTTTACGTACCTCTTAGATCCGATAGATTAAAGAACAGTAAGTAGCATATAGCACACCAAAAATAAACCTGTGTAAATGCATAGGTATCGTTAAATGACACCACATTATCTTCTGATCGTACTGAACAACTGAAAATTGAATGAACAACTGTTTCATTACCAATTTCGAAAACCTATTATGAATTTTATCTACTCCCACAGAGCTATACGGTAATTAAAACATCAAAAGAGGTTTTATAAGTACCTATATTGTTTGTAAAATAATATTACATTATAATACGGCAATTCTGCGCTGTGATTGGCTAAACTTATTATAACATCGCTAGAGAACTAATCGCAAGCAATAACGGTCTGTCTTAATTTCTTAAGCCACGCCAATTTACCATTCTCGCTTTTGATTGATCAATTCCATCATAACGAGTGTCATGACACTATCATGACGAGTGTTCTTTTTCTCAATTTTTGAGAAATTGTTTTTGATGGTCGTTGATAAAGTATTGTGTGCAACTGGACATAATTAGACATTGGGACACTCGTGAAAATCTATTATGAAACTCACCTCGTTCGTTTCGTAAACAAGCACTCGTGTCCCGATATCTCACAGTTGCACAAAATACTATTGTATACAATTTGTTTTTCATTTGTGTGGCTATTTTTCTTGGACTTGTTCTATGATCGTGGAGTACGTGGTTTCATTAAAAGACCAATACATTTACATCTGGTATGAGTAATTGTGAGGTTTTAAATCATTAGATGACCTATCAGATTGTATGTGTACCCTTTCGGTACTCATACACATTCTAATTTCTCCTCAGAAAAGTATAACCGAAAGTGGTTTTAAGCCTAAGCTGTACAAAAACTAAAAGTTTTTACCTTTAAAGGGAACTATTACGTTTCTTAGTTGAGTTTTCTTTAAGTTTAGTATTAAATTTGTATAAATTAGATAACTAACCTTTTTTTTAACATAACAAATAAGTCACGGTTTTGGTTTATGGTTAGAAAAAACGATTTTCGTTATTTTAATAGTTGCAAAATAGTACAAGACAAAACAATAATACTTTGTGGCCTATCAACTAAACCTTACTATTTAACTTAAACATGTTGTGTCTTTGGGATTGTATGCTAATCTTGAACAAACTATTACAGACGGCAATTGTGAACGAATTTAGCTTTTGGAACGCTTTCTGGTTTACTTTGGGGTCGTTCATGCAACAAGGCAGTGAGGTTTCACCAAGGTTAGATTTTTTTATTTTATAAACTCATGTGTCTTTCAATGCTAGTATAGAACCTAAATAGTCATTGAGCCAAAGTCAAATAAATATGAAAATAAAAGACATATTTTTTTACTTCTCTATAGGTTCTTGTATACCTATGAGGTCACAAAAGGGTAATCGAACCTTGATACCGAGTATTTACCGAGTTTTCAGTTTGAATTTGGCTCAATTGATAAATGTCACCTTGTATATTGTTATAAATGTTATGGCCCTTATTTTTCACTTTATTATAGAAATTCGAGTGAAGCGACCAAACCTCTTCTTTACTATGAAATATGAAATATTAAATTCAGCAAAATCAAATATTTTTGGTACTGGAAAACGGTCACTCAACTATCTATTCTAGAATTATTTTGACTCTGTATGTAAGAAACAAAATAAGTATACTGATTTTTTCCTAAAATGATTTTTATTTTGGCACATTACTTCATTCAAAATGTAAGTTTAGAAAATTTGTCTAGAGAAAATTTGCATTAATATTTGTTTCTACAGAAATGTATCGGGGAGGATATTAAGTGCAGCATGGTGGTTCTTTACCCTCATATTGATCTCTGTCTACACGGCTAACATGGCATCGTATTTAACCGCTACACGAATGTCCAAGCCAGTTTCATATAACCGAGTCACATCGTGCTCGAAAGTGAGTTTCATTATTTGATTTGTTATACTGTTATAATTATTTTCAGCATTATTAACAAATATTTTTATTGTCAAATATTCAAAAGACTGGAGTTAAAATTGAAAATTAACTCTAGAAACTTATAATTATTAGTTAATCAATAATATTTATTAGTGTCCCCTTGCCCCCTTCTACCACCGGAGTAGTCGGCGCGCAGCAGTTTCGTTCGATCGTAAGGTTTAAAATCTTCGATTATCATCCGTACAGCTGAGACGCCGAACTCCCTGCCAGCCTTATAGTTATAATGCTGATCCCTTTAAAGAAGAAAAATTAGGTATCTTCTCTGCGAGCTCTCTTTATCCTATATCCCATCGATGATTTACAACATGTGTGGTGGTATTCAAGCGTAAGCTTATTGTGAATAAAAAATACAGCTCTTTATATTATATTATTTAAAAACATGTGGATATATAATAGTTCAGGTAATATTATTTTTGCACCAATTCGGCTTAACTTTGGAGAACAAGAGAATACTTGAGCTCAGTAAGGCCCGTGCCATATACATAAATCATACTTCTAATTCACTTAGCAAAGATAATTGTAAGAAAAAGAGTTACCTATAATATAACCAAATTTTTTATTTACAACTAACTACCCACACCGTTTTACTTACGAAATAGCAAAAAAAAAATAAAATTTCAAAAACATTAACTTAAAGGTTTAATTTTGATGAACACCTGAACGCAATATGTAGGATATACATAAAACAATATTTATTTACTCATTTATATTTTTCGTAAAATTAAGAGGTCTGTTTTTATGACCCTATATATTACCCACAATATAGATAAGCCGTCCTTTGTATTTTATTCATTTAAACAAACAATACTTCACGAACTATACTTATTTATCATATTCATGGTATTCTTACTCGTATTTCACATCGAACCAACAATCAGTTAACAATGTTTTATTTTTAGGATAACATCGACGATATATTGGCTTTGACAGCAATGCCACAAGATAAACCAGATCTAGGCTGGCAAGGAGCTCTCCAAGCCATGTATGAGAAAGCCACAGGGGCTGGAGATATCCCAGACGGTTCCATCGAAAAGAAATGTGAAATGGTTATATCTTTATCTGCCACAGGATTCAAAGAATTCGCTGTCGCATTTCCAAAACAATCAAATCTAAGGTGATATCCTACTTAATCCGTTACCTTTAATGCTTGCGAATGCTTAATTATGCAACGCGAAGAAGTTTTTGCATCGGCGATTACCATTGCTAGCAAATCTAACTATTATGATAAATTCTTTTTCCAACTATAGATTTTATTTTAGGGAGGGCGTGAACTTAGCGATACAGTCCTTGAAAGATGACGGTGAAATGATGAAGCTTGTAAAAAAGTGGTTCTTGGGGCGAGAATGTGACAGCGTGATTGATCGGGTTAGTACTCGTTTTCTGGAATATCATCATTTTACCCAATACATATTTTTCAACGTAATCTGATGTTTTTAGGCTGTTCACGCGAAAGAGTTAACTTTGAGCCAAATGGCAGGGTTATTCTACGTGCTGCTCACTGGCTTGGCTGTGTCTCTTGGAGTAGCTTTGTTCGAGTTTTGTTCCCAAGGACGAACGGAGGCTGCACGTGACAACGTGCCCCTACACTCGGCCCTTCGCACTAAAGTCCGACAAACTTCTGGGGAGAGGAAATCTTCTCCGTCACGCAGTCCTCAACACGAATCTGAAAGGCCTGGATGGAATGGAGCTAATTATGCTGGAGTGAGTGGTTTTTGTGCTATATAAAGTGTACATATGTATATACCAGTCGCGAAGGATCCATAGAAGCCGATTCCCACCGGCTTACCTTTCAGATATACCTCCAACTACAACCAACCAATCCACCATTCATTATTTTAATGAACAATTATTTTTTTGTGCTTCTAACTAAGAATTACTAAAAAAGAAACGCCTGCGTGAAACGAAAAGTAAATCTTCCGAACACATTATTTCAACTCATTATGGCGCGCAGCGTTATGTTTGCACAAAATTAGGAAGTTAGGCCGGTCCATTTTAACTAACCTTGCAACGTTGTACTAATGGGCAGGCTCCCGTATGGCAACATCGCAATTCGCTCGCATCTATTGGGTAAAAGCGTAAAAAATAGGCTGATGTCGATCGGGTTAACCTTTTCTCTCTCTCTCTCTCTAATTAAAACGTTTTTAATTTTTTTTTTCTCTTTCTGAGGCGTAGACAAGTGCAGGTGATATGATTGCAAAATTAAAAATAAGAATGCAATAATAAAATACATCGCGAGTTTGATATTTTTAATTAGAAGTGTCTTCAGTTTGATGTTTTCGGAAGATTGAATATTTATTTAATACGTAATGGCGGCATTTTCGTTTTTTACGTGCATACTTGTAAATTGGTTTGTTTTTTGTGATTAAGCGAGGTAATTGTTATTTTTCACCGGTTTTTGTAAATTTGACTGTGTTTATACAGTCATAATGACTTATAATTAATTTTGAGAGCTGTTCAAAGGGGGGCATTATCTTAATTAGGAATTCTTAGAATTGGCGCTTGTAGCACGGGGTGAGTGTTTTTTTTTGGATCGGCTTACCAACGTCATAATTACACCCCTCGCCACTGGTATATACTTATTTATAAACTTAAAAACTGATTTCCTCAATTTTGTAAAATACTTCTATATGTTTCCGCTATCTAGAAGAAAAGTAAAATATTGATAGTTATTTTTTCAAACTATATTTTCACAAAGGATTACGCCTGACATGAATAAATCACTAACACTTTGAAAAATTACGAAATAATATCACTCTTTTCTTTTGATCAAACATATCAGGCAAAAGGTTATTGCTTTCTTATCTATAACCTATCTAGCTGTGAATAAAAATTAATATTTCATAATTGTATCCATCTCTGAACAGTTCTACACCGCAGCCAATCAGATAGGACAGGAGGAGACTGCACTGAACGCCAGTTTCACTCAAGTCTGATCTTCAGCTCGGGACGCCTCGGCCACCCTGCGTCGCACGTCCCAATGCCATTCGAGGCACAACCCAACTGGCGTTGACCTCTACCAACTCTAAGTCTCTACAGGACAATGTATTTTAGGTTAGGTGATTGATGACAGACTTTTAAAAGTAAGACTATGTGATAGTTATCAAATCTACACAGGAAAGTAGTTTAATTACGTATTATTATTAATCGTTTACTGTTGTTTTACAATCTCAATAAGTATCTCTAGATGTAACTAGTCATAATATGTGTGCCAAATATTGAGTTTTATTTTATGGTTGATATCAGCAGTCAGTCGGAAGATTCACTTTAAACAAAGGATCAGGATTCGATTTCTCAACAGGACAATGAGATTGTTACCCCCTGCCTCCGCGTCGCACTTCACTCCGGTCTCAATCCGTTAGTTGTACCATAAATAACATGTTGTACTGAGACCGTGGTGAACTGTGAAGCGGGACGGAGGAGACGCATTCTAGGTGCTAAGATATTCCCGATGTATTACACTCATGAGTATGTGAATAAGAGCTGTTACTTATATTAATTCCATGTTCAAAATCAAGGAAAATTTCATCAACAGGTACACTAAATTGATGGAGGTATGTACAGTGCTCCCAAAGTGATAATGCGCATACAAATCTTCGCCACTGTTCGGCAAAGTTCGTATTTCCTTACACTTTCTATACAATCATCAAGGTCACGTGGTACGTCCGGTCGCTCGGCTATAGATTTGTATGCGCATTATTACTTTGGGAGTATTGTACATTAAACTTATGCCTAAAAACAGTGATGACAGTAGTCCTTTAGCAGGGGAAATAAGTATTAAATTGGCATTTTACACTCAGAAGATCCTTGTAACGCCCAGTGATAAATATTAGAGCTGTGACGACAATTATTTCGGGATGCTGATGTTATCTTAAACAGGTTATTAATTTTGTTTTATTATCTTAATAGTGAATTTCAAAAGAAGTAGAGGTATTATGTTTGTTGGAGAAAGTCCATAGTTAGATAATGTTATCGACTTTTCAGGTAATTATCAAGTAAATAAAAAAAAACGTAATTCAAGCAGAAGATAAGGTTTGATTGAATAAGGTAAATAATAAACCAGGGTATAATAAGATTAATTAGATACTAATTTTTAATAAAATGGGTATATAAAATTAGACATTCAAATATTTTAATTTAATTAAGTTTAATTTCAATTAAATATTTGTATATATTGTTTTGAATATCCGAAATTTTGTTCATACTTCGAACAGAATTAATTGATGTAATATATATAATCATATCATTATACCTATCACTCATAGTGAAGTAGTGAAAATATATTATTTGAAGCGTTATCAAACGTTGACTCTAAGTCATTTTGTTATATCAACAATTTTAAATAAACATTAAATTAAATATATCTCACTGATATTTAATTTTAATTAAAATTTATAATAAGAAACAAAATAGCCGGTATATCATAATATATACTATACTTCTATAAATTAGATATGTGTAGTTAGAATGTTGTAAAAATAACGAGGTAATTATGAAATTTTATAATAATAAGGTATCATCCTTTTTGGATTTTTGAACATTTGTTTGATTGTTTTTGGAATTATTGTTACTTTAAAGCATCCGTCCTATTATATTATTCTTGATGCTGTAAGGGAATTGCAATTGAAGTATTGAGTGTGGGTAAATACGAATATAATATATTATTATATGAACATAAAAATAAACTGTAAAGGCGCGTACCTACATATAGATACATTTATTGGTAACCCAACACGAAATGTAAAACTCATCAAAACGCTCGCATGTGGGGAAGTGTCTACGAGTACTACCAAACCTTTAGCGAGTCATTACGACCTCCTTGTAGTCAAGTGGCTTAGAGTGGTATTTTAAAGTTACCGTTATCGGGTGGACAATAGCACCAAATTTGTACCTTAGCTTGTTATGTTAATATAGGTATGTTATGTGAATGTATATTTTTTCTCTTCTAATTCTTATCCTTCCTTAGTGTTCTTAAAGCTGTTGTAGCAGCCAAATATAACAAAAATATTGCTGTTAATTTTCAATTACAGCTTTATGAAAAGATAAAAAAAAAAAAGATATGACGAGATTTTATTTTGTAAGGTTTAATATTTATCAGTACACCTTGATATACCCTCATCCCAAGTTTGGTGATATTGTCCGCCCGGGTGATGGTAATATCATTAAGCCAAGTTTTTTCATCCCGAACGCAGTGCTATAGAAATGTATGTTGTGTTACGCGCGCTTAAACATAGTGTCTAGGTACCTACCAAGATACAGTCCATCCATCAGCCTGTATTCGTCCACTGCTGGACATAGGCCTTCCCCATATTACGCCACTCTCGGCGGTCCTCAGTCATCCTCATCCAGCCGCCACCCGCAACGTCCTTCAGATCGTCAGTCCAGCGGGCACGAGGGCGGCCTACGCTGCGCTTTGCTGTACGTGGTCTCCATTCCAATGCCTTACGGCCCCAACGGTTATCACGTCGGCGACAAATATGGCCAGTCCATGCAAAAGATGCAGTTAATATTCGAAATTAAGTACATATATAGATACATCTTGCAAAGTTTTGGAACATTAAAAATCAAAGAGTTCTGACCTAGCGGTCGGTTCTGCGGATTTGTAACGAAATTTAAAGAAAATATTTATAACGCTCAAAAACAACTTTAAGCTAAAAACAATGTTTGTATCATGGACGAAATGGTTTGTATATAGTTAACTATGTGCAAAATAAATTTTTAAATGACTACAGAAACTTCAAAATAATTAGACTTTCTTAATTTCTAGAAGTTTTTTTCATTTTTTCCAGAGAATTTACGCCATTTTAGGCCAAGTTTGCATTATTTTGATAAATAAATTAAATATTTTTTTTCGTCCGATATGACGTCACTAGAGAATTTTGGACATCATACTGATTGTGATGTGTGATTGCTTATGAGAAAAGAGTGGTCTGCCTCTGTCTGTCTACTCATCTGTCGTCCATCTGTCAAATCAGTCTAAAGAAATTTATTATAAATTTATCTTGATAGCAAAAGACACATTTCTAAACAGCCATTTCTCAAGTGACGTCATACGAAGGCAAATGGAACTTGCAGCTTTTTCCTAAAAATATTCATTATCATGAGGTTTTTTTAGACCGCTAGTTCTAAAATACGGCTTATTAAACCTAAATCTCGAAATCGTTTTCGAATTAACACACGTTAACAAAACTTAATCTAAGCGAATACACGCCAATTGGAAAATCTAATTATTTTGAGCAGCGCGAACGACTTTAAAAAAATGTCATTAGCCAAATTTCGGTCAATGCAAGTGTAATCACATTTCATTTGATAAATTGTAATCTTGCTTCAATTGGCCCCGTTTATTTTCACGGACAGACACCATAAAGGGTAATGCTTTTTACTAAAACCTGAATTTAAAGCGAAGCAATGTTTTCTCATGAATCTTTCAGTGATAACACCCGTTATAAAATGCGTGTTAAATTGTGTAGATAGAAGTTCAGTGGAAGTGCCAACTGACAAAGTGGTCATTCTCTCACAAACCGCTATAAATGGAACAATTAAGACTTTGGACAACGCAACGAAATGGAGCCAACAGGACACGGTTTTCTTGTAATCTGTTCTTTATTGTACACTTCAACCATGTAACAGGTTTGGCACATAGCATTTTTTATATTTAAATAAACTTAACTGTATTAAAACACAAGTTATTTTTCATACTATGTTGTACCTATACAGCATTACAGTGTCATCCAAGTTACTGAACAATTCACAGATATTAGGCTAAAATACAAAAGAAAATCACAATAATAAAGAAAAAACTAAAAACCATCGCTTCTTTCGATATTTGTACGATATGACAACATCAAAAAACATTTTGCTATTGTAAGAGTACATGTCGTTGGCATTGTAAAGTTTAAAAAGGGAAAATCTTTCGCCAAAAGTCAAAAATAGGAGCAGAGCAAAGCAGAGCGAGGACCCTGTTAAATTTATTTACATGTAAATAAATTTGGGGAGCTGAGCGGAGCGAGGCGATCCTCCTAGTTTTAACAGAAATATGGCAGATATTGATATCCCAAGGGCCGAAGTGCCGACGACATACTTACCTACAAACTTACATCCACAGAATACGTCATCTTGAAGGATTTGATGAATAAATAAAATCCATGTTGACTTAGAGTCTTGCTTATGTAGATGCCAAAATTCAAAAGCACTTTTATAGTTTTATTCCTGAATTTAAGGCATTGTGAAGTAAGTCTTAAAAAACATTCTTATTAAAATTATTACAATTTAAAATATTAAAGAGGTCTTGTAGTTGTCTGAGTATAGGGTAATCTCCAGCTTTCAGGAGTTCCGTTGTGATGCCATCTTCGCCCGGCGCCTTGTTGGTTTTAAGCTGCTCAAGAGCTATCCTAATCTCGCCCATTTTGAAATCCGGGAGTTCATAGGTGTAGTGGCGGATCAAAGGTGCACGTTTGTCGTCCTAATCGCGGGCAGTTGGCTTGGGAGCGTGTGAAGAATATAGGAGGCGGTAGAAATTCTCGATTTCAGTGAGGATTTCTGGCCTAGAGGTAACAGTTCTACTGTCAGATGTCTTCAGCTTCGTCAGATTAGTCCTTCCCATCAGCTGGGCAAAAACTTTCGAGACTTTGTTTCGCTCAATCGCTGCTTTAATGATGCGAGTGCTATGTTGGCGCAGGTCAAAACGAATTTGCCTCTTAACGCGCTTATTAAGAAGGGGGTAATCTGCCGAATTTGAAAACATTCCCCGTCTTTGCCTTATCAGGTCCAAAGTTCCGCTTGAAATCTTGGACTCCTTATTCTTTTGCTCCGGCTTAAAATAAGCCCTGCCAACTTCGCGGACGATATTCTTGAAATTGTAAGCAAGCTGGTCGACGCCCTCAGTGGTTTTCAACAGCGCAAATCGGTTCTGAAGTTCCATTTGGATTTTTTTAGATCACGCAGTGGTTTGGTGCAGAGAAGGACGGAGCGTAGACTTTATCAAACGGTTTCTCTCCAGCCATAAGTCGATATTCAAGATGCTTTAAGATGCTACCGGTGCTAAACCTATTGATCACGGAGACATCTTGGAATATATGCTTTTGATCCGTCATGATGAAGTCTGCCCCATTTTTGTCTTACCATCGGGGCTTCGCCAGGTCCACTTCCTTTGGAGCTTCTTCTTGAATAATGAATTCATCAAATAGAGCCCCTGGCTTTTAAGGAAGCTAACTTGACTTGGTATCGGTTGACTTGGGGGCATACACTTGGATGACTTTAAGAGAATATCTCTGGTTAAGTCTGAGAACAAGATATGCCACCCAAGAGCCCATCAACTTCATCTCATCAGGAAAGATGCTGCCAGAGCAAAAAAAGAAGAAAATAAGAAAATAACGGATGCTTTGGTTAAAATATTCACTTTTGACCTCCAAGCTGTTTTGCTGGCACCTATGTTAAACTGTACTACAAGACAAAACTTAAAGTTCATAATATTACTATTAATGATCTGCAAACTCTTAAAGTTTATTGTTTTGTTTGGAATGAAAGCGAAGGAGGCGTAAATGCCGATGATGAAGTGTTATCTGCTATTTTATAACAAAATACGTGGATGCTGATATCATCTAACATGTTATATTTTTTAGTGGTGGATGTACAAACCAAAACAGAAATGCTATATAAGCAAACGCGCTCCTATTTTGTGCTGTAAAAACTGGTATAAAGATAACACACAAATATTTAAAGAAAGGTCATATGCAGATGGATTGCGACTCCATGCTTTCAGCAATTGAAACACGTTTAAAGAATCGGGAAATTTAGCCAAGAAGATTAATCAGCCAAAAAGATTCGCCGGTGTTGGTGACCATTCGACCGTAGATTCTTAGCACCCCCTGCCCCACCGTTACCGCGACCGCCACCGTAGTCGAGAATAGTGGAGCTGCCGGGAACTGGGGGCCATTTATTCGGAGTGTAACTCATTTGGGGGGGGGGGGGGTTGCCAATACCCACACACACAAGGCAGGCGGGTTGATGAGCGCGGTGCTGAAAACCTCGCACCAGTAACGCTGCTACCCGTCACCAGTCTGTTTCATATAAGATCCGGCTATTAGAGACGGATATACCGCCATCAATTGGTCCCAGGGATAAAGTGCCACCTGGTTTTTTGCCTTTGAGCTGTCCTCTTACTCTCCCCCGAATAACTTCGAGGGGGTCTCCAAGTAAGATGGCCGCTACCTCCACAGTCGAGCCCGGCATCAGTTCTACCACCTTATATTAAATTACCAACCGCAAATAACATTTTTTTATTTTTGTTGCAATGTACACTTACATAACACTAACCGCATAGAAAATTTCAAGCTTTTCGGTCTGCTAGAACACCTTTAGAGTTTTGATGATAGGTCAGTCAGTCAGTGACAAAATAAGGGAACTTTGACTAGAGATATTTCCTAATCAAATATAGGTACAAACTTGTTATTAGGGGGTGGAAGAAAGTTCAGTAAGCACTCTTTGTAACTGAAATTTCAGACTTCTAGCTTTACTTACAAAAAAGATACAGGGGGCTTGAAAGTGCCGTGACGATAGTACGACCGTTCCGCGCTTTTTTTTTTTGCGAGACTTTGCGGGGTCATTGCCGTGCCCCCAGATATATAGCAACAAGTATGACATGTATTGCAGGTAGGATCATTATACCTTCAACGACACTTTCGAATAGATTAAAATGTTTACCTAATATGTATAATAAAATATGTATGTTACCATTCGGCTTTTCTTTATAAATATTTGAACAGGGTGTTAAGATGATGTTGCGGAACGCGAATACTGGCGATAGTACACGTCTATAAAAACAATATTTAGAGAAAAAAAATCGAGAAATCGTGAAAAAAGACACAGTCGCTACATATATTTTTGTCGAGTAGGTATGAAACTTTTCTATGAAACAGACGATTTGTTTTTCGCAATTTGAGGGATTGTTCCATTGTAAAAGTCGTTCGTATGAACGAGCCATATAGCCAGTTTCCAGCTTCCGCAACATTATATTAGCACCCAGTATATATAGCAGTATAGATTCGAACAAGTTATATTTCGAACTCTCGGCATCAGGTCACTCAATGCAACCTTGGACGAATATGCAACTGATGCCGAGCCCAAAGAGGTTCGAAACATTTCTTGCTCTAATATATTTTTTTGTATATTTTACTAAAAAGTAACTAATTTTTAGAGAGACTTGATAGACTATTGAACATAAAAGACAATTAGTTTTTAATTTAATTAGTTACACTCAGAACAACTATTACCCCCAAAATGGTTGTCTACTTTTATGTGTACTCACTTTTTATGATTTCCTATTTGTCTGTCAGTTGCAGAAGTACCAAAATTAACAAAGTACTACATAGTAACGCGTTCCATCATGTCTAATCAGAAATATGTATGTTAGGAAATCCAATTTTCGACGTGTTTGACATGAGAACTAAAACTTATATGTAATAATTTTGTTAATTTTTTTTTTATTACAAGGGTAATTTCATCTTTGTGTTTACAAAATAAATAAAAATAGTCCTAAATAAAACAGTCCTATTTAAAACAGACCCAATTAAAACCTTGACCTATGAGTACCTATATTGTACGATAATATAAATTATTATTATTCTTGAAATGACTGATTTACATGATCTTTTCTAAGTTAGTAAATATTATAGTAAATTTAAGCGTATGTTCTTTCCCAGGTTAGTATAGTATAATTGTGCTGTGAACGTTCGTTTTGCTAAACTAAAATCATTTAAGGAAAAGTAATGAGGTTATATAAGTATGTAGGTGTATACGTATTATATAATAATATCATTGAGGAAAACATTATGTTTTACATATACAGGATGGTCCAAAAAGAGACGACAAAAACTTTTTTTTTAGATTCCTAATGCTTGGGTGTATTCGAAAATACTCTATGTATGCTCCGCGATTTTTGGCATTTTAGAAGTTATGATTTTTAAATGTGTCTTTGCAAATTTTCTACCGGAGCAACTTACAAAAATCTGTTGGATTTTTAGTATTTTTTTTCTCTTACATAGTCGTCTTGAATTACTCTTTGATAAGTTATAATCAACTACACAACATTTTTCATAACAAGTTACCAAAAAAAGGGTCGAAAGGAAAATTTTAGGTTTGTGTTGGACGGAGTTAAGTTTTCAAATGGATGTATAATAGGTTCAAATTACTTTTAAAAACTTCAACTAAACTAAAAAAACTAAAACAATTTTTCCGGACACAATTTTTTCTTCGCTCATTTTGACCTAAATAAGTTTGGAAGCCGATTCCGTTGAAAAATTGCCTTTTAAGAACAACCTTTTTTTATTATTTGGTAAGTTAATAAATTCTTGAAGTTTTTAAAAGTTATTTGAACCTATGATACATCCATTTTAAAAACTTAACTCTGTCCAACTCGAACCTAAAATTTTCCTTTCGACCCTTTTTTCGGTAACTTGTTATGAAAAATGTTGTGTAGTTGATTATAACGTATCAAAGAGTAATTCAAGACGACCATGTAAGAGAAAAAAAATACTAAAATCAAACAAATTTTTGTAAGTTGCTCCGGTAGAAAATTCGCAAATACACATTAAAAAAATCATAACTTCTAAACTGCTAAAAAATGCGGAACATACATGGAGTATTTTCGGATACACCCAGGTATGAGAACTCTAAAAAAAGATTTTTGACGTCACCTTTTGGTCAAACCTGTATATATATATATATATATTTAGTATATACATGTTTGTATAATTTTACTTGCTAATGTAATTCCTTTTTTCCTGTTGCTGTTTAGATATATTATGTAAAAATGGCAGTTAAGAAAATTAAAATGCTTTCAAACGAAAATTTTCTTTTCATTCTTTTTGGTGACAAATTTTTTGCTATGAAATTAATTTCAATGATAACAACGTTTTGCGATCCGTACAATAGGAACTAGTTACCAACTGTATTGTACAATGTGTAAGAAAGTTGATGTTTCGTTGTATTGTTTGGTGTCGCCCAAATCATACGGCGCACTTGCATCTGGTGTCGGTAGAAAGAGAAATGCTACTTACACAGTTCGCAGAGTGCAGTACTAACAACATGAATACCGTCAATAAGTACCCGTAAATTTTTAAGAAGTAGATCATAGAATACTTAGAAGTGAATCAATCTGTTATAATCTGAACCTATATTCAGTCCCAAAGTTTTTACGAGTCTTACTTGATACTTGAAAGTGCTGAGTTCGCTCTAGATAACGTCATCCTTCGAAAAATTCAATTAATATTTATATTTTTTTTATCGACATAACATACATGCGTGAAAGCAAGTGCAAGTTTTTTTATTTCAGTGTATAACGCTTTTAACTTGGCGAGCTTGTCACGTTCACAAAACTTGTGCTTGCGTGTTGCACACTGATTCACGTTACGACTACCTAACAGCTCTCTATTTAGAGCTATTCCATCGAATTCCCATTGCTTGGAGTTTTGGTATCCTAATGTACCAGGGGTGGTCCCTACTAAAATCTTCTGCTTCTTGTAACAAATCTTAGTAAGTATATCTGACTACACTTAAGCTATTTGAAGTCTTCCTCCTTGATGTGGTCATCACCAAGTATCTCCCATCTTGGCTATAATGTATAACGCATTCACGTAAGTAGTGGTTACGGGGGATCCTCCTGTACCTACATTATTGACATATGTCTGTTCAGCCTGCGTGGCCAGTTAGAAACCTACCAACATACCTAGGTTGACTCTGCTTAGGTTAAGAATATACCTTACTTTTTGTAGACGATAGCAGTGGCGTATTTTGAGATTTGTTACCCTGGGCCCGTAATGTCTGTCGCCTCATAAATTAATGAGAAAAAAGCAAAAATATTTCATTTATAAAATAAAATCCAGCAGTGTGTTTATGTGGGCTGTGACGATAATGAATGAAAAAACTAAATATACCCTACAAAGAAATAAACACAATATTTTATTCAAAATAAGTTCACTATGGTCAAAAATATTTTCGTAGATACACCTGCCATTTCAGCGTGCTACCTTGGTACTTCACCATTACATAAAGTATAATTCATAAAATTTACATTTTATTCCGCTTCAATTACAAACCACCATTATTTTACACGTATTTTTATAAATTAAGCATGTTTTTTTTTATATAAATAGGTTTTGTTTCTAATATCCTGGAAAATAAGTATAATTATGTGAATATTACTAAATAAAATAGGTTTCTAAACGAATGTATGTACTTATCTCTAAGATAAATTAGTTGTAAAACATTATGTAGAAATTCCTACTGACTTATATACACCATCAAAGTTTGTTAATTTAAAATGAATAAAGACGGTGAAAGTGTTTCTTTCCTTATTATTACCCGCTGCTGTAGCCCTCACTGACATAAATCACTTACCATTTGTATAAAAGTCACTAGCTCGTGGTCACCTTATTCGAATCTTACAAGGTCAATGTTGTTAATAATTTAAAATAAAGGTAACTGTGATATAAAAAAGAACTATATTTTGATATTTGGTGATAAAACCATCGCAAAGAAATAAAAATTAAGGCACATTAAATGCACATAAATGTTTGCTATTGTCAGTTTATTACCATAATTAAAATAGAGAAAAAAAGTATGATAAAATAAGAAGAACATAGGAAATTTTTAGATTTCATTCACTTCGCTCGATAGAGAAAAATTGCAAACTCAACTATAAAAAAATCTCAAAATGGCATAAGTGACATGTTTTATAAAGATTCTCAATATTTGCGATTTTTTACATACATTATTTAAGACATTTGTAGGAGAATTGACGCAAATTCAAAACAACTGATATTTTGCTTGCGCGTCAATTGACTAGAGCAAGATAGACAATTCAAAAACAAAAGCGTTGTTGTACTACGGAAGTTTAGCTTGGTACTGTACCTTAACATGAAATCATTGCGGCATAGGAATACAGAAGAAAATTTTATCTCAATGTGAATAGCTCTGAACCGGGATTCGAAGCCGGGACATTTCGTTTACCGAGAAATTGCTCTTCCAACAGAACTATCCTGGTTTCAAAACAACTCGGCAATTTTCACTGTACGCGATGCTGTACACGAGACACGAGACGGTAGGGCACTTAGGTGGGGCCACAGTAGAGAAAAGTAACAGTATTACGTCTGGACAGTGTCCCTGAAACAACGCTCGGCAGGCACTTGCAGTAGGGCTGCCCACATAAATGTGCGGGAATCGGGTGGCGTCTCACACTCTCCCCGTCCGTATTTAAGAGGCCCCTTTACGCCTGATTTTTTTTTTAAGGTTCATACAAAAGGTAAAAACTGAATGTTAAGTGTACGGCATATTTTCTTCATATATTTTTTTCAAAAGTATTATCTAACGATATCTAACTACGTCTCTTTAAAGCCCAAAAAGCAAAATTTGGTGAAACACTATTATAATAGTTGTCAAGATATCATAAATATTGCCTCGTTTTTTTGCAAAGATTAGCAAGTTGTATAATTTTTATCTATACTCGAAATAAAAAAAGAGAGAAATACAGACGTCGTTCGTGTAAAGAAGACTAAGTTTATACACTTTTCTATAAATAAACAGTTACCATTTCATGGAAAACAGTTTTCACTTGAAACCATTTCACAAATTCGACGTTTTTTGAATATCTCGGCATCTTGCACCTCTTGATGAGAGATGGGTTGGAGTCTTGCGACGTAGGGAGAAGGGAAACATATAAAAAGATATGTGCAAAGGATCAATCAGGACGCCACAAATATCTAAGTAAATAATTTATATGGCAGCTGAGTGGAATGGCCTACCTTAACTGCTACTACCGACGAGGAATGCCGACATTTAGAAGCGCGCGTTTCGGGCATTTTATATCAAGACATAATACTGCTACTTTTCTATACTGTGGTGGCGCATAATTGTGTTTGAATATACTCGTACTAAAGTTCTTCAGATGCCAACTGATGTAAAGTGAGTAAGTATCTACTTTATATCATTACGATATGAAAAGCCACATGACTAAATTTTCAAGTAGTGTTGAGACCTAGATAGCTCAGTTGGTAGAGCAATCGCTCAGCCAGCACATTGGAAACCTGGGTTGGAGATTTAATTTTTTTCTTTACCCTAAAAATATCATAGTAAAAGTAAGAAAACAAAAATTTAAATTATTAACCCTCTGAACCGGGGCGCGAACCCAGAACTCTTGTGTGCTTGAACCATTACTTTATCACTAAGCTAAGCTTGATGTACCCAGATCTTCACACAACTCACAAATTACTCAAATGCCTTCGTATTCCTTTAGAAGGCATGATTCGTGTCCCTCTCGGGTAATCTTCCTAATATGAGCTTAAATTTCCTTTTATGTTTCTATACCGCAGTGACATGTTATCTTCTCTTTGCGATTGAATAATCTTCAAGTGTCAAAAAAAATAATTTTACACAAAAAAACAAACAACAAAAAAACTTCTCGTATTGAAAGTGATGTAAACGAACAATTTTACAATATAATAGTGTTGAAGTGCATTTCAGCTAGGCTTAGCACTAGATGACATGGCAAACACAAAGGATGGGTTGGTGAGTTCAGGGCATTAGCCTTCGTCACGTGCGTTCACCCAAGCTCTTTGACGGAGTTCTATATAAACTTCAGACTACGGTACCCTAATTCGCAACAATATTATTGAATATTGTAGCGTCGTTCTCGCACACAATTACATTCTCTGACAGCTGTCTTGTTAAGAGGGATCTTTCCAAAACACGATCCTCTAAAAGTAGCTACAGTCGATCATTTCTTTTATCTGAAGGCACAGTTTAGCGGCTTTCCTATTCCTTCCTGGCTGTTTATGGACAATGGTACTAAATAAAATAAAAAATTATAGAGATATCATATTTCTATAAGAACTAGGATGGTCACCTCGCTCTGATCCGCTTTTTGGTTTTTATTGAAAAAAATTTGTTTTCATGCTTTACGATTTGCCCAATTCTACGATCTGCCCACGACATAGACATAAAAATACGTTCCAATAAATAAACCTAGAAATGCATAAACGCTTTTTTTCAGTTTCTCTTCGTCCTTGGTTATACAAGTTCCAAAATTTTAGCAAACACGTTGGAATTGCTTGAGATTAAGATTGGGTCATATTTTATTTGTTCCAAAGTCAAAATTTTAAATTCAAAACGGAATAGACCCGAATATAAAAGAAGATACTCGTATATCTAATAGATATTATTATACCTATTTTTATTATTCTAATATAATAGAAGAGGCAAGCGAATAGATATAAATGTTACCGGCCAAACCCGATTTTAGGACAAACTAGTTTTTCCTAGGCCAAACCAGTTAATCCTTTATACGATAGGATAAACCGGTACAAACTAGGCTCAGCTGGTCTGTCCTATGGCCGATAAGAGAAACTAGTTTAACCTAGGCGGAACTAGTTGAGCCTAATATGAATAATATCAATATCATATTCTATAATTTGCCATTAACGATTAATATATACCATTGGGTATTGTGTCAAATAATCTATATTTTTGATATTAACAATCAATAGAGAACATTGGCAGAGGTTCTTAAGGCGCTACGGAAAAAAATCGACACTATTAGAACGTGCATATCTACTTCAGTAAATAATGTATTATTTTGATAAAATAGTATATTATTTTTGGATTCTTTTTCTAGGGATCCGTTAGAACAGAAACGCGATTGGAAAAATTCGGCTCGATAGAAATATTTATTGAAATGAGGTCTTTTTCGACACCAATTCTCCTGGTTTGACAATTTGGAATGACATTTGGACTGCAATTATATTTTATTAGATGGATTGTAACAGTATCTAGGACCTGGTAAAACGAAATTTTGATAGCAACTTTAATATATTTTATATTAATAAAAAACCGACTTTTTGCTACTTTTCCTCGAATCCGTCCCTCTCGCACTGAGGATTTTTTCGCATATGGAGTAAAAGGGACGCTAAAACTTTTACATATCGCCTTAAGTGCTTGCAATAATAAATATCTCTTTCTAATAATAATATCAATGTAACGAATTCTTGTTATCTTTCAAAATTATTAAAGAAATTTTCACAATTTGGATAAAACACAACACAATTAGCCGTTACCGCGATGTGATAAACTAATGAAACATTGAAAAATACGTCCAAATGCGAGTTAGACTCGCATATGGTTCCGTACCACCACACAATATATTACGGTAATAATTTCACTTGCAGTTATTAGAGACCAACTTAACATGACATATACGATCTACTGAACTCCATGTATCCCAAGGGTCTAATTAAGTTGGTAATTTTAACTAGTTAAATAATTAAATATTTGTAATTTTCAGACTTTTTCCTATGTGTGTGATTAGAGCTACTTGTAAACGAAATTTCAAGTTTACAAGTCAACTGAAAGTGACCTATAGGTTTTCATTCCCACGAGTGTCAAGAATTTGCATGAAATTGATTATGTAAAGTGCAATATTTTTTTCGCGTCGTGTTAGAAGCCTAATTTTTTTACAGCACCATGGAGCCGTAGTAACTTCTGTAGGAAGTATCAGTTTTAACTTAGTATACGTGGCCCGAACAAAAGGGTCTTGACAGACAGACAGACGGAGAGCAAAGTGGCAAAACTATAAAAAAACTATTATTGTTTTTTTTTTTAATCAATAGCTAAACAAACTTAGGTTTAAACAAGTTGAATTACTAAACGTTTAGGTAGTTATTTTAAATTGTAAAGGCATAAAATAAGTCACTGGTTTTGTCACAAGATTGTATTTAGAATTTTCAATTCTAATGTATCATTCAATATAAGCGGTAAAAGCATGAACAAAAGGGAGTCCATTGAACATCCGACATAAAATATATCTGAACCGTTTGCACGGGCAAAGCGGTTCGCTGAAATGTGGCAAAAATCTTTTTTCGACATTTCCCACGCAAGAAACCGAACGAAGTCGACTGGTTGAGACCGTTTTTTTCCCCCGAACTCATAAATCAGGAGGCGGCAGATGGTGTTGACCTACACCATTATTGCCATGTTGCTAGCTGAGAATTATTATGACTCTCACTTTTCAAATGTCGTTTTCAAATAAAAGCTCCGTAAAAAATAATTCGTTGCGGTCTGTCATTCGTTACGTGGTTAAACAATTAAATTAAACATTCAATCAAATGTTTTGAATATAAGTCTTTCTTTGTTGAAGGATTCAAACAGTTCGCTTTAAAAACACGTTTCGTTATTGGTTCAACAGTTTTTAACTTTGGCTTATATAAATATGTTTTGAAAATAGTTAATATGTAGAAACTATTCTTGTTGATCGTTTCTTTATCGTCAATTAAGATTCTTCGTGGTAGATAAGTTGCTAAATAACTTCACACAAATATCTGACCTCTTTCTGACTATAAAAAATACAAAGCAATAATACCCTTTTTCCGTTACAGTGATAAGTAAACTGTAGCTAGCGGCAAATCCGCGCATGCATAATTTATTTAATAATTCACGCCCTATTAAATTCAAGTTTAATGTTGATTTTGCAGGTTGAGCCGCAATAAAATAGTAGTTTATGCTACTAGGGCGAAAAGGAATAAATTATGAGGACGATTTAAAACACGAGCGTAGCGAGTGTTTTAAACGTAACCGAGTAATTTATTGCTTTTAAGCCCGTGTATCATACATATATCATATATCATAGTGTGAGGAAATGAAAACAAATATAATCTTGTGAACTTTCAATTATGATTGGCTCAAAAGGATTGTATCCAAAGCCGTTAAACAGTGGAAAAAAAAGTATAACATCTATGGTAGACAGGAAAGGCTGCAGGTTAGCCAAACATTGCTAACAAATTAAAAAAAATCATACTAATAAAGCCCTAGGGCAAAATAATCGACTTTTTGTTCGGTTTTGATGCATAAAAAGTGGGCCTTTATGAGCACATGCATTGAAAATAAATTTACTCAATATTAAAAGTGGAATTTACACTCAATAGCAGCTTATAAATACTAATTTACGTTATCAGGACACGATAAAACTCCAATTCCATCGGAGCCGTTAACTTTATTATTTGTCCAAATCGTGAATCACTGATATCAAGTAGGAATCGAATTTTAAACGACACGTACCAATGATTACATCTGGTGTTACAGTTGGTACGAAAAGTTGGACAGTTTTACTGCAACTGAAGACAACACGTGTAACAGAGCATTTGAACAATCTGTCTTGATAACGTTCGGCTATACTCAGGATGTGGCAATAAATTAGATCTTAATCAAGAGGCGCAGTGACCAGTCCCGTTTAGCCTGAACCAATATGTTATTCAAAGACACATTTGTCGAGAATCGGCTTTCGTTTTAGTCCTCTGCAGATTTTAGGGACCGGTTTGGGACACTCTGTATTCTCTAAATCCTTTTGTCCAGATTCATTTTCATTTCCCCTCCTTTTGATGTCTATTTGTGCAGAATAGGGATTATTCTCAAACAGTAGTAAGTCCTCTACGGGTTGAAAAGTAAAGGTGTTCAAAAGGGAAGGGATGATTGTGTCAGTTTAGCTATGATACGATTTGCTTTTACTGTTATTGGATATTTGTTGAGCTATTTATGATTTACTTAATATTTGTGTAATTGTCACGGTTTATGAGGTGATAAGCCTATTATTTCCCTGGTTTTATTATAATTCAAGGTTAGGTAACCTGATTTTTCCAAAAAAATCTTTATAATTTACTCTTGCAGTCATATTATTTATTATTATACATTCTGGTTAAAAAAGAGATGCAATGTTATATGTATATTTCATATGTACTATTAAGTGTATACATATTGTTTGTACACCAAGTCAAGAAATTGTTAAATAAAAGGCCAAGCAATTAGGTTTCTTTTGATCGGTTAGAAAAAAACCATGACAAAACCAGTGACTTCGGGAGTTTCTCCGCTTTAAAACTTTACAGTAACATATTATGTGGTAAATATTCCATTTTGTCCTCCATCGTTGTCCTCTCTTCTTTATAATTTTCAATTCATCAAATTATCAAATAATAAAATTCTCGTATAAAATTGAATTGCAATAGAATTAATTTTATGAATTTTAATAGAATTTTTACTGTTTAATGGAGTAATTGTTTCAGGGAATTTATTATTGTGCTGTCATAAAATAAAGTTGATTGATTAGTTAACTAGATAAACTTAATTTTCTTAAGGAATTTTCGTTTAGAGATATTTTTTATTATAAATTAAATAACTATACAATATTACTGTATTCATTAGCTATCACTAGACAAGCACACCGCAAAGTTTGACTAAAGAAATATATTTCTAAAATGAATAAATCGCTTTGAACAAAGTCGGACTTATCACTTCAACCGATTTCTCCCAGCCACTTTGGGTGGGTACCAAATTATAATAACACGAAAAGTAAAAAGAGGGTGAACAATAATGATATAAAAATACCTAAATAAAGTGAAAAATCAATATAAATATAATTTATATAAATAAATATAAATATGATTTTGATTCCTTAGCTCCAAACATAAAAATGTTGGATAAAAGCTCGCTTCGGCTCCTTGGGGCGCCAATTTTGGAAGATTCCATGCCTCAGTATTTAGATATTGAAAAATCAAAATTTCTTAATACCATCCCGCACCTTACAAAAATAAATTCTCATATGGCTTTCCATATAATAAGATTTTGTTTGTTGGTACCCAGGTTCACTTTCGTTTTAAGAAGCAGCCCCATGTTTAAATTCAAGAACTTGTTATCAACAATAGATTCATTAATTCAATCAGCTTTAACGCAAGTACTCAACCTTCCCATTAACGATCGCTGTTGGCTCCAGGCTTCACTTCCGGTCAGGTTTGGAGGGCTTGGCATAAGAAAGGTGTCCGATGTAGCCTTACCCGCCTTTTTGTCTTCCATTCACAGCACTAAGGCCTTTTATAAGAAACTTATTCAACCTTCTTTGGTTGATATTGAGGTCTCGTGCTGTGGAGAAGCCAAACAGGAGTGGTCGCTCACCTGCCCAGGAGAGGACACCCCTGAAAACCTTTCGTCACAACGACAATGGGATGAGCCTTGTTGCAAATTAACGCAAAAGATCCTACTTGCTTCAACTAGTGACGTCACAGAGCGAGCGCGGCTCCTCGCTGTGTCAGAGCGCGAGTCAGGTCTCTGGCTCAATGCCCTCCCTTCCGCCAACCTGGGGACACTATTGGACAATCTTTCATTTAAAATGGCCGTCGGTCTGCGAATAGGGGCTAATTTAATCGAACCTCATCACTGCCCTTGCGGGGCTAGTATTTGTCGGGCCGGACTCCATGGACTTTCATGTCGGCGTAGTGCCGGCCGCCTGTCTCGCCACGCAGCCCTCAATGACGTCATCTGAAGGGCCCTCGTCTCCGTAGGAGCTCCGGCTACTCTCGAACCTCCCGGACCGGTTCGTGACGACGGAAAGAGACCCGACGGTATGACGTTAATACCGTGGAAGCAGGGAGGCCGCTCGTGTGGGATGCAACCTGCGTGGATACGCTGGCGCCCTCTCATGTTTCCCAAAGCAGTAGGGCTGCTGGTTCGGCGGCGGCCGCTGCTGAGCTCTCCAAGAGGCGTAGATATGTGGCAATAGGTTCAAGCTACATGTTTGCGCCTTTTGGGGTCGAGACAATGGGGACATGGGGTCCGGAGGCGCGTCAGCTTGTCACGGACCTCTCTGTCAAGCTTGTGAACACTAGCGGCGACCGGCGAGCTGGCTCTTATCTAGGCCAGCGTATAAGTCTTGCCATACAGAGAGGTAATGTGGCAAGTATTTTGGGCACTCTCCCGCAGGTCAGTGATCTAGAGTCAATTTTCTTTTTATAATTATTTCTTTAGGATTATTTCTGTATTAAATATATTAAATATAATTAAATTACTTTATAGTCGATTGTCCAGATTTATTACAAAATGTTAAGAAATAATTATAAAGGCTAAGATATAACTTTTAGCTAAAATAACTTATTCTTATTGTTAAAAGTTTGCTTTATTCATAAATATATTTTTAATAATATTATGGTAGCTTCAAGATAATTGGATTTTCTATAAGCGTGATATTAGATTATTTTAGGAATTTACGGCTGGTATGGAAAAGCCAATTGTTTTATGCTATTGTAATATCACTGTAATATCTTGTTTAAAAACTACCTATCTAAATAAACTTACACTAGGTATAATAAAAACCATAATCATAATTAAATAAATAAGTAATAACACCAAAACAAAAAAACAATGACTGTTGACTGGTTTTGATAGTTTTTGACAGGTTGTTAAAAGTGGTCAGATTCGAATGAAGCTTTGTATTATATTAAGGCCCTCTTGGGGTCGATGATTTTGGTGACAGTTTTTGACAATTAAAAGTTTTTAACCGTTCTTTGGCAAAACTTTGATTGGCATTTAGCACTGACCCCCGGTTTCTGAAAGGCCAATCAATGTTAACAGTAGATTAAAAAATAATTATCTGCGGATTAAGCCAGAAAAAGTGGGAATTTTACATTGATATCAAAAATTAACTAAGTTAGTTATTGATTCATCACTATTCAGACTTCATATATGCTTTATTTTCACCGTTATTTGCGGTTAAAGTTTTTTTAATCTACTGTTAACTTTGATTGGCCTTTCTATCTAAGTATTTTAATACAAAAAAAGACTTGTCATGATATGTCATGATACCTTAGCCCAAAGAATTAGTGTGTAGATGCCTCAGACCAATAAGAAGCGAGAACGAGTGGAGTACGTGACTTTAAAAAGGTAACAGTGATAAATAACAATAGTATATTACGATACGAGAGCGATAAAACGTTTTCTGACGAGTGTGAGTTTGCGGCACGAGCCGAAGGCGAGTGCTGAAATCAGACGAGTCGAGAAAAAGTTTCTCGCACGAGTTTCGTATATTTTTTTATACCACAAGTGCGGAAAATGCCGACTTTACGCACGCGCAGCTGCCACATAAATGCTTTAGGTGTTCGTGACGTCATGATGGCTTTGATATCAATGAAACTTTACACACATCTTTATCTTGTTTCCTTTCCCCCTACACCGCACTACAACCCATACCTCACAAAGAGGTGCAAGATGGCGACATATTCAAAAAGCACCGAATTTGTGAAATGGTTTTAGGTAAAAACTGTTTTTCATGAAACGGTAATTGTTTATTTATAGAAAAGTGTATAAACTTAGTCTTTTTTACATGAACGACGCCTGTATTTTTCTCTTTTTTATTTCCTGTGTAGATAAAAACTAGACAACTTGCTAATCTTTGCGTAAAAAGGAGGCAGTATTCATGATATACTGATAGCCATTATGATGGTGTTTCATAAAATTTTGATTTTAGGTCTATATAGAAACTTAGATGTACCTAAATAATATTTATGAATAATAATATGAAGAAAATAAGTTATTGATTTCAGATTTAGTAAACGTAATGGGACAAGTCAACAAGTCCCATTTCAGAACGCACTCGTTTTGTGCATTGTGACGTAACTACTTTTATATTTCCAAAAAATTCGTGTGTAACAATACATTTTTAATTATATCTTTTGGATTCTTACGTGAGTAAGGATATAATTGTAATGTTACCTATTTTCACAAAAATCTTAAATTTTATTAATGAATAAGTCGACTTGTACCTGCAGGCACACAATTAGATATGATACAAGTTTACATAAACTTCACTATACGTAAATGATTATGGTGAAAAAGGATTTTTCAATTTAATGCAAATAAAGTTAAATCTATTACGAAACAAAAAATGTTTTGTGGAAAATTATATGAGTATATTTTTATTGGAATATATTGATTTAAATGACAGAATTTTAAATATAAATGTTTTCTACATCTTAATTATTTTGAAAGATATAAGATAAAGTTAATAACTATGGAGTTATAACTAAATTTATTTCAGATGCGTACGACTATTCACAAAAAAATGTAACAAAATATAATGTGTATAAATATATAGTGGCCCCTATTTTGTTTTGATTAGTATATATATATTTTGAGCCGGATACAAGTCACTATCTTCGCAGGTAACTAATTTACAAAAAAACTGGCATTACCATTCGAAAGAGCACAAAAAATAACAATAATTTCAATCTTCTTATGTATTTATATCATTACTAGATGGACGCAGTCAGCAAAAGCGAGCGCCTATTTGTCACTTTGAAGCGTTTTTTGAATCTCCTGTAAAGTTGCATTTTCGACTTCTACTTCTTTTCAGTAGACACACACATTTATGGCTTGGACTAGAAATTAAAATAAATCCCTTCTGGATATGGGGTCAAGTTATGATGGTTTACGCTCTTTAAATTAAAATTGATGGACTATCTATGAGATGGACTTCGAACTATTGTTTTAGCGACAAGAGTGTTAAGCGCAGATGAAGTCGCGGGCAAAGGCTATGTAGTTAAAACATCAAATATTAGTGAAACAAAGGAAAAAACAAACCATTCTACCTATATTTATTCAGATGTGGTAATGGATAATAAATGGAAGTCAATGGAGGAGCAGGGTGCGTGAGCGTAGATGACTGCAAGATACGGCGAGGTCATTGGCGCGGCGAGACCCTGATTTATATGGTACCTATCGAGCAGCTTCTGGGCCCGGTCTCTGTATGTGGGTCTAGGGCTATCTGACATGAAATCTGTTCATCTTATGCGAGTCTGTATCATGGAGGTAGTATCACATAGATATATATAGACTGATTTTTTTCGCATTTTGTATAGGGGAGCATGTTCAGAACTTGTACGTCATTTCCGGAACGTCTCTTTTTACGAACGATAATTTGATTTCTGATTTTAGATATTTTTGTTTTAATGTATTTATTATTTTATTTATTGTTAGTTAGTTAGCATTATTTAGCATATTGGTTAGCTTTCATGATAATAATGCTTATTTTATCGGTGAAATAACAAATTTGTAATAAGCTCGCAAGCGAATGCGCTATCATAACAGTAACTATAATATTAGGTAGTATGATGTCTATGGCCATCGTGGATTACTTCCTTTGTGATTGAGCAAAGAGGCCACTTAAATAATTTACGGTTGTATTTCTGACACAACCCGCTACTCTTTTGTATATAGAATTTGAATTCAGGGTGGTCTGAAAATTCAGCTCGTCTGAATTACACAGACGAAGTTTTACTATGAAACTCTAGTACTTACACCTATCTCCATGGTCTGTATAGATATTGATCAGTTGGGGAAGGGTAGTTTTCCGATTAGGGTTCACACTAACTAATGGTATGTATGTTAGGTAATTTGTACAAGTTAGTTCTTGCTCTTCATGTCTGTAATGCTTTTAGGGTCCGATTTAGTGGGAGAAACCTCTAAAGTAAGGTTTAGGTGTCTTTCTGTTCGTTGCATAATTCAGGCCTTGGGAGCTACTTTGGCATGTATAGATACAGATTTAATACTGAAAACATTGGTAAATACAGAAAATGATGATGATGCTACATTTATTCGAAAATGCCGTCGTATACAAAAAATAGTATATTTTCATGAAAAGCACACTTGCATGGTTGGAAACCCACAGATTACCTAAAATGTTTACAAGGTAAATTTGTGAACATCGCCCAAATTTATACTTGAGCTTTGATAAGTAATCAGCATCATGAACCTATAACGATTTGTATAAAATTCATAAAATGAAATTTCGACTCTACATAGTGATTCACTCAGAACTAGGAGTAAATTACTATGGGAAGTCGAAATTTCATTATACGAGTTTCACAAAAAAGGCAATCGATTCATGATGCTGATTACTTACAAAGCCTCCAGTATGAAATTGAACGATGATCAAAAAGTCACCTCGTATATATCGGGTGTTAAGATGAAGTTGCGGAAGCTAGAAACTGGAGATTGAACTAGTCCATAGGAACAACTTTTCGTAAAAAATTTCGAGAAATCGAGAAAAATAATCAATTATTTCATCCATATGGTCGGGTAGCTATGTAACTTTTCTATGGAACAGGTGATTTTTTTTCGCGATTCTATGGTTGTTTCAATAGTAAAAGTTATTCGTATGGACGAGTACTATCGTCAGATTTCGACTTCCGCAACTTCATCTTAACACCAATTAAGTATAGTAATATTCTACGGCTATTTGCATTTGGAACAAGATCAGAATTCACCTTTCAATTCTAGGCCTTGCCTTTATGACGAACAAAAGTTCGTGGAAAATCGATGTCTAACCAACAACTACTGTCCGTATACAATATACGGTGTTGATCTGACCAACACCTACTGTCAGTGTACAATAGACAGTGTTGGTCTAACCAACACCTACTGTCAGTGTACAATAGACAGTGTTGATCTGACCAACACCTACTGTCAGTGTACAATAGACAGTGTTGGTCTGACCAACACCTACTGTCAGTGTACAATAGACAGTGTTGATCTGACCAACACCTACTGTCAGTGTACAATAGACAGTGTTGATCTGACCAACACCTACTGTCAGTGTACAATAGACAGTGTTGATCTGACCAACACCTACTGTCAGTGTACAATAGACAGTGTTGATCTGACCAACACCTACTGTCAGTGTATAATAGACAGTGTTGATCTGACCAACACCTACTGTCAGTGTACAATAGACAGTGTTGATCTGACCAACACCTACTGTCAGTGTACAATAGACAGTGTTGATCTGACCAACACCTACTGTCAGTGTACAATAGACAGTGTTGATCTGACCAACACCTACTGTCAGTGTACAATAGACAGTGTTGATCTGACCAACACCTACTGTCAGTGTACAATAGACAGTGTTGATCTGACCAACACCTACTGTCAGTGTACAATAGACAGTGTTGATCTGACCAACACCTACTGTCAGTGTACAATAGACAGTGTTGATCTGACCAACACCTACTGTCAGTGTACAATAGACAGTGTTGATCTGACCAACACCTACTGTCAGTGTACAATAGACAGTGTTGATCTGACCAACACCTACTGTCAGTATACAATAGACAGTGTTGGTCTAACCAACACCTACTGTCAGTGTACATTCGTCTAACCCCCTGCGAAAAGGTTTAAATACAGCTTTCACCTCCGATGCATGCAGATAAGAACATGTCAGTCCGCGATCCTTTGATAAAATTATCCCATCAAAAAAGTAAATGTGAAATGAGAGCAAAGTTCAAAATTATGATAATACATGCCTTAGTTGTTGACTTAAACGCCAAAAGAATTGAGATCTATATGGGTGCCAAGTTCAATGGTTCAATTTCGGAATAGGGATTTAATGGTTTTAGATTCGGAATAAACCTTTTACCTCCATTAGACTTTGGAGCTAAAAAAGTACTAAAGATAAACTGATCAAAACTTGGTTCTACCTGTGATATAGCGCCCAAATTGTTTAGGTTTCAACCGCTGATGACATGTCACGTTGTTCACTCGGTGACCAAGTGATTCGAGGTACATTATACTGAACCGGTTTAGTTATAAACGGGATAGGTACACCGTTCAGGACCAACTTAAGAATACTAGTATTACTCGTAATGCAGAGCCAACAATTATAGAAAAATTTAACCCGGCCTGAATGTCCCTGTATTAAGGAAATTGCCGTCGCCAAATAAGCAGCTCGATATTTGTCGGTACGAATATAAACGGAAACGACATTGAAATAACGTTCATATCAGCGCGCAATGCATAGTGGCTGTTACGACGCTCGCTGCGTCCTTGATAGGGCGAAATAGTAGAAAATTATACTTTTCACTAGGACGTGATCGTTCAATTAAATAATGTTATGTTATGTTTATAGATATCAAGTTTATCTATTTGTCAAAGCATAAATGAATTCAATCGGCCAAGCCACTTAGAAGCAGTAGGAAATTCAAGCCAAAAAACACCATTCAGTTAAAAAAATATTTCATGTAGAAGTTTTGGTGGTATGAAAAAGAAACATGTTGTATATGTTGTCTAAGAGTTGATTATTCATAATACAGTTTTTCATTATTTTTGGTTTCGCCATAAACGAGGAGTAGGCTTTAGAAAGTACCCATTTGGCAATAGTAAGGCCCTTAATTGCGTGTTGAGGCACGTGACTGGCCCTGATTCGCTCTGCGTTGCGCCGTCGATCTCGCAGTTGCCGGTGCTGGTCAACGCGATGATGAGGGGAGTCTCCTCTGTCCTCCTCGCCCCCCCCCCTGCTTGTCGGGTAATGGAGAGGACCGGACCAGTTTCCCTGGAACTGTTGGCCGGCTGGAATTGTGTTTTGAACTACGACGGGGTTCGGCCTGGCTGATTGCGTATTCTTTTTGATCTGAAATCCCTGTTTTTTGATTATCTTAGACGCTATAATCTTCTCCGGCAGACTAACTCCAAATAGAATCTCATCTCGCTCGCTTTCCTGTATGACATTGAGGAAAGGTTTGGCCAAACCTGACGTAATCATTTTAATTCGAGCCTGAGATTCGGAATAATACAAGTCAAATCACTTCAGCCATAAGGTTTGTTTGATCGGCGATGACGTCATTACTGAGAAACGACGTCATCGCCCTGCTAATGGCTGTAATGCCCACACCCAGCTGTTGTTGGGTAGTTTGTACTTTTTTGTCACGTAATCTTACCATCTCATGATTTGCCGCTGAAATCTCAATATTTAGCTTTGGAGCTTGTAGTAACATACAGTTATTGGGTATAAGGTACTTTTTTATGACCTTGTCTTTGTTCTCTTTAGCCATTCCTTTTTTTAGCAATGGTTGCCATAACTGGGTTAAGTTATTATGAATATCTTGACCCCATGTCGGTCCTTGATCGGTCGCTTCACTAAGAGCTGATAAATCTCTAAATACAGAGGTGGGAAACTCGAGTCATCCAAGATGACTGGCTCGAGTGGAGCCGGCGCAGGCGGTGAATCACCTTGTTGGGTCATGGTGGACTCCCGTGGAGCTAAAATCTGAGGTTCGTCGGGATCGGGTACCTGCTCATCTCTATTCCACATCCCCGTTGCGCTTCCTAGAGGACAAGAACAACATATGTAACATAAACCGTACATAAAATGGGTCCTTTTATCATGATTACAATAAAATTCATGACCTTATTGAAAATCCAACGCCTCGTCCATTTGCGAATCTATAGCAGGTAGGTTTTTGCCGCGTTTAAATTAGAATCTATGGCAATTTACCGTAACAAGACTTTCAATTTGAACAGTAATTGCACAGTACAGATAAAATAATGAATTGCAGTACAAATGAACTGACCTTCAGTGTTATTTGGTTGGTTATCCTGGTCTGATCTTTTAGGCATCGTAACCCTTAAAATGCAAACTCGTTTAAATTAACGTAACAAAGGTAGAGGAGCGCGTGCATTTGTTGCCTCGCATGGAAAAAGAATGAGCTGTCATGGCTACCGGAAGTAGGGTATAGTAATACTAATAGTTTTGAATCGAATTATAAAAATCGATTAAAACTATTAATTACTTAAATAAAACTACTGAAGCCTGCGAGTGTTGCCTTGTAGGTCAAAGGACTACCTTTTAAATTATATCGAAAATGAAACCACGAAATATTATTAGTTACAATACATATAAGAAAATGATAGAACAAAATATAACGAAAAATCCTTTTTGGACCTCCGACAAAAACACTCGTAAAAATTTGTCCAATATCCCTCTAGATATTTCTCGAGGATCGGTCAAGGCAATGGATGGGCAATCTATCCGATGTTTTCAAATTATGTTTTTAAACGCCCCCTTTCGAACTTTTCTATCTCCGCCGTCTCTGTGTACGAAATGCATGATATTAATACACTTACGGGTATTTGCATTTCTAAGCGCGATGTTTTTTCTGTTTCTTCCCAACTCGATAGCACCAAAAGGTCCAGACGATATCTCACCTATTTTCATGACAAAGGGCGCTAATCCTCTCACATTACCTTTAAAGATGATTTTTAAGAAATTTTTGAAACTGGGACAGTTTCCCTGTAGGTGGGAATTGGCGAGGATTGTGCCAGTCCCAAAAACCAATGATCACAGCAGCGTAGAAAAGTATCATCAAATATGTAATACTTAATACTATAGGCCAGACAAAGAAGTTAAAGGGAATTATTTTTAAAATTATTGCTGTTTTATGTTTAAATTTTTTCCAGTTCTAAATTATTACATAGATTTTATCTTTGCTTACTTGAATATATTTAATATTTATAACAATATTAATGCAAATAGCTAAATAAAATTAATAAAACGTTCAAAGTGGCTAAAATAAAAGCAGGATAGCCAAAGTACTTTTCAATCATTTTATAATTTTAAGAAAGTGGTTGTTTTTATACCCATAGTAAAACCAATTATTGAGGTACCAAATTGTGATATTTTATATTTTTTTATAAGTCTTTACGTTATTTAAGTATTCTGTGTACCCACTAGAGATAAACAAGAGAAAAAGAAAAAGGTACCACAAAACTTCTCATAACTTCAAAAACTGTATGAAAAGACAAATATCTCGTAGGAGTAGAAACTTGGTGAACATTGCTTGACAATTAGTACACATGTACATATTTGGGGCCTCTGCTCATAGCAGATTAGATTTCAATTGGCAGTGTCAGGTCTCTAGTGGATCGCGCTGAACCGTGGCAAGGCTACGTTGTTTATGCAGATAACAAAATATGGCAATCGATAACTTGTTGCTGTTTCCAACAGCATTCGATAACGGTCGCTCCCTGTACCAAGATACTTTTTGCAATCGTTTGTTTATATGAGAGTTCATGTGAATAGCAAGATATGGCAATAGAAATGTTTGCATTGTTGCTCATGTATCCCACAGCATTTGGTATCGGTTCCACTGTGGTACCAATATATACCAAAAACTTGATTATTGCTCTTTCTTTTATCTTTATTTAAATTAATGAAAATACGAAAATACAGATACATATGTACATAATAGTATGTAGTATAATATGTTTATTCACAGTCAAACAGTTTTCAAATTTAGGATGCAAAATACCTATATACTAAGATAATCCATCCGTACAATCAAAAATACTATTGGCTCAAAGAATTGTAATTCAAATTCAATTAAAATACTTAAAAATACCGTGTGGCTAAACGACCACTGCCGCTGGCGGAATCATATTGTATATCGTTATTCTTCCGCCGTTTTAAGAAAGAAGGATTTTTTTGCGTTTATCATAAATATCATAAAACTACGGTTGTCACCTCGTTTCGCCCAGCTTTGTTCGGCTTCTTAATTTATTTACATGTAAAACTAACACGCTCCTTCTTGATCCGCTTTGCTTCGCTTGTCGTCGCACCTATTTATGACATTTTGTTTAAATTTCCTTACTCCGATAAAAGAAAAAGAAAAACTTCTGACGCGGATTCGAATCCAGACATTTGCTTATCAAAACCTAGTGCACCACCACTACACCAACAATTTGATATCTGAAGCGGCAAATCAAACGAAGGTTTTAAATTTTGTCACGTTTGCTATAACCAGGTGGCTTTTATCATTTATCATTTTCCCTATAGGATTCCGCCGCGCATACGCAAAATTCCCGGCTTTCGGCGGAAATTTGTGCATTTCAAAACAATATCTGCCGTACGGTGGCTTTTAGAATTTTTCCTACGAAAACCCGCCGCGCATGCGCGAATAGCCGGTTTTTTGGCGGATACTTCTTAGTCCAAGCACAAAATCCGACGTACGGTGGAAGAACGAAGTTTTAACGTGTCATTTTGTCGGATTGCATTTTTTTTAATATAAAAACTACTACTTTTCTGATTAACTGGTCTTTTAATTTTTTCCGTGAGGTATCAAAAGTTACAGAGAATTTAAAATATATACATAGTTGATGAAACCTTGAAACAGTAAAAATGGCCGCAGTTTTGTAACGTGAAAGTATTAGGGTTCAAAAAATATAAATTTTCGTATTTTCTAATACCTAACAAGTATGGGTTGTTGTTTGTTACTACTAACTTCCAGAGAGAAATAATAAATTGCAATCATCTTTATTTTATTTGTTCTATTTTAAACACCCACTTGTGGTGAATATCGTTTAAAAACACGGGCTATTAACCAAATTTAATCTAAAAATGCGAAAGCGAGCAACACATTTTCTAAAGCTTGGGAAATAAATATTCACAGTGTTACAGACCTCGAAATAAGCTGAAAATTTACGAGGACGGCCGAATGCAATCAAGATGAAAGCCTCGCCACAGATGACGAGCCCCCACCCTCCGACCCTAGCTCTACACCGATGATCATGCACCCACAACGTTCTCATACATTATATTGTTCCTTCACAGATTTACCTCAAACAAAGTCCTGGTGACATGTACGCTTCTTACGGGATGACTATAGTCATACTCGATGTAACAAAATTAGTGAAGTGTGAAACAGAGTATTTTACGAGGACAGGATTGTTACTGGAAATCTTATACTTTCTATAATACAGTTCCGAACACTTCGAATTTTCCAGGCCCTATCCAATTTATGACACATGCCGACCCATCAGCACCCAGAAAAGAAGAACTTGTATGAACATAATATATGAAGGAGAAGGTGTGTCATGATTATATAACAGATGGAGATCCGAAGACTTAAATTAACGTCCACTTCTACATATCCTAAGAATATGACATGTAGGATGTTAAGAGGCCTGCGGAGAATTCCTAGTTCATACAAACGAAATACCAGAAGCATTCGTAAATCATAGATATTCTTAAGGTAGTGTGTATTTGTTCCGATTGCATTACAGAATAGGGTGGAGTGAAAATCCACATTTTTCGATTTTCGTATTGTAATAGTGTAATTACTTTGAAGCGATCTATAAAGAGCTTAAATAAAATAAAATTAAAATATTGGATTACACTTTATATTTTATATATTATCATATTATCATCTTCGCATTGAATTCAAAGTTTTATAAAATGTACGGAAGAAAAAAAAGATTTTTTCGCTTTAAATTTTTTTGTATTTTTTTTTTGTTAGATATCTATGTAAGTAAGACATGAAAAAAATATACCAATATTCGTCACATAATATGTCTAAAATAAAATAAAACTGTGTTTGTTTATAGAATTTCTCATTTGAACCATTTTTACCAGAGTTTTTCTTTCCTACGACCTAGGAAAACAACAAAATTTTATGATTTTTAGTGAATAACTTATATAAGGCTATAACTAAAAAAAAAAACAAAATAAATGAAAAAAAATTTTTCTTTCTTACATTTTTCTTATATTTTATTTTGTTTTATTTAAGCTCTTTATAGATCGCTTCAAAGTAATTCCACAATTACAATATGAAAATCGAAAAAAGTGGATTTTCGCTCCACCCTATTACAGAATATCTAGGTTCCCAAATATATATTAAATAAGAACACTGATTGAAACATGAAATATCAGAAAAATAAGCTTTCTATAGAAATTTTAAATTGCTTATATGTCGTCTTTAAATCGGTGTCCTTTAAAAATATATATTTGAGAACCTAGATATTCTATACTTCAATCGGAATAAACACACACTATCCTAAGAATATCTATCATTTACAAATGGTTTTCGTTTGTATGAACTAGGATTGCTCCGCAGGCCTCTTGAAATGATTTTGGTACTCGTCCATAGAAATAACTTTTTGTGAAAAAAAAAACAATCAAGAAATCCAGAAAAAAAAATGGTCAAGTGAGTGTCAGACTCGCATACCTAGGGTTTCTTAATTCGACAGTTTTGGGAATTTCGTCATTTATTTTGCGTGTATTTTTCAACTTTTTTTCTAATTTGAAAAAAATATATATACCTATATTCTATGAATGGTTCTATAATCCATACAAATGTCTAATGGTGTTAAGAATAGGACCATGTGAGAGAAACAAAAAGCTAAAAGTTTGGAAGTCCATTTAACTACCGCAATTCAGTGGAAGGGAAGTTGGGTTTTTAACTGAAATTCCCCTGGGGTTGTCGTCGCTTCGTCGGTAGAATGACACACACTCAGCCTTAAGTACCCGCCCTATGATTAATGACCACATAATGTCGACATTCGTAATTTAATGCCAGCAAAAACCTTAATCAAGGACGTTTATTCTTCTAAGTGATAATTCTATAGTTTGTATCTATACATATACCTATATAATTCTATGATGAACCTGAAGCAGATATAAATTTTTTACTGCACAGGTTCAGTACATGTATATGTGAAATGTCACTATGCCTTTTTTATTTAATGCGCCATGGAATGAGGAATTTTTAAAGAGGTAATTATTGTCATTACTTTTAACAAGCGGACTATAGCTCCACGCACCTAGTATAGGGTGGTGCACGGGAAATCAATCAATATTATACTCAAAAGTGTGTATGAAGAGTACAACTCTTTTATATAGAGTGGGTGACGATATATATATCAATCGTTTCTTAACTTTTGGTTAAAATTTAAATCTGTTTAAAATGTTAGAATTTACTACATTAATGTATTAAACAAAAATAAGTACCTATGTTTAGTAATAAATACAATGGCCAAAAATATTTCTCAGAGTACTTAATGATGTTACCTGCTGCATTAGGGTCAGCGACCATTCGGCCCGAGTCAACTCGGCCCGAATAATAATACTAGATATTTCACTCCCGATTTCGGTGATTTGTATAGTCAGGCAGAAAAGTTATATTTTAAAATATATTCTTACGAATTTAACAATTTTTCCGAAAATTTTCGATTTCATGCAATTAATTTATAAAACTAAGAAAAACAAACAAATTTGGTATTTTTCAACGAGAACTGTTACATTCACCTAAATAAAAATTACCCGTAACTGTTATACGCCCAGTTATTTTGTTGATTGCTAAATAATATTTTTCATACAAAAATAAGATGAAATTTATTTGTATATCAAATTGATACTGAACATTTGGTTAGCATCAAGGTTCGATGGCCCTACGTGGGAAATTAAAAATTGTTATTGATCCGTGATACTAAATTCAAATAAATTCAAATTCAAATAGTGTATTTTGTAAAGTAGGTATACATAATACACTTTTTAAGAGTGAAATTTAATCTTAAAAAGAAGCGGCGCAGATATGTAGCCCTGAGTACGGACTACATGTTTGCGCCCTTCGGCGTTGAGACACTCGGACCGTGGGGACCGAGTGCACATTATTTATATAAAGATTTATCAAAACGCCTGGTCGATGCCTCCGGGGACCCTCGGGCTGGGACTTACCTCGGCCAGAGACTCAGTCTGGCCATACAACGAGGTAACGCTGCCAGCCTGCTAGGAACTCTCCCGCACGACGGCAGCGACCTTGATAGAATTTTTTGTTTAGTTTAATTTAAAATATTATTTAGTTTTAATTTTATTATTTTTTATTGTTCTGTATTTGATCTTATACAATTATATGTAATAAAATAATAAATGTACATGAACAAAATTAAAGGTTTATTTAATTTATGTAGCAATATTATATATATGATAGGTAAAATCTATAAATATAAGGTGAAATCTAATCAACCGCCCGAACCCATACCGGAGACCCGGCCAGCGGCCAGGAACAAGGTTCACTGATCACCAACCGAGACCCCAGCACGAACCCAGGCAGCCGACCGAATCCCAGCCTATATATTACATACTAATAGGGCACATTAAATACATCCCTACCTCCACCCATTCGATTAGTCTTGCTAAGAAGAAGGGCAAGAAACTAAACAATATTTTTTTTAACATATTTCCTTTTTTTTAGAATATCAGTTACATAAATAAAACTTTAGTACACACATTACTTATATCTACTATCTTACACAATAACTTAAATTACTAACAACTTACTAAGCCTTAACACCTTGTATAAATTGTTTTATTAACCTTGTATTAATTAATTAATAATTAAAATGTATTGAAAAAGGCGTTACTTTGCGGAAGTCCATCATAAATTTGTGGATATATTAATAATTTGCAATATTCCGCTAAACACTCTTACCATGCTATTCAAAATGCAGACTCAAGCACCGCCCGCCCTCCCGCATAAAACATGCACAAGCAAAGCAAGCAGTACGAGCACAAAATAAAGCAATCTTAAATAACAAGCAAGAAAACTTATCGAAACGTGTTTCGCCTCTAAACGAGGCATCCTCGGGATGTGTAGTCCGCCCGACCGCTCGACAGCAAATGACGAGCTGCCACCCGCAACTCACATTTTATACACCGGCCTGACTAGTTGTTTGGTGGGAATAATGAATAAACCTCCTCCAAATTGTTTCAAAATTTATTTCTGATAACATATTGCAATTCAGCGTCATCAAGTGTCCATATATCTCTAATATCGCTACTGTATGAAATTTTAACATTTTTCAAAGTTTGGATGATTAAAATAACTTGAAATTCAAACTCGACAACTCGACAAATGGCTCCCTGATATTTAAAATCGGCTAGAAATAACAATTCAAAAATATATTTAGAGAATATATAGTTTGGCAAAAATTAAAATTGTTTTGAACAGATTAATGTCTACGTTTTACAGTGGATCTGAAAATAAGTCGGGCTTGTATACCTATAGATATAACTGTTATCTGGTGTTGAGAGAGTGACGCTTACAAAATAAAGAGTTGGCGAATAGTCAGCACCTGCAAATACCGATAAAAAGTGATAATTGCATACCTAAAAGGTTTTTTAAACAGTACCTTGAGTATCGACCTTTGTGCTTGTTCTAAAGTTATGAAGATAGCTTTTGAGGCATTTCCCCAAAGTTTTAATACATTAGAGAAGCAGGGTAAGTTTTTCATAATTATATAACTTAGGATACCTCAACAATATCGACTCTTTGAATTTCTTGACAGTAGCAAGTTTTGTAACTATGAAATTTGGCGTGAATTGTAAGCAAATTTAGCTATTCTACTGGTGCAGAAGCTAAATATGTTATAAAAACAAACAAATTAAGTTTTTTCTGTAATCTGTAAGAACGTGTGCCAATTTCCTAGGTAAGCAAATATATTATCTCATTAAGTCATTAGTGATTCATACCAGACAGGTCATTGAAGGCTGATCTTCAAACCATGTATAAGTTTAAAAGATATATATATTTTTTTTTATTAAAAATAATCAATTCTGCTAACACAGGCAACCCTGGGTTTAGTTTTGGCATGTAGGTAAGCAGTTGTAGATACAATTCCTTGTGTTGTAAGTTGTTCCTTACAAAACTTGAATTGAAAAGTCAGGCTCAATTTGAATGCAGTAAAACTTTGCAAAAGCTTTTATTTCTTGTCAGAAAGCAAACGAATTTACGACTGTCGATGAATCCTATTTTTTTGTAATTCAACTTTTCCTCTGAGTAAAATTTTTCTTAATTCTGAATGGTGCTTTTATTACTTAAGAACAACTTTTTATTGTGTTGTTTTAAGTTGTAGTAAATATTAAAATTGTGTTTTTATGGTCTTGGTTTGTTCTGTACAACAAAAAATACGTATCCCCAACTAATACAAATTGCTCGCATTTACTTTACAGAGTTATTACTGTGTCCATGAAACAACTGAATCTGAAATGATATTAGATCCGACGCAGACGCCAGACATCTAATATTTTAATTCTTATTTTTAATATAATTATAATATTTTGTATATGAGAGCATGTAGATTGCAGATACACATGTATGTATATGTCATGGGCAGATCGTAAAGTATGATTTTTTTTTTAATTTCCAGTTGGCCCCTCCAACCCAATAAGCAAAGAATCGTGATGACCTATAAGGTTTAAAGTATTAACTAACGTTTAGAAAGGTAAAGTACAAGGTAATTTAGGCTGAAAGAATTATGAAACTTATAACTTACTCTCATAAACATCTGTAAAATAATCTTATAAAATACTCATAAAAACATAGACATGCAACCGCATTTTAAACTAGGCGACCACCCTCCTAGTATTAAGGCTTAAAGTATCGTGAATGCCCTTGAGCGTTTGACCTATAACCAACATAAAACGGGAAGAGCTCCATCTAGCAAAATGCTCATGTATATGACAACCAAATGTCTACAGATGCGATAGCGAAAGAAATGCAATAGAGTTTTTACCTAACTATGCCTAACCTAAATGTGTCTCTCAGAGTCAAACGTTTCAACTAATATTCTACTTGTGAATTGTTATAAATAAAAGTTATATTGGAATTTACGATTCATTATGTTAATAAAATGACTGCCAACCCAAAAATGGGATTGTTAATTCATTGATATGGTAGTCGGAAGGAGAGTTCTGACATGATAGTGATGTATGGGTGTCATGTCAGGAATTTAATTCGGACTGTACTGCCGTCCGTTCCGAAGATATGGCTGAAACAAAAAAATTTTCGTGTCGCCGAAAAAACAATTTAAGAAAACAATTTTTTTTTGATATGCTATGGTTCAACCCCTAGGGCTGTACCAAATTTTTTTTGGGACATCCCTATTGTCAAAGTCAAAAAGTACAATCTTAGTGGTGGGGGACATCCCTAGGAACCGCGCACGCGAACGCAAAGCGCTGATTGTAAATTTTCCCATCCCTAGTGTCAAAGTAAAAAAAAATGTCAAAGTAAATCTCTAGTGGCGGGGTACATCCCTAGGAACTGCGCACGCGAGCGCAAAGCACTAAAATGTAAAATTTTCCCATCCCTAGTATCAAAGTAAAAAAAAATTTCATAGTACATCCCTAGTGGCCGGGGACATCCTTAGGATTTGCGCACGTGAGCGCGAAGCGCTAAAATTTAAATTTTTACCATCTCTAGTGTCAAAGTAAAAAAAAATGTCTAGGTACATCCCCAGTGGCGGGGACATCGGCGGGGGATATCCCTAGAAACTGCGCACTTGAGCGCGAAGCGCTAGAATGTCAATATTTCCCATCACTAGTGTCAAAGTAAAAAAAATGTCAGAGTACATCCCTAGAGGTGGAGGACATCCCTAGTGGCGGAGGACATCCCTAGGAACTGCGCACGTGAGCGCGAAGCTCTATAATTAAAAATTTTACCATCCCTAGTGTCAAAGTAAAAAAAAATGTCTAAGTACATACCTAGTGGCGAGGACATCCTTTGGAACTGCTTACACCCGGGTGGTATTTCAAGACTGTTTCTCTTAGACGTATGTCCCAATTTAACATCTTTCAGATTATAACATTTGCAAAGACGGACGACGGACAAACAGATGGGCAAACGGACGGACGGATTAATAGGGCTCCGTCATAAAACGCTAATTATAAACAGAATTTAAACTTTTTTATCTGAACATGTATTAAAGGAATGTAGGTATTATTATAGATATCTTACCAATGCGAGAGCATTTTTCAAGAAGCGCCTTTTTTGTAATTAGGCACATTTGTCGAATAATCGAATAAATAGTCTTTGCGCTAATAAAATATTCAATTGCACCTAATTACCGTAAATCACAGCTAATAAATAAGAAAATAAAATAATTAAATGTATGCACTAAATTCGTATTATTGGTATTATATTGGTAAATATGGTACGAATATCTTCACAAATAGTCTGTACATTTCTAATTTTGCTCGTTGGCGCAACCAGCATAAGTATTTTTGTCGCAAAGCATGGAAGCAGACTAAATTTGATGGCCGCGCAAAGGTTGCGACCGCGTTCGGCAAAGAGGGGAGACGACAAATTATAATGAAAATATACTAATCACACGGTAAAACTAACATAAAAATAAAGTAGTAAGACTTTTTTGTAGATAATATTGAGATCTTTTATTGTATGAAAGATTCATTTCAAATGCATATTCCTTTTCCGAGCAAATTAAGAGTATAGAATGAAATTAGGTACCTAAAGATATATATTTTTTTGAGTAAGGATATCTTATTTTGATAATCTATTAAGGCTTAATTTGTCAGAAAAACATGATTAGGTACATATATATCTCCCAGAATTTTCTAGTAGCCAGTTTGGCCTACAAATCGAGCTAAATATACGCAATTTTACCACATCCATACTTATTTCAGCCCTACTTAACAGAAATGCAGCGGGTCTACCGCGTAATTCTCATTTTCATCAACATCAACTTGAGATTGAAATTTGACGTGCGTGCGACGACGCCCGCCTAACATGCCATCTCTTTTGCATGCGTTGAATTTCGCATGCATTTGCTTGAAGTTGATACAAATGAGAATTACGCGGTAGAGCCCCAGATCATGATATTTCTAATTCTACGATTTGATCGACAACATATACAACGTGTAACAGAAAGGTGTAACCATCATTTGAAGAGCTTATTCAGTCAATGGTACAGAACAACTTTTACTATAAAACAAACACTGTATATAAAAAAAAAACACTTTTTCATAGAAAAATGGAATGCCGCTCGGCTGAATTGTATGGAAGGGCAGTTTTTTTTTTGAGATTTTATGGTTGGCTCCATAGTAAAAGTTGTTCTATACCATTGACTGAATAAGCTCTTCAAATATGGTTACACCCTGCTGTTACACATTGTATGGGTTGGGTATACCACGGAACGCAATGTGACTACGTTTTATAGTTAGGTGTGCGTTGTCCCATTTGATGGAAGCCATGCATTACTCATTGTTTCTTTGAATAAACTTACACCCCAATAATCAAAGCTGCACTTTGAATCGATAACTGAAGATCTGAATGTGCCTAGCGCTTTATTATATGCTGTGTGTAGCCAAAACGTGAGGTGAACTTTGTCTTCGACGGATTTGATTGGCTGCATATCCATCAGGACTTTTGGCGGCGAATCACAAATGCAAATTAATTTATCATGTAATGGAAACCAGGGCACGTTCTAGCACGCATTAGTTATTCATTGAAGCTCGTCCATGGAAGCAGGGGCTGTATAATTTATATTGTTTAACATAGATTTCCTTTAAAAAAACTACATAAACAAACAAATATTAAAATAAACATAAATTTATAAATATAACGTAGTTTAAATAATAACGTAGATTTAACGTAGGTTGATTAAGTTTTTCATATATTTTTAACCGACTTCAAAACGGAGGAGGTTCTCATGTCGACTATATATACAATTCGGGTTGTTGATTTGATCAGCAAACGTTTGGTCCATCACAGGTTAGGTTATGTTTACGATGTTTATTCCAAAAAACGGCATACAAAAAAATACTAAACAATATCAAATATCATATAAAAAAATCATCTTTATTTCTAAAAGGGCGTAACAATTTCAAAATTTTAGAAATAAATTTTTGAAAAATAGGTTTTTTTTTTTCGTCATCAGATAAAAACATATGTTATTACTATATCACTGGTAAATTTTCAAAGCCGTGATATTATAATTTCGTTGGATTAGGTTAAGTTATTAGTATATCAAATATTTCACTATTTATATAGCCCAGGCCATAATGCTCTAAATAAGCTATAATTCAAATTCAAATTCAATTATTTTATTTTGCAAAGTAGATATATATATCGAATCAAGAGGTTCCGGATCAGAACCTGACATGTTTTTTAGAAGGTATGTGGGTGTATAATAAAAGAAAATAAAAAATTTCGAACACAATTAAAGCTTTAGTTCACGAAACGCGTATAGTTCCGAGGAGACTAGCACTCTCTGCGATGGTTTCGTTCCGAATGATCGCTGACTTCCCGACGCTGCCTCTCCAAGACTCCGTACAGCTCCACCAGGTGGCGCTTGCGTTCCGCAACAACTTCCGGAGTCATGAATACGGACGACTCATGATCCAAACGTACCGTACTCATGACAGAATGCGTTACACGTCCTCGTGTATATCTGCAACAATGAAAATCACAGCACAAAATCACAATCGTTTGGCCACTCCTGACCAACACATTTGACTTGTTTAATTAAAAAAAAGCAATGACAATTCTTTTAATTTTACCACAAAATATCTACAAGAAATTATTTTTAAATTAAAATTACAAACTACTCAAGTTGGTAATTACAGGATAAGCAATAAGCACAAGTAATGAGAGACTGAGCACAAGCAATGAGAGACTGAGCACAAGTACCCATTGCGACAAATAAAACTCGAAATTCAGAGTGTGTACCTCTTTAGTCAGCCATTCCTGACGCCTACAATCAACTCTGTGATTACTAATAACCATCCTAGTGGTTATTCTAGCTGTAATCATCCCCGTGATTACTACAGAAACCATCCCTGTGGTTACTCTAGGTATCTGCAACCAGCCCTGTGGTTACAGTTACAACCATCCCTGTGGTTTAACTACAGCAACCATCTCTGTGGTTACTCTAGGTATCTGCAACCAGCCCTGTGGTTACAGTTACAACCATCCCTGTGGTTTAACTACAGCAACCATCCCTGTGGTTACTCTAGGTATCTGCAACCAGCCCTGTGGTTACAGTTACAACCATCCCTGTGGTTTAACTACAGCAACCATCCCTGTGGTTACTCTAGGTATCTGCAACCAGCCCTGTGGTTACAGTTACAACCATCCCTGTGGTTTAACTACAGCAACCATCCCTGTGGTTACTCTAGGTATCTGCAACCAGCCCTGTGGTTACAGTTACAACCATCCCTGTGGTTTAACTACAGCAACCATCCCTGTGGTTACTCTAGGTATCTGCAACCAGCCCTGTGGTTACAGTTACAACCATCCCTGTGGTTTAACTACAGCAACCATCCCTGTGGTTACTCTACCTGCAACCATCCCTGTGGTTACATTTACAACCATCCCTGTGGTTTATAATCATCCCTGTGATTACAAGCAACAGACAAAGTCTGACTTCAGAGGACACGCACGAGAGTAGTTACGACAAATTTATTATCATTTATAAAGTTCTACATTTTCAGAAATCTCAAAATCACTGACGTCCATGGGTACTTGTCCTTCAGGCATTTTTCTCAACTTGTCATGAGCGTACTTATAGATGCGCGTTGAATTTAAAGATTTTAAACAATAACGGTCACCATCAAGTAACTCAATTAACCTTAAAAGGTCCTTTAAACTTAGGGTCCAATAGCAGTAAGCGAAACAACATTATTATTGCGTTTTTCACTAAATTTAGCAGCCATAGCACTCAGCACCGGAATCAGACTAGAAGGGAAACGACTCACCGCGATGTTCAAGTGTTCCTGATGGTGGCTCGACCACACAAAGGTCGACAAGACGCTCAGTAGGTACACTGTAGGCAGCGTCGGACTCGGTGCGGCTGAAACAGCGGCTTGCGACGTGTCCCGTCGCCCCACACTTGAAGCACACGATGGAGGTTGACTTCGGTGTAGACTGCTGCGGTGCCGGGGACGTCGTAGGTGTAGGTGGTAGAAGAGGCTTGAAATAGTTTATTTCTTGTTGACATTCAGATTGTCTGTGGCCTACCTTGCCACAGTGAAAGCATTTTAGTATAGTGGATGTTGAAATTTTTGGCCGTTTAAAATCAGGAACGGCCTTAAAATCATTAGCAATCTTACGTTTGAGAAACGTAAATGCCTGCAATTCCTTTTGGAGCTGTTGTCGTGACGTAATCTCAGTCGTAAAAGCAAGCCTTTGCAAGCGCGAATCAAATTGAGAAATATGCGCTAAAACGGTCGATATAGCGATTTGCTCCTTCGTAGCATCCTTCCAACTAGTCATTAACAAAGAAATCAGGCGACTTGCATAAGCAGACAAAGACTCATTTTCTTTCGGTTTATCGTTAGAAAAATGTATGAGGGTACCTGCGTTTGTCTCCGTACAAACAAACCTAGCGATGAACAAATCCTTAAATTCCGACCAGGTCATGCCAGGATATGAAACCTGGGCCAGCCACGCCGATGCAGATCCCTTGAGCGCCTTACTTATCACCACGATAAGCTGTCCTCCTTGTAGTGAGTTATCCGCAAAACAAAGGTCAGCGGTCGCGCACCATGACTTTGCATCCACCTCCGCCTTATCAGGGTTAAACTCCGGTAGCACGATACGATTATTTGACGAGCTTGGCACGGATATAGCTTTGATTAACTCCTGCATGTTTTCATTTTGACGCTCGAATAGATCACGCCACAATTTATCACCGTTAGCCGATTCACTTTGCGGTTTTTCTGCCCGTTCAATCCCACTTCTGATATCGAATCAAGAGGTTCCGGATCAGAACCTGACATGTTTTTTAGAAGGTATGTGGGTGTATAATAAAAGAAAATAAAAAATTTCGAACACAATTAAAGCTTTAGTTCACGAAACGCGTATAGTTCCGAGGAGACTAGCACTCTCTGCGATGGTTTCGTTCCGAATGATCGCTGACTTCCCGACGCTGCCTCTCCAAGACTCCGTACAGCTCCACCAGGTGGCGCTTGCGTTCCGCAACAACTTCCGGAGTCATGAATACGGACGACTCATGATCCAAACGTACCGTACTCATGACAGAATGCGACATATATAATACACTTTTTACAAGTCAAATTTAATGTCATTATGTAATAAAATAATAAATGTACATGAACTAAATTGAAGGTTAATTTAATTTATGTAGCCATATATAAACGATATAAATGATAGGTAAAATATGTATTTTACAAGGTGAAATCCAATTAACCACCCAAACCCATACCAGAGACTCGGCCAGGGACCAGGAACAAGGTTCAATGATCACCAACCAACCGAGCCCCCAGCACGAATCCAGGCGGCCGACCGAATCCTACCCTATATACTACATACTAAAAGGTCACATATATAAATATATCCCTACCTCCACCCATTCGACTAGTTTTGCTAACAAGAAGGGCAAGAGACTTAGCAAGATCATGTCTTTTTTTTAACATAAGACTTATACTATAAAAATGACTTGATAATTTCATCGTCTTTATAGTTATGAAGCGTATAGGTGTAACAGTTCCTTGTTATACCCCGTCAACAGCAGTTATCAAGAAAAATGAAAATGGGTTTTTGAACCAACTATGTAATATAAAACCATTTTAAGTAGTATTTTATTTCTCTTCTGCAACTATACGGTCCCCAAGCAGTTATGGCCCTTAAAACTATGTCTTGAACCGTTATGCGGTTACTGTACAACATATAGTTACAAGACAGGCTGCAACTTCCATTCTTGTGTTAGTATGTTATCTAGAAATCGGCGTATTCCCTACGATATAAAAACGAATTAGAGGGCGTCAACCTCTAAAGAACATATATTATTATGTTTCAGGAAGAAAGGAGTGGGCAAAAGTATTATTTTGGTACCATCGGTCATTTTAAACTTTTTAGTGAATAACTACTGCGGTTACATTTGAAGACGGTTATGACGTTTTTGTAAAAAAATTGTTATATAATGTTTATAAATAATATATGTTTATAATAATATAATATAATAATATAATGTTTATAAATAATATCTCAACATTTTCAAGCGGATGCTTCTTTGTTCGCATATCGTATAAAAGGGCAAGTTCAGAACTTGGACGTCATTTCCGTGATAGACTTTTTTTTAAGACATTTTCGTATTTAGTACTCGACAATAAAAGTGCTTTGACAGGGAAGTCCTATTTCTGAAAAAAAATTGACTCAATGGGGTCTACTTTTATAAAGGCCACCAATTGGCGCCACTGGCACGTAAGGTATATGTCAAAGGTTTGTTAGGTTAGATTTACATATAAGTTCGATTTTTTGTTTTGCTTACCCATATAATTCTTTTTCTTTCTTTCTTAAATGCGAATAAACAATGCCGCAATGATGTGCAGTTCCGTTATGTTCGAAAACGAAAGGAGGACTTAAGTTTTATTTTAGCCCCTCTTTTCTTTAGCTCTAATCCTAATTAATTTACTTTCATTGCACCGTACCTTGAATAATAAACCTGAAACTATGAATTTATGTCGACTAATACACAAATAACTAATAAAAAGCCATAGTTTCGCGGGCATTTGACGTTTATCTATACCTGTCGCCTCAGTGGCGCCACCTGACGTTGATAGTAGCCCTCATTACATTGCCTAGATCTGCGCATTAAGGAAGAATAATTTGATTTCTTATTAGAGGTTATTACGTGTTTAAATCGTTTATTATTTGTTATAAGTTATTATGTATGACAAATTAATGCTTATATCATAAAAAAAAATGAAATGACCCCGAAGTTGATGCGTGTGCTGCCGTCAGGAATCAGAAAGTTTGGAAATTTATTCTTTATGCTTTTCACTGTGATTGACATCAAGTATCACAATATGCAGTGCATCTGGAATATATACTAGAAATAGTACAAATAACACCAAGAATTTTTCTTCAACAAGCCTCTAACTCAAGCAACATCCCTACAATAGCGAAATGATAAAGTGTGTCGTATATGTAGTGCAACGAGCGTAAATGTTAATAAGGTTTTTTAAAGTTATTTATCCAAGTATTACAGTATCAAGAAAAAAGCTATATACTTATAACCCGAGTCAACAGACTTGATTTTTGATGTCAGATTTCTGTCAGAAGCCCATACTTCGGCCGCCATTTTCAAATATCAAGTCTATTAACTCGGGTTATATATATACATACATACATATTTTTCGGTTTACCAGTTTCGGAAATAAGGGGACGACATACATATTTTTGTGGTTTTGTAAAAAGATTTCTCGAAACCAGTGCCAGTAAATATAGTAAAAGTATATATTTTTACAATAAACTTTTTAATATCTACAATTTGATACCCATGTTGTAGTTTTAGGATAATATTTTTAATTTTTCTCACTTTTGTTTTGAAAATATTTTTAACAATTTCATATATGAGTATGATTAAATATGGTACAAATAAATAAATGTTAATAATTTTTATTTCTTTAGGGGCAGTTTCGCAGCCGGGTTGTGAAAAACCCGCCCTTTTCTAATTAGTCGAAACAAAACACGTAAATTCAAAATTCACTCAATAGTTATTCAACAAAACCTTATTACCTATGTATTGTGTATGTTCCCATCGCAAAGTTTTCATTGGTTTCTACACATTAGAATCTCAAAATTTTTTAAATTCTAAAATTTTTAAATTCTGATTTACTTATGACTTTAAATATTCTGATTACAAATGGAAACATACAAATGGATGTCTTTTGGAACGGCTTCCAAACTGAAAATTACGGTACTAGAGCAAAGTGGGTTAATAAGACGGTTTCGTAGCCGGATTGTGAAAAACCCGCCTTTTTCTAATTAGTCGAAACAAAACACTTAAATTCAAAATTCACTCAATAGTTATTAAACAAGGTTTATTACCTATTTATTGTGTATTGCAAAGTTTCCATTGTTTTAGAATTTCAATTTTTTTTTGTGTTTGATTCGATTAATAAGAAAAAGGCGGGTTTTCATAATCCGGCTGCGAAACCGCTCAATGCTTATTTGCTCGAAATTATAAAAAAATGGTCTCGTAAGCGATTGCACTGCCATTGGGACTCTGTGGTAAAGAGGCGGAATAAGAAGTACACAAGCCGCAGTTATGTGACACATTACAACACATTAAACATTTTCGTATAAACAATTTGGAATAAGTTTTTGTTTTTGATGATCCTTTAGAAATTTTCCAATAAGAACATAAACGGTGCTGAAATATTAATCAGAAAACAAAACAAACTTTTCACTCTGCTTCTCATATTCTTCTCAATTCTTATATTCAAATGTTACTCTTGAAACAAACGAAATAAGAATTTCCGTTCACATCTTTTGTTTTATTTTAAAAAGTTTCAAGCCCGAATCACCTCTTTTCAGCTCAATTACCCTCGAGTACCTTAGACAGACCTGTGATAAATTTACACCGTGACCTGCATTAACTGAATGAGATAAGACTTCCGGAAATTTTATCCCTACTTTTCGTCTTATTGTCGCAGATTTCTGGTGTCAGTTGCTTGACACGTAGGTACTCCAAAAAATATCAGGAGGCTGTTAAAAGGTAAAGTTAAAAAACGTGTCCAAAATTATAACGTTGGTTTTATGCGGCCTTGCGCGACAAAAATCTTGTTAGTTTTGACACGCAACTTTATGGTAACCATTGCATATTTTCTTAGGCTAAAGTTGTTTTTTTTTTTTGGTAATAGTTACATGATTAGTATAAAATATACTTATAATATAATGATACAACCAAACCTATTTAAAACTTAAAATAGTTATGTTTTTTAGTCGTTTCACGGCTTTTGTAACGACTTTTTAGAAGGATTGTTGTTGCAGTGTTATATGCGGCGGCAGTAGCACAATGGTAGAACGCTGGCCTCTCAATCTTGAGATCCAGGTTCAATCCCCGGTCGGACATGCACTTATGAGTTTTTCAGAATGTATGTGCATAGTTACTAATTGTATATGTATTAGGTACTTAATATTTACTACACGGTGAAGGAAAACATCGATCGTGAGGAAACCTGCTTACTCTAAAAAGCGTGTATTTGTGCCCGAAGAACAGCAATAGGGGCTCACCACTCATCGCATTGGGACGTAATAATCGTCGGTGAAATGCGGGTGTCCCTCTGATACCCTCTCAGGGATTCAAATCGTGACGATATATATATTAAATTTTTGTGTTGTTGTAGTGGTCTGTATATTGAAACTATTTATGGATCAGTTTGTAGGACTCTCAATTTTGAGATTGGAGCCCAAATCCCATAATCTTTTGTACGTATACTTAACAACTGGAGCACCGCGAACCAAAATGCTGTGAATGAGACCTGAGTGCCCAAAATTTGTATAATTATATTATTATAAAATATATATTATAAAATATTTGTGCCCAAAGTCTGGCGATTGGATTCGCTTAGATTAAATTATGTTAAGGTATGTCAATTTGAAAACCATTTTGAGATTTAGGTTTAATAAGCCGTATTTTCAAACTTTTGGTCTAAAAAACCTCATGATGAATAAATATTTTTTATCTTGAATTAAAACACTTGTACTAGTAGTTTCACTTTATTTGTGTTAACTCCCGACCGGTTTCGGATTTTATTCCATTTTCAAGGGAAGATCTTAATTAAAATATTTTACATCACTCCAGGCACTAGCTCATATTTTTATACAAAGATTTATATAAACAATATTTTTTACAAAGATTCTGCAACTTCCATTTGCCTTCGTGTGCTGTCATTCGTATTATTGGATTCTAAGCGTGTATAGATTATGTGTATGATGTATGTTGTTATGTATGTGATCATGTTAATGATGTATAGGGCTCGGATAAATATGTGCTAAAAATCCCAAAATATGTACAAATAATATGGATCTAAAAAACGGAAATATGGGAAAATATGGACTAAAAAGACAACTTATACGGAACAAAAAACACTTTATTTTAATAATTGTTTGAAAAAATATTAAACAATTAACGAAATTAAATTGCTTGACAGCTAATTCCAAACCCAAAACACTTTATTCTAATATAATTGTTTGAATAAATATTTAAAAATCAACAAAATTAAATTTCTTAGCTTAAATTTAGTCTGCCTCTGTATTCGAGTAGTTGCAGTATACAACAATATGTTTCTTTAAATTTTCAAAATTGAAGCTCCCTTTTGGTCGGAAAAACGCTTTATATTGGCTAAATGACCTTTCTACGTCACAGGAAGAAACTGGATTAAAAAAAAATTATGCAGTTTTTGCTAGTTTAAGTACTAAAGATAGGAAATATGGAATAATGTGATTAAATTCTAAAAATATGGTCTTAACCCTAAAATATGGAAAAATATGGATTATAAAAACTTCATTTTCCAGCTCAAACCATCATAATTTATGTAGAAAACCAAATAATTGATGCAAATTATTCAAATAAAAATATGTGTTTACATATTTATCCGAGCCCTAATGATGTATATATGTTTTTGGTCTTGACTGTACGCGTGCAAAAGCTACAAATCGCGCAGTAGCTACCACAGTAATTTAAAAAAAGTCAGGCATAAAGTTAAAAATATAATAATAAATTTAACGAAATAAAATCTCACACTTATATAACTAACTCTCGCGTTTCCTACACATTATAATATACTGAGTGTTAATTTGATAACCCTTTTCCTTCAAACAGAGTATTCTACTAATCAATATGAATAACTTTTATTTCGGAGCCAACCCTGAAATCGCGAGAAACACATAATCTGTTTTGTAGGCTGTTCCATAGAAAAGTTAAATACCTATTCGACCAAAATGTATGAAACAACTGATTTTCTTTTTGCGATTACAGGTTTAGCTACATGGTAAACGTTGTTCATAATAATATTAAGAATACCCCGTTTTAAGGAAAAAGGTTATCATCTTAACAACCTGTATACAAGATGTAACAGAAAGGTGTAACCATATTTGAAGTGCTTATTCATTCAATGGTATAGAACAACTTTTACTATGGGGTCTAAACAGAAATTTCAAAAAAAAAATCTGCCCTTCCATACATGTCGGCTGAGTGCGGCATTGCATTTTTCTATGAAACAGTATTTATTTTTTATATAATCATGGTTTGTTCTATAGTAAAAGTTGGTCTATACTATTGACTTAATAAGCTCTTCAAATATTGTCACACCTTTTTGTTACACGTTGTATAAACGGGTCTATCGCGATCAAATTGTTTACCTTTTTACGAAAAAGACACCCGACGCCTGTTTCCCGTAGACCACGAGACATGCAACTGCCTCAAACAGTTATTAAAATGGAGGTTTGTTAGAGATGATCACGAATTATACGCTTACTTAAAGAAGGTTCTAGAAAGTTTGGTATCCCTAATCAGTTGACGACTTCCGGTCCCTTGAAACCGCCAAAGCTCAAAGGGGAAATAAAATGATATTTACATTGCAAATTTCGCAAGTTTGATTTTGATCGCTACTTTGCCAAGGAAATGGCTGAGAAACAAGGTCGCTTGAGAACCAATTCGAAGTACTATGCAAATTTTGGGGAACCTGAGCAGGAAACTAAATAAATCTTTACACACTCAGATCAGTCGGATGCTTCTGTCTTTTGAGGGCCGAAAAACGAAATAGTCATTGCCATTTCTGAATTGCTTTTTTGTATGAAGAACCTGAACAGCCCAGTAATTTTAAATGACAACAAGAATGTTGTTGAGTATAAAAGGTTAAAGTTACAATCATTCCACTATTGGTGAAACTATGCAAAATAACAAAAAAATAGCGTAACAAAAAAAATATATAAGTTCCGCGTGTTTATCGTTGTTTGGTGACACTCCGGTAATTTATAACGCAAGCTCGGAAGTAACTACTTGGGCGGACGCCCTACTCTAGTCCGACCACCAATACCATCTGCATCGATGTCATCACGAGCCTTGCGGGCCGCAGCCCGCAGTGTGAGGCGTAACGTCGCCGCGTAAACGTCTTCACTCGTCCAGATGAAGGCAGTCTAAATCTGCTGAAACTGGTCGGCTATCCCGATCATAACTCGTATTGAGGTGAGCCGTTTATATAAATCATGATTTATCCTCACGTCTCATTTAATTTCTGCGGAATGTTCGCAGAAGCACGCACAGATTGTTTTCACGCTATTATGCGAAAGAGAGTGGCATCCTTGATGTGCAGGATCTGCGGCAGCGCCAATAGCCTCCTAAAAACCTTCTCCAACCACATGGACAGCCCTGTACATGCGTTTTGGATGTCAGTGCATTGTAGGTAAATCTTGTAAATATTGTGTTCAGTGTTTTGTTTGTTTAGTGTTGTTTTTAATGTTTAATGTTTACTAACATAGTTGATAAGTTCAATTTGTTAATTATATATTATGAACTATATGGTCTGAAATAAATGTTTCTATTCTATTCTATAATTTAAGCGACAGTTGCTATTGCAAGACTTTTTCATAATATTTATCAACTCTCAGCGCACATAATTTTTTACAAGTTTGACGACGACGTGTCAAAAATCAAAGTCACATTGAGTAAACAAGAATAAGAAAAAACCTCAAATTACGCAGCACCGCGTTTCATACTGTGATGCATCACTTATTTTAAATTAAAACGCCCAAACGTGAAGTCAGGGCTAAGAGCCAGTTTCTGAATTTTGCTGTAAGATACATAGATAACCATTATTTTATTTGTCTGTTTCTTAGGGTTCCGTAGTACCTATAAGGTACAAACGGAACCTTTATGGTAAGACTCCGTCGTCCGTCCGTCCGTCCGTCCGTCCGTATGTCACAGCCTCATAACTTTAGCACCGTTTAACATAAAGACATGAAATTTAGTTCCAAAATAGCATTAATTTGCCTTTATCATAGTGTCTAAAAAAATATGAAAAATTTGATATCGTTCAGAATATTTCCTAAATAAAAGCAAGAAAAATAAAATATTACTATTATCCTGAAATACAATATGGGTATAAAATTTTAGATATTACAGAGCTGATTGTAAAAATATATACTTTTTTCTAAATTTTCAGGCACTGGTTCAGAGAAATCTTAAAAAAAAAACACAAATTTATGTATCCCTTATCTCTAAAACTGTTGGAAAGAAAAACATAAATAAAATCAGGGTAGTATTTGTTTATGTAAAAATTATGGGAAAAATAAAGCGGTTGAGAAATTTACGAAAAAACAATGCCAAATTAAATTTATCATCCACGATACGGAACCCTAGGTACGCGAGTCTGACTCGCACTTGGCCGGTTTTTTAAATAGATGTTTGGCTTTAATAATTTTATCGTGTCTGAAAGATGGGGAAAGAGAGTCCTAGCCTCTGACACAGGCGACCAATCAGCCAGCACTGCCTTTTATAGGTAAGCACCGCTTAACTTGTTATTCTCAAATGTGAAATCTGGATTGAGGCTCCCACGGCCAGCAATTGCTAATCTCGCCTACTAAAGCAGCCAACTGTTACATCCTCGGCTACATAAATAGGGGAACAATTTAAAGTTGAACGTCCGGTTCAATAACAAGTTAAATAGTATAGGCGTAAGAGTATAGCAACATTTAGTAAGTCGCCTCCCTGGGACCGTAAAGTATACAAGCAATAAATGTCAAGCGCAAACAGCCAAGTTTACAACATAAAAGTTTGTGAGCGGTCATTGGGACGGCCGCCGAGAGCGAACGAATCAGTAGATATTCCTCGTATACAGGGTGTAATCGTTAAATGTGACCAGGCGATTATTCCGTAACTATTAAAGATATCGAAAAAAATTAAACTGATATCGAAAGTACGTTACCTAATCAGTAAAATGAAATCAATAACTTTTTGAAAATCAAACGAGAAGTATCCAAAATTTTGACATTAAAAATTCCCATACATTTAGTATATGATTCGTAAAGGTTTTAGTTTCCTTATTTTAAAGGGTCTTGTTGCTGACTCCTTGGAGCCTAACAAGTGCAAAAGAAAAGAAGTAGATTATTTATGATTTTGACGTATGCCTGGAAGAAAAGATTGAAATGAAAAAGTTATGTTATTTTATCTGTTTGAAAATTATTTAATAATATATAGTTTTGTTAAAATATTGGTTTGATTTTAAACCACTTGAAACAGGTCTAGTAGGTACTCATTTTACTTTAATCTCATTTTATGACTACGTATGATATGATTATAATGATTTTCAAGTAGATACACGTGTAGATTTATTATGTTACCACTTCAAATAAGTAATAAACCTTATTAACGCATTAATTTGAACTGGCTGAAAAGCAACAGACTACAAAAAAAAGATACTCTTTGGTGTTCGTTCTAAATTCAAAACCTTTATCGTGGGTTGTCATTCCCGCCAATTGTTAATAATCGTGATTGTTTCATTTATTGATTGAAAAATGGCATGGTATTCCAATATTCTACTAATCTCATACTAAATGTATGGGAATGTTTAATGTCAAAATTTTGGATACTTCTCGTTTGATTTTCAAAAAGTTATTGAGGTCACTTTACTGATTAGGTAACGTACTTTCGATAACAGTTTAAAATTTTGTGATATCTTTAATAGTTACGTAATAATCGCCTGGTCACACTTAACGATTACACTCTGTATACAGGAATGTTTGTAAAGCGATTTCCACCCAATAAGAGTGTCAGGAGAAGTCACAGGAAACATTGATCTGTATTGTATTTTACACGAAAAATGAAAGAGCATTTTCTTTCTAAGAGTATGTTTTATGTGAACTTTCTTGTAATTTTATTTGTTGTATTATTTTTTTATTTATTTAGTGTGCTTTTATCATAAGTATACGTAATTATGGACCGTTTATTTATTGAATATTATTAAATACCAGCCTTTTTCCTGCGGCTCCGCCCACATTTATTCAACTCTGCCCCGTTTTCGGCTTGGGCGTATATGGAGAAGGGACTAAATTATTGTTGTTGATTCAAAAGTTTTCTGTGAACGTGGTTTAGTATGACCAATAGAAAGTCGTTAGTACACCCGGTATATTTACAATCATTTTATTATTTAATGCACAAAAAACTTACCCCTCTGTTCTGGTGACTCATCCAGCCAGCAGTTCTGCTGCAAGGGTGCGAAGACCCGAGACACCGGTGAGCCACGTAGTATACAGGAGGGGTTTGTCGAATGGCATCTGCAGGATGAGGAGTGTAGGGAGATTTTAGGTCCACCAGAATTCAAGCTTCGTAAAGTGAGATTTTAAGGATTAAATAGATACCATAGTTTGTGTGTTATAAATATGGGTGTACTGGAAGCTGCCCTTTAAACATGGATCTGTTTTGTCATGCGGGTTCCGATTCTGTATCTGTTTTGGGTAAATTGTAGATTTCTTCCGCTGTCTTCTTTACGAGGAGCCTGTCTCCAACATGTTTTTCCAAAAACTTTTATTTTTTTGTGAAAATGTTTACATCTTGGAACATAAAATGGTCATCCAGCTTTCCATCTTGATTCTGCATAGTTGTAGGCTGCGTGGAGTGTCAGAAGTACACGTCACGATTTGTATCAGAGGGCTCTCAGGCTGAAGTCTGTGAAGTGCTGTCTTTGGGGTCGGCTCCGGTGCTCACGTGATAGTGTGATTTCCAATTCGGAGTCTTTGGTAGTAGATGTTGTTTGTTTTAATTCTGAAAGTTTTGACTTTAAGCGTGTAGTGTTCAATTGGCCAAGGATATACTTTTGTTTTTGTTTTGTTATTAATGTGTCCGTGGAGTTACTGTTGATTGAGACGCTGTTGTAGTGGTTTCTGTCTTAAAAAATGTGAATGTTTCCGGAAACTGGATCACCCGTTGGTTTGTAAACAAAAGGTGGTCAGTTGGTGCGATGTTGTTGTCTACGTTGACCAGGTAGAACTCAGCCGCTGCCAACTTGTCCTTGGATTGTAGATTAATATAGTTGGAGATTAGCCTTTCTGGGGTCAAGTTTGTGGGGTTCGGACCTAAATTCAGTAACGCTAAATATATTCTGCTGTTGTCGCGGTTTTCAAAGACGAAAGATAGATAATGTCGAACCACCCGGTAATCAAAAGTAAGGCCCATAAGGGAATTAATTTGATAAACAATTGCGCGGTAAAGACAGTTCCTATCTCCTACCATGGATATAACGGTTACTTTATTTGCTATCTGTGTAACTTTAGCCTTGCTGGTTTCAGAAGGGCAAGAAATTTCTTACTTTAAAACGTCAACGTCAAGCAGACATATATTTTTTCAGCATTTTTATTATTTAATATTTTTTTAGTCTTAAGACTGCGAAAGAAAAACAAATTATTCACAAAATAAATATTTCAGCACCGTAAGAAAAAAATAAATTAAAACTACTATGATTTTTCGACAATTCAAGCCTCTCAAGTAACCTTCAGCGTTTCGGCCTGGATACCAACAGCTTCGACCATGAGGAGTGACATCTAACAGCTTTTATGATTATGAACATTCAAGCAAGACCTCGGTGACCAGGTTCTATGTTCCACATAAAACTGTTGTTCCATATAAGTAAGATCCAGGAGCCCGTTCCTAGCGGTAACAAAACGTGGAACAGTCCAATCCAAGATCAAGTGCAGTGCCCAAATCTTAGTTTTGTTTTATAAAAAAAAAGTTCTAGATATAATTTATTTTTTAAGATAGTTTTAATAGCTTGTTTTTGCTTTTAGGTATTTACATTTTAAGTAATTTGTTTATTTTTTTGTTTTCTTTATCTACATAGTCGAATTTATTTGTTAGAATAGTTATTTTTCTATTGGCATTATTACTCATTTATGTCGCAGACCGATGGCCCTTCCTCCAGTAGCCAGCCCTTCATGGCAGCGTCACCAGATCGCGTGTTGTGTCCAGATTGCCCTGTGCCCAGACATTTTAAAGGACAGAGAGGACTAAAAATACATTTTGGAAAATCGCACAAAAATATACAGGCGTGTTCAAAAAACTCAGTAAGTTCCGGATCCACATCTTCATTTTCATCGTTTTGGTCAGACCTCAGTATTTATAAAAATTCTTTTCCTACAGTAAAAAGAATCCCACGAGGAGCTAGGCACTCAGTGGCGGCCTCTCTGTCCTCATGCATAAGAAACGTAATAAACAACAATGACAGAAATAGCTGGGAGCTGTTCTTTACATTTTCCTATCGGATACTCCATGTTCAAAGGGGCAGTGACAAGGGCGGCTCCTTCACCCAAAAGATAAAAAATAATTGTAAAAGCCCTATAGACTTAAGTCAAAATAACTTGAGGGATAAAGCAAACCAGACATATAATATCTGTAAAAAAGTTGAATCCAAAGTTAACGATGGGGATATCAGGGGAGCTGCTCAGCTCCTTTTTTCTGATGACGCTGTCGCACCTGACACACCAGAGACTTTAGCGTCTCTGCAGTCAAAACATCCACCTCCAGCAGCGACCACTCAACTGCCTGACCCGCCTGATGCCAATACGCGAAGTCCCGAGGCTACCGCAGAGGAGGTAAAAGGCGCGATTTCTTCCTTCAGGAATGGTTCGGCCGGCGGTCTCGATGGATTAACCCCCCAACACTACAAAGACCTCATCTGCGGTACAACTGGAGAGGCCGGCCGGACACTACTGGAGCAAGTGACGCACCTTGTCAACCTGATGCTCTCCGGTAAAGTGTCAGAAGATGTCACTGATATTCTTTACGGTGCCAGTTTATGTGCCCTTAAAAAGAAAGACGGCGGCATCAGGCCGATTGCTGTTGGGAACACTATCCGCCGTGTAGTCTCAAAGATATGTTGCAAACACATCTTGGCCGACCTGTCGAATAAATTTGAACCAGTCCAACTTGGCTTTGGGACCAAGGGAGGGTGTGAAGCCGCCGTGCATGCGGCTCGCACCTTCCTGACACACGGCGGAGGTGAGGTGCTGCTAAAGGTGGATGTTAGGAATGCATTTAACTCAGTCGACAGGGGTGCCTTGCTGTCACAGATCAAAGAAAACATCCCAGCAATATATAACTACTTATGGCAGTGCTACAGTCACCCATCGAAACTGATTTACAAGAACCATCTAATACACTCCACCGTTGGTTGCCAGCAAGGTGACCCTCTCGGACCGGCGATTTTTAGTTTGGCTATACATCCACACATCGCGAATCTAAATTCAAAATTTAATGTCTGGTACTTGGACGACGGAACACTCGGAGGCGATGCAAACTCAGTACTTTTAGACCTCGAAAACATTATAAGTAACTTTAAAACTATTGGCTTAGAATTAAATTTCTCAAAGTGCGAACTTTATTTGAGCAAATTTTTATCACCCCAAGAACATAATAATATAGTGACAAAATTCAGCGATCTAGCTCCAAATTTAAAAATAATTGACAACGATTCACTTCGCCTCCTAGGTGCTCCGGTTCTAGATGATTCAATTCCTGGTTTCATCGAAGAACAAATATCTAAATTTGAAGAATCATCTGGACGTCTTAAACAAATTAATCCCCATATGGCTTATTTCATCATAAGATATTGCCTCTTCGTTCCTAAATTTACATATGTTCTGCGCTGCTCAACCATTTGGAAACATCAAAATTTACTTACTCGTTTAAATGATATAATTAAGTCGACTTTAACCGAAATCCTAAATTGCTCTTTCGAAGAACGGAATTGGACCCAGGCAACACTTCCTATCAGGTGTGGTGGTCTGGGTATCCGAAAAGTAAGCAGCGTAGCACTTCCAGCCTTCCTGTCCTCAGCCTACAGCACGATTGACCTCTTCGGTAGAATAATAAACCCATCACTTGGTGATGTTGAAGTTGCGTGCTTGACTGAGGCCAGGGACGTATGGCGTGCAACCACCGGTCCCGACGAAAGTATCCCGATCAATCTGGCTTCGCAAAAGCTTTGGGACGGGCCGCTCTGCAGTCAGGTTCAAAAGAACCTACTGGAAACTTCAACAAACCCTGCAGAGCGAGCTCGTCTTCTAGCAACTAGCGAGCCAGAGTCGGGATATTGGTTAAATGCATTACCATCTGCCAATATCGGGACCCTATTGGAGAGGACTACTTTCAGTCTGGCCGTCGGTCTGAGAATAGGTGCCAAAATAAATGAGCCACATCGCTGCCGTTGTGGACACAGTGTCGATCAATTGGGCCACCACGGCTTATCTTGTCAGCATAGTGCTGGTCGTCTGTCGCGCCACGCTACCTTGAATGACGTCATTCGTCGGGCCCTTGCCAGTGCCAGTGTGCCGGCTATATTAGAGCCAAAGGGCATAGCACGCGATGACGGCAGACGGCCCGACGGAATGACGCTCATTCCTTGGAAAAACGGGCGGTCACTGATATGGGACGCAACGTGCGTTGACACATTGGCACAGTCCCATGTCCAAGTGACCGCAATAAGGGCAGGCGCGGCAGCCGCAAAAGCTGAAGTCTTAAAAAGGCGCATATATGGAGCCCTTGGCGAGGGCTTCATATTTGTGCCTTTTGCTGTAGAAACTCTTGGGCCGTGGGGTTCGGAAGCGCGGCGACTTTATAAAGAAATTTCGTCGCGCTTGGTCGACGCTTCAGGTGACCGAAGGGCTGGAAGCTACTTTGGCCAAAGAATTAGTTTGGCCATTCAACGTGGCAACGCCGCCAGCCTTTTGGGCACCCTTCCCAACGACGGCAGCGATCTGGCCAGCATTTTCTATTTATTGTAATTATTTTAAGTTTTACTTTGTTAGATTTTTTATTTTTAGGTCATCTTTAGTTAAGTTTTTAATGTTATTTAAGTTTTTAGGTAAATATATTCCACAACTTTAATATCTGTAATTCAAAAATAAATAAAACCATCTTAAAAAAAAAAAAAAAACTGAAATTTGAATTTTTCTGTACAAAACGGAAATTTCATACCTTAACCCTTAAGGCCCTGCCATTCCAAAATGAGCATTTTGTTTAATTAATATTGTCAGTTCAATATCTCATTCAAATACAAGTAAAATATATGTTACAATAGAGGATATACTCTAAACACAAGTTGATCTTAAAACGTAATTGAGTAAACTTCACTCAATAGAAAAAAATCACAAAGTAAGCTCGTCAAATTGCGAATAAATGTGTTTATAGCAAAGGTGTTCAACGGAGATAATTAAAACTTTTCCTGAATTTTTTTTACAGATAACTAACGACACTTATTGACCCATTTTTATTTATTTCTCAATACTTTTTCAGAAATTCCAGAAAAACCTCGCAAATTCACCGATTATTACGAGTGCTCGCAGCGCACGAAGCGAGCGTTCTAATGTAGACTTTCTGACAATATCATTGAGTTCAAAATTACTTAATACGATTATTGTGTTGGATGCGTAGGGCCTTAATATTTTAAGGCCCTCCCTGCCCATCTGTCACAACAATCTTATTAAGTGATTTTGGACCCAATTTTATTGTTAGAAAGTCTACATTAGAACGCTCGCTTTGCGCGCTGCGGACACACATAATCAGTAAATTTGCGAGGTTTTTCTGGAATTTCTAAAAAACTATTCAGAAAGACTACTTACCGTGCTAGTATAAAAACTGTTTGACCTTCGGGTAGCTCACCGTTTTTAGGGTTCCGTACCCAAAGGGTAACCAACGGGACCCTATTACTACGACTCCGCTGTCCGTCTGTCACCAGGCTGTATCTTATGAACCGTGATAGTTAGACAGTTGAAATTTTCACAGATGATGTATTTCTGTTGCCGCTATAACAAAAAATACTAAAAAACAGAATAAAATAAATATATAAGGGGGCTTCCATACAACAAACGTGATTTTTTTGCCGTTGTTGTAGATAATGGTTCGGACTCGCGCCTCGCACTTGGCCGGTTTTTTAGTCTTTTTTTGGATTATGTGTATGACTTAACTAAGCGCTCATTTTATAATGGCAGGGCCTTAACGTGCCTTCTGAAACACGCAAACTGAACACGAATTCATGTGCAACCCGTGTTGAACCCACGACCTCTAGGTTAGCAGGCGAAAAGTGTAGCAAAATTTATTAAGTTTATCGGGCAGCGAATAATACGTACTCAATATGTTTTGAGAAATTAAGTATTTATGTATGGCCAGTTAAAATTTATTTTGAAAATACAATTATTTAATTTGCAAAAATACGAACGTGTCAACTTCAAATTTTCACTACACATTTTTTACGAGCAAAATTGAAATTCTTATTGAAAAATGGATCTGCGTCGGTAACATTTTCGTCCGATGATGAAAATGGAGAAAAGCCCTTCTAAGGCAACTATATATCGTGTATCGCTCTATAACAAATTTAAGCGCGGTCTACCAACTTTGAAGGATGAAGAAAGAAGTGATCACCCTTTGACAGTTGTTACAGAAGGAAACTTCCTAGCACTGAAAATTTAAATTCAAGAGAATAGGTGAATTACATTTGAAGAGATTCAGCACATATTGCAGATTAGATCCGGGAGCATTCACGAGATTCTACACGAGCACCTTCGCGTGAGGAGGATAGTTTTGCGCTGGGTGCCGCAAACCCTCACCGCTGCTCCGAAGCAGGCCCGCTTGGAATGGTATAGTGACATGATTGCTAAATTTGAAACAGGCTCGTCTCGGCATGTTTACGAAATTATTACAGGTGATGAATCTTGGATTTATCAATACGATCCAGAAAGCTCCAGTCGACAGTTTGGCTGTTTGAAAACGAACCAACGCCTACTAAAGTGAAGCGACCGAGAAGCGTACGGAAGATTTTGATTGTTAGTTTGTTCAATTTGATCAAACTAGCATCAATGCCGAATGGTATACTACCAAATTCTTGCCGAAGTTTTCATTGCTGTGTGCAATATGCAAACGAACACGGGGCGCTGCAGGCTACTGCTTCACCATGACAATCGCGCCAGCGCACTCAGCGCTCAAAACGAGGGTCTTCCTGGACAACACACTGCTTAACTTTTGAGTATAGCCCTGATTTAGTACAATCAACAAAGATATACAATTATCATCGCCAAAAGGTGATAACGCCATCGCGTTCGAGTTAGAAGAGGTCTGAGACGAACTGGATAAAGTGTATCGAAAATTGGTTTAGACGCATGAAACTTTGTATAGTTGCTGGTGGAGAGTTCTTTGAATAGATTTAATAATAAGACTATACACCGTTTTTTTTTACTTTTGCAAAATTTTCTGAGTATCACACGTATATGTATTTATTGCAGTCATTTTTGTTGCTTTAACGTATGTTATACGTTGCAAAGCTCAAATATCCTCTTCTTTTATGTACCCCATACGACCAAGCCATAAAGCACCCATGATTGAAAAAAGCAGAAAAAAGCTGTACTACTACACCAAAACAAAACCCACGCGAGCGAAATCGCAGGCAAAAAACAGTTCACTCACACGTACGTTAAAGATAACTATTTGGTATGCATACAAGTTTCATGCTGTAGCAAAATGGGATTTAGTTATTCGCATTATTAACAAAATCTTTACTCGTACTGATGTAATCGTATATCAGGAGGCCATTTTCAAAAGTTTAAATTAAAATTCACTAAAAATTTGTGATGAATCTGCGTTTAAAATTAGTTTTATCTCTATTAGTTTACATGGAATGAACTTTCAAAATTGCCCTATTTAAAAAACTCTACTGAAAAAATGACAATCGAGGTTATTTTTGTAACCTTTTGTTGTACTCTAAAATTACCGAAATGTGATTTAACCACTTTTGAAAATTCCCTCCTGATATTTGAACCCAACTGAAATGAAGGAATTCAAGGAACTTATTATTGTTTTAAAAATATACCAACATTTAAAAACATTTATTTTGCATATGTTAGAAGTATCATAGAGTTTGCAACTACGGTTTGGAATCCTCAGTATGTTGTTTATATCGAAATGATAGAGCGAATTCAAAACAAATTTATTAAATTGTAAACTACAGACTGTCTTCTGACAAGACTTTCAACTTCACCTCTTTGAAAGATAGAAGAAACTCTTATGATGTTCAATTTCTCCATAAGATCATTTGTAATATTGTTGATATCCCGCAGTTATTAAACCATATAAACTTTCGTAGTCCAAAAAAAGTTACCATAAACTTTAACTTATTCGCTATTCCATTTGCTTCTACAAATCATCTTCGAGATTGTTATTTAAACAGAGCTTGTAAATCTCTTAATGTAAATTTTAATGATATAGATTAATTTAATATGTTACTACCTTCATTAAAGGGTTTAATTGAGTCTAAATTTAATCCATAGTTTCCTATTAACTGTTAAAAAAACTTTTATTTGAACTATTATTTTTGTTTACGAAATTTGTTTAGAATTAAGATTTTATTGTACCTTCTTTATTGTTTGTGATTGTCTACTGTACTGCTATTTTTCTTTTACTTATTTATATATATGTGTGGAAACTTTGCTAGTTGTTGTTGTTTTTATGTGTGGGCCTTTTTATATGTTGAATGTAACTGTTTGTTTCCCTTATAAATGGACAATAAAAAATAAATTATTTAATAAATTACAAAGAATTATTAATTATTACTATTATTATTACTTTCTGTTTGTTGAATGCCGAAAAAAACTCACATTAAAAGACCATCTTTATACGTTTTTCGAAATAAAAAAATAAATAGTAGTATTGAATCTTAACGAACATAGGTTCATAGGTTCCATAATATACTTTGATCCAAGTTTCACCTAATAAGATATCGTTCATCATGATTATTTTACAAAACTGCACTGCATTTTATTTGCCACAGTTTGCAAAAGCGACAATGATTTAAAATAAATTCGTTATATTACCTCTATCCGTATACAGTGTATGTGCAATATCTAAATAAACCGTCCCTTTATAATGCTGACAAGGCGAAACTAGTTGGGAAATTGTGAAATAAAAGGTCGTGATACAGTACAGAGTTTTATTTATCCATGGGTATGTTTCAACAAGAGCGTCGGCAAGTATCAAATTAAAAGAAAGTTCAAGAAACATAATAAATGTATAAATTATATTTTTCTGAATCTAATATATATATCAGTACGAGCAATAATAAAAAATCTATGTAACGGTAACGTGAGCAAGTACGTGGAGCTTCGAGCAGTGGATTTTCACGGAGACGTGGGTAAATTGGACAACGTAGAGGGACACAGAGCGGACGCGGGAGAGGAAGGGGGAGGGACAGCGACGCGCGCACCATCTGCAGGCCAAACCGCCGCTCTTCTAGCTCGTTACATACGAGCACCAAGCTTTTAGCGCTAGGAATCTAGAACAAAGGAAACGCATGAAACCGCTCGAAAAAACACTGTTTACTTCGATTTAACGATCTTTATTACCTATTAAGTAAAAATATTTGATGCCCAACATGACTCTTTGAATAAAATCTCGACAAATACCTACTTTAGTTTTACTCTATCGAAGTTGGTTAGCGTTCAAAGCCTTGCTTACGACATAATATTTCAAGTTTGTTGGACTTATCAATTGCTGAAGGCTGGGAAAAACGTAAAGTATGATTGATACGGTCGCGATAACAAGGAGGATGAGGACGCCAGAGAACGGTAGCGCCAGGGGTGCGGAGAGAAACCTCCCCGCACCATGCCACCGCGCCTCCGCATTGCCCTCAGTCGCCCCTAAGTCTCAGGTTGGCACGCAGCATCCCTACATTTATCGTATTACAATTCACTCTAAATACCTTCTTTTATTTGGTCCCAATTGTTCGAAATGCTATCAAATAGCAAGGATTAAAGTAATGAACAAAGTGAACTCAATTTAGTAGAGAAAATGTTTCGAAAACTGAGTCTCCTGTTGCGAACCGGTTTGTTATTGTTTTACATTGGGGTGTTGTCAGCACAACCTTTTGCCGTTGAAAAAATCGCTGTCGGTAAGTACAAGTACTTGGTATTAAATTTTTAACAAATAAGTATTGACTTATTATAATGTGCTTTAATTTTCATTTTCAGTAATATTTTTATGTTTTATTTACATTGATTAAAACCTTTGAACCAAACATTTTACTTTGTATTTTTCTATGACTATTTCAGCATGTCAAGTAAAACGCGTAAATGAAATACCTAGTTATTTTGAAGCACAAACAGCTTTTGACAACTTTGTAGTGTTTTGTTTCCCTCTCACTCTGACAAATAGTCATCTCCGTCTGGTTGTACTAAACGTATCGATTTTCTCTTTCAGTTCTATTATCGCTATCGCATTTTGTCATTATTTTGCTTATTATCGGTTCTACAAAACGTATACCTGCGAATATAATTCTGTTGAACTAGGTATTTAAGAAATATTAAAGAATCTGTTCAAACAAAAAAGCTTTTGTAAGTATATTTTCGCATCCCTTGGGAATTTTCCAAGTTCACATAATTCGTACCTTTCAGGCCTTCCACTCGGATCATCTAAACTGACCAACTGAAACGGATCAACTATTTTTCTTTCTCAACGGTACAACTTTTTGATTGTATCGATAGGAGTACTTTATTAAATTAAATTTGTTCTCAACTACACAACTGGCCATTCCAGGGTAGTGGTCCAACTATTCTGCCCAACCAGTTGGACTACGGACCTACAGTAGGGGTAGTTGTCCATTTAAGTAATGTTGTATCATATAAATGCAAAGTTTTAACTACGCAATAATTGAAAGCATGCGTTAATTGCTTGTAAAATTACAAGATTACAAAATAACATTCATTTAGATTAATATTAGGGTGTGACTACATGAACTGAAAAAATTGGTCACAACATTTTTAGCAAACTAATTGAGATGTAGCGTAATATTTTTGATGTTGGTATTTGAGGTTTACTTCATATATCAGATCTCATGGAATCTTTTAAATCAAAAAGTTGTGTAAGAAATATTTTTTCAATGCAAGTGCTCGTAAAGGCCTACTTTTTATGCATCAAAACCGGACAGAAAGTCGATTATTTTGCCCTAGAGCTTTATTATTATTATTTTTTTAATTATTTACATTGGTTGGCTAACCTGCAACCTTTTCTGTATACCATAAATGTTATACTTTTTTTCCCACTATTTAACGGCTCTGGATACAGTCCTTTCGAGCCAATCATAATTTAAATTTAAAGTTACTAGACGTGATCATTGAGGCGATTAAAGCGTGCTGAGGGGACTTATGAGGCAATAAAAAGCCTCACTTATTAATACACGAAAAAAACACGGATTATCTTTGGTGTATAATAAAAGGTAGTTGCTTAAGAACATTTTAAATACTTATTTATGATATAAGCAAGAATGTTTTGTTGGTTGACGGAAAAATTAAGGACACATGAAAGAAAATTGTGCAAGTCATAATTATATGAAACTACTTCTTGTAGGAGATAAAATTTGTCATAAAAAAGGGGCAATGGGATGTAGGGTTTAAAAAGTTTTTAAAGCGTTTTGTATTTTAAACAGTCCACAGGGTGTTTAGCATAGCAGACCATGTCGAGCTTTAATCGCTCGATACAACATATCTATCCCTCTCGAGAAAAAGAGTGAGAGAGAGCACTGTATCACGCGCTATCGAGCTATGGTTTGCTATGCTAGAATAGCTGGAAATGCCCGTGATATTTAAAATAATTTGCGCAAGTGTGAGTTGAACTCGCGCACAAAGGGTTCCGTACCACCACACAATACGGGTACGGAACCCTAAAAATATTATGGTAAATAAGAACAATATAGATGCCATAGTAACATTAAGACGACAAAATGCTTATGCTTTTTTTATTATTTTTTTCTTTTTTTGGATATACATCGCCACATCACAAGGCATAAGACAACGTACTATCTATATGAAATTATGTTTGTAGTGCGTATTCGTTACAATTTACCGTAGTTATTTGAGGAATTGTAGAAAATCTATTGTTGTTACGTACTTGGCTGAAATCACCCGACTATACAGGATGTAAATGCAAAACCAAGAATCCCTTTAGGGTATGAAAGTATACACGATACTGATACGATTACGATAAAAAAAAGTATACCTTAAATTTTTACCAAAAATTATATTGTTTTCCTAAGATCCAGCTACGCACTCTTATCAATGCAGTTCATTCACCCCGTAGTGCGGTAACGACCAATCACATTGAGTAATTATGTTCTGTGCTACTGACGCTATCAGAGGTCAACGACCAGCGAGAGTGTCCACCGGATTAGAGTATTTCAAGTTTAACAAATCGTGTTATTATGTGGTACTGCTACATAAAAAAAAATTGCCGCTATTTTTTTTAAACACTGTATGATTCATACTAACATACCCTAGAAGGATTCTTGCTTTTGCTTTTACACCCTGTATAGGTACATCGCATGGAATTTGTCACGCAATAAACTGTCTCAGTTCAAAATAATGCCCAAATAACCGCTCTGACCACCCTGGAAAGATGTGCTAGTGGCCAATATTAAAGAACTAAAGAAAGGCCAAGTTAGAATTAATTAAAATGGCAAAAGTGGAAAAAGCATGTCAGGCTCGTAGCGACATTTGCATAATTTGTAGATTTAAAGAATACCTATAGATAATTGATAATAATAAAAGAGTAGTCGCTCTAAAGTTTTACTCTTAAGGCGCTACGTAAAAGTTTAGGCGCCCCTGTTACTTCATATGCGAAAAAACCCTCAGTGCGAGTGGGACGGATTCTTGGAAAAGTGGCAAAAGGTCGGTTTATTATTAATATAAAATGTACTAAGCTATTTTGTCAAAAAGATTTTCAAGGAGACTTTACAAAAAACATAATATCCACATTTTGAATGCAATGTCACAATGAAATTAGTTAGGATTTCAGAATTACAGGAAAAAATAAAACAATTTATTCTTTTCTTTTATTTAGTCTTTTCGGAATTAAATTTTATCGAGAAAATTTCATCCAATCGCGTTTTCATTAAGTGAGAATCTTAATCAAATACTCAATAAACATTTACATAAAATTGAAATACCTAGATGACGTTATAGTGGAGTAAATGGATTCGAAAAAAAACATTTTTTTTTTGGTATCGCCTTAACCACTACAATAAGAGTACAATTTGCGTCAACTGAGAAAGTGATATAGACACAGATGTCTAAGAAGACTACGCATTTGTGCATACTTGGAGCGCTGATTAGAAATAGGAACAAAGGGTGTGAAGGGGGATACGCCTTCTTCGTTGTCTGCAACATAAATATATCCCTAGTGTTCTATTTTTAGGGTTCCGTACCCAAAGGGTGCGAAACGGGACTCACCATACGGGACCAGTGGATACGAATTCAATTTATGATGTTACCTGAAAAAAAGGTGGCTAATCAAGTTATAAATCATGCTTGATTGAAAAAATTATGCTTTAATCATTTAAGAAAATATCAAAAATAATTAATTATGTTTTATTGTCACAATAAATTTAAAATTATCGCACTTTTATCAAGTCGACAATGTTAAATTTTATTAATTTACTTAATTAATTCCAGGATCATAGTGAGTTCTATCATTCACTTGATAAGATCTATCAAGTTGCTTTATCAATGTTACACTTCGCAATTAATTGATATAATATAGTTACCTATTAATTTACATAATAAAGACTACTTTATTTTAATGGTCATAGAATTATAAAAAAATCAACGTCTTATTTAATTTGAAAGATAGATAGATAATAGTTGTAAACATAAGAGAACATAGATCTTATCAAGTAGTTTGATAGCTCTTAGTACTTTCATGTTACATTCTTCAATATTATTAAAAAACGCAAACTATAGGAAATCGGTTTTTATATGGATTCCTGCATCGCAATATCAACGTTTTTCTGCTTGGTGAGTATAAATAACAGTTGGATGTATGCGAGAGTTTAAGGACTTAAAACACAATATTGGTTTTCGTTTGGACTCATGTTCGGTTTAGCACTACTTCTTGCTACGTCACGTAGTGTCACAAGTATCAAGAGTGTACATGCAATCAGGCTAAATAAGTCACGTTTCATTCTTCTTACAAATTTAATAAAAAAAAAATGAAATCAAAATCATTGAAAAATGAAATAGCTTAACTGAAAATTTTTACTTAAAAAGAAGGACAAAATAACATAGTAATATATATCAAGTTACTAGTTTAAAAGCTTCATTTACTTTATACAATTATATAAGTGACAATAACACAATCACCATAGTAATTGTCTAAAATTATCAATCTTTTAGTAATAAATATGTACAAAGCTGAGGTTATCACGATAACAATCAGATGTGATTAAGTTGATAATTACTTATTTGAATCAACTAAGACTGCTTGGTACACTACTTAATCAAGATCACTTTATTGCTGGGATCATAAAACTTTATGTGCTCGAATATAAATAAGTAACTTGATAGTCATCAATATTTTTATAATAAATGTTAACAAGATATTTTTTTTGCAGATACACATTATTACACATTTTAAGAGTCAAATTTCATGTTATAAAATTATGTTTAATAAAACAATAAATGTACATTGAACAAAATTAAAGGTTTATTTAATTTGTGTAGCAATATTATATACGATAGGTAAAATCTATAATTATACAAGGTGAAATCTACTCAACTGCCCGAACCCATACCGGAGACCCTGCCAGTGACCAGGAACAAAGTTCACTGATCACCAACCGAGCCCCCAGCACGAATTCAAGCAGCCGACCAAATCCCACCCTATATACTACATACTAATAGGTTACATACATAAAAACATGCCTACCTCCACCCCTTTAAATATTCTTACTAAGAAGAAGGGCAAGAAACTTAGCAAGATCATGTCTTTTTTTAACATATTTCCTTTTTTTTTACATATCGTTTACATATACTGTTCTTCATCATCCAAATATTCATTTATTTTATAATACCTATGCCTTTTACAGTAGGCCCAGATTCAGTTTAAACTTATTCTCTGACAAAGTAAGGACCTCCTTTGGAAGTTTATTATAAAATATTATGTCTTGTCCCACGAAAGAGGTACTCAATTTTTCAAGACTAATTTTAGGAAAAGCCAGTTAATGTTTATTTCTGGTTTCTTTACAGTGTTGCTTGCCAATCCTCGGGAAGGACTCAATATTTTTTCTGACATATCTAAGAACTTGGTAAATAAATTTACACGGAACAGTTAATAAATGAATTGCTTTGAATTTTTTTCTTAACGAATCCCGGGGCTTCATATTATAAATTTCCCGAAAACAAAGACTGCGTCTATATTCGCGGCTTTACCCCACAACAGCATACCGTAGGACATAATCCTGTGAAAATAACTAAAATAGACTAATCTAGCAGGATTTACGTCAGTAATTTGCCTTATGCGTCTAACAGCGTATGCGGCTGAAATAAATATCTAGGAGATTTGAAATGGTGTTGAATACTTAAGCGCGATTGAAATGGATCTATAATCGTCATACATCTATATCAAGCTACAAAAAGGCTCATTTATTATTCCGATGAAATAAGGATTAATTGATTATTGATAATAACTTAAAAACAAATAATAAACAATTAAAAACTTAATAATCTGTAATAATAAATTTCTTTATCTTTCGCCAAAAAATAAAGGAAATCCAAAAAAAAAAATCACGAAAGGAGTCCCATTTTAAGCTTGTCATATTGTCAAGCACTGAATACAAAAATGCCTTGATTTGCAGAATTCCTTCCTGAAGTCGATTATGGAAGTAACATACAAGTTCTAAATTGGCACCCCTATACGAGATGCGAACATAGAAGTAAAAAACAGTGGGTTGCATCGTAAATAACTTAATTATAAGAATGTAGTGACGATAAGCGACTCGAAATGAATAATTTTTTGTGCTCAAAAATAAGAGTTGCTCGACTACCATGACAAAATATCAAGGATTCTAATTAACTGTATTTTCAAGTTACTTATTGCATAATATAGAGCAGAGATATAGTTAGTTGTGTAACAAGGAGACAAAGTAATAATTTGTTCGTCAAGGGCGTTATTTTGAAAAAAGAGTGAAGCGAAGGATTCTAAGCATAGTTCTATAGTAGAATCCTAAAATAATTTGGCCCTCACTACCTATGTGAAAAAGAAAAAGCTACGAGTACTTTTTAGGAGTTAATACATCACTATAACTACTCAAACTCATTCCTACTTATAATTTGCAATAACTTAGTCAAGACTAGCGTAACATTTCTGAGAAAAAAAAAATGAAAAAAAAGAAGAATACACAAGACAGTTTTTTTTTGCCGCCATTACCTAACCGGCCCGTACTTCTTTATAAATTATGCTTTCGATCTCTTTGGTTAACTTCACATACTAACAAAGAGTTAATATTATAATATTTATAATACAAACTCCTTGCTAACCATAGCGAATGTAATGTCTGTTTTGTGATATTATTTTTTTTTTACATTTCACCTTCACGCGGTCGACGCTCATCTATCAGAAGCACGAACGAAAGCCAATCAGAAGAGAGAAAGCTCAAACTCCCATAGCAACCAACTTGAATTTGGTTCCCGCTATCCTCTAAAGCCAATTGTTGTTTTTCGAATAGGTGTGATGAAAATAGTCATTTCTGCAACAAGAGAGCAACAATTTTTCTAAGTTAAAATCCTGAGCGTGGTGAGAGATTCAAAGGCACAAGAAACAGAATAAATTTGCTCTCGTGTGACACATACCACTTTTCACCCCACTAGCGAGAAAACACATAATATGTAAAGACACCATCTTTTCGAACGAACTTATAAGAATTTAACGGTTTTTTTCTCTAAGCAATACACCATATAAAAATATTGCAAATAAAATAAAATGTAAGGAGTGTTAATTGAATCCCAAAAGCCGCGAAAAATCGGAAAATCTTTGATAAACCGATCGAAAACGCAAAACATAACCATCACGCGGGAGTTTTACTCTAATTTTACCTATCTGTTTCCGGATTCCATACACATTGTTAAAATTCTGTACAAACTGGGTACAATCGAAATACATTCAAATTTTTTTTATAATTGCATAAACATCCAGTTGCAACTGGGTATGCACAGTTCGAAGTTTTAATAATTTTAAAATTTTTCTTTAGGTTACAAATGATTTTAATATCGGTACAAACCTATACAAACTGGGAACAATCGAATGACAATCAAGGTTTTTTATAATTGCATACCTAGTTGCAAGTTGTAATTTTTTCATTTTTTTTTTGGTTACAAGCGATTTTATTTTCGGTACAATCCGGTACAAACCGGGTACAATCGAATGACATTAATCTTTTTTTATTCCTGCATACCCAGTTGCAAGTTTAAATTTTAAGGTACACACGATTTCAATATCGGTACAAACCGGGGGTAAACGAATGGCAGTCAAAATCATTTATTTTCGCGTACCCAATTGAAAGTATTAATTTTTTTTTTTTTGGTTACAAACTATTTAAATTTCGGTACAATCCGGCACAAACCGGGTACAAACGAATGGCACCCAAAATGATTTATTATCATCTACCTAGTTGCCAAGTTCACATAGGTCTTTTCTTCACTGTTTAAAACCAGTGAGCAAAAATCGATTTTGCTTACTGTTTTTAAGCAACAAAGGTTCGCTTTTCGAGCTAGTGAGGTGAAAAATATTTTTCAACCCCCCTCACAGCCTTTGTTCCGCCGCGCCACCACTGTTGAAGGTACGTACCTATTTTCATACGATCGAATCCGCAATAGGAATGTGTATTGGGTAGATTGATATGTAGGCGACCTTAGATCAAATTTGAAAAGGGTTAGTTTACCTCCCATCTTATGCATATGTCCATAATCGTTTCTTTTTACCTAAGTTACATAATTATTTTATATTCTCAGTAGTTTAAAATAAACTCTGGCAATAATCGTAGCGAGGTAAAAGGAAACTTCTTCAGTACCACTTGAAACTTTAACACAATAATTGAAGAAAGTTTGTAGAACTTTTCTCTTCCTATATTCTCCTTTTCGTGATGTGAACCTGTTTAAGATGGTTTCATAAATATGCTTAGACTGTTTATATCGAAGAAGATGTTGCTTTAACATGAAATTATAGCGAAAGGAGAGAGAAAGTTGGTCAAAGGATGATTTTGATAGACCAAAGTGCGGAAAGAGAGATTCTTGGTCATAAAACGTTCAAATAAGGGTCCAATAATATGTATAACACAAAGAACAGAGCAGAATCAAAATTCCCACAAAACAATAGTAAACTGCAAAAATAACAGAGTTTTAAAAATTTATCGTCTTTGAAAAGTTATTATTTGACTACTGGAAGATATTTTAGCAAATTTATTTTACTTTGAAAACATACTAATGTAATTATTATATAAAAACTAGTCAGTATGACCATGTATCTGATTTTAGACGTAAATTAGGATCGCTTCTTAGAAACTCACAAACGCTAGCATTACTGTTCAATATCCTAAACAATCCCTGTGGGGCCTCAGTACCTACAAGATCGTTTTCAGATTTTACCTCCCCGCACTAGACCTCAGAGAGCTTGCGACACTATGACCCTCCAAGTACCTTCCTGTAATACAGACTTCTACCAGAGAATATAAAGTACAGACTTCTACCAGAGAATATCCCTGCGCGAGTTTATCGTCCCCCGTGGTCCCCCGTAAGTTAGTGGCAAATCTGGAGGCAGGCAGAGCTCGAGTACCACTCGTTTGCTGCGCGCGTGTTTTGTTTTGTTTTGTTTTATTACGATACTGATTTTTAATCAATATGGTTCGTTATTTTGGTATTTATGGATGCCTAGAAAACGGAGCAACCAATAAAGAACGGAGATTTTTCAAATTTTCTTCCTTCCGATGAAACAAGGCATTTTCTTTTACGAGTATGTACGTAAAAAACATCTCTGACTCCTCTGAAAGGATTTGTGTTGTAACGTGACGATGTTTAAATTTACTCATATAAAATGCCACCGTTACAAAATTGTGCAAGCGCGCTATGGAACGATCGCCGCCGTTGCGGCATCATAAAGGGAAGGCGGGCTGCGGGGCCTTTGACCTCTGCGTTTGGACAGACGGGAGTCGATTGAAGTATTTGTCTAATTTACTTTTAAAGTTATGAAAAAGCGGTGGTAACTCAGAGGTAGAACGCTGGCCTCTCAATCTTGGGATCTAGGTTCAATCCGCGGTTGGGCATGCACCAATGAGTTTTTCGGAATTTACATAATGTGCATCGTATTTGCTTACAGGTAAGTACTTCCCACTTTCTGAACGGTAAAGGAAAACATCGTGAGGAAAGCTGTATGTCCTAAAAATCGTGTATTTGTGCCCGAAGTACGGCGATAGGGCTCACCTCCCATCACGTTGGGACGTAATATTTGTAGGTAAAACGCGGGTGTACCGAGTTGGACTGTGAGTTGTGACTTGCATTTCAAAGTTCACACTCGGAACACCTCTGACACCCTCTCGGGAATTCAGGTTGTGACGATATATATACCTTTTTTTAATACAATTTAATCCATGGCGAACCAGAACTTAACCACGCTAAAATTAAGGAAGAGAATCATAAAAGTTGCTAACGACGCTCACACAGTTGCTGCCAGCCCCAGACTAGCTCACGCACTCACACAAGCGTGAGCGGTAATAGTTTTATAAAAATATACCTTTAAAAATAATCAATATTGTTGTTGAAGTTATATTTGAGTTGAAGTAGGTAGTTACAAAACAAAGACGTTGTGTGGAAGTTGAACAGATTCTTTTCGATACAAATTAAATAAATAATTATCTTACCATTGCTGGTCTTACACCAAACCATATCTTAATTTAACATCAGACGTGGGATTGCCCAATCCCCTTTGCTTTACTAGAAATAATTTTAATATTATCATGTTTTTGTGTGTCTAGATGCTGAGGATAAATGAAGGCCCACTAAACTGTCTTTTTTGGACCATGCAGCGGCTCGGGTGAACGAAATGTTAGCACTACAGAGTGTCTCGCCAACAACTGTTATAATATAAGAATATGTTCAAATCTAGTAGTTAGAAACAGCAGCATTACTTGCTCAAAATCTTTTAAATTCAGAAAGTGTCCGGAGTTTGTTTTACCGTTTCTTCTCTGCGATACAGTAGTTATGAAACGGTGGACGTAGGAATTCTTGATTAAAAATATAAAAGACATCGCTGGCAATTCAAGAGTTTTTGTTGAAAAAAAAAATTGCAGTAAACATATCACTCAAATTTCTACGGCAATTTGAACAGCGTCAGATTAGCTAAGCGGTATAAAAAAATGAAATAAAACAGAAAAAAATAATTGTGATAAATAAAGCGATAAAAAAAAGATCAATAAAGTCGCAAGCCACTTTTTTTTTATAAATATTTGCTAGCCGTGTTGGCATATAATGTGCTAACATATGTGGGACGGTGACGTTGATTAAAGGTGCTCACGAAGATGAGGCTGATAATCTAAAGAGCGTCGATAATTGACGTTGATTAAAAGTGCTCACGAAGATGAGGCTGATAATCTAAAGAGCGTCGATAATTGACGCTGATTAAAAGTGCTCACGAAGATGAGACTGATAATTTATAGAGCATCGATAAAACGTTATCTTAAATGAGAAGGTTGATAATAAATGCTCACATATGTCGGAACGTAGACGTGTAGATTATAGTTCTCACTGTGGTTGACCCAAAGATGAGGCTTGAGATAATCCTCGTCTATAATATGTGCTAACACGAGCTGGTGGACGTATATTAATAAAATTATTGATTTTAATAAATACTTCGAGAGCGAAGTATTTGTCAGTACAGCCGTGTTACAATAACGGTAATAGGTTTATAAAAATGTACCTTTAAAAATAATCAATATTATTGTTAAAGTTATATTTGAGTTGAAGTAGGTAGTTACAAAACAAAGACGTTGTGTGGAAGTTGAAGAGCTTTTTTTAGATACAAATGAAATAAATAAAGATCTTACCATTGCTGGTTTTACACCAAACCATATCTTAATTTAAGACGCGCGTGAGAGTGTAGGTTAATAACTTGAGCGATCAGTATGGATTATCGGGGGTGTGCTTCTACTATAAATCCTTTACATTTCAAGCAGCTCTAAGAGTTAATTTTTTGTTTTTACCTATCTTCATTTTATTAGTTGGAATATTTATGTGTTTAATATGTTTTATTTATATACATTATTAAACAATGTTATTTTACGTACGTTTATTTTGAGTAATTAAGTATTGTTTATTTATTGGATATAATTATACAGGTTGCTTGGTAATTCGACCTATTCCTTGATAGGGGTTATACTAGAGATCACTTCCAATGAATTAAGTCCTATCAACTAGGTGTCCACAATGAATGGTCTCCGAGTTACGAAGGTTTTTATATTATTTTTCAAACTTTCAGACTAATAAAAAAAAATTTATAATTCAAAATAACTATTCCTCTCTCAGCACTGATTTATTATATTTCTGATCAATTATAGATGAGTGATCATTTATCAAAAATACGTGCCCTGAATTCCCATAATCTCAGAATAAAAAAGGTCTTAAGTGGAAAGAAAACCTTTCTTATTTTGTAATTTTTGAAATATCCACGTGTTTTACTTGAAACAAAAATATCATTTTCAACCCCTAGTTGATAGGCATTATTTATTGGAAATGATCCCTTGTATAACCCCTTTAAAGGAACACGTTGAAATACCAAGCATCCTATATATAGAATAAGAATAAAAATAAAAATGATTTATTAAAAAAAAAAAACTTGAGAAAAAAAAACACAAAAATAACAATATGAAAAGAGATAAAAATATTTAAATAAATCTTATTTAAACTAACCTAAACCACGTAGTAATACTCTATATTCTCTGCCTAAACTAATATAAGAGGTGGTAGCTTTTCCAAGGTAAAAGGAAAGTACGCGATCAGTGTATGCTGTTGGAAAACGAGGTTCCGAACAGCGCTGTTTTTGTAGCGTACCCCTTTAATGGTGCAGTGAAAGGTGCGCAGAATGTTATTTTATTATAATGAATGAGACATGCATAATATTCAAATATACAAATTTTTACAGTTTACTTACGTTTTCAAGTGCTTGGTATGTGCTTTTTATTTTGTTTGTACGTGTTAATTATAGGTAATTGATATACATACATTACATACATTTTTGTCGTAAAGTGTATTTATCTATATACTTGGCGTGATAAAATAGGTACATAAAATATATTTTTGTGACAACGTGTACAATTGTAAATAAATAAATAAAAATAAAATAAAATGTCTTTATTTCAGGCAATATAAAACCCATAAAATCTAGTCAAATTAAAATCACTAACAAAATTAAAATTAAAATTAAATTATCTTACAATAGTAAAAAAATTATACTAATGAATAATTCAACCATGTGAGAACCAGAATTTATTTCTGGTTCTCACACGTCTGAATGTGCAGCCAGTGCTTATAGAACTTATTTCCCCAGATGTTCTCGCTGGCTGCTCTGAGCAACTCATTGCTCGATGTTCGCATCCGGTACCAGAATGCCGCCGCTCGATTCCTCAGTATCGCGAAAAAGTCAGGAACCCTGGCGTCTGCGAACATGGCTTTTGCACTGCAGTACCGCGGCTGTCTCAATAATATACGGAATGCGTTGTTGTTTTGTACTCTAAGGATACCGTATGCTTTTTTGGTGTAATTTATCCATAGCTGGCATGTATAGAAGCCTTGACAGTACGCCTTGAACAGCAAAATTTTTACATCCTTAGAGCACTTAGCAAACCTGCGAGCGAGCATGTTACACCGAACAGCCAGGGCTCTACGCTCCCGCTCAATATCAGCATCATCACGCAGACACTCCGTCAGAACATGACCTAGATACTTGAACTGCTTTTCAGTCCGAACTGCAGAGCCGGTTCATAAAAACCGGTGGAACCACCTCCAGACCTTTTCCTGACCTGAACACTAAAACCTCACATTTTAAAACATTATATTTTAGACCATTTTAGCTGCGTATTGTTCACAAACTGCCACTAGTTTTCGTAATCCGATGATCGAGGGAGGAGCACCATGTCATCGGCGTAACTTAGGTTATTAAAACATACATTGCCAATATGACAACCGATTCTGGAGCTCCTCAGCTCCTCGATCAGGTCATTCAAAAAGAGATTAAAGAGGTCCGGAGAGGTAAGTCCTCCTTGACGTACGCCACACTCTAGTACATATTCACTAGAATGTGCATCGCCCCATCTCACAATGTTGGTCTGATTCTCGTACCAGTGCTTCAACAGACTTACAAAGTTAGATTGTGTATCCTAAATCCAATCTATCGAGGAATCAGTTGGCAATCTCGGATAATAGCGGTTACAGTAAGCTCTAATGGAACTTATTTGGCTAACAATACGGAACCAATATTCTGTGCACGGTTCATTACAAGCAAACCTTGATGCATGTTAAATCAAATCATGATTTTGATGGAATCCAATTCTGATAAACAATAATACATCGGCAAAAGAAGGGCTTATGATAACATTGTGTAGGATAATTATATTTTTGCTCGTTTGAATCAGAGACATATAAAACTAAACCCGCAATTCCCTGTTAAATTCATGCCACAGTCATGGCTCCGTTCCGTTTGATCGTCGGATAGGCTTACAATGGGACGGTAAACAAACCGGGCTGCAAGGGACTCTGCATATGTACAGACTTTAGGTTTCACTGATCAGATGTATCAATTATGCCATTGTGAAACATTAATTAATTACCTATATTATTAATCAATACATATAATAAAAGAGTAGAACCTGCTGTGTCTGTACATTGGAAAACAGTAATAAAAATAGAAAGAGGGTGACTAAAGTAAAAGAACACAAATCAGTAATTTTTAGAATTCTTTTCTGTCTGTCTGTCTGTATGTTAATAAAAAAAATATATCCTTTAAAAATATTTACAAAATATACAATTTTCGTCAGGGCCCCGTGTTAATTACAAGAACTGAAAGTACGGGAACCCCGCACTTTCTCTTGGAATAACAAAGTTAACTTCTTAGTATTTATTTCTTTTATGTACTAAGGGCCTGTTTCACCACTTCCAGATAAGTGCCAGATAGTTATATGTGACATATAACGCATACAAAATGTGTTCCATTTTTAAACTTATCTTCTGGATATCACTTATCTGGAAGTGGTGAAACATTAGTATTATATATAAATATCTACAAAGAAATTGCTGTAACTAATAACAGGTTAAGGGTGTATAGGTGTGTGTAGGATATGAGGGTGTGTTTGTGTGCGTGTTAGTTTCCCTAGTCCTACGAATCCTACGAATGAGGTCTTGGGATCAGTGTCAGAAAACTACTAGGGAAGATGTGTACTGTGTGTGATGGTGGAAGGGTGTATGCGAGTGTGAAAGAATATGTTTGGGTAGTCTGATTTGTACATTTTTATATTTTTACAGAAACTCAACTTTGTGTAAACTCAAACTCAAACTCAAACGTTTATTGCAATCTAAGTGTATACAGATCTTATAAATGTTTGTTTGTACTTATGACTTAGATGCCTATTTTATAGGCGTTGCAAATTTGGAACACAACTTAAAGCTAACAAATTATCTTAGATTAATTAAATATTTACTATATTACATGCAACATAAACTACTATAAATTCTACTACTACATTCAATATTTGGGTAAAATAAAAAATAAAAACACAATTAAAAGGGGTCATTAATTCAGTCCTAATGAGAAATATAAAAAAGAAGTAATGTAACCGCGGGGTTACAGAACTGCAGGGCTGATAGGATTTGAGGATATGACACGGGAGAAGAAAAGATTGTGGGAAACAATGTGGGTGCACTGACCTGGTTGGAATGTTTTCGATGGGCCGGCAAATGCGCCGCGTGTCGTCTCCTCTCGTTGGGCTGATTGAAGCTGGCGTCTTGGGCAGTGATGAGCTGGATGTCTTGGTTCGTGGTAACGTGAACACTACACTTTCACAACCTAAATGATGGGTCCGCGATATTATTTGGGCTGGCAGCGCGAATGTATGCACACATGTATTGTTCGGTCGACGGTTGCGGCGAAACAGTCCGGCCGCGCGAGCGCGCAGACGTGCGCCTCCGGAGGCATCTCGAGCTGAAGAGAGCGAGCGAGCGGCGCACCTCTAGCCGGCGCGCGGGGGGAGACTAGCTGTCCGCGCATGCGCGCGGATTCGTCACGTTGTAGCGTGAACATCCTGGGGGGGCCGGGGCTGCGGCTCCTCTTGAGCTGAATCCAACGGCAGCCTGGCTATCTTGAACAGAGGTCGTCGCAGATTTCCATGAGCTGTGTCCAGATCCACAACTCGGATCACTCCATCCTTGCCAGGTATCGTGCGGAGAATTCTCCCCAGCTTCCATTGGAGCGGAGGCAGGTCATCCTCTTTGATGAGGACCAGTTCACCCACTTGAGGAGGGGAAGAAGGGGAGAGCTATTTGGAGCGGGTTTGCAGGGTATGGAGGTAGGATCTGGACCAGAGAGTCCAAAAGCGCTGAGAGAGCGCTTGAATGAGTTGAAACCGTTTAAGAGCAGATATGGGTCTGTCGTCAAAAGACTGCTCAGGTAGAGCGGTGAGCGGACGACCAATAATGAAATGTCCGGCCGTGAGAGGTTCAAAGTCCGTAGGGTCGGATGAAATTGGGCAGAGGGGTCTTGAGTTGAGTATTATTTCGTGCAGAGCGTCGAACCAAGTTATGTGCTGATTCGCGAGCTTGTGAGTGATTGCATCATTGTTTGACCTGAGGAAGTTCTGAACTTCAATGAGTTGATTCCTAGCACCTACACAGTTTTAAAACCTAACAGGGCTCGTGCTGAGTGAAATTGACCATGTACGTCTGCTAATTTAAGTGAGACGGTTGGCAACAAAATTGGTGTGTTAGTGACGTTCACTACACGTTGTGCGGAGTTACAAGAATTCTCTGTTGGAGTTGAAGTCATTGAGTGAAAATGAACTGAGTGTGTATGTGATGAGTGTGTGTGTGATGAGTGTGCTGAGTACGCTGAGTGCTGGTTTCATTGAGTGAAAATGAGCTGAATGTGTATGTGATGAGTGAATGTGTGAGTGAAAATGAGCTGAGCGTGTATGTGCTGATTGAATGTGTGAGTGAAAATGAGCTGAGTGTGTATGTGCTGATTGAATGTGTGATGAGTGTGACTGTATGTGAAAATGAGTTATTAAAACTTGAGCGCTACCAACTCCAACGTGCGGATAGCTTGTAACTTGCGCGGGCCGAAAAAACAAAGGCTATGTTCAAACGGAACACGGAAAATAAACACGACAGAGAGAAAAAAAAAAATAAAAAATTTTTTTTTTTAAAAACAACCTGTATATGACCTGAACCAACGTGGAACACCCTATATGTGTACCATTAACAATAAGATCAGAGATGAGAAGAGAAAAAATTTTTTTTTTACTATATTTGTACTATATATACCCGGTTAAAACAGTAGACAATAACACGAGATTACCGTAACATTAAATATCAAAAAGGGCTGATCAACTTGTTCACCAAAATGTCATAACAGTATATTTACAACAAAACATCAGTCGTCGAAAATTCTATTTATAGAATAAAATACCTACCTACTGCCTCGAACGCGTAAACAAACAAAGAATGTATTTACCTCGCAGAAATCGGATCTAAATGAGCGGACAATCCAATGATGCAATGTATACGTATGTACTCAAAATAAAACGAAATAAAACGAAATAAAACTCGCACCAAAAAAAAATATTTCGCAAAATACGTGGGAAAACTATCTTTGACAGTGGGTAAATTACCCACTCCGCGGGTAAAAATTGGGTAAATTGGGTCGGGTCGGGTCGGGAAAATTTGGGTTTAATAAAGAAATATAGTGGACTGTATTAAACAATTGGGCTGAATGGATGGGCCGGTTCTATACCGATAAATGGAATGTTTTAGGCGGCGGTTCTAATTACCTACCCGCAATAGGTATTCGAGACCACAAAATATTTTTTGCCGGGAAAGGGGGCAAAATATTTAACCGGGTGAAAATGGACTGTAAATCGACGGGGGCTGGTTCAAACAAAGTTACGGGCCGGCGGGGGGGAGGCGGGGGGTGATATAAACCAAAAATTTTCCGCTCGACGGACCAAAATTTTTCTTGTATTGAAAATGGACTGTAGTAAATAGAGGGGGGGGGCTGGTTCTAACGGTTCGAAGGGCCAAAATTTTTCGAAAACGGTCTCGAAGGATCAAAATGTAACCGCGGGGTTACAGAACTGCAGGGCTGATAGGATTTGAGGATATGACACGGGAGAAGAAAAGATTGTGGGAAACAATGTGGGTGCACTGACCTGGTTGGAATGTTTTCGATGGGCCGGCAAATGCGCCGCGTGTCGTCTCCTCTCGTTGGGCTGATTGAAGCTGGCGTCTTGGGCAGTGATGAGCTGGATGTCTTGGTTCGTGGTAACGTGAACACTACACTTTCACAACCTAAATGATGGGTCCGCGATATTATTTGGGCTGGCAGCGCGAATGTATGCACACATGTATTGTTCGGTCGACGGTTGCGGCGAAACAGTCCGGCCGCGCGAGCGCGCAGACGTGCGCCTCCGGAGGCGTCTCGAGCCGAAGAGAGCGAGCGAGCGGCGCTCGCGCGCGCACCTCTAGCCGGCGCGCGGGGGGAGACTAGCTGTCCGCGCATGCGCGCGGATTCGTCACGTTGTAGCGTGAACAAGTAAAATAAATAAAAAAGATATTTTAAAAAATACAGTATGGGTATCAAATTGTAGATATTAAAAAGCTGATTGTAAACATATTATACTTTTACTATACTTCCTGGCACTGGTTTCGAGAAATCTTTAAAAAACCACAAAAATATGTAGACCAAATGTTTATTAGACAAATTTTATCCTGAACAAAAATCCTATCGATTCGTATAATATAATAGTGAGGGTTTATTTTTTTAATTTTTAGTTGGTTCGATTCCCGAATGAGAGAAGCGAATTTTAGAAGATCTTTGAATGCAGTTTTATTTCTTTTAAAAAATAAAAATGAGCTAATGAGCTTTCAGTAAAATGAGCTAACTAAAGGATTTAAGGTAGTTCCCCTCCAGGGCCCTTAAATTTTTTCCACCCTGTATATTAACGAACTGTGCGATCTCTTTTTGACCAACTATAGTATATATTCCTACGCCGATGACACCGCCTTGATTTTTCATGGCAAAACTTGGCAAGAAGTACATAAACACACTGGAAATGGTCTTTGTTATGTTGCATTATGGTTAAGTCACAATTTACTCACGCTCAATGTATCAAAAACTAAGTATTTGGCTTTTTCTATACTTAAATATTTCAAGCCTCCAAGTTCTTTCACGATAAAATTGCACTCCTGTGGCAACTCTGAGACTTGTTCATGTCCTCACATTGTTAGAGAGAATAGTATTAAGTATTTGATGTTATTCTGGACGACCAACTAAACTGGTACTTGCATATCAAATATCTTATTCCAAGAATAAGGAAATTAATCTTCATCTATAAGAAGCTAAGGCGTATTGCTCGGCCTGAATTACTAACATCTATTTACTTTGCCCTGGCTAGATCTGTGCTTACGTATTGCATTCCCGTATAAGGAGGTGCATGCAAAACCAAACTTATAGAATTAAAAAGAGCACAGAGATCGTTGCTCAAAGTAATGCTTTGTAAGCCCTTTTGGTTTCCGACTTACGAACTTTATACGACTCATGAATTACTAACCGTTCGACAATAAATATAAAAAGATCAATTATTATAAGACATAATAACCTTCTTCTTGATCCTGATGTTATGAATCGAAGAAGAAATGATGTGGTTATACATAAAACTGGAACACAGTCTTTGCAAGTAGGCAGTTTCAAATATCTTCGTCCAGTGTATATAATAAAATTAATAAAATCTTAAATATTTATCTTACCATCCTAAATTAGTGTAAATCTAAATTCAACTCCTGGTTAAACACCTTAAATTATAAAATGACCGAATCATTAAATATTAAATATATTATATAAAATGACCGAATTGTAAATAATTATGTCCTGGGATTATTATTATTATTTATTATTTAGTTTAGATCCTTACCCTACTAACAGTGATTTTTTACAACACAAAATCTAAGTTTTTAACACATTAACAAATTTTAACACAGGTTGGTACTTCTGAAACTAAATGCTTAAAAAATTCTAACAATTTAAGAGTACGGCGCCAAAAGCTCGCAACTACGATTCGAGGCGAGTGCAAAATTGGTCGGAATACTGCTGTCCCTCTCAGGCGCGCGGTTAACGCGGTGCGTAGCTGTGTGTGTGTGTACCATTCATTCATAACCATAACGTCTCGAATGCACTATGTTCATGATTTGCTTTTTTTTGTTATCTACGTCGGGGAATCGTAAGTGAACATACCTACTAGTAATGCGTTTTATGGAAATTCCTCTACAAGTCAATGCCTGTATCTCAAGTTATTTATTTATCAAAATATAAAGATATCTGGAGATCGAGGCTTTGTAGAGAAAACCTACCTAAAGTAAGTACCAAGTGCGTGTCGGACCCACAAACCGAGGGTTCCGTACAAACTTATAGGTTTAGAAAAAGGGTATTGTATTGACAGGGTACTAAACCCTAAAAAGATTATGATTAATTATTCCAGTTGCAGTTATGAGTTACCAACTTGACACTTACGTACGATATATATTTTTTCTTCTGTGCTTTCTTATCGACACTACGACCTGGAGGTCTAGCATGCGTCGTAGATAGTGTCCTTTGGTCATACTTGCTCTCTCGCACAATGACAAATGCGGTATGCGTGAGAGCACAAGTAGGATAGATATATGCTGTATCTGTCGCCGCGCCGCGGTGGCTATAATAATAATATGCACCAATGAGTTTAGTAATTATGTTCATTATTTGGTTTATTTCTGTTTACTATTTTGTGGAATCGTTAGTGAATCTACAGACTAGTAATGCGTTATTCAGGAATTCCTGTACAATGCCTGTATCTCCATATATTAGGATATCCGGGGATCTGGTGATAAAGTAAAACAAAGCAAATATTTCGAATAAACATATATTTTGTTACGTTCGTCGATACACATTCAAATATAAAAAAAAAATGAATACATGATTTTAATAAAGTTGTGTAGGGTGACCACGACCATATCGGCCAAATGATTTATGAAAAGTAAAATTTAGTAATCAGAAAAATCACTCAACACTCTGGTTTATAGGATTTAGATTTTTACCATACGTTGGTTGTAAGCAGCGGTAGCTCAGGGGTAGAACGCTGGCCTCGCAATCTTGAGGTTCCAGGTTCGATCCCCGGTGAGTTTTTCGGAATTTATGTGCATAGTATGTGTTCTTACTTACCACTTACGTGTATTTGTGCCCGAAGTACGGCGATGAGCTCACCACCCATCACGTTGGGACGTAATGTATTCTTCGGTGAAACGCGGGTGTACTGAGTGTGGATTGTGACTTGACAAGTTCACACTCGGACCACCTCTGACACCCCTTCTGACAAGTTTACACTTAGAACACCTCTGACACCCCTTCTGACAAGTTCACACTCAGAACACCTCTGACACCCCTTTTAACAAGTTCACACTCAGAACACCTCTGATACCCTTTCGGGTATTGATGTCGTGACGATACAACCCCTTCTGACAAGTTCACACTCGGAACCCCTCTGACACCCCTTCTGAAAAGTTCACACTCGGAACACCTCTGACACCCCTTCTGACAAGTTCATACCCGGAACACCTCTGACACCCCTTCGGGTATTGATGTCGTGACGATACATAATACAATGTGTAACAGAAAGGTGTAACCATATATTTGAAGAGCTTATTCAGTGAATGGTATAGAACAACTTTTACTATGGAACAAACCCTGTATCTCGAAAAAAAAAGTTTATTGAATTTTATTATGAAAGTTTATTTTACCACTTGTTTTTTGTCATATTCAAATAAAATCTCTACAGATAAAACCAACTATCCATGCATTGTTTGTATTAGCGATGGATATGGTTTGTTTTATAGGTACCTCCCCAGGCAGGCAGACAGTATGTCATAACAGATTGCGCTGGCGCAATGTAGATTTTGGTCAATAGAAGTGAGTCTGCAGTATGACAAAGATTTTTAAAAACCCACATAAGTTTTCTTACTCGGGTAGTTACTGCTGTAATTTGTTGGGTCCATTTTAGGTTTTGGTCAATGTGTATTCCAAGGTATTTCACACTTGTTACCTTGTTAAGAACTAAACAATTGCAACCCAAAGATTTTGATGATGAGCATGTGTGAGCTTTAAGAAGTAGGCTCTTATCCGGTTGACTGGAGTTTGTGATAGAATAGGAAATATAGTTTGTCTTAGTAATGTTCAAGGTAAGTAAATTTGATTTTAACCATTTCATAACTTTGTTTAGACCAGTTTCCGCTGTCAAGTATACATCTGACCAGGAACTACCGTAGAACAACAAAGCAGTGTCATCAGCGTAGGAAAACACTTGACCGCCTTTAGGTTGCATTTCACAAAGGTCATTAATATAAATAAGAAACAGGGTAGATCCGAGGACACTACCCTGAGGAACTCCATAAGTGGATGTAGATATTTCATCACTGTAAATATTGTCTGTTAATTTGACCTGTTGAGTTTTATCATTTAAATAGTAAGAAAGTAAATCTAAGAAGGGACCTCGAATACCGATTTTTTCTAGTTTTCTAAGAAGTATTGGGATTGAGACTGTATCAGAGACCTTTTTAGGTCCAAAAAGATACTAATACATTTTTGACCTTGGTCCAATTTCTCGAAAGTAAGTTTGGTTAGATTGATAACAGCATCTTCTGTGCTTTTTCCTTCCCTAAATCCAAACTGTGCTGGTGAGAGTATATCGAAATACTTTAAGAAGCTTACTAGTTGCTTGTTTACCGCTTTTTCTAAGATTTTTGGGATGATAGTGAGCACTGCTATCGGTCTATAGTTTGACACTTCATGTTTATTTCCGTTTTTATAAATAGGGTGAATGATCGATCTTTTCAAAATTTTAGGAAATTTTCCTTGTTTAAAATGTATGTAACATAGGTGACAGAAAATGGGGTAAGGATCTTTTTTGCCATTTTAATAAATTTAGTAGGTATGTTATTCCAACCAGCACCTGAATGTGTTTTAAAATTATTAATTATATCCTGAATTTCCAAGAAGTCAGTGTCAAAAACACATATAGACGAAGTTTTTGATGGGAGTGAAGCAATGTATTCATCAGTATCACTAGAATCTGTATTTTTTGTTATATCCTCCGCGAGGGATCTTCCAACGTCAGCAAAGTATTTATTTATAGTATTAGCCGGATTTACATGTGTTGTATCTATATTAAGTAATTCTGTGTTTGTTGATTTGGTTTTGTTAAGGTTACAAATAGATTTTATCGTTTTCCATAGGATTCTGGAGTCATTTTTCGAATTTCTTAGTAATTCACGTTCATGATTTCTTTTAAGTTTCTTTATTAGATTGTTGCAATAATTGTGATATCTACGGTATGTTATTTTCAAAATTTCATTTGTTTAGTCTTGCCGTAATTTTAATTGTAAATTGTTTCTATGTCTAAAACATCTGAGAATGCCAGGAGTAATCCATGGTTTATTGGTTCTTTTACTTTTTGGGATGCTTTTAGTCTTTGTGTTTGCTGTGAGGGCTTTCGTGATTGAATTAATTAATGTTTCAGTTATCACATTAGGTTTTTCAACCATTAACAAATCAGATAGGTTTTCTTTTTCGAGTGTACTTAACGCTGAGCCATAGTCCGTTATTTGTTTTGACTTCACTGAGTGATACTGTTTGCGCTTTGAGTGTAGCGTTAGTAAGGTCATTGCTTGATCGGTGGCAGTGTTTAGGACAGCAATGAACGCAGAGTATAAGTTTGGTTCAATATTTAACACGAAATGGTCTAGGCAACTATTTATTCTTGTATCAAATCTGCGTCTGGGTAAGATTCCATGTTCTGCTAACATTTCAAGATAATTGCTGCACTGGTTGCTGTCATGACCCTCTAAAATGTTAATTTTTATGTCTCCAGGGATTATTATGTTTTTATTGAATTTACCGGAAGACAGATAGGTGTGAAGAGAGTTTATCTGTATTATGATTTGATGGAGATCTGTATATGGCAATAATTGTAAGGCCAGGTACGCTAATTACTAAACCTGAAGCATCGCTTACATACATTTCTTTGATATTGTGTGTAACACTATTTTTTATATATACAAATACACCGTCATTTTGTGTGACTTGTTTAATGGTGGAGAATGCAGTGTAGTTCTTTTTTGAGGTATTGGTTTATGTTGATTAAGCCGGCATTCCGTCAAAACGATGACGTCGATGTTAGTGTCAAACATAGTTAGGTGTATGTCCAAGTCATCGAAATTTTTATAAATACTACGGATGTTTTGAGATATAATTGAGTATTTTCTGTTTTCTTTCGGTTGATGTTTAGGAATTTCGGTTATATTACATTTAGCAGATATAACGTTACTTTTATCATCTATATCATTCATTAAAATAGTTTTATTTATCATTTTGGTAGTGTTTAGTATTTTTGGCGTAACATTTGTGTGTTTTATATTTTATTGTTTTCTGTCTATTTATAGTTAAGTATTTTAGGATCATCACGGTCATCCCAATAGTAAACTGATGTAATAGTTCCAACGCATTTGTGTAAAAAATATTTAAAATAGTAAGTTGATCATATTGTTTATATTTGTAGTGAATGAATAGCATGTGTAGGAGTGTATGCCATGTCTGACTGTGTATGTGTAACTTGTCTCATAAATCTCTAAGCTAGATAATATTATAATAATTATTTTAGTTCTTAATTTATAAAGAGTGATAATATAAGTTAGTCACGCCTTATTTTGAAGATTTTGGATTTGACCTTCATTTTTCAGCAGAATAATCGGCGAATCTTTAGATTATCTTACGTAGATTTTTCCATAAGAGGTCCAGCAAAATTTGTATTCTTGCGTTTTGACCAGATCTCTAGCTAAAAAGAATAATCGTGAAGCTCTAGTTGTTAGATATTCTGAGACAAAGATTGGGCTATCTGCATTGGTTTTGATTTCAATATGTTTTTAACTTAGTTTATTGGATTTGTTTTGAATGTTGAATGTCTTGATGCGCTTCAGTAGCAAGTTTTTGGTGATGGTTGATGACAGTTCTACAATGATAGGTCCAGAGGTCTCTTTGTCTCCCCCAGCCCTAAAATGTCTTTGAAATCATTGTTTGAAAGAGGTAGTTTTACTGTTTCAGACAACTTGATTACATGGTTCAACAAGTCCTCTTGGGTTTCATGCGGTTTGTTTAGTTTGTTTGTTAGTAAGTCACTACTTATAGTTTTGATTAGGTGCTTTAATAGTTAGAAATTAGAAATTATTAATTTGACAGCTATTCTAATATGATTTATGATATAATTATTATGACTTTGTATTAAATATTACGGATATTCCTTAATTTTGATGGCTATACATGACATTTTATCTTATAACTTTCACTTAAAACTTAGAGACTTTTGAGACTGTTTTATTTTTAATTTTGTATTTTCTGATAGTCTTAAGTTAAATGAAAATATAGGTACTTGTAAAAAGCAACTATCTAAAATGTTTTTTTTTTCTCATAATCTAGTAGATCTAGAATTACCAGTCTATATCAGATACTATTAAACATTTGAACGGGGCAAGCTTAGTAATTATAAAACCATTATTGACCTATATTTTCTAAGTTATTGACTTTTCATCATATACAGGTAAAACCAACTAAATAGGGGAATCTGTCAGAAACAGACCGTTTTTTTGTCAAATAAGATAAGCCTATCTTAAAAATCTTTACACAATTTGGATCATTATGAAATTTTCTTTAATTTGCTTATCAACACATGGAGCATTATGTTTCATTTAGTACAATCTTATGATCCACAAACTTTCGAAACGCCATAACTCAAAACAACAAATCAGTGGTTTAGTTTGTTTTACCTTTAACCCAGCGACTATCGATCGAGTTAGCTACGAAGGTAGGTAGATACATACTGTGCGATACATTCCAACGATCGGTGCCCATAATCAAACCAAATGTGAACAAAAGCCGTAAGAATGTGTAGATTACTCAACCAACAAACACGCATGCATAGCACAGTAAAGTAATCGTCACTGACAGTTATCGAACGAGCAACTAAAGTAAAATGCAAAACTATTGTACCCTAACCCAAAGGAGGCCCCAGGCCCAGACGCGCGAATCCACGCGACATCTCTCTATGTCTCTACTGTGTGAATGTGTGCTTGCGTCAAACAAGCATGCAACACAGCTACTAGCCGGTCAGAATTTGTACTAAATACGGGTGTGTTTCGTAATACCAAAAATGATGAATGAAAACTTTATGTGTTTTAAATTTTGTTTTAATTATCTGTAACTTGATAACATGTTGTTTTTTTTTTGTTGTTTTTAATACAAAACAAATAAGTAGAAAACGGGTAAGTTACGGTGTAAAAATGTGCGAATTGCAAATCGCTGACATTTCGTTTCAGGTTAGTATTTTGAAAGGAAACATATTCATGAACCTATAAAAATACTGTCTTAATCAGAATAACAGCATAATTTGGTTGAAATATGCTCGAATTGCAAATGATTTTGGTATTACGTTTGTATGGACAATTAATTTTGCACCGGCCTCTTAAGTTAAGGATCAAATAATTAAGAGTTATTTTTTCTACAATTTTTTATATTTGTATCTATTGCTTTACGCATAATTTCAGCTTTTTCAAAGTGTTCATCTTTTTCTTTTATTAAATCTTCTTTGGTCGACCTAGTGTCATTGTTAATTGATATTTCAAGCCTGTCACATGTGTTACAAGTATCTTTTTTTAGATTCTTCCTTCTAAGGTTGAAGTTTCTGTAGAAAATTTTCTTATATATTACTTCAGTTACGCGGTTAGGTTCTTCGGTTTCATCTTGGTAACATTTATACATTACCTTAAGTGTAGTATATTGTATTTTAATTTTGCGCTCTTCAGTAATGTGATTTCTATTTTGGATTTTTTTTTTGTGGTCTTTCACTGCGTTAAATATTGCGGGTCTGGTTTTATGGTGGCCTCCTCCTATACCTCTCAAGTCTTTAACTCCTTCTGTTCTCTTGATACACTTCAATGCTGTTGTAATTTTTTCACTAGAATAGAATAGAATAGAATAGAGTTTTCACTAGAAAAATAAACTTAGTACACTGACCACCATTCAAATTTCAAAATTAATTTCACCTGCTTCGTTTGACGTAAACAAACAGACTAATGGGCGATCACAAAGTGCACGTGTCCTTAGACTGTGCGGGGACTGCGGGGGGGACGAAAACATATTGCATCACTAGTCCATGCGACAAAATCATTTTAATTTGTGTCCTATGGGAATATAAACTCGCATTATAGTTCTGCATAACGAGTCCAAGTGACAAACAAGTGTCACGTGGACTACTGATGCGTAACACTACGTCGTTTGGACTTATTATGCATATCTGGAAGTATATATTCTCGATACGCTTTTGGTGGTTGGGTTGTGAAATGGCGTCTGGACTTGTTTTACGTTTTAAAAGATATTGCGCACCATACATTTCGCATGGACTGGGTGTCAAAATATACCGCATAAAAGAGAAAAAAAGCAGTATTTTTTTGTAGTTAAATATACAAATATTGAATAATATGAAAAAAAAATTTTTTCGCTCGGACTACTTATGCTTAACTGCATCTAACTGTGTATTATATACTCTTAGGTACATAAGACACGTGTGTTACATAGAAGTATATACTTGCCCTACAAAAAATCGTAGTCCCTGGTTTAATTCCAAACTAAGTAATTGTATAACTTGTTCTTAGACTAAGACAAAAACAATGATGTGAATAAAACCTTAAATAATATATATTATGTTCAGCAACAAAATCTTTAAACCAAGACTTTTAAATTACTTCTTGCTTTCCATCCCCATGGACCCTAAAATTAGGATTAGTGTAAAAATTACGACACCAGCTTTTTAAACAAAATACTCAAAAATTTCGTCCCTTACCATGTTCCTATTTTAATATCTGCTACCCTTTTGATCGAATAATAAATCATTGGGTTGCTGGAATTTATAGTTATCCTGGATTTAGGTCTACTAGCTACAATTTTTTTTTACACTGGTAGTTGACAGAACGCCAAGAGTAAAACCTTTTATTTTACAATATTGATTCCTATCTTTACTGAAGTATCGCTTACAATTAAACATATATATAAGGCCCAAATTCATACTGAAGACTTGGTTAGTGATCAAGAACAATGTCTCATGACCATTAAGGTGAAATTTAAGAACAATTTTTTTTTGTTTTCAAGATTTTTTTTGGATAATACGAGTATCCTATTAGTATATTTTTTAAATTCCCAACCAAAAGAGGTTTTCAGTTTAATCTTAAATCAAAATTCACAGAAATAAGAGTATTTTTACATTTACACCGACATTCACACCGACACGCATTGATTCACTCTTTGAATGAAAGAGAACTGCTCTAACAGACTTTTAATTTTTAATTTCTTTGATTGGTTAACGTATTCAAGCTTTAAAAACAGAATTAAAAATTCAGAAATACCAACGTTTGAATGCGTTATAGTTCAAAAATGTGCTGCCAGCCAACTAGATATAAAATATTGTATTCGTCTAGTTATCAAGTAGATTATGTATTTCTTTTTAACCTCGAAAGTTTTACATGGAGTTTGACTCCGTTGGCGTTTTTGAGAAGAATAAAAGAAGAAGAAAGGCAGAGTATTTCCTCTAGACTTACAAACTTCTATATTAAGTACGGTATTTAATAGTTTTCTAAGCTTCCTATGAAGGTAATAATTATACCGCACTTGGCTAAGCGTTTAGGACAGAGAGAATATAAAGTCATGTAATCAAATATTTTCTTTCGAATGGTGACATGAATTTATGCAGCCAAATTAATACTGAAGACTTGGTATGTAGTCGGCTTCAAGGTTCGATGACTCTGTTTGGGAAATTCTAAAATATTGTTTTCCTGTTTCCTGTATTGATCCGTAATACTGATCACTTGCCAAGCCTCCAATATAAATGTCGGCTTGTATTTGTTTGTCGTAATGAATTCGATTTCGTTTCATTTATCCTTCAAAATAAGATGTCACAGATGTCAAATTGGTTCCATACGTGTTCCCGAGTATGGACTGTGTCCTAACTCGTACACCCACTTTTCGTTATTACGTCCCAGAGCAATAGGTGTAACCATGTATTACAATACGAACAAATAAAAACAATAAAACATAACCTAGCATTAAATACTGTATTTTCGTCAAATAAACTATGTAAATTTATTATAATAATCTGGAAGTCCAAAAGCTATTAGCAAAAATTTACATTAACAATAACAACTATGGTTCGAAATTGTGTTTATATCTGCATTTTGTTTAATAGAAAGGACACGGATTCAGGAGATTAACGAAATTCTCCTGGCAGCCCTTGTCAGACCTAGTTACTAAACATGGCGCACATCAAATCGTTTCATGAAACGATTGTGGTACACAATTCTAGGGAGGAAAATTACACTTTCACAGAGGGTTGCACGCAAAGAATCTTTGGTTGCATGTCAAAAATGTAAATTTCCTGGATAGAGCACGAGAGTGGTTACTACGTGACTTTACGAGAGTAGCAAGGATTTTCACATTTTAACTTGCAAAACAGTCATTTATATGACATATAAAATGAAATAACAGGAAACATTCTCATGTAAGTCCTTGGCATGAATCCAGAGACCACAACGCGCTCATCAAAGCAAGAAACGAAAAACGAATCCTTGTAACAACAATTCCATTTCGCTTCACACGAGGTCGGCGTTGTTAACGATTGATTTTATTTTTTGCCATTATCCTTGTACGTTTATGTATCGATAATACTCATGTTTATGGTAATATTTTTAACTTGAATTGTGTAAAAAATGTTAAAATAGTTATTTGTGCAACAAGAGATCAAAGTTTTTTTTTTGTTGCGAGTGCCGAGCTTGAACTGAAAACTGCGGGATGAAAAAATATTATTGTAAGGTCAGACAATTAGTACGTAGGATAGGTATATTTTTATAAGTACCAAAAAGTTACTACTTATCAGCATTGCGTATTTATTCTGTAAGGATTGCGTGTTACAATCTGGTTTCGAGCTTTTGTTTTACTATGTTTAAGCTTTAATAAAAATGTAGAGGGTAGAATAAGATACTATGCCGAAAAACCTGCATTACAAGATTGGCACTAAATTTAAGCTGCTTGAATTGTTATGAGACATTCTAAAGACATAAAAAATTATGACTACTTACCAATTCAAGCACTGTTATTTAATTAACTAAGCTAAAATAATTTATTTGCGATCACCATTCACCATTAAAACTAACTTAATGCTTCGCAAACGACGTCTAACTTCACCTCAAACTCTTACTCGCTGTATGAAATGGCGGGAAGTAAGAACGGCAACCTCGAAACTCTGTTTACAAAGTAAAGGTGACTCTGCGATCGTAGCTTTAAGGTTGAAACAACGTCTAAGTTTACCTCGAACGCTTGTTACTTGTATGAAGTGGCGGGAAGAAGAACGACAACGTCACACCTCGTATAAAAGTAAAGGAAAGTGACTTCTGTGTCTCTTACTTTAAGGCTGAAACCTCGAATATTGAGATCAGAGGTTGTTGTAGTTATCAGATTTAAATATGAACGAAATAAATGATATACTAGGTAATTGCACAGCAATTTGCAGCAAACTTTAATGCAATATTGACAAAAGAGTTTGTTGTTGCCATCCGGTATTAAAAGGACTAGCAAAATCCATAAAAAAAAAACTACATTTTTGACATATGAGGTTGTGAAAGTAAGACGACGATATATATATATATATATATAACTATTTCAAAGAAACATACCTACCCTCTAAAGTGCTTAGTTTCTGAGATATCTAATACATAAAGGCAACTTATACCCGCGCCCTTCCACGCCACGCCACAGTAAAAAAGTTCCCACGCAGACACGCGCTACTAGTACAATCCGACCGCGAAAATACTGCCGATGACGATGGTGCACCATACATTTCGTTGTCGACTTTCTTGGCACAAAAAAGTCTCTTAAAATGGCGGCATATAGTTTTTTCATGTAATTTTTCGCAGATGTATTAAAAACGTCGTTTGACTCACATGCAAATGTTGATATTTCTCGTCTTGACTGTTTTTTCAGTAAAAATCAGTTGTTACTCAAAATATCAATCGTCTCGCACTAGAATTAAAATGTACTATTAAAACGGTTTCATTATTCAGATAAACCACAACCAAGTAAGTATGATATAAGTGGACAAATACTGTGTTGTGAAGTTGTTAATTATTTAAAGATACATTGAGTTTTCTTTCCATTATGTGAATTGTTTACATTTTTTGTAAAATTATTCAAAATTATATTGGATAATATTTTAGAAATTGTACAGAATAATGGTTTCAATGAGTGGCCTGCTTCACAACATCCATTTATATCAATAAAAAATGAATCAGATTCTAAGCTTAAAATGGTTAGCAATGCTAACATTCCTCGGACATCATTCAACTTAAAGAAAGTGGTTTTTAAGTCGGCATTGTTAATAATAAACTTAAAAAGAGCGTGCAAATGAAAGCATACACATTTCACGGAATCTGTAGGCAATGACAGACCTCCTCTTTGCAAATGGTCAAAATAAGGATCACCTATGCAATCTGAAATCTGAAATGGCATCTGAAAATAAAACATGAGTTACGCTCAGAGAAAAGGTAAAAGAGTTACGCTTTGTTCTTGTCTTGCTTGTAAACCAACTGCAACTACAAATTATCATTCAAACTTTGAAAGTACTGTAAAATATTTACCTTGTTTTATAGCATAAACAGTTGATACAATTACAAGCGTCTTTTCATAAAGAAAAACCATTAAATTCTTCGATTTTTCACATAAAATCCCAGCCACAACAAATATATCAACAAACTTCGCGTTCAAAATCAAGTGACGTAGTATCCGACTAACTTATCACTACTGGAAGCATGTACAAAATCTAGTAGCATCACCGTCAATGATAAATAAGTCGCGTAATATTATGTGATAGAATAAAATGGTTACCAGTCGGAGGGTAAGTTCATAACGTTCGCTTATTTGTAACTTGGTCGTATTAACTTAATGGCGTCAGGTAAAAATGAAACTTCGTAAACCGGTTCACGAGCAATGTTGCCAGATTTCCATAGCACGGCTTGAGATGGGTCAAGATCCACACCTGCGAGTTGAACGACCGACACAAACCGAGCCACAGGTGTCGCTCACGCTACTGTTTAAATGGTGCTTACCCGCAGGTAATAGGGTGTCAAGTGTCAATTAATTTGATGTTTGCGTTAGGAAGCGATGCACTATGTCTGAGAGCGTGTGATTGAACTGTGTGCCGCACGTGCGACGTACTGCCACGGTATAAAGGTACCGCTCAATAACTTGTATTGTTATTATGTACGTATTACTTAGAGCCACTAGCGGTGGTGTTAGTTAAACTTACTTGAAAAGAATACCTTTAGGTATTGATTATCTCAGAAACAAAGCATTTTAGAGCGTACGTTTTTTCGGAATAGTTGTTCAGCATCATTGTCTCAGACAAATAGGACAATAAACCCAAAGTGATTTTTTACCAAAAGACAAATAACCTATCGCAAACAAAAGTTAAAAGGACACTTGACAATTCCAAAAAAAAGTTTTGGGCTACAGAGAAAGACCTTATATAATTACGAGTATAACATATAATGGTATAGTAGTACATAACATAATAATCACATTTTATTATGCTTACAAATGATCGGTTATTAAGAAAACAAAACATTAATAACAGAATTTTGTACCAATGTACTGTTTTTATGTTAGTTTGTAAGTTACTTATCTATGAGCCACAGATGCCTGATAATAATTGATTTATTAATATTATTTTAGGAATTATTGATCTCGTCAAGCCCTCTTGGCAAAAAGAATTTTAAAGAGAGAGACAATACACCCTACGACAGACGCACAGTCGACCGAGGTTCAGAGCCCCAGGGAAGAAACTGGCGAACGATGCGACCAGTATTGGCCAGAACCGCCTTCTGCATCCGTGCTGGCAGTGAACTGCCGCAGAATCCCAAACGTCTCAGGTAGGTTGCGAGGCTGGTTGGTATTAAACCGTTCGTGGATAAAACCAGTTGGATTATTTCGGTGGATGCCACGCCCCATATATCAGTTACCTCGTGAGCCAGGTCGAGATACTTTTTCCTCTTCTCAGTTTCGGCTTTCACGAGGTTTTGCAAATTGCCAATATGTGTTGAGTTGCAGTAAAAAATCGACTGCGTTGCTTATATATTTAAAGTTAGAAGAGTTATCGACAAAGTTATGGATATATATCGGTAATTTTTCCATTGCAAAATGTGTAGCAAAATCTCTAGCAAGAAATTCCAATAAAAAATAGTTTTTACGTACGTAGAATATCTTTTTACTATTAACCAATATAATATATTACAGTTAAAACCTGATCTTCAGCAAAGAAAAGCTATGCAATATAGAATTTTCACTCCAATTTCATTATACTGAAAATATTCCGTAGGTACCTTAATAAGCTCAAGTGGAAAATGAACTGCAGATTAAAAAATGTAATCAAGCAAAACGGAATGCACGTCATAAAAATATTGGTACTGTTATATGTAAAAAATATTACTGAAACTTTCACAGCAATGCAAGGGCTTTAATTAGCAACAAAGAAACTTTAGAAACACAGGTTAATTATTGTATTATTTAAACTAGAACTCAATCGGAAACAAATTTCAAGTACGCAAATATCTCCTGTTCTGTTCTGGTGACTCATCCAGCCAGCAGTTCTGCTGCAAGGGTGCGAAGACCCGAGACACCGGTGAGCCACGTAGTATACAGGAGGGGTCTGTCGAATGGCAGCTGCAGGATGATGAGTGAAGGTAGATTGGAGGCCCACCCGAATTCAGGCATCGTCAAGTGAGAATTTAAGAGGCCGGTGCAAAATGAATTGTCCATACAAACTAAATACCAAAATCATTTGCAATTCGAGCATATTTCAACCATATTATGCTCATAGAATAATAAAAGACCAGAACTGAAGCTACAAAAACTACTCATAAATTGAGTAGTTTCACGTTCAAACAAGTAGAGCGTCGAATAAAAGAACGTGCGTCACAAGTAACAAATTAAATTAAATAATGCCTGCTTGTGCCGTTCCTACGTGTAAAAATGTTGCTGGTCGCAACAAGAAACAGGATGAGATCACATTTCATATGTTATTAGCGCATTTAGATATCGTTTTATTTAAATATTGAATTAATTGTTTCGTTCGTAAATTGTCGTAGAAAATGATGCGTCCATTTTGTTGGTGTTGCCGATATAAAACATTTTACATTTCCCTACTTTTATTAACTAAGGTCCTTACTAGTTATTAAACTGTATTAATTTAGTAAACTAAAGTCAATTTCTATGGCAGCTTGAAAATCTGTCAATGACCTCGTACCACGAAAGGCAGTAAAGATTGTATGGCGAGATAAACGTATAATTTTCTTTTGACGATCTGTCGCGGGTAGCGGCTGGATGAGGATGACTCAGGACCGCCAAGAGGGGCGTCATATTGGAGAGGCGTATAGGTCCAGCAGTGGACAAACACGGGCTGGTGGATGAATGGTTGGATGGATGGATTAATGGATGGATTTCTTTTGACGTGTACAGTTTTTTCCTCTAATTTAGAAATAGACTTTAAGAAATAAATTATTTTTCTCCAAAATACATTGTAATGTTATCATTTCATACCGTAAAGACAGACTAGTAAGTTTAGTACTTCAGGACATCTAACCATCCGAGACTATGACGTTAGGGATGTGCTTCTGACATAGTGATGTTCTTGACATTAGGGATGGACTTTGACATTTTTTGATTTAATTAATTAATCGATTTATTAACTGGATAACCTAAATAACAAAAAAAAACAACTTACTTAAAACTAAACCCTCCTAAAATACCTAAAACTTAAACAAAATAAAAATAAATATATTACAAATTAAACTAAATAAAAATACATTTAAACATATAATATATAAATCTATATATATATACAAGTGACTTTTTGATCATCGTCCAAATTCATACGGGAAGCTTGGTAGGTGATCATCATCACCTATGATGATCATATAAATTGATAACAATAATTGTGAATTTCGTATAATGAAATTTCAACTTCCCATAGTAACTCACTCGCATTCCTGGGTGAATCACTGGGGAGTCGAAATTTAATTTTATGAATTTTACAAAAATCGTTATTGGTTCCTGATACTGATCACTTACCAAGGCTCAAGTATGAATTTGGATGATGTTCACAAACTCACCTTGTATAGATATTAAAGAGACAGAGAAGCAGAAATATAAAGATACATATTACCTGTTTAGGAATGATCATAACGATTTTATTATTATCTTACGTTAAATAGAAAAAAAAAAAAACAAAAAGCATTTATTCCCCCAAAAAGTCTTATGCTTATACAATAAAAAATGAAGTGACCCCAATATAGGCATAGCCTGACCAGTGGGTGCCGATAATGTCATCAAAGTTGACCCCAAAAAGTGGAAAATTCTTTTCAAGCTAGCAACATTACGCGGGTGGGAAATGGGGCGGGTGCGGGACGTTCGCTACAATTGTGGACACAACGCGCGGCATGGAAATACGGCCGAACGCTACTTCAATTATTCTGTTATTCTGATTAAGACAGTATTTTTATAGGTTCATGAATATGTTTCCTTCCAAAATACTAACCTGAAACGAAATGTCAGCGATTTGCAATTCGCACATTTTTACACCGTAAATTACCTGTTTTTTTCTTTAACAATGTTTTGTATTAAAAACAAGAAAACGTATGATATTGTTCGAGCGGAAAGATAGGTAGCCTGTTATCAAAACAAATTATAAAAACAAAATTTAAAACACATTTATTTGTTATGTTCATCATTTTTGGTATTACGGAACATACCCGTATTTAGTACAAATTCTGAACGGCTAGTAGTTGTGTCGCACGCTACAAGCACGGGGGGGGGGGGGGCTCGTGTTGACGCACGCACACATTCACAAAGTAGAGATATATCGCGCGGATTCGCGCGTCTTGGGCCTGCCTGGGGCTTCTTTCTGGGTTAGGGTAGTTTTTGCATTTTACTAGTTGCTCGCTCGGTAACTGTGTGACGATTACTTTACTGTGCTGTGCATGCGTGTTTGTTGGTTGAGTAATCTACACATTCTTACGGCTTTTTTTCACATTAGTTTACGATTTGTTTTGATTACTGAGATGGCCACCGATCGGAAAATAAACGTGCTGTTACATGTCATAATAATGGCGGATTTCACCTTCACAAACACCGCTTGTTTCGACAGATTTTGACAGATCCTTATAACTGTCACATAGCAATGGTGGACCGCCTGCAAATAGGATTCTGTATTTATATGACCATAGACAACTATTGCCTCTTCTTTGGTGTCTTTACTCATTGCATTTCTCTCATATTTGACATTTTTGTCAATTTTAAAAAATGTTTCCTCACGATGGGGAGTCAGTTGAAATTTTACAACCATATAAATTTCATTTTATTTATTTAATATATAATATATACAACGTGTAACAGAAAGATGTAATCATATTTGAACAGCTTATTCAGTCAATGGTATAGATAGAACAACTATGCACATAAATTCCAAAAAACCCATTGGTGCATGCCCGACCGGGGATCGAACCTGGGTCCTCAAGATTGTGAGGCCAGCGTAACGTTCTACCCCTGAGCTACCACTGCTTACAACCAACGTATTGTAAAAATCAAAATCTTATAAACCAGAGTGTTGAGTGATCTTTCTGATTACTAAATTTTACTTTTCGTAAATCATTTGGCCGATATGGTCACGGTCACCCTACACAACTTTTTTAAAATCATGTATCAAATTTCTTTTTTTTTTTGAATATTTGAATGTGTATCGATGAACGTAACAAATTATATGTTTATTCGAAATCCTTGTTTTGTTTTACTTTAAAGCCCAAATCCCCGGATATCCTAATAAATTGAGATTCAGGCATCGTAGAGGAATTTCCGAATAACGCATTACTAGTCTGTAGATTCACTAACGATTCCACAAAATAGTAAATAATTAGCGCGCCGCGCTGGCTATAATTGGTGCATATTATAGCCAGCGCGGCGCGGTGACAAACGGGGGCCCCACAGGGATAACGGGGATAGATCAAGTGTAAGAGGCCAGCGTTATATTATTTTGTTTTGACCACCAGGTCGTAGTGTCAATAAAAAAGCGCAGAAGAAAAAATATAGATCGTACGTAAGTGTCGAGTTGGTACCTACCTCATAACTGCAACTGGAATTATTTATCATAATCTTTTTAGGGTTCAGTACCCTGTCAATACCCTTTTTCTAAACCTATAAGTTTGTACGGAACCCTCGGTGCGTGGGTCCGACTCGCACTTGGTACTTACTTTAGGTAGGTTTTCTCTACAAAGCCTCGATCTCCAGAAGGTGCCTTCTTATACTGATTGTGTGCTACTTGGGATAGTTGGAGATTAGCCTTTCTGAGGTCAAGTTTGTGGGGTTCGGACTTAAATTCAGTAACGCTTAATATATTCTACTGCTATCGCGGTTTTCAGAGACGAAAGCTAGATCACACGATAGTAAAAATTAAGACCCATAAGAGAATTAATTTGATAAACGATTGCGCGGTAAAGACAGTTCTCATCTCCTACCATAAATATAACGGTTACTTTATTTGCCATCTGTGTAACTTTAGCCTTGCTGGGTTCAAAAGGGCAAGAAATTGCAACAAAAAAAAAATGAGAATAAAGATTTATTGTTTTGACCGAAGTTACGATAATGTAAGGGACAAGATTTCTGGAAACTTTTGACTTCACACGTGTTTGGGTAAACCTATTTTTTGCTATGTTGGAAGATTCTTTTTTAAGCCAAAATTTAACTTTGTTTTGCTTTTGTGATTTTGCCTGTTTTACTGTCTGTATTTTACAAAATATGTTTGGGACGCGTTTTTCAAATAAGTCACTGTACGTACTACTAATTATTACTGTTAGCCAGACCTGTTCAGATTTCAAACTTATGTGTACGCGTAACTTAGTATTGCATTCTGGAGTCTGTACCGAAGGTACCTAAGTGATTAGTTAGGGATGACTTTGAAGTTAATTTCCTTTGAGATTATACAGGTCTCCCGACAATGGTAATTTTAAGCATACGTTTTCGATGCGCCTAGTTTTATTGCTGTCTAAATTTACCTGGAAAAAGTTTAATATGCATAGTATAGCTGTAAAATTAACAATGGAGCCCGCTCTACGGGTTGTGTATGTTGGCTCGTCGGATGTAGAACCAATCGCTTGATATTGAACAGGGTTTACAAAGAGGGCAAAATACTCTACCGACCACCGTATAATGTTGGTGCTGCTCGAGGTTAAAGTACAGCAGGTTCTTTGTCAGGGGTTGTAGTTCGAATGCAAATCAGTCTCGGACAGATGATTTGGAGAGGCAAGCAATTTAAAAATACCTAGGTTCTGTGTTAGGTTCAGTTTAGACTTAGGTTCTGTGTTATAATATCTAGCAAAAAATTCCAACAACTTGAAAATATATCACCAAATTTTTACTGCTCTCGAATGATCACTCTTTCCGCTGCTGGCATCTCAGATGTAACACGCACTAATCAAAATTCAACCAGCACCCAATCAGCTTAATTTAACACAGCACTATAATTCGCTTTTTATATTTAAAAAGTAACACTTTCCCGCTTCAAAGCAATCTGGTCGAAACAAAAATCTATTGTTCACCCTCGCTTGAACAATGGGCACGGTCCCGAGATCCGAGATGGGCTTAGGGCCACGTGTACACCACTGGTCCGGACGAAAGCACGGTCGAAACTCTCGGAAACAAATTTCAAGTAAACAAATATTTTGAAAAAACCTGTGACGTTATTATAATAAGAGTATCCAAAGCGATGGATTTCGCTATAAAAACATATATTCTATCAAGGTTCCAAGTTCCAAGGAATAAAATAATGTTCAGAATATTTTATTTAAATAAAAATCATAAATATTTAAAAGATACATGACGTATTAACTTACATACAATTATCTCGCGATACGTGACATGTTTTCTACAGAGCCTGCGTCAACTGACGACAGCAGTCGCTTGCTTGAAAACAAATCCGGAATGAATTCAAAATATGTCGCATGTCGCGAGATAATTCTTAAAGAACAGGCTTCCTAAATTGCACAGTTTCAACATAAATACGCTGAGTCAACTATATACTTGATCAATGTAAACTTTAAATATATGTTTTTTTCAGACCTTTATCTATGCGATGCAAAGCCTATCTATTAGGTAATTTTCCGTCGATAGATTAAAATTTTTGGTAATGACGCCTTTTGGACATGCAGCTTGAGTTTTTTGTCTAAAACAAATACTCACACCAACAAAACATAGTTTATTAAAATCTGCATTGCAATAAATAAACCTCAATAATTTATTGTAACTTTAATTTTGTAGTCAGACTCATTCTGTATCACTTCACGTGGATTTTGGAGCACGCGATTTTCAACTTTATTAAAATTATTCTCCGGGTTATAATAGCAAAGCCACTCTGAGCCGAAGAAATGCTTCCATCCATAATTATGAAATTTACTTACAGTAGTTACAAATATAAAATCATAAATAAGGGTAAAACTTAAATACTATGGCTCACCTCATATCTATATTTATTTTTCAATAAAGTGTTTACCCAATTCTTAAAGGACATTATATTTTGCCAGCAAAATATAATGTCTTTTGCATTGTGTAATTATGCTGCATGCATTTAACCGCAGTATAAATGTATAAGAAAAGGAAATAAATGACCCAGCAGGTAGTCCTCTAAGCTGTGCTCTGAGAAAGCAATCAACATGAAAGCTCTCAACCTTAGTGCGATTTACTGCTCTATTCACATACTTCCACGACAAATGTGTGAAATATCCACTTGAATCCTTTTAAATACAGCCAGCCATTTTTACAGAACTCGGAAATTCTTTTTGAACAGTTCTAAGGTTTTATTTGTAAAGTGTTTATACGATTATTTAAAGAAATTTAATTGGATGTTATATGTATGAAGAAAATAAAAACATACACGGCCCTTTCAACGAAACGGGGATTGCAAAAAAAAGCTGTTCAATAAAAAAGTGCAATACCTCTAAGGAAATTTTATTGGATTTAATTTTAATTTTATGTCTATGGAACCGCTATACTTTTGGTTGGTCGTATGGAAAAAGACTGTTCATAGATAAGTTTGTGCTTCAACTTCCCAGGAAAAGCGACTTTAACTAGAATAACATCAGTGCTAATTTTTATTATCTATATGATATTATACACAGTTCCCTACACATTTTTTGTACGGGGGAATTTTTAGTGAAAGTTTGAAATGGCGATTTCTCAAAAAAATAAAGTAGCTATTATATATATATATTAAATACAATAGTAAAACAGATAACAAAAAAAAAACAATAAAAATCTCTTTTCATGTTTCAAACTGCCGCATGGGTTTAGAGTTAAAAAAAACGTGAAAATATAAGAGGGATATTGTTGTATTAATTTACTGGGATCTTCTTTACATAAAACATTTTGTCTATATTCTTGTACTTTATTTATTTTAACTTCTTCACATAAAATTTCGTCTATCCCTCAGAATAAGGAATGTCTGTCCTCTAATCTAGCGGAATTAAAATAATATTACTTAATTATAAAGTATGCATTACCTTATTTATAATGATAGTCATACACTTCTAACACCCCCCCCCCTCAATGCTTACTTTATTACCAAAAATTCTCAACAAACTTTAAAAGGAAATCTTGACATCTCTATACTTTCGTAGCTTTATGTATTTTATCATTTTACCATTTATTTTCTTTCCTTATAATACTATTCTCATACAAAACTATATTAATTTTCATTTACAAAATGTTAGGATTCTAAATGTATGTTTATGTTATGTAACATCTATGTACCACTATTTAATTAAAGTTATTTTAGTAGACATATACATCATAATTTATTTATTACTCCAAGCCAATTAACTTCCTAAAATACTCAAAACAATATTTTACCAAGGGGCTTGGTCAGTATGTCACCAATCTGCTCTTTACTACTCAAGTATTCTAACACAATACAATTTTTTTTTTTTTTTTTTTTACAAAGTGAACCTTTATATCTAGGTGCTTCATCTTTGAATGGTAGTATGGACTTTTACAAACTTTTAGAGCACTCTGGTTGTCTTCATAGATTTTTAGTTCAGCAATATTATTTGAATCTTACAGCGAGGCTCAGTGCCATATATTCAGTCTCAGTTGAGGACAGGGCGACTACAGATTGTTTCTTTGAAACCCATGATATTGTACATCCAAACACTTTAAATACATAGCCCGCAGTAGACATGTGGTCTACCTTGTCTCCTGCCTAGTCTGAATCTACATTCCCTGTAACACAATTATGTTCATCACATTTTCTAAATACTAAACTTAGATGTAAGGTACCCTTTATATCTTCAATGTGACCCACAGATCATTACTACCACATGACTGATACCTACTCAAAATGCTTATGCATATACATAGGTCTGGTCTCACAGCCATGTTTCCGAACAAACTGAGGCACTGGCTGTAACCCAACAGGGAATGGGTCTGCCTGTTGGTTAAGCCAAAAGGTCAAGCCGACACAACATCAATTCCTTACAATATAACCCTCACAAACACATACAGCCAGGCATAAACACTTCACAAACACTCAATCACCAACACAAACGGGTGCAGGGCCGCACCCCTCACATGACCCGGAGGCCGAGACTCCTGCGTTACGTTGCAGCCCCTACATCTTTCAGGTGACGACGCTGCAATGTTTCAATCCGTGCACTGTAGAACGCCGCATGTGGTGCAAAGGTAGCCTGGAGGGTTGAGACAATTACGTTCCGGGTCAAAGTTCGTTTGCGGCAACACGCTCTCTTTGGTCTAGCATACCACCACAAACGGTGCCCACGGTGTAGCAAGCCGTGTAGTAATCTGAATACCCCAGCCTCGGCGGACTTAGCTGAGACGGGCGAGGCTCCTGGGCGGAAGGGTATGCAAACAGCAGTGTACGGGGTGTGCGGTGAGCGATAGATCTATCCCAGGTCTCTAGCAGCCGGACACATAGCCCAGCTAGCTGGTGCATCCTTATTCTCATCCGTCTCGTATACAACTCCGCTACGTCAAACCTGCAGGGCCCCTAGGTTTATCAGAGCTCGGCAGGTTTTTGGACAGGGGCCTATATCTCTGCGAGGATTTCCTGGTGTCACCATAGTGTGATTCCCCCAACGTTGTGGGCTCCGAGGTGGGTGGGGACTCGTAGATATGAATTATAACGGCCTTTAAAACAATGGAAAATGGGAAAAACATAAAAACTGACAGTGGTGCCAGCAAACCACCGTCTAAAACGCAAGATCTTAGCGCTCTAGCAGAGGCCATACAGCCACAAAGCTTTGTAAGCTCATGGCAGATGGTCTCCAACAAAAACAAAAAAAACAAACAGCCGAAAGGCTAACAACGTGGCAACGTGGTAGCCGGAGGCCAACAACAAGGGTCCAATAGCCAACAGGGCAACCAACCCGTACAACAGTCAGGCCGCAATAACAGGCGGAATCGATGGGGGCGTGCTAAGCGCGACCGAGAAGCAATTGATTGTAACAAACCACAGCAACAGACCAGAGATGCCTCAGCAATACCTGCTGACTTGACACCTGGAACGAGTGCGCTTATGGCCCCTCCCCAGAGCTCCCCAGAGCTCCACAAAGCAGACCCAGGCCAAAGCTAACTTCTCGTCAAGGGACAACAAGCCCAAGGCGGGACTCGCTGAGTCGGGGCGGCCGGGTGAAGGCACGGGGAAACCAAAGCTATTCAGTGAGAAGGCTGCCCAGTCACAGGGTAAAACGCAAAGCTTCCCTTGTCCTACAAGCACCGCCTCGAACCACGGCGAGGCCAACAAGGCCATGCCAGCTAGAGAAGTGGGTCGTAAAGGTCAGAAGGGCAAGCCAGTCTTTCATAAGGCTTGGGATGGTGCCCCTAGAAGAGGCCACGAGACGGCACCTGGAAAGCCCAATGAGCTACGTTTGGCAAAGCGCCGACGTCAGGGCCGTCTTGATGACACCGTCTCTTCAAGGAGCGACGCCAAACGAGTCAGGTTAGACCAGGGCAAAGATTCTGTATCGTCATACGTAGAAGCCATGCAGTCGCATCTGTGCGTGGCGGTCAGGATCAGCCCCAGACATGACCTTTCGGAGGCAGCAGTTTAATAGCTTCAGACAGAACTCCTAACGAAAGTAGGAGAGATCTGCTCTGAGGCTGCCAGCTCAAACATAACGGATTGACCGTCATTCCGGGGACACCCTAGCTGGAATTCAGGCGTCCTTAAACTATGGTGCAAGGATAACGGGTCTCTGGCCTGGCTGAAAAGCACCGTACTGACGCTGAAGCCGCCGTACCCAGGTACGAGCTATGAGGTCGTCAGCCTAAAGGAGCTAACACCCAAAGTAAAATGTGTGGTGTTTATTCCTGAGGTGACGGACAAAACGCCTTCCGAGATACAGACCTGGCTGGTCATGCAAAACAAAAAATGGCTAAAATTAGACAGCTGGTCCATGTATAACATAGAAGTGCACACGGCTCCGACCGAGAGACCCGGGATATTTTTAAGCCTGGGTATACCTCGGTCGGAAATACCGGCTCTGATGGCGAGAGACCGCCGGGTCACCTTCGAGTTAGGCTCGGTGTACGTCAGATTTTTCGGTCCGAGAGGTTTGCAAGACACCGCTCTCGAAGAACCGTCAGTGCCAGTGGTTACGGAGGCAGACCCTATTCCCGACCCCAACAAAGGGTCGGAGGAACCCGTGCGTTACACCACCACCGTAGCCACTCAACAGGGTGGGGTACCGACGGAGGGGAGCAATGGCAGGATGGAAGTGGAGCTGCAACCTTCCGAAGGACACCCCCAAGACGACGACTTTCTTGTAATTCTTGTAATTGGCTTGTTATGATCTATAATCCACATTTTTTCATATTTTTCGGTTTACCAGTTTCGGACATAAGAGGAGGACATATATATTTTTGTGGTTTTTAAAGATTCTTGAATACAGTGCCATTAAATTGTATTAAAGTATATATTTTTACAATCAGCTTTTTACTATCTATAATTTGATACCCATATTGTATTTTTAGGATAATATTTTTTATTTTTCTCACTTTTGTTTTGAAAATGTTTTGAACAATATCAAATTTTTCATATTTTTTGACACTGTGATATGTGGGCTAGTTAATGATACTTTTGTGCCAAATTTCATGTCTTGTGTTTAACGGTGTTAAAGTCATGAGGCTGTGACATACAGACGGATGGACGGACGGACGGAGTCACAGTATAAATATTCTGTGACAGAGTCTCACAAAAAAAGGTTCTTTTTATACATTTTAGGTATTACAGAACACTAAAAATGTAGCATTTTCGAAGTTTTGTTGTATGAGGATTCCTCTTGGGTTTCTTTTTTTTTTATTTTATTGTTTGCCGTGATAGAGGCTTAAAGCGTATTCTGTGAAAAATTCAACGGCTGCCTATAACGGTTGGAGCTGTAAATCCCTGTGACAGACGGACAGATGGACAGACAGACAGACAGCCAGCGGAGGCTTAAAATAGAGTACAGTTTGACACCCTTCGGATACGGAATTCTAAAAAGTTACAGATCGCAAAAATGCCTTCTTTCATAGTAATTTCACTCTTTTCAAACCACTGTAACTTTTTACTGTTTGTTTTTATTGTTTAATACTTACAGGACTGGAATAAAAAGGATTATAGTAAAATTAAACAATTGAAGATGAGGCATAATGTTCGAATTGTCCCGTAAGGCTTAAATTGTATTTTAAGCTATAGAAATATACAAGGTGACTTTTTGATCATCGTCCAAATTCATACTGGAGGCTTGATAAGTAATCAGTATCTTGGATCAGTAACAATTTTTGTGAAATTCGTAAATTGAAATTTCGGCTTCCCATAGAAATTCAGTTCCACTCCCAAGTGAATCACTATGGGGAGTCGAAATTTCATTTTACGAATTTCATCAACATTTTTATTGATCCATGATACTGATCAGTCACCAAGCCACCAGTATGAATTTGGACGATGATCAAAAAGTCACCTTGTATATACGAAAATACAAAATATAGATAATGATAAGTAAGTAAAATATATTTCGACCACTAGTTGTGGTCGGCATCAGTTACAATCGATATATGTATTTACAATAATATAGCTATAAAAATTACAAGTTAATAACTATAAATTATAGGTAAGTATGATGGTATTGAATATTTTATTTTGATAATCATGTCAGCTAAGCAGAGTGATGGATAATGAATTGAAAATTGCATTTTGTTTCTTGTTCTGAAAGATGTATATAAAACTGATATCCTCGTAGATATCAGTGCTGCTTGTTCAGACCCGGACCGTAGTGGGCACCAAGTGACCAGATGTATGATCCTTCCCATGTCCGTAGTTGAGTGTCTATCAGTGGAGGTGAAAATGAATTGATGATTCGTGCGGTGAAGCAATTATTAAATGGATGGTTATGAAGTCGAGCGTGGGTGGGGATTGGCAGTGTTGTTTGTAATAAAGTCGCATGTGTGTCGGTGTTGATTGATTCGGATGTGGAGAGCGTTTTTTGTTTTGCCATTGTAGAATGCAGGACAGTGCCTGCGAGGAACAGTATCTATGAGGAGTCAGCACAAGAAACACAATGCAAACTTCTTCATGTTAAGACCTTTTTCAATTCATTATCCATCACTCTGTTTAGCTGTCATCATTATCAAAATAAAATATTTAATACCATCATACTTACCTATAATTTATAATTATTAATTTTTACTTTTTAAAGCTATATACTAATATCGATTGTTACTGATGCTGACCACAACTAGTGGTCGAAATATATTTTACTTTATATTTTATTTATATATATACATATAAATATATATATAAATAATTAAATAAAAGACAAGAAGTCAATTATCATTTTAAGCTATAGAAATGGAATAAAAAGCAATTAAAGTTACTGGAACTGAAAAGCTGGAATTTTTGTCAAAACAGCAAAAAATTACGAAAATATTGAACAACATTATTAGGAATACAAGGTAATAGGATTTTTTTTTGTTTTGTTGTTGTTTTATGTAATCTAAGAGTGCAAAAATCTAACAAATACATTTTTTAAATTTCATTAAAACATTTTAATTAAATTTTTCAATTTTTTTTTTGTTGTTCTGTTTATTTGCAGTAACTTTTCCGCACTCCAAAAATCCAAAAACGCCAAATTTGCTCCACGCTATTCTAGAGGTAAATAGTTAAGATCGGGCTAAAAACAAGCAACTACAGAACACAAATACCTGGATTACAAACTACTTAAAACTTGCAGTATATCCCACTTGAAGTTTGAAGTTTCGTGCTACTTTACCGGATATTTTAAACTCTGTCCTTATTTGCTTTTTTCTGAAAAGGGATTTGTTTGGACAAGAAAGTGTCTTACCTAGCTGCAAGGCTATAACTTCATTAAAAGAAGATTAAAAGAAACTTTTCAGCGCTATAAAAAGTATCGCGTGCCCCGGGCGGTCTGAACGGCATGAATTTTACGGACGATAATAGCAAGTTGCAATATTAACTGTTAAAGAAATATTATTTATTTATTCAAGCTGGGGTTTGTAGGTAAATGATTAAATGATGCTTCATCCGCATCATTTACTCCACCATTAACCGATATAGTACTCAGGACCTGGGAGACATCATATATCTGGTCATTTGGCGCACACTATGGACCCGGACTCATCAGACAGCACTGACAGACTCGACCGACTGACCTAATCAGCTAATACTCCCCTCCAAACTGCTTTTCATCTTACCTTTTTTAACATAACCTATTCAGAATTTTTTATTTTTTAACTGTCAATCACTCGACTGATGACGACCTCACTGATGAGGTCGAAATATTTCGAAAAATACAAAATGTATTTTTTTATTACTATCTGTGCTACTAATATCTTACTATAAATAAAAGGCTTATATAGCTAAAATTATATTTATTCATATTCAAATATAAGGAGAGACCTAATTTCTTTCATAGAGCCCTCAAAATTCTGGCGTTATTCTAGGCTCAGGTACAGCCTTCAAACCAGCATGGTTATAAGTTTCTTGCTATTTATTCTCAAAGGGAATTTAATATTCGCGCTAAAGTAAAATACAACATTATAAATTCTAACTAGATCAATATTCCTATTCACACATTGATTTATAAAAATAAAAATATAAATATATCGTCACGACATGAATCAACGAGGGGGTGTCAGAGGTAATTAATTAAGTATAAAGACGGATCCACTTTCATGAATTTATTTCGCGATACGCGACATGTTTCGAATTCCTTCCGAATTCGTTGTCAAGCGAGCAAGGGTCTGTCGTCAGCGGACGAAGTCTCCCTGGACTCCCTGCACTGTAAGTCGATCCGTCTTTATACTTAAAGCCTGACCAAGAAAATCAATAACCTCGCCATATTGCGGAATTAATTTACTAACTATTTTTTTCTACTGGCAACCTCAACTTTAAAACGTCATTATGTCGATTGCTGTCAAAGTGTGGTGTTCTTTTTTCGTGTGTGCTGTCAGAATGTTGCAATCATAAAATAAAAATCATAAAAGCAAATGAGCAGGTTTTTATTTTCCTGGTCAGGCTTTAATTATGAATACAACTTAAAATAGGTGTCAGAGGTGTTCCGAGTATGAACTGTGAAATTGAAGTCACAGTCTAAACTCGGTACACCCGCGTTTCTGAGTATGTTTTGATTTTATGTTCTTTTATCTTCTGAGTATTTAAATAAAAAGCTTCTTAAAATAATGTTAAGCTTTTGTCACGAAAACAGTTAATAGATATGAAACGTCGGCGAATACCTAATTGAATATGTACAGTGGTCTGCAGTTCACTTGTCTATTTTTTCGATATATTTCCATTACATCTATATGACAGCGCATTGAAATGCCAATAGTTATTCCGGTTGACGTACAGGTGTCTGCACGTCTATATTTATCTCTCGAATGGACCACGCACAGTTGTAAACGCGCTGAATGTAAGCAGTGTTTGAGTTTCATACAAATTTTGGTTTTGTAACGTAACGACACACCTACGTTTCAACCAGTTAAAAACACGTTTAATTTTACCTATCATTATACAAAATATTTATTATTATGTCTTTACATATGAAATTGCCGTTTTCTATAGAGAATTTGATGGAAACTCACTTTTCAGTACTAAGATTTTTGCGTTTTTTTAGGAATGACAAATCCAAATTACTTAAGTGGTTTCTTTTGTGTATGAATGAGACAACGTTAAGCCAACAGCAACATTAATTTATTTATTGAAAAGTGTCAGCTGTAAAAAAAATATTACGAATCTTATCATAGAATTGGGCCATACATTTAGGATGAACTGCTTTTGAAATTTTAATTTTGGTTATCAAACTGACATCAACCTGGTGGTCCAATATTGAGAGGGAAATTAAAGACCAGAACCTGCCCACAATAACAACCCGGGATAGAATATCCTGGCGCCGACATACGAGGAGGCCCGACCCCAGCTGAACTGGGAAGAGGGCTAGAGAAAGAAGAAGAAGATCAAACTGACAATAAAAACAAAATTTAATACGTAGATATAAAAGCATGAAATCAACTTTCAAACACAAAACAAATAATTGAAATAGCTATTGAATTACAGGAAATATGAACTCATGAATCTGTAGGAAAATTTCGGCAATTTCATAGGTATTATAATGAAGACCTGCATTACTTATTATTTAACACCTTCCATGAATTTTCAAAATATTTCCGTAATGTGACGTTTTTGAAGCTAATATGTTTTTTCAGGGACCTTTATGGAACTCTGCATGCACCAATAAAAATTTGCTGACACCCTTTTGACTTTTTATGTAGACCATTCCACAATAGTACCTACTGAATTCCCTGAATCAGCCTGGTAGGTTCCCCAGTTACGCCACAAACAAAAGACAGGGCTTCGCTATAACGAAAGGTTAAAGAGATTCCAAAAACCTTCAAATGTAAAAAGCTTCTACAGACTGAGGCGGGAAACCCATATCGAAACCGGTTCCAGTGATTTCGAGAAGAGGTTCGGTCAGCATCTTATATATCAAGCTGATAGAGCTCTTCAGCGCCCGTACGTCGTTTTATTTCTCTGTATGGCCGATAAAGACGTCCACTTGACTGTTCCAGCGGCCAGACATCATTTAATTCGGTGTTTTTTTTTCAGCTTTACTTAAATACTGCTTTTACTCGGGTTGGGCTGAATATAATAGTAGATAAATAAAGCATCGTAGCAAAATTTTAGGTTGTGATCGTTGCCCAGGAAGCAATTTAATTGGTATCTGGTACTAAAGTCTTGTTATTTTGAAACAGTGAAAACTCTGTAACAAATTGAAAAGCACAAATATATTTTTACGTATAGGTATGTACAGAGATTCCAATTTCATTCGTTATACTGAAAACATTCGATATTTAAATAATGGATATAGACAGCATCCCAAAAATGCTATACAAAGCTTATCATTAAAGCGTGCCATCGAGCAAACTAGCACCGATAGGGAAATGCCAATCCTTCCGATTTCGCCAACTTATCAGTGTTTTTGTATAAACTTTACTATATGTATCTCACTCCCGCTTACAGGGGATTCTCTATTTATGCCACTGTAATTTATGTTGGGTTAGCTGATGAGGCAATTAGAGCGCGTTTAAGCGCGAAAAAAATTGGCGGAATTTATTTAGAGCAAATCAATTGTCATTTGCCTCTTTAGGGTAGTTTCTCTATGAAGCGTGCTAATAAAATAGGTCATTCGTTTCATGACACTATTAGCATTTCGCTCTCTTTACATAGTATGGTACCTGGATAACGTATTTACCTGTGTAAAGTGATACTGCTTAGGTTACGTATATTTTTAGGATTCCGTACCCAAAGAGTAACCAACGGGACCCTATTACTAATACTCCGCTGTCCGTCTGTCTGTCCGTCTGTCCGTCTTTCACCAGGCTGTATCTAATGAATCGTGATAGTTAAACAGTTGAAATTTACTAAAACATACAAATACTAGTAAAAAATACTAAAAAACGGAATAAAATAAATGTTTAAGGAGGCTAAATACACAGTATGAAAATCTTTAATAAAACGTAGATACAGAGGATTAAAGAGATATTTTGTGTATGTATATGGCTTGAAAGCAAGTAACAATAGTCAGTTGTGCAACAAGAGAGCAAACATTTTTTTGTTGCGAGTGCCGCATTTGAATCCCGAGCAAGCCAAGGATTGTATAATTGAATCACGAGCGTAGTGAGTGATTCTAAGTTACAATTCTGAGCGTGGTGAGCGATTCAAAAGCACAAGAAACAGAATAAATTTACTCTTTGTGTAACACATACAACTATTCACCTCAATGATGTGAAAACACAGATGTAAAGGCACCATCTTTTCGAACGAGCTTATAAGAATTCAATGTTTTTTTTTCTTTAAATAATACACGATATAATTGCACATAAAATCTGGTCGTCAATAGCCAGCCTGGCTACTTGTAAACTAAAGACGTCAGTTGTTTTTCGGAGTCCATAGTCTATGGTACGAATTCCAGATTCAATACACATTGGGAGGCCATACAAAGAATTTCGAGAAGTTTACCTTGTCTATGGTATCCGACAAGCTGTGGGGCTGTGTATAGCCACTCAAAGTTTATGGAATCAATATAGAGTGAAAGATATACCATGCTGATGTTTGCTGTCTTTTTTTCTCATGAGCAAAGGATATGGAGTTTTTGAACAATTCGCAGTATTCTTAATTTGAAACACTTTTCTTTGCTCCTTAAAACCAGAGAGCAAAAGTCGATTTTGCTCACTGGTTTTAAGCAACAGAGGCGCGTTAGTCGAACTAGTGAGGTAAAAAAAATCTTTTGTATACGTCTCTCTCTGATACCCTCATTTGGCTCAAGCTTCACCCTACATCGTTTTATCATTTGGGGTTTTTTTCAAAGGGTGGATAGTATTTTCAACCATGATTTTATTTTTTTAATTTTAAATCGTACCCTCAGAATTAATGGAGGTGAGCTTACACACTTTAAAACATTCTTCCTCATAAATGAGACTTCAAATTGCAAAATGTTCCCAGGGAACACCAAAATATTTTTTCATACCTTTTGAACGAGCACCTATCTGATTAGCTCAGAAAAAAAACATATTAACGTCATTGTCTACGTTTGAGTCAAATTTCAGCTCATAATGAATAATAGGATTCTGAGGATTCAAAGTTTAACAAACAGACATGATGAAATGGTAATAGCGAAGGCACAAAACCATGAAAATCTGTTAAGTGTTTTTCAAAAAACACTTTGTTTTAAGCTTGTACTGTTATACTAAATAGCAACTTTATAACTTGTTATAAATTATAAAAGTAACTGCAAAAGTATCAAGTTATATAGGAATAATAAAAAGTGCAATATTTTGTATCTTAGACTATATTTAATGGTCTAAGGTAATTCTATTTATTTAATTGAAAATCTTTTATGGATTTTGTATCGCTGACTGACCACAAACCAACAAGAGACATCCTTTGAATAAATGTGTCACTTCTCTGAGCAGTGTTCAAGTAGCTGACTCAGCTTCTACATAAAAGAGAAACAAAATTATAAAACAATAATTTATAACATTAAAGTAAATTGCAAATTATATAAAGTGTACTCTTTATCTGTACTGAATATGTACACTTTAAAAAAATTGCCGCTGACCCATTTTTCTATTACCCTTTTTGTATTTTGCACTACGGTTTTTTTTTCAATACTATGCTTAGACTATGCTTAGCTTTTTATAGCGTACGCCTGATATATTTTGAATATAAGGATATTTTTTTAAATTATTATAGTTTCAATTAAGTCTTGTTGTTACAGGTGCGATTTTCGATCAGAACACAGAAGAAATACAGAACGTGTTCAAATATGCGATGACTCAGCACAATCAGAACATCAGTAGCCGAGGCCGTCTGGAGCTACAGGCTTTTGTTGATGTCATCAATACGGCTGATGCCTTCAAGCTCTCTCGTTTGAGTAAGGTTCAACTATATTATTTTCTGTCTCGTGTCTTATTCTCCACATTACATTATAAAACAAACGGCTTTTGGCCGCGGATTTCACTTGCGTGGAAGTGTCTTTCAATAAATGTATATTTTAAGTAGATTACTACCGCGGCCGGCAAGTTAGGCGCTGATGCGACGAACGTAATAATGTGGGCCAAGGCTTAGGCTCGTCCAAAGTTCTATAAATTACGATTAAACAAGTGAGTGAAGCAAACAAAATTCTCCGAGTCTACTTGAACAATCCGGCAAATGTTTGTCCAACGATAACACGAGTATCGTAGATCGGAACGTCATGAACATTTATAGGCGAGTAAAAATAAGATAAGATAAAAATTTATTTAGCTTTCTTGTTGTACAAAAGGTGTCTTAAATTTTTAATTTCGAACATGACCCAAACCGGTAAGGGGGTCGCCGAAATATGGGGTTGGAGGTCCGTGAGTTCACAGTTCGGGGCGAATTACTAGTTATTAAAATCGTATTCATGATATGATATAAAACGCCCTTTATTGAGAAAATAAATTTAATAATTTCCGGACCCTTACGAATAAGACTATACATTTATGTCTAGGACTTTAACTTCATTTATCTCGAAACGAAATTTATGTTGACTATATGACTTTTGCATATCACGTCAAATTTATGCTGTCATTTTCTTTTTCATACGAAATATAAAGGATGTTATGAATTTAAATAGTTTCGTGCAACAGGGGTATAGACCACGGGCGTACAGTCGGTAACCCAATGTATCGAGTAACAAGAAGTGATCAATTCATAGATGTGTAGAAAAATTAAACTTTATCAAAATAAACAGAGTTGGCTGCGCGCAACCTGGGGCATTTTGTAAAACAAGCAATAATAAAAAAAAATTGTAAGTAAAATTTTCAAGTTACAAGTAGAACCTTACTACATTCAGTAGAGCGTGTCAAAAGTTGCTTGAAAATATAAGGTTTGCGCGTCCTATTTTAGTGGGCACTAACGTGAGTAAGGTTGATTTTATCGAAGATCGATTTATTTGAAAAAAATTGGTATTAGTTTTCAACCAAATGTTACTATTGGTAGTTGTGTAGAAAAACATTATATAAAAAACAAGGTTGGCTTGGTGTAACCAGGAGCATTTTGTACAGTCAGAAAAATCAAAATGCTCCAGGTTGTGCTCCCGCCAACTCTATTTATTGCGACGTAGTTTTTTTTCTACACAACTAAAAATTGGTCCAATCTTGTTACTCGATAGTCAATACATAGTGTTACCGACTGTACGCTCGTAGTCTATTGCTGAGAAATGCACCAGCCCATAATGGATTCTTTGACGTGTAGATGAGGTGCAGCGAGATTGAAGGGATAATTGCTACTTCATTTCTGACATAATTATGTAATTTATCTTGACATACCTAACCAACATCAATCAAATTGTTTGTTCTTCACCGCTTAACTTAATGTTCTTCATATAAAATAAGAATCTAAGACACAACCCCAAAAATTAAATACGTAGCTTTGTAACAAATGCGGCTTTGCGTAAATTCAATTAAACAGCAATATCCATTGCAAAATCCGATACAATCAAAATGCGGGATTCCACAGATTCAGTAGCTAACAACAGGTAGCACATGGCCGTACAAAACGCAGCCCAGAACCCGTACTGCCAAAAAATTCCTTTGAGTTAAGCCATTTTGGTCCGTATTGTATCTACATAATGACTACGCCGCGCCGCCGTGCCGTGGGACTTCATTGGTGCAAGCTCCGTATTGCTATTTGCCATCGAGCTTCCTCCGCCCGGTAGTGGAGGTAGCCAGCCGTGAACAGACACAAATAAAAACAAAACGTTCGTTATGTCCGGTCGCTTGCAGCTGTAATTCAACTTATTTTTTTACGATTTGAACCCTTAGAAAAGAGTAGTAAGAACAGTTAGGTTTAGTGCGGACGGCCGATACTAAGTTCTGGTTGCATAAATGATATTTGTTTTGTTATGTATGACTTTATAAGATATGTTATGACTTCATACCGTCTAGTTTGCATTGTACTTATATAATCGTAATTTAAGAGCCTTTGTATATGGCGTAATTTATACGTGCGTACGACGCGATACAAACGAGATTGTAACGCGAAACATACGCGCGTCAGTCGCAGCCAGAAACCTTTTCAATACAAATGCAATAGGACTAAAAACGCGCAGCCATCGCTCGTCCGTGAAACGCGCGTTGTCTGCGCGTATAAAATACACCGCGTGCAAAGGCACTTGAAGTTCAGAACAAAAAAAAACGGATTGGTAACAAAAAGGAACTCAATAAAGCCCAAAAGTTTTAGTTCCGGACGGAATCCTAAAAAGAACAACAACCGGTCAAGTGCGAGCCAGACTCGCGCATATGGGGTTTCTTATTTATTGGTGTCGTGGTTACAAAGCAGCGGTAGCTCAGGTGTAGAACTCTGGCCTCTCAATCTTGAGATCCAGGCTCGGTCCCTTGGCTGGCCGGGCATGCGCCACTGAATTTCTTGGAATTTATGTGCATAGTATTTGTTCTTACTTACCATTTGCTGAACGGTGAAAGAAAACATCGTAAGGAAACCTGCATGTCCTGAAAAGCGTGTGTTTGTGCCCGAAGTACGGCGATAGGGCTCACCACTATGACGTAACAATCATCGGTGAAACGCGGGTCTACCGAGTGTGGACTGTGTCTTATATTTCACAGTTCACGCTTGGAACACCTCTGACACCCCCTCGGGCATTCATGTCGTGACGATATATATGTACAGTATGTGTGTTTGTGTGTTTATACTATGCAGTATACCTATTCGTCGTTCGCACATTTCTGTTCCATCTGCTTTCTTCAGAAGGTGAGGTAAGCTGTGATCCATATTTGTGCCCGAATTGCAGCGATAGGCTTATCTTCCATCACGCTGAAATCGGTAAAACGTTGGTGTACAAGTGTAGACTGTGATTTGCATCTCAGCTTAGAAACCCTTTCGTCTCAGGGAACAATGTGTAAAGAATAGTAGATTGTATCACAAGAAGCAAAATAATATTTTTACGTCGAGTGCATTATTTTGAATCCAGAACAGAGCGAAGGATTCTAAAGTAGAATCCTGAGCGCAGCGAGGGATTCAAAATACGTCGCCCGAGGAAAAATATGTTTTGCAGCCGTTTGAGACACTCTACTTTTTTTCCCATCTATGAGGAAATAGTATATTTCATTACGAGTGCGGAAAGCCTGTCATTGCAAAGAGTTCCGACAAATGTCTACCCGAGCCGAGGCGCAGCCGAAGGTGAGGGTTGACAGTCGGAACAAGTTGCAATGACGGTTCCGCACGTGTACTGAACAACTATTTTTAATACAGTTGCGAAAAAATTAAGCAATTTAATAAAATAATAAAAACACAATAAACTCAACTAACTAATCATTTGTTTCTTTAACTATTTGCTTTTTTCTCTTCTCTCCACGCAATAAATTCGTCGTATGTAGATATGTAGCGACTTTTTGACTTTTCCGATAAAATGTTCTCCGAAGCATTTTGTGCAATTATACTGAGTTCCGGTGGTGTTAATTCAAATAAAATATCGTCGAAATTACTCATTTTGTGCAACAAACAACTAAACTCGCAAAGAAAATTTTTGGAAAATGGCGCCAACCGTAAAAGAATATAAGCAGCAGAGATTTTTTTATTGTTTTCTTCACCCATTCTGGGTAGGCAAAGGGAACTATGCCCATACAGCCAAGTCTTCAGTAGAATTTTTTTGAAAATGAAATTTAATGAGATGAAATGAAATGAAACCTAACCTAACTCATTGAATCAAATCTTTAAATCTGATATTGAAACAAATTAGTAGCTTCTTTTTAGAAATATTTGCATAAAAACTTCATAAAAACTTCTATGATTTTTTTTTGTAAAAACTTCGTGGTTGGTTTTTACTTTTTAATAGACATTATTTGACAGTTGGGAAAGAGAACGCACGAGTTCGGAAAAGGTAAAGAAAAAGCTCGAGTATGTAATAGCCCACATCCCGAACGCTATACGTCCCTGCAATACGCCACTTTTTGAGCAACTGTATTAAAAAGAAATAAAAGGCGCTATTAGATACAAATCTAAAACTTATTTATTAACACAATGATATTCGGAAAAGAATTATTTCTTTGAAATAGGCAAATTTTTGGGAATAGGCCAAGAAAACATATTCCAAAAAAGTCTTCGCTCCGTTTGCATTTTTCCATATGAGGAAATTATCCTAATATGTATATATAAGTAATATGTTCTCTATCACATTAAATGCGTCTCTTCTTATATTTTCGGGTGTTAATGTAAAACTTTCACTATCTGACGAACCCATATTTGTTTAATTATATTAAAATTAAAATGATGCTATGAATGGTATTTGTACCGAGCACGTAGTTCGCACGTTTTATCATTTCATTTTTTTAATACAGCCGGCCGCGCTGCCCGGATAACCGGCCAGTAACTTTTTTATACAATATTTTCGTTCGAACTCTTTGGTCACGAAACACCATAAGGAACAACATTCATGTTCCAAATTCAAAACCTACTTTGTTCGCACTTATTGAAGAACCAATCATCGTTTTTCGAATAGATGGGATGAAATAGTATATTTCTTGACGAGTATAAAATGGTGGATTTTCTTATCGCCGCGAACGTCGAAAGCTTACATTCCGAGGGTAAGAAAACTCATTTTTACTAGTTGCGAACGATACTTTTTCTACTACCTGATTTACGTATTTAAATATTTAATTTTTTCTTTCAAATGTAATGGTTAAAACTATCCTATAAATAAAATAAATCTATGAATTAAACTAAATTAAACTAATCTAAATGCATATTGGCTAAAATGACAAATTAAACTAAAAACCTAGAAGTCCTATAATAAAAACTAAACTATAAATAAAACACCTAAACAAAAAATAATAAAAAAATAAGAATAAAGAAATTAAAGATAAAAAACCCGGTCCAGGTCGCTGTCACCCGGTAGGTTGCCCAGAATGCTGGCAACTCTGGCCAAGGTAAGCGCCAGCCCTCCGGTCACCCGAGACATCGACCAGGTGCAACAAAAGTTCTTTAAACAGTCGCCGCGCCTCCAGACTCCACGGACCCAGCGTCTCCACCACAAACGGCGCAAACATATAGCACCTGTCCAGTTCGGAATACTTGCGCCGTTTGTTGCTTTCAGCAGTGCCCGCCTCTGCACCAGCGGCTGCAGAGCTTTGTTGGACATAAGAAGCCGCCAGCGTGTCCACGCATGTTGCGTCCCACACTAGCGGCTGCCCATGCTTCCATGCTGTCAAAGTCATGTCGTTGGGCCTCTTTCCATCGTCCCGAACGACTCCTGTTGGTTCACGGGTCGATGGTACGTTGATCGTGGTGAAGGCCCTTCAGATAATGACATTCAGGGCAGCATGGCGAGAGTGGTGGCCGGCAATGCGTCGACACGATAGGCCGTGGAGCCCGGAACAGTCCACGTCAGCTCCGCAGGGGCAGCGATGTGGTTGGGTTAGTGTCGTGCCTAGCCGCAAGCCTATGGTCGTACTAAATGACAGATTGTCGAGTAGGGTACCGATATTTACGGAAGGAAGTGCCTGCAGCCAATAGCCCAGCTCGCGTTCCGAAACGGCAAGGAGACGAGCTCGCTCTATGTCACTTACGCTAGTATCTGAAAGTTCTTTTTGTTTAATTTTGCAGAGCGGCTCGTCCCATCGCCGCTGTGCCATTAAATTTTGGGGTAGGGCTTCACCCAGGCAGGCCCGCGACCATGCCAACTTGGCTTCCCCACAGAACGAGATCTCAGTATTACCCATTGATGGGTTAATCATTTTGTTATACAAGACCTCTGTGCTGTGGGCAGACGACAAAAAGGCTGGAAGTGCCCCGCTATTCACTGATCTGATCCCCAGGCCTCCCAATCTTATTGGAAGCGAGGCCTGGAGCCAGGATCTCTCTGTGATTGGACAATTTAGGATTATGGTTAGTTTCAACTGAATCATGTTATCAATATTCAAAAGTAGTGATTCTAATTTAAAAATTGGGCTACATCTTAATATGTATGTAAATTTTGGAACGAATAAACAAAACCGAATAATTTGATATGCCATCTGAGATGAGATTTTCTCTAAATGAGGAATTGCGTTGTCAAATTTTGAAATTGGATCATCTAAAAATTGAGGCATGGCTTCTTCAAGAACTGGAGCCCCTAGGAGGCGAAGTGATTTTTTGTCTAAAATTTTGATATTGGGGGCCACGTTGCTGAAAATATTTCTGATTTTGGTGAGATCTGAAACATTGCCTGAAATGTAGAGTTCACACTTTGAAAAGTTTAGTTCCAGTCCGATAGATGCAAATTCTTGAGTAATGATTTTGAAGTCTTCTAATATTGTACTTTAGTCGCCTCCTAGGGTGCCGTCATCAAGGTACCAAATATTTAATTTTGATTTGAGCGATTTGACGATCTAATGAATAGCGAGGCTAAACATTGCGGGCCCCAATGGGTCACCCTGCTGGCAGCAACGGCAGATTCTTAGACATTGCCTCTAAAATAGTAATTTAGATGGTGCGCTATAGCATTGCCAAATGTAGTTATAGATATTAGGGGTTTTTTCTCTTAATTTAATGTATTTTATGACTTTGCAAAGAGCGGCGCGATTTTTTTATTTTTTCAGTTTTCGGCCGGCGGCTTTTATTCGTGGCCAGTATCATTTTGCAAAAAAAAGAGTGTCAGATGCGATATAATCGATTATTTCGTGAATCGGAACGCAGGGAATTTCGATTGTAAAGACAAAATAAGGAAGTCAAAAAGAACCTAATTTAGCATGAAATGAAGACAAACGTCAAAAAGAACCTAATATTTTATCTGAGAATAAATGAAATTTCAATACGATATTTCAAACTGACCTGATAGTCATTCCGCAACGGGGCCCGGAAAGTTCGATTTTCAAAACTAATTTCGAGTATTAAATGGAACTTTTTCAAATAGGTAGTAGCAAAAATATATTTTTATTTCTTTTGTATCACCATACCACATTTTGTTGGAAAACTCATCTTATAATACTATTTTGTGCGAAAGGCATGGATCTCTATTTTAATATTAAAAGTATTGATATTATTAATAAAGTGACTTTTATTTATATAGCCAAATTCATACTGTAGCCTCAGTAAGTGGTCGGGACCAACGCTCAATGACCGTTGTATAGCAGAATAAAAAAAAATTGTCCCCTGTACTAATTTACAAACAACTCAATCAATTAGATCAAGTCAATTAATGAGAAAGCCTTTATTTTATTTTGCGTTTTTAACTAAAAGAGTCATTGAACCTTGGTCCTGACTGTTGCGGCCTTTAGGAACGGTAGAAACACATTACACGCAACATAATATTATAAACAGTAGGTCTACTAGAAACTATAGCGATTGGGAGGTGCAACACTCATTTACATCTTTGTTACAATTTATAATACAAGAGAGAGAACCACCACTGCTCTCGGAGCTCCTGGGTTCCGAGGGACAAGTTTATCTCCTAGTAAACACTGAGCACGCGGAACCTCTATGTTCCGTAGATTGACCTCCTACCTCCCCTATAGCAAAAACTTTATATTCTCTGCCCATAGTCCAACCCATGCAACCAGTTGGTATCAACTACGATGGAATTGTGGCCTCCAAGACGCACTGATACCAGCACCTAACCAAAGTCATCCTGCCTCCCAGTCACCACCACTTTCAAATGTTATAAGCAACATTATTAGGTGCTATTACTCACCAGGGTGACTGTTGATTAAAGTATTCTCACGCAGCCACATAGGAAACGTGGCTCGTGCCACGAGGCAGATGCTTGTTCCAACTTCACTTTTTACCGAGACTGTCGCTCTTTGTACGTGTGCAAGCAAAATTGTGTACCAACCCACATTCAGGAAAAGGCGGGTAAACCAAAGAAAAAAAGGTGTTGCTAGCACAAAATAAAGTTGACTGCTCAGGTTGTATTTTTACTCACCAAACGTTTTCATAGATCCAAGCTCGCGGTAATCCGCGATACTGACCACTGACCAAGTCTACACTTTGAAATTGGCTACATAAATAAAAGTCACCTTATTTAGTATATTACTAGTATGGAGGTCATCGTTATGGGTCCAAAAGTTACAAGCCTCGGACACACAGAAAGACGGACGGATGGACAATGGACAATCACCATAATCATTAATTTTTTCCTTGTTTCATTTTTTCCTTTTCCTTTTGTTACGGAACCCTAAAATGATACCTAATTCATCCAATAAGTCTCATGGTCTAGGAGACGCGGAACAAAAAATAACTCATTTTGACACAGAAATGTTTTGCTTCTCTGTTATTTAAATCTAGTTTCAGTTACTTATGTCAAGTAACTGAAACTAGATTTATATAATTTATGTTATGTCTCGCTAGCTACAGCTGTTGCGTTTACGTAGAACGGTTCAAGCCTAAGTGTAATGACGTCTGGCGGCATGAAAGCAACGAGTAAACGGTCTGTCATATCAAATTCTGTATATTTGGTGAGTGCACAGCAACATATACAAAAAATCAGCCTTGTCATTATCACGTGCATGAAGTCCATCCTCTTGCATTTGAAATGACAGAACGTTTACTCGTTGCTTTCATGCCGCTAGACGACATCAAACTTAGCCTTGACCCGTTCTAGATAAACCAAACATCTGTAGCTATTGAGACGTTACCATAAGTAGCTGAAACTAGATTTAAATAACCGAGAAGCAAATCATTTCCATGTCAAAATGAGTTATTTTTTTTTCGCCTTCTAGACTATTATTGTTAAGCAAGCACGCTGAAACTCTATTGAACATGCGCAACCAGAGAGGTGTTTAATGGTTGACACGCTTGAAATACCCTTCTCCATTTAGAATGCGGTTTTGTTTGTGACGGTTGCATTTCGTGGTGTGTCGCGTTGGTTTTGTATTTTATTGCTAACGTCGCGTCGTTTGCTTGTTTCATGCCTAAATAAGAAGGAACATTATAAAATTTTAACAAAATATAAATTATTTTTTTTACATATTTTTAGTTTCTAGATATAATAAGAGTATAATGAGAAAAGTGCAATTTTTTGCCGCATTTTCATATTTATATTTTGAATATTTTAAAGAATTATTATGACCCTGCTTTTACTCGTCTAAAGAACATACAAAGTATTATAGGTCTACAACCAACATAAATTTTAATCAAAAAGTGTCCAAAATTCATTTAAAAAAAGTACCTAGGGTAGCCGATATGTTTTTGTTAAATCGTAAAATGACACAACAATTATTAATGTTTTTTATGTGTACATTTGTAAATAATTTTTATAACAAACATCGAGCAAAAGAAAATTGTGATAAAAAAAGCAGCAGGGTGTGTCGGAGATACGACCATATATTATTTTAGGAAATACTTCTTTCCATCATGTTCAGCTTTGGGAAAGCATTGTTGATTTCTTGATATTTACCGTTTTGAACCAGTAACTTTTGCAAAAAAGTTGCGGATTATGTGGTATGTTGCCATAATGTTCAACTTTGGGACAGCATTCATTTTTAGTTTTGGATATGCCCTTGCATGATCTCTAATTGGGGTCCATTGCTGAAAACCGAACTAGAACAAGCATTACAACAAAGTTTTCTTGAAAATCTTGTCAAGAGTTTGAGGTTCATAATACACAAACACAGCTTATAACGATCTCATAATTATTTTAGGTTAGTCCGTCCGAGTTGGCTGCCTTTGAGGCCGTGTAGTTCACGTATGATAACTCACAGGTACAAATCCCGCGCGATGCACATTCATTTGTGTTCGATATAGGTGCTTTGGAATGCATACGTCAAGCCGTTGCCGTTGGTCGAAGTACCTTTTAGGACGTAATCATTGTCAGTGAAAAGTGGGTGTGGGGATTTACATAGAATCCATCTGCAAGCTTTGAGGAGTGGGGTAAGGGGATATTACCGTTTTGGACTAGTATCTTTACCAATAAACTTGTTCAACTGCTCTCGTCTTCGAATTTGCCGAGCGTGGAGTTGCAAGACGAATAAGGACAAGATGGTTTTGCGGCAGCACTGACTCGCCGTGCAGTGGATGACTACGCTACGGACATCTGCAGTCTTTTTGTAGGGCACCAGCGGCTGTTTAGGCGAGGGCCCAGTTGCGTCCTAAATCAACCACCGAGTCACAAAATAATTATTGAATTTGAAAATATTTTTTGTTTGATGACTTTGACAATAAAAAGTAAACTTCCTGTTAACGATGCCGGCGCACACATTTACTTACAAAGACGTTTCAATATTTTAATTATTCCGATCAAATAAATATTAATTCATTATGAATTAAAACTAATAATGAATAATGAACTAAGTATTTAAAACCATAATAACCCGTAATAAGAAATAAATGTATCACTCGTCAAAATATCTTTTCACGAAAGTAGTCCCCTGGCTACTCTTATTACATACATACTCACCAGTACATGCAGTCTCACCTGCCTCCTGCCTCGCCTCTTTCACCTCTTCCACATGCATCAATCTAGTCATGTATGACTATTCAAGCTCTTCTCTTCCGGGTACTTTTGACATGGCCCTTCTTCAGTTCTTTAGAAATGGAGTTTCAGGAAACGAACAAGAACGGCAACAGGGCTCGCCCCCCGTCATGTCGCGTTTCTCGAGAGCATAGAGGCAAACAGCGGACTTCAGAGTGCCGGTTTGCTACATTGAATTAATACTCTTATTGTCAAGCACTTAATAAAAAAATGCCTTAATCTGCATTTTCCTGAAGTTGATCACAAAATTGACGTACAAGTTCTGAATTAGACCCTCTATCTATCTGAGGTGCGAATAAATAAGCGTTCGCTTCAAAAAAATAAAAATGGTAAGATTTAGCAATGCGTTGAAATATTGCTTGTTTAGAACTAAGTGTTGAATTTTTCAAATCTGTTATAGTTATTATAAATACACAATTACGAAAGTAATATTTTTTCTTGTTGAAGAATATTATTTTGTAAGATAGAATTAATTAGATAGAACTTTAACTTGGCAATTTTGACCCTAGTTTGATTTAATTTTTGTTGGAATGTTATTATCTATAAACGCATTCCTTAATTTAAATAGTTTAAACCTGATATGTAAGTTTGAATGGTGAATATTAATATAAGTATGTGTTTATATGACTATACGAGTAGGTAGTAATAACCTAACATAGATTTGAGTAATTTACGGGGCGAAGGTGGCTCTAAATTTTTCGTGGAGAGAAGAGAAAAAATCAAATAGTTTTTCAGAAAATGTTATGTTGGCATACTTCTCCGAACCCTCAGCAAAATTAAAACCTTCTACGCTATGGTCGAGGTTTTCGATGGTAAAAAGTATGCTGAAAATAAGGAACAACGTGGATATAAGTGAATACCCAAAACTAAATGCTTTCTTAAAACGACAATCAGACGGTTTTACAACTAAAAAGTCGAAAATATTAACATCGAATGAAGTGGAAAGGTTTTTGAACGAAGCTCCCAATGATCTTTATTTAGCCACAAAGGTAATAAATACTAATATTTTTCTTTAGTAGTTAGTTTACGAAATCGCAAAATACAGTCAATATATTATTTAAAAAAATATTAATCAAATCCCTTTTTTTGTAGGTTGCGCTGATTTTTGGCGTTGTTGGAGCTTGCTGCAGAGAAGAGTTAGCCAATATTACTTTAAAAGATATTGAAGCCCACGGAAAAATGCCTAATCATGATTCCGAATACAAAAAATAAGATACCGAGAAGCTTTGTTGTTGAAGGAGATTTTCTTAGAATAGTGCAAAAATATATGAATAAGCGGTCCCAAAAAGCAAAAACCGACCGTTTTTTTCAAAATTATTAAAAAGAAAAGTGTACAGCTCAAGCAATCGGGATAAACAAATTTGGTAATATGCCAAAAGAAATAGCTACGTTTCTTGGTCTGCCGGATGCTGAGTATTATACAGAGCACAGCTTCAGGAGGACCTCTGCTACATTATTGGCAGATTCAGGAGCCAATGTGACGTCCTTAAAGCGACTAGGAGATTGGAAGTCAGACAAAGTTGCAAAAGGCTATATTGCTTATTCATTAAACAACAAACTAGAAACTGGGCAAAAATCACACAATCCATTAATTTAAAGTCCAGTTCGTCTCCTTCACATGACAATACTGAAGAGAACGTTCGTCCATCTATCTTCGTTGATAATGATAATTCATCAGATCCAATTCCATCAACTAGCAAACGCCATTGTGTAACACCTTTGACAAATATATATGAACAATCATACGAAATTAATAATAGTTTGTCTCAAACAGTAAATATGCAACCTAAAACTTCCCCAGTTAGTTTAAAAAACTGTACCAATTTCAATGTATATGTGAATTATCACTTTTATAAGAAGTAAATGATTAGTTAGTTGAATTTATTGTGTTTTTATTATTTTATTAAACTGCTTCATTTTTTCGCAACTGTATTAAAAATAGTTGTTCAGTACACGTGCGTAACCGTCATTGCAATTTGTTCCGACTGTCAACCCTCACCTTCGGCTACGCCTCGGCTCGGGTAGGCAATAGACATTTGTCGGAACTCTTTGCAATGACAGGCTTTCCGCACTCGATATGAAATATACTATTACGTGCTATTTATTATCTTATGGGTTGTTACACAGTGCCATCATGAATAAGGTCATCTGTGGCGATTCTCGTGATATAATTTATAAAGTTTTCTCAAGGTGTTTGGCAGAATATCGAGCCGGTAATGTTTTAACTAATTTGGAGGATTTTTACAAACGTACAGCAGTTTTTACTGGTAAGTAACTTCTGAAAGTAGTTTAAAATGTAATTACACAAAATATTAATACGTTTAGTCATCTAATTTCAAAGAAATAAACAGTATCTTTTGGAATTTTCTTAAATTTTTGCGGTTATGTTGATATAAACAAAGGTCTTGATTTTTAGGCGACCATAATATCTTGAGAATCGTTAATTATTGTTACTATAAGTAGGTTATTATGTTTATACGTAAAAACACGTTTATACGTTGTTCAAAAATGAAATGAAATAAAATAAAAATACCCAAAACCTTTGACTTGAACTCAGGCCATGAAAATTAACAATCAACTTCCCATACAAATTGATCCGCTCAGCTAATCACTTTTTATGCAAGGACCAATTTTATTTTCGTAAATTTTGAAAATTCGTACGAAGTACTTTTTTTGTTTGTTTAACTCTATTTCAAATCTTCTTGTTTCAGGTGTTTCTGAAAGTACAGTGCGAAGAACAGCGAAACAGGCCCCCGAAAATTCTGGCTTTAGTCAAAAAACATAAACCGGAGCAAATTTATGAAATTGACGAGATTCTTGGGGAATTTGGTCACACAGTGGTAGAACTTCCACCGTACCATTTTGACTTAAATCCCATTAAATTAAATTGGACAATTGCTAAATGAAAGGTCGCTTCACATTAAACAGCTGACCATAAACGAATTTAATTCTATAACTGTTTAGAATTGGAAAAATTGCTGCAAACATGTTAAAACAATCGAGAAAGAATATTATGAGCGAGAAAGAGCTTAATACGATGATATAGACTGATTTCAGGTTGGTGCCGACAGCAGCAGTGAATACGAGTGTGAAGATGACATCGTAACAATGTTAGACGGCATAAACGTGGATGCCGCTTGAGGTACATCGTTGTCGTCTCAAACAACCTGCTTCCGAGGTTGTTGAATATTTGGAATTCGATTTATTGAACTAGTTTTGTAAATTATTTATGTTAAATTTTGAGTGTATTCGTTGTTTTAATATTACGTACATACCTACCTACTGTAATAAATTAACAAAGTATTAATAATAAGATATAGGTATTTATTAAGAAATTCGGTTACTATCACTATTAACACAGAATAAGAAATAAGAAGTACTAGTCCCTATTAATTAAAGAATATCAAGTATCAAGATCAGTTTGATTGTACAAGCAGTGTTGCTATGGTAACAACGGTGGCGCCCTTATTTATTATCTACTTTTATGTCACACTGTATTTATATGGAAACAAAACGTAAAAATAATACGATACAAAAATTATAACTGCCATCAATTCGTTTAACACGAAAATTTTACGACTGCAGAAATATTTTGTTAAGGTTCCGTACCAAGCTAACTGCACATATTAGTTATATATCTACTATTGACAGTCTACTGTTATAAGAATAAATCCAAAAAAAAAGTGTTATAAAAGAGGACATATTTCAGACATTTGTAGATTTGAAAACATGACCACATTAAGTTGTGTAGAGATGCTAAACGCCGACACATTCACAATAGTATTAAAAATTCAAGCGACAGTTCACATCTGTAACATTTTCTTAAATCATTGGGAATTAATAAATCACAGAATATTACTCCTACGGACGTTAATCTAACTACTCTTAATAACCATTTCTCATCTCCACCATCCGTGCTAGATGCAACAATTAAAAATAACACCTTTTCATATCTTTCAAACAAACCTGTCCCAGATTTCTCCTCTTTTAATTTTAAGCATGTCAATGGCGTTGACGTTAAGCGATGCATACTATACATCACCAGTAAAGCTGTAGGATCTGATGATATTAGTATAAAAATGTTAAATCCTATTCTTGATATTATCCTCCCTCACATACGAGCACTTGCAATGAAAAATTATACACCAAATGTGGTCAGGTCTCCGCAGACAATACAGCCAAAGTGGGCAGACATTTTAAATCCCAAGGTCTTTTCACTCAAGTCTGGCCGGGACCTACACATTAATATAAACGTAAAATAAAACTAAGATATTCCGTGTATTCGATTATTAAAAAAAATACATTATTTTCATGTTACAATAATAAGGTGTATCAGAAACCTGTAAGGGTTTGTACTAACAGCATTATTCTACAACACATTCTACCATTAATTTTATAATTATGATAAACATGAGAAAAAAAAAACATTTGATCTTATTATTTTATTTACAGTGCAATACAAAGAGTATGGTAGCGGCATTAGTTCCGATTTTGGACACAACTAATCCACGCGCCATAAGATCGTTGTAGCAGTGTACCTACCTATACAATTATTATTTGAAATGATGTTTATTATTGTTGAAAATAACAATTTATACTTACCTAATATATCTTTTGAAAAATTGCAAGTATGGAACAATATTGTTCAGTGTGGGTAGAATATATACGTTACCTAGTTTCACTAATTCATGTAGTTTTAGTATATTTCATAATTATAATATTCGTATAACAACAGCTTTGGAGACAAATAAACGGAGCACACACCTACTTACCTATGTTTTCTAAAAGAATTGTGAGGGAATTATGAAGCTGATTATTTATGATCAAATTTTGTGTCGTTCTAAAAAAAATAACAGGCCGTTTTTAAGTACCTACCCAAAACCACATAATTTATTTCGTTAAATTTGTCAAAGAGTAGCGAAGGCGAAGACGAACAAGATAAGACAATTCACTTTATTTTTAAGTTCATTAAATTTGCGTCACTGACAGGCTTTTAAGGTAATTGCACAACCGACGAACGAAAATTGTACGATGGTTAAAAGCGGCCTTCTCTGGAATTACATCCTTTTCGCTATTAAGAAACTTAAGATAATCATTGTCCTAAGAAACGTTAGCTTTCTTATACAATCAGGGTTCCGTAGTACCTAAAAGGTACAAAAGCAACCTTTCTGGTGAGACACCGTTGTTGTCCACAGCCTTATAACTTTTGTTCATAACAAAAAGCAATAATTTGCCAATGTAACAGGGTGCAAAAATAAGTTTGAAAAATTTGAATTTTTTTATAGAGAGAGAAAATAAAGGATATACAAAAGAGAGAAAAATAAAAAATATAGTCCTAAAAATATAATGTGGGAATCAAATTGTAACAATAGATATTGAAGCGTTAATTGTAAAAATATATACTATAACTATATTTACGGGCACTGGATACGAGAAATCTTTGAAAAACCACAAAAAATGTATGTCCCCCCCCCCTTACATCCGAAACTGGTAGATCTAAAAATATAAAAAAATAAGTAAAATAAACCAAAAACATATTTTATAAAAATACCAAATGGGTATAAAATTGTAGGTATTAAAAAGCTGATTGTTAAAACATATAATTTGGTTATATTTACTTCCATTTAAATTAAGAAATCCTCGAAAAACCACAAAAAAAAGGATGCCCCCCTATCTTCGAAACTGGTGGACTGAAATGTAGTGTTACTACATAGTGACGTACAAGTTCTGAACATGCCATTCATTGATCTGAGAAATTAATCAACTAACATATGCATGTTCGTAAGAGTTGGTTTCTGATTTTCATTTCAAGTGATTTATTATTATAGAGCAATCGCCCGGCAAGCGAGAGGTCCCGGGTTCGATTCCCGGTTCAGAGCTCCTCACATCCAGATTTACTTTTATTTCTGCGTTTCTATACTGCAATGATATAATGTTAATTGATTTATTATTGTTCGAGTATGTAACAAAAAACGAGGGCTCAAACCTATAAAGGAAATACCGCAGAAGTCCGGAAAGTATTCGTCATTAGGGTAAATAGGCTCCACTGGCTGCGGTCGACGGTGCTCACCCTCTTTCACGGGCAATTTGCTTTTGTTTCTCCTTTTAATTTCCGCGCCAGTATTTTTGTATTGTAACCATTTTCCAAGGAAAACGAGTGTCCTCTCACCTTTATCTATTGTCATATTTTAGTCGACAAAACAAGCCGGTGGATTTCTCCATTGTTACTTCGCCCGCTACGATCCCGGTGGCGGTTTTCAAATTGAGTGATAAGGAACGGGTGCTTACTTTTTGTGAGAGTATATAGATACACAGCTGTGTTTCAGCTAAGTTTGTTAAAAAAGGCACAAAGAGTCAGTATATTTACACAACCCATTTCAAGATACTTTCAATGCCGTATTTAACTAAGAATATATTTAAACGGCACACTTGTAAATTAATTATCTATTAAAATCTCCGTGTTAACTCAGAATCTTGAATTTCATGATAGTGGCTTAAAATAAATAAATAAAATAAATACTAAAAATCACTATTTTACTTACTCACTTAGTCACACATCATAATCCTGGACCTCTTCGGAATGACTTAGAAACTCGATTTCGATTTTTTGATTTTCATTTTCTGAGGCAACACAACCGACTGAGAGGAAGCTCTAAAATCCCAAAAAAATATATATATATCGGGGCCATTGTCATCTTAAAACATGAGATACATGCAAGCTACACTTCCACATATTGCCGTTACTATATATCTATCAAACTGCCTGCTTCGTAAAAACAAATCCTGATAGCACCATTTCCCGCGAGCACGGCTCTTTTAAGTAATTTTAGGTATGAGCCCTCGTACTTATTACAACAAACCGAAGTCAACTAAATGCATTATTAATTTACGCGGGTATAAGTAAACATAAAATTGTTGCTATCCTTGACATAAATTGGCTGTTTTCTGATGGCTTAACATATAGCCCATATAACTTTTTAATTTTAGTCAATATAATATATGTTACTAAGATAAATACGATTTTTGGACAAACTAGTTTTGCCTAGGTCAAACTGATTTCCGGGTAGACGGGCCGTGTTCGAAAAAAAAAAGTCCGACGCACCAGCAGTGTTATTGAATATGTAAATCACAGTAAGTTTTCATGTTCAATTATTTGCGTGTATGATGAAACTGTTGAAACTTTAACGAAAACTTGCTGAGTTCCACATATTCAGTAGCAATTAAGGACCATAACAAAATTTATTTTTAAACGAGAGAAGAACGTTGTACATTTCTGCAGTTATAACTTAAGGAACCTTCATGGAACTTGGGACCCAATTCAATATTTTTTTTTGCGAAGCCGACAATCCCGCACTGCCTTTGTACCGAACTCGGCCCCTTTTTTGGATAACAAATAACCACGAATGTTATACACCGCTCAAAAAATGAAGCCACGTATAGGGGATGTTATGAGGGTTCTTTGTACTAAATTTCATTTCGACATTCCTATTAACACATCTACAAATTAATAATTAATTTAGTTTCGCTCACAAGTGTAACGAACTAACCACGTTTTTTTAACAGGCTTAAAAATGCGATGTTGCCGCTTCGTGCAGGTTACTGACATGTAGTGATACTGGAAGGGAAGGTGCACACTTGGAACACGAAATATTTTGTTCGAGAAAACAAATTTCTGTAAACAGAAATATTTTCTTGAAATTGTTTTTTTTATGGATTTGTAGAGGTATTCCCTCCATGTGGTTTCATTTTCTGAGCAGGTCATCATTACACCCTGTGTATGGCGGTCGCTCCACTACGTTCTGCAACGAACTATATTCCTAACATTAACTTAGTTCGCTTTTATGCTGAAGGATTTCTAAATTTTACGTTGTTATCTACTTTGCCTAGGCAAAACTAGTTTGTCTGCACAACTGTTTTACAAAACAGCAATTGTGGTAAAAATGTCAATAATTGTAACTTTTATACGAAGTTATATAATTTGTAATAAATTATTATAATTACATAGGAAAATTTGTAAAAGTCATTGTTATAAAGTTATTGATTATATGAAGTTAAGTTTAACTTGGCACCTTATTTGATTTAAGTTTTTTTACGTTTGTACCTTGCACTGACTGAACTTGGGCCATTTTTTGACATTTATATTTTGGTGGAATTTTTATTTCGCAATGAGTTTTCGGAGAGAAAGTCCCAAGCGAAGATAAAGTGCACTATAAAATTAAAGGTACTGCGGCTCTTCTGAAGCTAGACAAGTTTAATAGGAAAAAAAACTTTAAACTTTCGAGACAAACGGGAGTATTTTATTGCTTTTTCAATGTTGTCCCAACTAATCTTATCGTACACAACATCTCTATGTTATACTAGCTCCTGCCATAGTTTCGTTCGTGTGATGTTTTGTTACCATTTGGAACACCTACTTGAAATAATTTTTTTATTAGACAATTATTAGATTAAAATTTTTACGAATCTGCTCGACAAATTTATTGGAAAGTGAGGATATTTGGAGCTGTGTTTTTGAACAAAGATAAATTTAAATATGCACTTAACATTGTTTAAGGCCGAGCTACGTCTCATACGGAAAAAGTTTTCCAAGTTGTCAACGCCAAACGTATGGACCTATGTAGGTAGGTTTGTATGACGTAGACATCCTTAAGAAAGACTTTTAAGATACTTCCACGATATCAGGATAAAAAGGATACATGCGAGCAATGCTGCGGGACATGCGCTAGTCGTCTATAATATTATAAATCTTAAAATTTTATTATTTTAGACAAATATATAACTTATGCCGAAACAAAATAATACTTAAATAACATAAAAAACCTACAAAACAAAACATGCCTAAAACAAAACACTAACCTAAAACCTACATAAAACCTATACCACAGACTAAGTATTACTATTAGTCTATGCCTATACGTAATAAAAATAAACTAAACTAAATAAAAAATCATATCTAGATCGCCACTGTCATGTGGAAGGGTACCTAGAAGGCTGGCAGTTTTTCCTCTTTGAATGGCCGGACTAATTCTCTGGCCAAGATACGCGAAAGCCTTCGGGTCCCCACAAGCGTCGATCAGCCGTGTAGATAAAAAAAAAGGTGTTTAAAAAGGAGATTAGCACTGCAATGTGAACGGAGAGTACATTTCACGTCTTCGCTTTGCCGATGACATCGTCATAATGGCGGAATCACTGCAAGAACTGGATGAAATGATGCGCAGCCTAAGTGATTCTTTGAAACGAGTGAGTCTGCGAATGAACTTGGATAAGACTAAGGTCATGTTTTACTGTGATGTCATTCAAAGGCCAGTAACCATCGATAATGTCAGCATCGAAGTTGTTCAAAAATATGTTTATCTGGGTCAAGCTATCCAGTTGTGTAAAAACAACTTCGACTCCGAGGCTGACAGAAGAATATGCTTGGGGTGGGCAGCATTCGGGCAGTTGCGTCACCAATATCACAGTGCGTAAAGGCTAAAGTATATAACCAGTGCGTCCTTCCAGTGATGACGTACGGCGCTGAGACGTGGTCTCTTACCAAAGGCTTGGTCTGCCGATTTCAGGTCACTCAACGAGCTAAGGAGCGGGCTATGCTTGGAATATCTTTGATGGATAAAATCCGAAACAACAATATCCGTCAGAGATTGAAGGTGACCTACCAAATCAGTAAGTTGAAGTAGCAGTGGACTGGCCATATTTGTCGCTGACGTGATAACCGTTGGGGCCTTAAGGCATTAGAATGGAGACCACGTACATCAAAGCGCAGAGAAGGCCACCCTCGTGCCCGCTGGACTGACGATCTGAAGGACGTTGCCGGTGGCGGCTGGATGAGGATGACTGAAGACCGCCAAGAGTGGCGTAATATTGGGGAGGCCTTTGTGGATGGATGGAGTTATATTATAATGGTAATTGTATATTCAAATAATGTGGCTATCTGATAACAAGAAATCTAGAGAGATCCAAATTCTAGGTTGTGATGACCTTTTCCGATAATACGAGAAAACAAACTATCTTAGCATTTATGTACAATGTTTTCAGGTAGGATAGCTTATATAAAGGTGAGTTCCGTAGACCTAATTTTTGCTTTTATTAATAGCATTCATGAAAATTAGACCTGCGTAAATCTTACGCATAAATAAATAAGTTGCTGTGATGGAGACCAACATTTATTTAGTATAAAGTTACGTTACGTATATTAGGACCGCAAAAGCTCAGTATTTTAAACGCTAGTTTCGCAAACTTTGGATCTGAGTTCTATTTCTACCTTTCTAGTATGCATCGATTAATTTTCAGAACGTATGTACTATATTTACGTACTTATCACATTATTGTTCCAAAACGGACAGTCAGGCTCAAAAGTTCCAGGGTTCTTGTTTCGGAACATCCAATGGTTTTTGGTAGGTAGGTAGTATATTAAGGGCCCAATATCCCTGACATTGAGCACCTCATTTTGCATCAAGTAGAACTAAACTCTTTGATCTTTTATTACGACAACCGATCAAAGCGCGCTCTTAAAAAAACACGTTTTTCGCTCAAAAAATGTTTTTACGGTAAAGTTTTCAAAAAAACTATCCGCAAAAGTACTTACTAAATTACATTTTCCATAATTTCCTGTAATTTTCCTACGATTTGGTAATGTAAATTTTATATAAAACGAAAAACAGTTAAATAAAATTTTTGTGAGATATATTTCGGGTCATTCGGTTCCTTATAACCTTAATAACTCTTTGATCTTTTATTACGACAACCGATCAAAGCGCGCTCTTAAAAAAACACGTTTTTCGCTCAAAAAACGTTTTTACGGTAAAGTTTTCAAAAAAACTATCCGCAAAAGTACTTACTAAATTACATTTTCCATAATTTCCTGTAATTTTCCTACGATTTGGTAATGTAAATTTTATATAAAACGAAAAACAGTTAAATAAAATTTTTGTGAGATATATTTCGGGTCATTCGGTTCCTTATAACCTTAATATAATTTCCTTACTTCATTATGACTGATTCCGGGCCCAAATGGCCTGAAATATATTTCACAAAAATTTTATTTAACTGTTTTTCTATGTAATTATAATAATTTAAAAGACAAAAAGTCAATTTTCAATATTTATTTGTATAAAATGAAAAAATCATGAAAAATCGATATTTCAATAAAAACACACCTGTGCCTACAGCATCACCTGCCTATAAAAGCAGAGAGTGGCAAGTCGGCCTCCTCTTTTGTTCATAGGCGGTTGAAGAGGAAGGATCGAAACCTAATCTACATGACTGTTTGGCAAGTTGAACTATTGAATTAGATTTGTTCTTAAAAATTACTGATGAAGTTTGATATAAAATAAACAGACGTTCACATTCCTTTGCTATCTTTGCTTTTCTTTATAAATAAATCTATGATTGCTTATATCGAAAATGGGATTAAGAGCCAGTATATCATCGTGAAGACCGTCAGTGGAGAATCTAGGCTTAGTGTGTATAGTTGAAATAAGGCCTCGAATATGATATGAACAAATGAAAAAAAAAATGTCCAATGCTGGTTGTGTTGTTAGTTAACATTTGTTTTCCATCAACAGGAAATATTTAGTGAAACTTCTAGTTAACTTAAATATCTTGCAAGACGCATGTAGTGTTGTTTTCCTGTTCTAATGAAATTGAACTAATAAAACAAAAATAAAGTTAATCATTAAAATTAAATTGAACTAATAAAACAAAAATAAAATTAACCAATAAAATTAAATTGAACTAATAAAACAGAACCAAAAGTAAGTCAACAAATAAAATTGAATTAATAAAACAAAACAAAATTTAATCAACTGTATAAAAGTTATTTTTTATCAAACAATGAATATAATTCAACACGAAAACTTTACTGCATAATTAATATTTATTATTTTCTGAGTAATCAGCGTACGTTTTCCGGATCAACCATCTCAAAATTACTTAGGACCCGAAAATCATCTGCAGAGCGCCGCTGCATAATACACCAGGGGAGACCTAACATTAAAACGTGGTCGCACCAATACAAAGTGCTACACCTGCATACTCCAGGAACCTTCCGCCCGGGCACGAGCACAACATCGTTTCCAGCTGGCCCACAGAACCAGCGCCTACGGCCGAGCTTGCCAAGCTGTTCCGCCATAATCAACACAAACTCCTATGACCATCCTGTGACTAATCCTACGCTTCAAGCGGCGGAATTAACGTGCGGAGACACGTCAAAAGAAGCCAGATAAAACGGCTTTGATCTGATTTGATTCCAAATTTGTCTGTTTCACACTTACCATATTTAATATTTTCTTTGTACGTATATGATTCTATGATAGGTACGTAATACATATTATAATTTTTTATTGAAATCACCGTTCGACGTAAGAACCGAAAAAATATTATTACATAATTTACATAAAATACGATTACTTAGGTATTTTCAAATATGTTTTTTTTTAGAATTTAGCCGATTGTTCATTTACATTTATATTTAATGAGTTTTTCTCAAGAAAGTTTTTAATGTCAGGCAATTTAACCACGTTATTTAAAATTTTTATTTTTATCTTTTATATATAGAAAAGCTGAAATTAAAGTCAGTGATGGAGATCTCAAGGGAGCTGCACAACTTCTCATCTCCAGTATTGTAATAGCACCCGTTTCACAAGAGACTCTGTTGGCACTTGAGGCTAAACATCCGGCCCCTTCGGCGACGTTACAGCTCCCACCAGCTCCACAACCCGGCGACGCCAGCATTCAGTTAAGAAAGACGGTGGCATACGGCCCATAGCGGTGGGAGCCACACTACGCCGCATGGTGTCTAAAATCTGCTGCCGATATATCCTCCCTAAATTAACCGATCACTTTCAACCTATACAGTTTGGTTTCGGCTCTAAAGGAGGATGTGAGGCAGCGGTTCACGCCATGCGGACCTACCTGGAAGAAAATAAAGGAGAGATCGTCCTAAAGGTGGACGTTCAAAATGCTTTTAACTCCGTCGACAGAGGCGCCCTGCTGACTGAAGTGAAAGAAATTACTCCAGAAATTTTCAGTTATCTTTGGCAATGTTATAATTACCCTTCCAAATTATTTTATCAAGATTACCTTCTCCATTCGGCTGTTGGTTGCCAGCAGGGTGACCTGCTCGGGCAGCCATATTCAGCGTCGCCATTCACAAAATAATCAGTTCTTTACAATCAAAATTAAACATCTGGTATTTGGACGACGGTTCACTTGGAGGTGAGGTAGATACTGTTCTCAATGACCCGGAAAGTCATATACAAAAGTTTAAAAAAATTGGCCTTAATCTAAATTTCAGTAAGTGTGAACTATTTTTTCAGATAAAATTAATGAGTCAAACAAACTCATTGGCACCAAATATTAAAATTATAAACAAACAATCGCTTCACCTACTAGGGGCCCCAGTTTTAGAAGACGCAATACCCACTTTTCTGTCAGAAAAATCCGAATTTTTTTTCCGAAACACTTCCACATCTTTTAAAAATAAATAGCCACATGGCTTTCCAAATCCTCCGTTTCTGTCTTTTCGTACCAAAATTCATTTATTTTTTAAGATGCAGCCCAATTTTTAAATTCCAGTCGCTTTTTTCTATTATTGACAAAAGTATCTTGGAAACTCTAGTAAAAATTCTAAATTTACCTATTTCGGACCGTGCATGGGATCATGCATCTCTACCCATATGATTTAGAGGTCTTGGCATACGAAAAGAAGCGAGCGTTGCCCAGCCCGCGTTCTTGTCTTCTATTCACGGCATAGAGACCTTGTATAATAAACTTCTGCACCCCTCATCCGGTGTTCTTGAGGTCTCGTGCCGTGGGCAAGCCAAGCATTGGCTTGCGCGGGTGAGGATCTCTCTGAGAACCCTTCTTTTCAGAGGCAATGGGACAAGCCGCGTAGTAGAATTCAACAAAAACATCTTTTAGAGAACAGCAATAGTGCTGAGGATCAGGCTCGTCTCCGTGCCTCTTTTGAACACGAGTCGGGTTTCTGGCTGCGAGCTCTACCTTCGAGCAGTATAAGAACGCTGCTGGATGATATTTCATTCCGCGTTGCTGTTGGTCTGCGACTTGGACTACAGCTTTACGAGCCACATCGTTGCTCTTGCGGTGCTGACGTTGGCCGTTTGGGGCTCCACGGGCTCTCTTGCCGACGAAGCGCTGGCCGCCATTCCCGGCATGCGGCTCTCAACGATGTTATCCGTCGGGCCCTTACGTCAGCGAGCGTGCCATCGGCCTTAGAACCACCAGGATTGGCACGCGATGACGGAAAGCGACCCGACGGAATGACAGTAGTACCTTGGAAGCGTGGGAGGCCGCTGGTGTGGGACTAGCGCTCTCCCATGTTAAACAAAGCAGTAGAGCCGCTGGCTTGGTGGCGGCTGCCGCTGAAGACATCAAGCGGTGCAGGTATGCTGTTCTCGGAAACAATTACCTATTTGCGCCGTTTGGGGTCGAAACGTTGGGTTCGTGGGGTCCCGAGGCGCTTAGTCTTTTTAAAGAAATTTCTGCGTGCCTGGTCAACGTCACGGGTGACCCACGGGCTGGCACATTCCTCGGGCAGCGATTAAGCTGAGCGATCCAGCGTGGGAATGCCGCCAGCATACTGGGCACCTTGCCACAGAGCAATTTGGACGAAGTTTTTTATTTATAATATAGTTTATTTTTTAAGGTGTTTTAGTTTATTTTCAAGTATATTTTTAGTTTAGTTTAGATGTATTTATTTTAGTCCTTTTTATTTTAATTTTAATGTTATTTAAGTTAATTGTTGCAATAAAGATGTTACAATTAAAAAAGTAACTTAAATTTAAAACTAAATAATCCTTTGAAATATCAAAATCGCAATTCACGTGTGTCTTGCCAACCAGTCTACATTAGGTTAATCTACATTAGGTTCCGATCCTTCCTCTTCAATCGCCGATGAACAAAAGAGGAGGCCGACTTGCCACTCGCTGCTTAAACAAACTAAACTGTTAAAAATATAAAAACTGCTAAAAGTTTACTAATGACACTAACACCTCCATAAATGTTTTAATGTCATTAATCGCACTGGCTGATGTAAACTATTTATTGTGTAATTAAGATCTTATATTAATTCCTTTGATAATGCCGTAAAGGCGAAACCGGTCAGGAAGTATTAAATAAATTTGTGAGATAGTACAAGTGATTTTCCGTTCATTATAAAATAAGAAGATGTTCATTCCTTTGCTTTTTTTTGTTTGCTTTATAAAAACACCTATGATTGCTTATATTATGTATATCAGAATTAAACCATGGCTCATGTAGCAGCCCAAGTGACTCATGAAAATATTTTTATATTTTGTGGTGTAATCCTATATTTTCTTTATGCCCAAAATGGTACCGTGTACATTATCGAGAAAAATACTCGTAATTTTAAATGTTAACTTAAATACATAAACAAAATAACCCCAGAGTACGTAAGAGCGTGTGATATTGTTAAGTGTCCACTTAAAAGTGAAAACGACAACGTGTGTTACATTTTCTGGGTACAAAGGGGTGAAAATTAAATTATTTCGGGCTCTGTGCCAGTAACATGATAATAGCCAGCTTGAACACAGTATTTACCTTGGAAAAGTTAATATTTTTTGTAGGTTTCGGCAAAATCACAATTCACGTGTGTCTTTTGCTTGGACGCTAATTTTTGACATATTTTGTGTTTCAAATATATTGATTTAGGTCCAGTACCAAGCTTAATTTCCGTCCTGCACCAACGCTTTTGTTTTTGATTTGTCTATCCTACTCTGACAAACTGCCACGCATGCAAAACTACCGTTATTTTAAATTTGCGGCTACATTAGCACTCGCAGCACAGTGTTTAATCGCGCGCGACGCCATTTAGTTGAACCACAAGTGCGAGGGGAATGACACGATGTTTTTTGCGATTAAACAGTATGTCACGCTCCTCGCATCTGTGATTTAACTAAGTGGCGTCGTGCGCGATTAAACACCGTGCTAAGAAGATAGGTCTCGTAATTAAAATTCCATTAAGGTAATGTCCCATCCCACTTCCCACTAATAATAAAAATTGGGCTGAAACTTTGCAAAAATGCAGTTCAAGACCTGGAATAGGACATAGGCTACTTTTTATCCCATAAATCAGTTCCCACGGGAACAAAACATAGTGTTGTTCAGAGACGAGGCTTGGTCTTGCCAAACATACTACTAGGGGATTAAATCAGTTATCCAAGGCCGACAAAGAGACATAAGCAGAGGATTAATTCAGAGAACAAAAAATAATGTCGATCAGAAAAGTGGCTTGGCCAAAGACACTTTACATGGGGATCAAATTAGAGATGATGAGAATCCAAAACACTCCATATCTCCAAACCAGAGTCAGGTCAACTACGAACTAAAAAATTAATGAGCTGAAAACAAAAACTTAATTAACGCGGGCGGAGCCGTGGGCAAGAGCTAGCCATCTTATATAATGTATGTAGAAAATTCTCGCGAAATTTGATATATGAAGCTACAAAAAAAGAAGTCATCAACGTAATTTTAGGATGTTTTAGAGCTGTTTTTGCGATTTTTTTCTATCAATCGAATGAATGAATGAATTGACACTTTATTGTACACAAAAGACATAAAAGAAAACAGAGTATTGAAAACATAATTTTGTGAAAAGGCGGACTTATCACTTAAATCGATTTCTACCAGCCAGCCTTTGGATGGTGAAGAAATTTTCACTACAAAAGTAAAACAGGTGGATAGACATAATATATAGAGTAAATTAAATGAAAATTAAAAAAGTGTAATTACAAGTAACCTACCAAATTAAAATTAATTTTAATAGACACTATAGACTAACATAAACAAATATACAAAAATATATTAATAAATACATCTATTATAAATAAATACATATATATATATATAATATATAAGACACTTCGCCTCCTTGGCCTTCGTTAATCAAAATCAAGAATTATTATGTCATGTCATCATTAATTTGTTATTAACTTCTCATTTATACAAAGCAAAGTTTTTTTTTTCTAGAGGAGTCTTGACACGAAACTGCTCCTTCTTAGCTTTTGCGAGTCTCAAGTGTCAATTTATTTAAGCAAAAATAAATTTTAAAAGAAAATCCCTAATTAATTGAAGTGACCTAGAGTGTGAGAGTGTATATCAAATCGATATGATTGACCATTTTGAAAATGAATTTGTTTGGTTTTCTTATCATATTGCCTTTTTTGATAAAGTTATGCCTTCCGTATGTTAAGCAGAGCCTTTTGATGAAGCGCATTTACACTATTCATCCTATCTGCCATATTATTTGAGAAATTATTATCATTTATATTCAAGTCCAAATAAAACTGAAGTTGGGGTTCCCGTGCGAACATGAGTGTATAAGGTAATATTCTAGTTGATGATTGTTTACTAGTATTGTAAGCGTAACACACCAATGGTAAATATCGGCACCAATCTTTTTGATTTTGGCTGACATACATAGAGAACATTTGTAATAGAGTCCTATTAAATCTTTCTACAAGTCCGTTTGAAGTTGGATGAAGTGCAGACGTGAATCGCGATTTTGCTCCAAAGGATTTTATTATATCGTTGACTAAGTGGGAAGTGAAGACTGAGTCTCTATCTGAGATAACAGTTTTTATATAAATTGAGAAGTTTCTCTAGAATCGTCTTACAAATCGCATACTTCGACAAATATTCCATTCAAACAATTATATATTTATTTCCATCCTGAGATTTTCTTAGCGAGTCTATTATATCTATACCGATTTTATCAAATAACCCGTTGATGTTCACAGGCTGTTAATGAGTTATAGCATTAACTTTTTTTCTTTCCTGGCATACCAAGCAACTCTTCACATACTTCTCGATTTCTTTTTCCGCATTTTTCATATAAAACCTATCTTTAAACTCTCCTAAGGTTTTCGTCAACCGTAAGTGACCTCCTGACCATGGATTGTCATGTACGTCTTTCATAACATCATCAAAAAATCGTTTAGGAATCACGTCATGATGTTTCCGTATTTTCTTATATAGAATTTCATTTTCTATAGTGAACCCCTTATATTGACCACTACTTTGAACTTCTCTGATCCATGTGTTACAGAAATCATCATGTGCTTGTTCATGCTTCATTCTCAATGTTTCTATTCTATATAATACCATACAATCTTCTTGTTGTATACATTTCTTCTCTGTTTCCTCTTCTTTTAAAGGATTTCTACTTAGAAAATCTGCAGTGACAATTTGTCTACCTGAACAATGCACAATATGCTTGTATGCTCAATGCCCGTCTAGCCAATCTACCATTCATATCTCTCTTACTTCTAAGCCAACACAATGCCTTATGATCTGTGACCACCTGGAACTTTAGGCCCTATAGATAGTGTTTGAAATAATTTAATGCCCAAACTAAGCTCAAACATTATTTTTCAGTTGTCGTATACTTCTTTTCAGCTTCATTCATCGTGTCTAGACGCATAGGCTATAGGATGCATTTCATTCTTTCTTTGTGTCAAGCACGCGCCCACATTTTCTGAAGATGCATCTACATAATATAAGCGCGTTAAGAGGGACTCGTATAATGAAAAGTATCTTAAAATTGGTGGGTTACACATACACATTTTATCCTCTCAAAGGCGTCCTGATGTACCTGTGACCACGCAAATTTGACATTTTTCTTAAATTGTTGCTCTGAATACTCAATTTAAAGTGATAACAATTACGCGACTTTCTGCTATTCATAACCTTCACTTCGGATTGCATGACGTATTACATATTATCATCATACTTGTGGTCTTTTATACACAATTCCTTAAATTAAGAGCACGGTCCGCAACGACGACAGTTTTGACGTAAAGCATTTTGTTAAACATTTTTCTGGCCTTTATCGCGTTTTTTTTGGAAAAACCAAGGACATACACCACTTCATATTGGCCGTTTAAATGAATGCCTAAAATTATTTTATTGAAATACTTCTCTTTAGCAAATTATTTTGGTACTTCCCCGTTACGAGCCCGTTCCGAATAGTTCTTTATAATGTCTAAGTACCAAAATAATTCGCAAAGGAGAAACAATTTAATCAAATAAATTTTAGGACTTCATTTAAACGGTCAATATGAATTGGTGTATGTCTTTGGTACAAAAACATCATGGTAAAGATGAGAAAAATATTTAAAAATACTTCGCAACAAACGGATGAAAAATACGGAGCGGGTTCTTAATTCCATGCTCGGCAGATGTCCACAAAGCGATCTGCCCTTGTTTTTGGTCTTGCTTTCGTTACTCCATAACCGATCATTTACTCTACATCTATGGCGTAGACCAAATGCACACCTGACATATATACAAGTACATCACAGTATGGGATTTGAGCAATTAACAATCAAAGACTAAATATTTTAAAGATTATTGTATTTCCATGTGTGAATATCGACGGAGATGCTGCAAGTGAGAGGTGATTAGAACGGTAGCCATTTCTATTCCCAAGTTCTTTCGGTTCGGGTACATATAGTTTTTAAACATTGTACTTGTTTCCTTGTGGAGTCTGGTTTATTTTATACTTTTATAGGGCAAGTATTACCTCAATTACTTATAAGTTTTAGTAGTAACGGCTTTTTTTGTTCCAGTTTGCAACCAGTTCGCACGCGGCGTATGGTCGATGCTCGGCGCCGTCACACCGGACTCCTTCGACACTCTTCATTCTTACACCAACACCTTTCAGATGCCCTTCGTCACTCCATGGTTCCCTGAAAAGGTTTACAAAATGATATTATATTGCATGACATTATAAAAATATACTACATTGCTCCGACCATAAACACTGACGGGTGTCAGAAACTCTGAAAACGGAACCGAAACTGCATCTAAAACGCACACTTACATATAATATGTCTTTGTATTGAAGCAATTTAGAATAGTAAAAATTAATTTCGGTAAAACCCCATAACGCTGATTTCCGTTGACGTATAAGGAAATCTTAAATAATTAAGATAAATTGTTAGACCAATAACTCATGTATTGGGGCGTTACATTACATCGTATACAAATTTGAATAAAAATGTTATAACTCTTTATGGAGTGGTAATAGACACATCAAATTTCACAAGATCTTTTGAGTTTATAAAAGGTACCCAACACTATAATTACTTAGTTCCTAGGTTTTCTCATTGAAGTGCAAGGATCAAGCCCTAAACTTTTGCAAAAAAAAACGCAATTTTTCCAACGGTGTTGATTATAGAAACAATAAATATGCACTAAATATGCACCGCGTCCGCGGTCCGTGTGCGACAGAGGGGGGAGGGGGGGTAATACGTCAGTGGAAACATTCACGCGAGAACTCGAGCTCATCCTCAATCTGACACTCCTATTGATCAAATGTGGGTTACTTTGAATGTTAAGGTGGATAAATGTAAACAAATTTTTGGATGCTATTACTTAGTCAATCGCCCACTTTTCTTACTATGATTTTATCATTTTGATGGGTGATTTTAATATAAATCTTTTCAATATCCAGGACAGTAAAACGAAGCAATTACATGAATTTTTAAAATACTTGAATTTACAAAACTATGTCACGGAGCCCACTCATTTCTTGGATTACAGTGAAACTCTGATTGATGTCGTCTGCACCAATTCAAATGTTCAAAAGGTCACCGTGGACTATATTACAGACTTAAAACATCATGCGATGGTCTACATTGAACTTAAAATTAAGAAAGAGAAACCTCAGCCAAAGTAGGTTACTTTTAGACCATTGAAAAATGTTAATCAAGAAGATTTTAATCGACATTTAGCTCTTATTGATTGGAAAAGTCTCGATTTCACCGATTCTGTGGACTCAATGTGCACTAAATTTTATGATCTTTTGCTAAACCTTTTTGATATCTATACGCCAGAAAAAAGTAAACTTGTCAATAAACAACTACCACCATGGTTAACCAGTAATGTCCAACTAATGATGAAGTTACGGGATGAAGCCAATCTCGTGTTTCGTAAAAATAAGTCAGATAAAAACAAAAAGTCTTATAAAGAATAAAAACATTTAGTAAATTCATCACTAAAATAGAGAGCATACTTTGAGCGCCATATAAATAAAAATATGAATAATTCTAAATTCCTTTGGAAGGATCTTAAAAATACAGTTGTTGTTAGTTTTAGGGCGTCATCCCAAATTCCTTAACACCTTAATAACCCCAATGAAATTAATTCTCATTTTCTTAACATCCCTGGAAGCAAAGACGTATCTATATCCGATTTAACATATTTTGTATGTCATAGATTTAGCTCTTCTAATTTTAAATTAAATCCAGTTGACGAATTTTTTGTGGCTAAAGTGATATTTAAAATTTGTTCTTATGCTCAAGGAGCTGACCGTCTTATAATGGACATGATTTTAATGACGTTACCTTCTACGTTAGGTGTCATTACTGGAATCATAAATAGATCCATCAGTACAAAAAAGTTCCCTAAAGTATGGAAAATGGCTCTTGTGAAACCTATTCCTAAAAACAATAACCCATCTGGCGTAAAAGACCTTCGTCCTGATAGTGTTCTACCCTACTTATCTAAAGTACTGGAAAATTTTATATACTCTCAAACTACAGCGTATTTAGAATGTAATAAAATACTGCCAGAAGTACAGTCAGGTTTTAAAAGGGGAAGAAGTACAAATACAGCTCTGTTAGACGTCGTAGATAACATGCTCGCCACACAAGATACTGGACAGGGAACTCTTCTGGCTTTACTCGATTTTTCTAGAGCTTTCGATTGCATTAACATTAATCTTATGCTGTCGAAGCTCTCATACTATGGGTTTTATGTTGCCACAGTCAGATGGTTTGATAGTTATTTGAGTGATAGACAACAGCAAGTGGTATTTGCAAAGACGTGATGGTAGCAGTCTTAAATCTCAAATTACTTCTATGGACCGTGGAGTTCCTCAGGGATCTATTCTGGGACCTCTTCTTTTTATATTGTATAGTGGTGACATCGTGAGTAATATATTAAACTGTCAATATCATATGTATGCTGATGACCTCCAGATATACATAGCTTGAACTCCCGCTAATGTAGATGATGCTGTAACAAAATTAAAAGCAGATTTGGAACGTATTTCTTTGTGGTCTAACGAAAATTCTCTGGCTCTTAATCCTTCTAAATCAAAATTTATGGTCCTCGGTAGTCGTCATCAAATCAAAAGCATATCTTCAGCTAATTATACAGTTACTATCATGAATGAGTCAGTAGAAAGAGTGCATGAAGCTAGAAATTTGGGGGTTATTATCGATGAAGAACTACGCTTTGAAACTCACGTTGCTGAGCTAGCGAGAAACTGTTTTCACCGGCTTAGTGTTATCTATCGCATACGTGACTTTCTCAAAGAAGAATTACGAGTTAGGCTTTGTGATGCGCTCATCCTGTCTAAATTTAACTACTGCATTGCCGTTTTCGGCCCTTGTCTCTATGCCAAGACGATACGCCTCATCCAGCGGGTTCAAAATGCCTGTGCTGTTTTAGTCTGGCTAGAAGGTGATTCTAACACACGACAATTTTTGAAAGGCAGGTGAATTTTATACAAAAACGTATCAAGCTTTTAAAATTAAAACCTTTTGCCAGGATTGGTAATATGTTTTACATGTGTTAAAGGAGTTTTACTTCGTAGAATTATTCTTGGAATCATCACACGGCATTTATCACACGATTAACAAAGCCGTATGAAAAGTAGAGCGTATGAAAAATGTTGCGAGAATAGCCGCCCAGAAAAGCTTTACTTTTTGTGAGAACCAAAACCTTAGCGGCCATTTCCACGGGTTTGATGAATATAAATGGTACCACACTCTATCTCTCAGACCATTCACTTGTAACATTTAATGGAAGTTTATTTTTCATTATCCACACAAAAATATTTTTAAGGAAATATAGAAGAATTAAATTAATTGGAAAAATCCAGGCGAGGTATTAATCAGTCTGTTCAAGGACTTCCGTAAAATCTACAGAAGTCAGTTATAGACATTTATGACTTTAGATAAACGAATAACTACTTCAGTTGCAGCTGCCTGAACCTCTCTGAGGATCAAATGGTGGGACGTTTTTGTTCACGAACTTTATTAGTTTTATTAACCGACTTCAAAAAAGGAGGAGGTTCTCAATGCGACTGTTTTTTTTTTGGCGTTGTTACTCCATAAATCCGTCATTTCTGAACCGATTTGCATAATTCTTTTTTTGTTTGGAAGAATGTACTTTCAGGTAGGTTTCATTTTAGGTTTGGTCATGATCTGATAAAGGTCTTCAGAGATAGGCAGTGGAACTCTTTAGAAAATGACAGCGTACCTCTCGAAATTGAGGTAATCGCTTTGTACCTGGGTGCTGATTACAAGGTATCACTTAAAAATCAATATTCTTCCACCTGACTTTCGATCCTGGCTTCATCACCATATTCACCATAGAACTCCTCAACGTATCAGAGCACATAACTCGAGATTGCGGCAATCACTGCGTCAGGGTGCTGATTCAAGGGTATTACTTGGAGATTATCAGAATACCCAGGTCAGGTGACCATCGATCCTGGCTTCATCACCGTCGAACTCTTCAACGGATGACAGCACATAACTCGAGATTGCGGTAATCATGTTGTGTTAAGGTGCTGATAGCAGGAAGCTTCTTAAACATAGCTACTTTTACTCACTTAAACTTCGTTTCATATTAACACTACGTTTACAAGAACTACCCATACTTCACAATTTAACCCAGCAACACTAAGAAATGTGAAAAAAAATAAACTTTTAACAAAAAAATAGTAACCGACTTCAATAGTAACAGCAGGCATTCACTAAAAAGTTAATAATAATTCTATAAAGACCGATGGTTCCGGAGCAACACTTTTGCCGACTTCTTTCTTCCTGAAACATAAGGTTATCTAGAAGTCGGCGTATTTCCTACCATATAACAACATAAAAACCAATATAAGAGCGCCGACTTCTAGATAACATAATGTTTCAGGAAGAAAGAAGTCGGCAAAAGTGTTGCTTAGGTACCATCGGTCTTTATAGAATTATTATTAACTTTTTAGTGAGTGCCTGCTGTAACTATTGAAGTCGGTTACTATTTTTCTGTTAAAAGTTTATTTTGAATTAAATTAAACGTATAGATGGAATAATAGGCCTCTTTAATTTTTTGTCCATTAATCTATTTATACTATCCATCAATCTATCCATCCATCAGCATGGGTTCGTCCACTGCTGGTCATAGGCCTCTCCAAAATACGATTTTCTTTCTTTCCTTCTTTCTTTAATATTTCGCCACTCTTGGTGGTCCTCTGTCATCCTCATCCGGCCGCTACTTGCAACGTCATTCAGATCATCGTATTAGCAGGCACAATGTTGGTCTACGCTACGCTTTGCTGTACGTGGTCTCTATTCTAATGCCTTTTTGCCCCAATGGCCATCATGTCAGCGATATATATCGAACATACATTGTAAATGTTTGCAAGAAGACATCCCAAACGTTGAGGTTTGTTCTCAGGATATACTAGCATCACAGCTGATTAAAGTCTTGTACAATGCTTTAGTTCGCAGCAAGCTGGAATGTAATGCTGTTGTCTGGGCTCCCCATGAGGCAAAGTATGCTCTCATGTTAGAGAAAATTCAAAACAAATGTACGAGATTACTCTACATGAAACTTTATGGTGTGTATCCTTAATATCCGTTGATGTATCCCACATTATTCATGCTGGCTATGATGGGATATAATCAGCTAGAAGTTAGGCGCGAACTTGCTCTAGCATCATACTTGCTTAGGGTATGGCGTGGAACTTTGTTTTGCTTGCGAAATGTAAGTTACGGGTGCCCAACGACTCACTAAGGGCGCGGCAGAGCCGACTGTTTGAGATAGGGCGCAATAAGACAAATTTCCACCAGAAGGCTCTTCTGACACGAGCGCAGAAGCTGCTTAACAGAATCCATGACCATATCGACATATTTCACTGTTCCCTGAGTGAGTTCATACGAACAGCGTTTTATTTTATTTGTTACTAATGATTGTGTATGATATTAATGCTTAATTGGCTGTTGTTGTTGTTGACGTATTATATCATTGTACCTGCTTTGTTTTTAATGTGTTTTTTGTAATATAGTTATTTGTAAGTATAGATAATAAGTTTCATGAATGTTCACTATCGCATTGGCCTAGCTGTAAGGATAGTGTTATATTGTTGACGATAAATAAATATATGTTAATTCAACTTACTGATTTGGTAGGCTATGTTGGTCACTTTCATGCTGGGCCAACGATGATCCAAACCGTGCTGATAAATCTAAAACGAATTACAAAGACTTCGAATAAAAGACTCATTTTAGAAACTCAACATGCGAATATTGTACCCCGTATATTATCATGTTTTTTTTTAAACAGGTAATACCTCCGTCATCTGGACTCATCGACCACGCAGTCAGCATGAGGCCTGATTACCACAAAGCTGTCGTTGATACTATCTTACACTATGGATGGAAAGAGATTATCTACATATATGACTCTCATGACGGTAAGTTTTTATGTATCCATAATAAACATTGTTCATTAATGTTCATTGAACAATGGGTATTTTATACCATAGAAGAAATGCTTCGGTCTTTCTTGCATTATGAATGTAAATGCACACATTATATTTTTACAAACAAAATAAATTCAACCTTGCCTTTATTTCCTACTAGCATTTGCCCGCGGCTTCCCAGAGTTAAATTAGTTTTTAATTTTTAAGTAAATATTTAACTAAATCCTCTAATTTGGAATGTTTTTGGTTCTCATATAAATGTCTGAATATTTTTTTAATTTATGTCGTTTTTGGCCGGGCGAAAAGCCAATTATTATGAATAGTATTTTCTTGGTCTCTAATATTAACCCCTGGCCAAATGCAGCGGGGGGCGTTTCTAGCCGACAAAATATTTTAGTTCCTAGCTTAGAGTGTCTTTGGCGAAGCCGACCCACGTTTCAAATAAAATTTATAGGTATATACCTTAAAAGGTTAGAAGTTAGGTCTTTGACCTTTTTTGGTCTCCTGACATTATGTCTAGGTAAAGTGTATATGACGAAATCGGAGGCATTCTTGGCCTCAAGTCTAGTGTCTTCGGTGAGACCGAAGTTTAAGATCAAAGGTCAATAGTCTTTAATCTTATACTTTTAGTTTTGCAAACCTTCGGTTCGATATCAGAATCTCTTTGGGTAAATAACCAACCCGAACACATAAATATAACTACGTATGCTGGTGAGAAGAGTGGGGGTAGGAAGGAGCCAAAGCTTTCTCTCGCTCTACCGGCCACCACCGCACGAGCAACGTGTGTATACTGAAATAGTGTTTTATTGTATACCTATCTGAACCTGTGCAAGTGGCGATCCTGCCAGTGACTAAAACTATCGAGGTATTTAAATAAGAGGTAAATCAATGACTGAACGAGATGAGTTTTGTTTTATTCATCAAACATAACCTAAAACCTTTATGTTGTTTTGATCGAAAAAGTTGTTAAAAGTGTTCATAAAATGTTCTTAATAATAAAACTACATTGTATTTGCCAATTTTTGTAAACATGGTGGCATGTGGAAGTAGTTTTTAAGAATTTATTTCAAAACAAAACTGGTTCTCTGTGATATTGATAGGTAGGAAATTGTAATAAGTTACAACTCTATGAACGTAAAAATTACACATCAGTGATGCCTGTATTGTTGTCTAAACGAAAAATATTTATTCGGCCATCCTTTAAAATTCATACACGAAAAGTTATCTGAGGTACCTAGTGATTTCGTTTCATAGTTAACAGTATTTTAACAAAACACCATGATCTTTTTGCTTAAAAGTGAAGTTAGATACTTGATGACAAATGTCTGTCTATCATAGATATCGTACTAGTATTTTGTTTGTAACTCATTCCGTCTACAAGCTAGAGACCCGTAACATACAACGGACAGACAAACAGACAGGAAGACAGTTAAATGACATTAATAGGGCTCCGTTTTGCCCTTTAGGTACAAAAGCTTACAAAATTAAATTGCAAATTATACACTCATAGACAAAATTAGAGGAACGCAAAAAAAAGGTGAAGTTACTAGAGATTTTCATGGTTCTTTTATTTTTTATAGTAAATATTTTGCCTTAAGCTTTTCAAAAGTAATAATTTTTCTAAATTTTTGAATGTTTTGAACTCATATTTTACTAAATAATGTTTTTGGAACTTTCAAAATGGAAAAATCCCGAGTTTTAGTTGATACAATTAGAATTAAAATTTGTGAACAATTTTCTTGTCATGAGTTTTCATTAAGATCTTTACTTTTTTTTACTATCTATTAGTAATTTGGTGAAATTTTAAAATCGTGTTTTCACTCATGAGTCTGAATTTCACAAGCACTTCTTTTTACTTGATCCATTACTTAGACACTAATCTTGCATAAAGATAACAAAGGGACAGAAAGGAAATCACAAAATGGTAATATACAATAAAAAAACTAAAAACTTAAATCGAAACTTTTCTTGCGTTCTCTTATATATATCCATGTAATACAAAACATTATTGCTTATCCTTTAAGCACTGGTTGGGAGCTTAAACCTTGTACAAAAGTTTGAGGAAATGGCTCCACCAACATCTGTAAAAAAATAATTTTCAATAATTTAATTTGTAATAGTTTTATTTTATTTATAGGATAGTTTTAAGTTGTTATTATGTTATATAAGTTTCTATGTTTTGAATAAATAAAGTTTTACACAAATAAAAAAAAAAAATCAATTTATTTAGTTACGTTATATAGGTCCACTCTTATAATTTATTTAGTAATTTAAAATAAATTATTTCAAATGATAACTATTGTAAAAAAAATATACTATAGGGATCGGAGTTCTTACTGACAAGTATAGCAAAAAGTGCATTTTCGTTGATCTCCAAAGTTCTATGAATACCTTATCAAAGTAAATATAACTACCTGAATCCACGCGAAGTTTTTCACCCTCGATTATTATAGTACAAAGTGTTAAACCAAAGTTTGAATCGCTTTTGTTTTTTGTTATCTGTTTCTTTTACCGCGGGCTAGTCATACTTTACAAACTGAGTCCGTACAACGAAGCTTTAGGTAGATCTGTAATAATATTTTTAAATCTTACAATTTATTTATCTTTTGAAGACATTCGCCTTTAACTATGACGTAGCAAGTGCTACGAGTCCTTAGTTTTCCCGCATTGTAGGCCCGCTACGTTGTAGTATGGACGCGTATATTACTCGTATATTAATTTTCTTGTAGCCAAACTAAGATTTTTTTTTGCTACGACATACCAAGTGCTACGAGTCCATAGTTTTTGCACTTTGTAGATCCGCTACGTCGTAGTATGGACGCGTATATTTGTTTATTTTACTTGTAGCCAAACCAAGTAAACGCTTTTGCTACGACGTAGTAAACGCTACGAGTCCATAGTTTTCGCACGTTATAGACCCGCTACGTAGTTGTATGGATATCAGATCGTAGAAGATTTGGTAAAATATATTGTTCCTTACATTACATTTTGGAAAAAAATTTTGTAAATTGACTTAGACGTCTGTTTTTCTATGGTCTAAAATAGCAAAGTCTTAAATACCTTTCGATAGAGAGCAAATTCCAGTATGTAATGTAAAAACCCATTTCCGCATTTTTTGCTCTGCATCAATTGAGATTTCCAACAACAATATCTAGAGAGAGCGAGATGCAACATACGCGATATATCGCAGTTTTTCTACTGCGTTTTGGGGCGCCTCGGTGTGCATCGATGCGTAAAGTTTAGGCCAATAAAAATGATTAAATATTTTTGTTCGCATTGAGGTGAGTCGGACTCGCGCACAAAGGGTTCCGTAGCATCACACAATACGTGTATGGTACTTTAAAAACACGGTAAATAATTCCACTTGCAGTAAAGTTTATGACTATATGACTATGCGAAAAATCTTAAAAGGAATCGGTCGGCCCGGAGTATCAGGAGACAACTAATTCTCGTTAAATAATTATTTATAGCTATTATAATAGCTGTGGACCATTGCGATCAGTGGTGCGGCACGGGGTGAGTTTAGGGACTTTTTTATTTATTTATTTTAATATTCCAACACAAAAATAAGGCTCAGGTACGGCATACGCTCGCATCGACTACCAGCGGCTTTAACATCAAGCAACAATACGAAGGGACAAACAGACCAGTCTGGGAAACCCCTTCACATAGCATAATGTTTGCATTGCAGTATGAATACAGATAAGGAGAGTAGGTACTCTATTCCATGGAACCGACAAGTTTATTTGATTATGGGGAGCAAAATTGATAAAACAACATTTGATATTCAAACATCTATGCGACACTGAAAGCCTGGTATGAGCACGAGATGGTATCGCGTTTCAATTTATTCAGAAGCGGTCTATTGGCGGCCACACGGTCACATGTTATTGGCAAATAGATGCAATTCCTCCGTAAGTTCTATGTAAGCAACCTGAAATTCAAACATCTAGCTTTGAATATGATCTATGATATACGTAACTAAGAGTGTAGATATATGACTCAAAGGTTAAGGAGATTGTTGTCCTAAAAACATGCTTTCTGATTTTGAAACAAAGGCCTGAAACCTGAAAAAGATAATACCAACTGTGAATTTGTAACCTCTTATTCGGCGATAATTATAAGGCTCACATGGGGTCGTAAAAATCTTTAGTGAAAAGAGGGTGACGAGTGTTGACTATTTTCACACCTAAAACACCTCTGGCACTCCCTTGGAGATTCTCCAAGTATGTCATGAAGATTATGTTACTAACTAAGCCGTTAAGGCTGCGCCGAGCGTAGAACGATTAGACACCTCGCTTGCTCTCTTGTGGTCGTTTTTTATCGTGGTCGTTTTTATTGAATTTAACAGAAAAAATCATATTTAATTTACCAGACAGAATTTTAAAAATGTGAAACGGCCCAGTTGTATTTTATAACGTTTGTGATTGTCTTGAATTGTGGTTGAGACAAAATTCGACAGTTAAGTTATTGAAATTACTAAAACCCCAATATCTTTTTTAGATTTTGGGCCTACTTTAGATAGATTTGTTTCTTACACCAAAAGTAATTTTTAATATTCGCTGCGGCGGAAGTGTATGATAATAAATATATATTTTATTTATTTATCATTGAAATATTATTCAATACATCAATTTAACAGTGACTATCGTTTAAGATTATTTTGCTCGGCGCCCTCTTAATATTTTAGTCTGATTTATTAACTGTGTGAGTATGGGCAATTCTTCCAGGATGACCGCCGGGAGTGGCAAAGTCCTGGAAAGGATTATTTCCAGCAGTGAACGAACTAGGCCGATGGATGGATGGATTATTAACTATATATTGTATCTATTATTATTATCCGTACTCACTTATATATAAGAGTATGTTTACTTCACAGATTTTAATGTGGTTTTCGCTTTAACCTAATGAGCTTATTTAAAAATAGTTTTTATTAAAAAGAGAGATGAGTAGTAACCATTTAGTGAAGGAAGCCAAAGTAGGGAAGGCATGAATTATATTCAGCCAGTGAAGTCGTAGAAAAATTCTGGTAAATAAAAACAATACATAATAAAAAAAAAACAAAAGATACCTTTTATAATATAATTATATGGGTCCAGCATTAGTTGGAGTAATAATGGTGGCAGGATGACAGATAAATATCTATTATTATCTATTACTTACTCCAACTGATGCCGAGCCCAGTGGGGCCCGAAATATATCTTGGACTCTATTGTAATATCTTATAATAATTGTGTCTCATTCACATAAATTATATTTACCTTTATAATTATATATCAAAAATAAAAGAAACAAGCTGATAAAAGCAATATAAATATATTTAATCTTATATAATAAACATTTAATTGGTTGTGCCTGCGCAATGTGGATTCTCAAAGGTCCGAATTTATTACTGCTCTTCGTATTAGCTGAACATTTTAAAGACGATTACCTCGTAGTCTACTGAATAAGATTTCATTGTATAGAAACTTGGAAACCCTGACAATTAATTTATCATTGCACTGTAATAATAAAGTAATAGATACACCTACATGTATATGTCGTCATCATCAGCATATCGCAGAGTTGGGCATATCATGATGTTCCTGGGAATTTTTTCAAAAGTTGTTCTATGGAAGTAGTTCAGTATAATCAGTACAGCGTGTGGTTAAATATTCTGAGCAAGTCATAATTACACGGTGTTGCAGATAAGAGTTGAGAAATAATCCAATTCGTTCCAATGTTTTATCGACAGAGGAAATTTTGTATTTCAAACCCTTTCGTTGATTGGACTTTAGTCCCTTTTCCAGGCGACATATTCCATATTAGGCAGAACTTTGTCTTTTGGACCATGAAACCAAAGGCGGGTGGGCGCGCGGACGATTACACGAATAGCTGTCAAAGCGCTTGGTAGACGGTCAAACAAAACTTCGTTTATATTTTCGACATCATTCAAGCTTTATGATTATGAGTGTCTCAATAAAGCAACAACTTATTGTTTCTCAAAACATAAATTGCCGTCTGAAGGACAACATTGTTGAAGGCTTTATATTCACAAGAATGTAAAGAAAATAGATGATAATGCTTGAGTTACTCGCAACCACCCCGCAACATGAAAATGTGAATTTATTGCAAATAACCGAGAAATTGATATTTACGCAGAGTCGTAAATTCAGGCGAGAAAAAGAGACCTGCCCTCAAGTGGGGTAGGAAACGTGCCCCAAAAATAAATGACGACGTTGAGTGCTTAGTCTTATAAGACTTAATTACCTCTCTTTTACTAAGCCCGCCCGTGCGACAACCAGTTTTTGGAAGTTGGTTACCGTACATTGCAATAATTTCAAATTATATGTACTTTAACTATTATTTTCATATAGGTAGGTAGGTAACCTGCAATGAAAAACCAGCGCTGTTAGTTGCTTGCAATTAGCAGCATCTGTTGAGTTTGCCCCTTTTTTGCAACTTTATTAGTTAACTTTTCATTGTTTTTTATGTGTTTGTAAGTTTCTTTTTTGTGGCGAATAAATACTTTTCACTTTCACTTTCAGTTACCTTTCGAAAATAGTAATGAGTTAATCCATGTACAATAATTATTTTACCTAGGCATAAAGGTCCACAAAACAAACGTTTATAACTAGCGTATGGATGAAAACCAAATCAAACGTAGATCACCTAATTAGTAGGCACAGGCATGTTGGAAATATGAATTAGGTTTTGAAAATGGGAAGTCATAACGGGGGCCTCACTTTCACATGCATCCAAGAGAAGGAGTTTTAGGATAATATCCTCAATAGTACCTAAATTATTTACTTTGAGTTGTTAGGGTTTTTGTTACTAGCCTAAGGCCCTTCAAAACCGTGCCCTATTGCTTAATTTATATTAGTTTCAACGCTCATAAACAATAGCGAATATTAATAGGCTTTGATGTTCACGAGAAAATAAACTTGGAGCCCGGTGACCGTCTAAAACTGACTAAAAACTTTTGTCATTAAATCACTAGCGCTGTCAAATCTTCTTTCCTAAAATTTGATGTATTGAACTTTCGTTCTCTTTACCTCTATGTTATTGGAGTTTGTGACTGTTGAAATCACGTACCTTTTCGTGGTTTCTCAAAAAATGATAAAACGGAACCTAAGTGGTTGAATTCATGTCATGAGATCGATCAACATAACAAAAACTTTGCTGTTTACCGCCAAGAGTAGCGAAGACTTGGGAAGGCCTATGTGTAGTCTGATGGAGGGATGGATGAATTAACCTTAAAATAACACGTGCTAAACGCTTTTTCCAGCGCGAAATATAAAAATTATATGAACAATTTTAAAAAGTATAAAAAGTACGTTCGGGTAATAGACAGTCAAGTTTTGCATCTTTCTTTACACACTATTCACTACTTGATACAAAAAACAAGACAATATGAATAAAATCAGATTATTAAACGCGCGTTACGTGATTTCTCATTTCCCTCGCCCTTTTAGAGCCCTCGAGCGTTTGGGCACCAAACTTAAGCTCAAGGACATAACACATCCCTTTCCGTTTTATATAATAATCTATAGAAACTTATAATCGATAGATACTACCGTAATTCTGAAATAATTGAAATTTTCCGTGCGCTGCCACTGATAAGAGCCATAGGCTAAATATTAAAATGATATTGGTGCCAAGACGGATTGCGTTTACAAGTACGAGTATTATTGCCTAGGTAAGTTGGGTGGGCTTAGTGTCGGTGACGGGAAATCGGGGATAAAATTGGGCTCACGAGAAACCTTTTCGTTGGAAGTCAGCGATCCCCTGATCCGGAGTCATAAAGAGCATTGCGAATTTGTTACGCTTTCAAAAGCTCAGCTAAATATCGGCTCGGTCGTGTGTCTATTGATTAATATTTTGTCTATTATACAGTTGTGCGTTCCATAAGTAATGCGAAAAATTCATAAAATAATTATTTAGTAAACATATTCATACAATTCGTCAAACGTTCGAAATAACACCCTCCTGTTTTCTCATTTGAGTTGAACTTTTATTAAATTAATTAGTTTTCCTGTAATTGGACAGTTATGACCTATAATCGATTATATTCATTTTTTCATGTTTTTCGGTCCATCAATTAAATTTTTTGTGGTTTTTTAAAAATTCTCAAATACGGTAAAGGTTACAATCGGCTCTTTTATATCTAAAATTTGATACCAATATTGTATTTTTAGGATATATATTTCTCTCTTTTGAATTAGAAATATTTTGAACGATTCCAAGTTTTTTTTTGCGTCGTATTTTGTGGGTAATAATGCTATTTTTGTACGAAATTTCATGTCTTTATCTTTAACGGTGCTAAAGTGGTAAGGCTGTGACCTACGGACGGACGGTCAACGGAGTCTCACCATAAAAGTTCCTTTTCTACCTTTTAGGTACTACGGAATAGTAAAAAGTATGTACAGGTACTTGAGACACTTGGTGCCATCCCTCAGCATCGATTCAGATTTTCAAGTTTTAGTACCTACTGGACGAACGCGTTTCATCCTATGTCCCGTAGGCAGCGCGGCGAAGGCCACATTATCATTATTATTGCAACCCTTTTTCACCTTTTTTATTTAGAACCCATGGAAAGAATATAAAAAGGTGTGGTTACGAAGAACGCACATAATATTTCACCAAATGTTGTTTATGTGTTATTTTCTGTAAGATGATAAAATAATGAGCATAAAATTATGCTTGCAAGGAAATAATTTCAGAAAAATAAAACCTGTGTTCACAAGCTGAGAAAATTGGTATATTTCATACATTTTAATTTCAACATACTAAGAACTTACCTAATGGTTTTATTAAATTGTGGATTTATATAGCATCTAAGAAGTCATATAAAATAGACAGCAGCGGTAGCTCAGTTGTAAAACGCTGGCCCCTCATTCTTGAGATTCAGATTCGATCCCTGGTCGGGGATGGACCAATAAGTTTTTTTTAATGTATGTGCATAGTATTTATGCTTACTTACCGCTTGCTACCGCTAAAGGAAAACATCGTAAGAAACCTGCATGCCCTAAAAAGCGTGTACGTGGGACGGTCCAAAAGTTTCCGGCCTGACAAAGAAAAGAAGTACATACATTAAAAAAAACATTTTTATTTTTATATATAGTCTCCGTCTATTTCAATACACTTTTAAAAATATCTTTAAAAATTTAGTCACTTCATCATCTGAAGAAAATCTCCTTCCCCTTAAGTCAACCTTAAGTTTCTAAAACAAATTGTAGTCACTAGGGGCCAAGTCGGGACTATAGGGTGGGTGACGAATTTCCTCGAAGCCACACTTTGCAACAGCAGCCTTGGTAATTGAAGCAGTGTGAACGGGAGCATTGTCGTGGAGTAGCCGCACACGTCTGCTAAGTTTACCTCGACGTTTCTGCTTGATGGCCTCTCGTAATTGCTCAATAAGGCTAGCGTAGTAGCTGCCGGTCACCGTAGTATTCCGGTCTTTTATGTCTATCTATAGTATTCCGTGACAATTCCAAAATATGGTAGACATTATCTTTTTGGTGGATTGCGTTACCTTGGCCTTTCTAGGTGGCTTTTCACCATGGCGACGCCACTCCATCGATTCCCTTTTGGATAAGGGATCATAGTATAAAACCATTGTTTCGTCCCCAGTAACAATTGACTCCAGAAAACTCTCTCCGAATTTTTTATAGGCACCCAAAACTTCCTGAGAGCACGCTTTTCGTTCACTTTGCTGCAAACTTGAAAGAAATTTGGGCACCCACCTCGCACTAACTTTATTCTAGAATTCTAAGAACTGAACTTTTCGAAAGCCCTGTTATCGCCGCTATTTCTTTGGCCTTAAGTCTTCGATCGTTCAGAACTTCCTCTTCCACTAACTTGACAGAGGCCACGGTAAGTGCCTCAACTGGTCGACCGGAGCGAGGTTCGTTGTCAATGGACTCCCGTCCCAAACGAAATTGCTTACTCCACTCTTTGATGGTGGAAAAAGATGGAGACGTGTCCACGTACACAACATCTAACCTTTTTTTAATATCGGTCGGGCTGAATCCTTCTTTTGTAAGAAACCTGATTACAGAAAGATATTCCAACTTAAACATTTCAAAAACTTTTAGAATTCCTGTTGTTATAAATGCTGTAAAATCAAAACCACATTGTGCTTTTGTCTATTAGACATAAATACAAAGAAGACGAATTATTTAAGTACGGCCAAGTCATAAATGTTTTCAACAAAGTAAAAATGGACACTATTTGTGAGGAGTACGACAAAGTTAACCAAATACAAAAAAAAAACAAGACCAAATCAACTTCGTAAACTGACATACTTACCGACATACAAACCACCCTCATACAACAATAACTATGGTACTCGCACTTGGGAGTACATGCTACCAAAGATATTAAACGAACTACCAAGTGAAATTATAAGTCACTTGAATCGTAATCCTCACAAAATAAAAACTATTTTAATGAGTCACTATCTCGATAAAAAAATTTATAAAATTAAATAAGTAAAATTTTAGTTGTGAGCGCTTGCAGCGACACATACACCTCTTTATGGTTTCCGTTAGCTGTATAAGTTTTATAATATTGTATATTTTTCTTGTATTTACTCAATAAACGCATAAAAAAAAAAAAAAAAACAATAGAAATCTGAAAATTTTATACAAAAGAGCAGAATAAATGACAATTACAATGACATGTTTTTTATAATTTTCCAATACCAAATATCTCCAGCCAGTAACTTTTGGACCGCACTAGTATTTGTGCCCAAAGTGCGTCGATAGGGTTCACCACTCATCACATTGGGATGTAATAATCGTCAGTAAAACGCGGGTGTACCGAGTGTGGACTATGACTTGCATTTCACAGTTCACACTTGGAATTCCTCTAACAGGTATTCAGGGATCAGGGATTCATGTCGTAACGATATATACTTACCTATATATATTTTTTATAAAACCACCGTCGTTTATACTTATAAAAGTTTTTAATGTTGTATATCCGTTTGCAGATTCGAATTGAATGTAGAAGCGCAAATTAAAGGATATTCTTTGAGAAAGTTGAGAACGAATGCGAGCAATAACAGAAGTTTGTATTTAATTTGGATGGCTCCAACTTATGAAGATGACTGAGGATCTGCGATCGACTGCTCTTTGTAATAACTGGAGCACTCTGACTAGAGAATCATTCCTATTGACTTTTGTTCGCTTAATTAATTTGAACATTATATAAAAACATACTGGTTAATAGATATCACAAGGTTAAAATAAAAATAGAACTGATTGATATAAAACGGCTCATCTCAATTCATGTTATGATCGGGAAAGCCGACCAGTTTCAGCAGATTTAGACTGCCTTCATCTGGCAGCCGCAGCCCGCAGTAAAGTTTAATTGTGACTAAAGTAGTCCACTTTTGAAACCGTGCAAAAATGAATATAATACCTTAAATGACATTTTGATTTCACGCTAAGAAAGAGCCAAAAAAAAAGACATCAGTTCTTCGCATGGTTTAAGTCACACGTGATATTAAGGGTCGGTTGTGTCAAACATGCTCTCGCGTTTGGACAATTTAGCATATTAAATCAAAATATAAAAACTAAAAAAATGTGTAAGTAGTTAAGAAGTTTAACTACTTTACAATTTTTTTAATTTGACACAAGTATTACAATCATCGAGAAAAAAAAATCGTAAAAATTATCGTAGCTCAGGGGTAAAACGCTGGCCTCTCAATCTTGAGATCCAAGTTTGATCCCGGTCGGATATGCAGTTTTTTGGAATGTATGCAGTCGGATATGCAGTTTTTTGGAAAGTATTTGTGCTTACTGACCACTTGAAGGCAAACATCGTAAGGAAACCTGCTTGCCCTAAAAAGCGTGTATTTTTGCCTGATAAATGGCGACAGGATTCACCGCCCATCACGTGGGGACGTAATAATCTTTGGTGATGGGGACGGTGACTTGCATTTCCCAGTTCACAGTCAGAACACTCTGACCCCCTATCGGATATATTTTTCATTATTTTTATATATTTCCTAGCTCCACCTTTCACACATTATTTTACATTTATTACAAAGCTGCTAGAATTTAAATTCGTAATTTTAATTCGCCTCTTTTGAAAATAAAATATCTTTATTTTAAATAAATTAATATATTTTACTTGTACGAAACCAAATGGATAACTTTCGATAGGGATAGAAACGAATATATGTCTACTATACATAACTATGAACTAAAAACGCTGTTTCACACGGACGATAAAATTCAGGGGTTTTATTTCAGAATGATCTACTACCAAATTTGGACCTAGACGATTCGAGTGGAAGGCACGCGGCTAAGGCCACGACCGTAGCAGGCATTCCCAGCCCTTACCCTTTTTGCGAAACTGGAATTGAATTCCGATGCCTCTGGCACGAGAGGCTTCCTTAATGTCACATTCGAATTGGCCTTGCCTTATATCTGAATTGGGTCACTCTGATACACGAATGGTGAAAGTGCGTTGCCTTCTACTAATATCCTCGGTATAAAAAAAAATTATCGTTTTGTTTTAAACTTAGGGCGCAATGGATTTAGTGTATATTTTTATAAGTCTATCAACTCGTTTTGAAAGTGGTCAGTATGAGTGGTTTTGTTTTACAAATAAGTCCAAAGATTTTATAGGTATTTTTTTATATTTTGATGAAATTTCACTCAATATGAACATTTAAAAAATACATAAGAATAACACTCAGTTTTTTGTTACATAACTGCATTTATTTATTATTTATATTTAGTAATTTTAATAATTTGAGGCAATAAAAAAATATGTATACGTATACGATGAGATCAACATTATTTTTTCTCTTACGGTGAGTGCTGTACCACGCTTGACCATGCTCTTTTCGGGGGAGCTGTAACAAACTCCAAACACACTTGTTTATGTGTGTATCTAGGTCCCATACATAATTTACAAATATAAGAGTTTTATAACACTACATATTAGACCCATTAATGATATCATAATAAGTTTATTTTAACCCAACATTTATTACGACTTTATAACGTAAATTTTATATTTTTAAAAACCTAAGTAGTTAAATCCTTTGCCAATTAAAACAGACTGAAAGCAATTACGCCCCTTCCATCCAATATTATATTATAGAACCAAACAACTTAATAAAACACCATTATATTTAAAATGATTTTTAATAATAAGTTAGTTTTACAATTCATAATTAAATTAAGTTCATCTTATAATAAAGAAACAACCTATCTTGTTTACAAGAGAACTACATAAACAGCTTTTATATACAACAATGAAGTTAACAAAACTGGATAACTTCTAAAAACTTTGTTATTAATATCAAATACATTTAAGCAAATTTTTTCTTCTCCACGACTTTCAGAGTCGTATTACGAAGAAAATCTTTCAAATTTAACCACTCGTACACTTTTAGCTTATCATATTTATTACGGTTATTCCACATTTCCTGCACGGGCGGCGAAATTACAAAGGCTATACCATTTGAGTCACTACTCTAACTAAAATAGATGAGCTTTTGTTCGTGCAAATTTCTACTACAATACCTAATCCATTTTAGTCAAGAATTGTACTAAAATGGTATATGCTTTGTTAGTGTTTTTCACGTTGCATGTACAAGAACAAAAGCTAATCTATTATAGTTCGACTCATGACTAAAATGGTATAGTAGAAATTTATTTATTTATTTTCAATGCATGTGCTCGTAAAGGCCCACTTTTTATGCATCAAAACCGAACAAAAAGTCGATTATTTTGCCCTAGGGCTTTATTATTATTTTTTTTTTAATTTATTTACAATGGTTGGCTAACCTGCAGCCTTTCCTGTGTACCATAGATGTTATACTTTTTTTTTCCACTGTTTAACGGCTCTGGATACAGTCCTTTTGAGCCAATTATAATTTAAAGTTCACAAGATTATATTTGTTTTCATTTCCTCACACTATGCATTGAAAAACGTAGTATGATACATGGGCGTAAAAGCAATAAATTACTCGGTTACGTTTAAAACACTCGCTACGCTCGTGTTTTAAATCGTCCTCGTAATTTATTTCGCCCTAGTAGCATAAACTACTATTATATAACTGATTAGAAAATATGACTGATTAATTAAAGTTTTATTGTTAATTCGTTTTAGTTATAATACGTACGTACCATACACGTTACGTACAAGTGTATTACAATCTAAACTTCTTTATTTTAAATATTTAGACTGTTTCTCTGCAATACTTGAAAATGTATTTAAGACTGATTAAATTTCATAATTAAGGGTTGATTGTTTAATTAATTCAAGGTACTACCTCAATACGCACAATAAGTATATGTTTCTTGGAAACGTTCTTTTAAGTCTAAGGTAGGTAGAGGTCTAAATTAGCATTTCTTTATCAAGAGAGTGATTGTTATAAAACGTATTAAAAGTATATCATACGATAAAGGTACCTACGTACTTTTATAACATTTGTATTTCTTAATAAACGTTAATTGAATATAATATTATTAAAACTCGCGTGAGCTGACATACTAAATTATTATTACATATGGCTTGAACACTCACGTATGATTGTTGTTGACTATTTGCTAACCGTTTCACCGATACAATTTCGGCATTATCAAGGCGAGTGTCGTTCTTAGGACGACGACGCGGCGTTCACCAGTTGGCATATAGTCAACAACAATCACACGTGAGTGTTCAAGCCGTATGTAATATTAAGTTAATTGAATAATTTGTTTTTCTTTGTCCGTCATTCAAATGCAGATAAGAGAAAGTGTAATGGTCAGAATAGATATATAAATAACACTATATAAGAATCGTATTTGCAGTAATTGAACATGGCGCAAATATAGCACCAAATGAATATTGACCTAAAAGAGTAACTTTTGCAATTGTAATTCAGCTTTCAATTTAACTACATAAAAGCCTGTTTCAACGCAAGACTTGTACTAAAGCAGGTGTGTAAGTGTAGAGTTCTTTACCTAAGCAGATTTGATGAGACAATATTTCGAAGGAATAACGAATTTTTTATTCAGAAGCAGAGATACATCACGTACATATTTCTTCATTATTACTTACACGATAGGTGTAAATACTGAATGTAATCAAAATTTACTCGTATGTACATCAATTTAATTCAACATTTCATATCAAACATTTCTGCATTGTAACATTGGTCTTAAAGCTTGACTCGTGACTTAAATAGTAGTAGTAAATAGTAGCCTTTGTAGTTGTAACTTAGCTTGAAAAAAATGTAATAAAACCTACACTATTTTAGTCCAATTCTTGATTAAAATGGATAAGGTATTGTAGTAGAAATTTCCACGAACAAAAGCTCATCTATTTTAGTTCGAGTAGTGACTCAAATGGTATAGCCTTTGTAATTTCGCACACGGGCGACCCCAACAGTTCATGGGCTGTAATAAAGAACGAAGTCGCTAAAAAGTACAAAGTTATTCCAAATGCCTCTGTTTTTTAGGTAGAAAGGCAACAAAAGCTATTGCATTTCTCAATCCAACCGTCATTAAGGACTCTTAAGAGTTAATATTCGCAGTGGCGCTCCTTTTGAGATTAATTTGCGAGGAGTTATCTTTTACATAATATCTGGATGGCAAAGTTCACAGCTGTTTTAAGTACTTTTACTAACTAGCATAATCATCGCATTCGGGGAGCGGAAGTGCGCTGTGACGTCAACGATTCGCGCGCGAATTTAACGGGTTAGCGTTACCGCAAGCCACCCGACGACCGAATGAAAAGCTCTTGCCGTAACACGCTTCGTATTCGAGGTATATAAAACATAACAAATTTTACAATCGGTGTACAAAGCTTTTTCTTTTGCACATAATATGATGCAAATATGTAAACAAAAGTAATTTATTATATATTTTTTTTATCTCACTAATACTATGGACGGAAAGTTTCAACCATACTGACGGGACACATCAGATGCATGAAGAACTCGATTGAATCCGCCGTTGCAGACCACGTCATAAATTCGGATAGTATCCGACGGATATCACACATTTCATGAAATTCAATAAAGCGAAAGCGCTAGTTCATGAAAAGTTATATTTGTGCCACATAAAATTCCCGAATCGATCGAAATAAGCCGATGTCCGAATTTTAAAAGAGACATTGGTTCAGCCTTGCCATTGATGTGGAAGCCTGTGTTTTAGGCGATGTTTAGCTGCTAAAGACCCGTTTAGGAGCCGGATTGTGAAAAACCCGCCTTTTTCTGATTAATCAAAATAATGTTCCTCAACAAAACCTGACTGTATGCTGCCATACCAAATTTTCCATTGGTTTCTATAAATTAGAATTTTAAATTTTAAAACTAAAAATTCTACTTTATAGAAACCAATGGAAACTTTGCGATGACAGTTTACACAAAACATAGGTAGGTATTGAGATTTTTTTGAGGAACAATAGTTAATAGTAAATATATTGAATATAAGTGTTATGTTTCGATTAAATAGAATAAAAAAATAATAAAAAAAAATGTAAAAACACGATTGCCATAATTTGAAAATGAACTTAGTAACTGCGGCACCCAGTGCAGTCAGGGGACAGCTCTACATTGGATACGTGTTGTTTTATGTGTCCCCCGACTGCACTGGGTGTCGTTACTAAGTTTATTTTATAATTATAAGAGTCGTATTTTTTATATTTTTTTGTTGTCGCTGTGCCAGATTTCAGAACGCAAATGCAAAAGATGACAACACCAGCGCGTTCGAGTACGGTCGTCTGGTGTTTCTTCCGACCGTTTGACACGGACTTGGTATTTAAGGCAGACTGTGCATAATCTGTGGTCGGTCTACTTGGTCGGACCAATGTGTAGAAAAGGATCTAGGAGCAACACTTGATTTTTGGAATTCATTTTATCGGTCTCTTTTATTTCGACGCTCGGTGTGGACGGTCGTAGGTAAAATCTGTGTTGCGTTACCTAGATCCTTTTTACTTGTGCTGATTATCTTTTTTAGTTTTAAAATCACCTTGTCTAGGAATTTATTTAGTTTTTGGTTATAGTTTAAAATTAAGTTGCGTTTATTCATTAGTATAAGAGATTTGTCCACATTAGATTGCACAATACATACATAATTAGAACTAAAGGAGTTTATTTACATCAGAAGTGTTACGAATCGCGCTCACAATATGCCTCGAAGCCGTAAACGTGGTAGACAGAAAAGGGTTCGATCTTCCTCAAGTTCTAGTACGTCCACATCGAGCTCGAGCTTTTCCACTTCCTCTAGCAGCAGTACGGATCACCGTAGCCGAAAGAAATCGAAGCGGAATCGCAAATCTTCGAAAACCGTGAGTCAAAACGTAATTTTATCGTCGGTCATTCCTGAGTTCGACCCGTTAGTTGATAAAATAGACACGTGGATAAACGTAATTGATGCAAATGCTCGGACATTTGATTGGTCAGACGAGATGATCAAATTTCAAGCGTTGCAAAAGTTACGTAACACGGCAAAAACATGGTATGACTCATTACAAAAGAATCATACAATGTGGGCCACATGGAAATGGAAAAACTGGCGAAAAAAGTTAAGAGAAACGTTTCAAATCAAACGTTATACATTTAATCTGCTGAAAGAGCTAGTAGAAACTAAACCTAACGACGGTCAGTCTTTGTATGAGTTCTATTTTCAACAAAGGGATCGAATTGAGAGATTAAGCTTAGATTTTTCGGAAGCGGACATTATTTCAATAATTGTCGGATCAATCGGTGATACAAATATCAGTACTGCTGCTGAGGCGGGAAGCTTTAGAAATTGCGACGATTTAGCGTCTTTTTTGCATAGTAAAACGTACACTGTCAAAGAAACAAAGAATTTAAATAAACAGCACATTAATTATAGTAGCAAACCGCATGCTTCTCGATCTTTTGTGTCAAATACGGACGGAAAATTGGATGAAACGACATCAAAAACACAGTTCAACGTAATTTGTTATCGTTGTGGGGACATGGGACATAAAAGAAATGCTTGTAGTGTAAAAGATAGTGTTAAATGCACCTTTTGTAGCAAATTGGGTCATTTAGAAGCTGCTTGTAAATCAAAAACGAGAACCAAGACCGAGAAGGATGCGAAGGTCAAGCTAATTTCTGAAAATGAAGTGAAACAGAAATTTTTCAAAAACGTTTTTTTGAATGGCACGTGTTCACAAACAGCGTGTTTAGTAAAAGAATACAAACTTGCACCATTTCAATTGAATAGTCCAGTGAGTTTAGTAGGATTTACAAGTGACCATTGCATAGAAGTAACGGAAGGAGTGAAGGTTAATCTGAAGGTTGATGAAATGGAACTGATTGTAACTTTTTACGTTATTGATTCTTTAACTGGATGCGACATTTTGATAGGTAGAAACTTCACTGAAGATAAAAGCCTTATGTATACTCGCATAGGAAATACATTGACCTTTAGCCCTGTATGTAACGTTTCTGTAGTTAGTTCAGCGCTAAATTTTAATGTCGAATCGGATGAGCACATGTCGTTGTTAAATAATATTTTTGCAAAGTACCCAAGTATTATTGCGCGGGATTTGTCGGATTTGGGGAAAACCACGTGTGTAGAGTTAGATATAGAGTTAACTACGTCCAAACCTGTCTATCAGCGACCATATCGAATGTCGGAGTCTGAAAAAACAATAACTCGGGAGATAGTCGATGATTTATTGAAAAATAAAATCATACGGAATAGCAATTCAGCTTATGCGAGTCCTGCACTCTTGGTAGATAAAAGTTCAGGTGAGAAACGGTTGTGTATTGACTACCGGCGTTTGAATAAGATCACAGTTAAAGAAAAATACCCAATGCCTATTGTAGAAGATCTCATTGATAGATTAAAATCATGTAAATGTTATACTTCTTTAGATTTAAAAAGCGGGTACTATCAAATTCCTATAAAATCTGATTCAGTGCACAAAACAGCGTTCATAACCGTTGACGGACACTACGAATTTGTTAGAATGCCGTTTGGGTTATGTAATGGGCCGTCAGTTTTTCAAAGGCTTATGAACACTGTGTTGGGTAATTTACGTTTTGAGCAAGTCATTTGCTATATGGATGACCTACTTATTGCAACGAAAACACTCGAGGATAACGTGTCATGTCTAGAAACTGTGTTGCAAGCTTTCGAAACACATGGTCTTACGATAAACCTGGAGAAGTGTCATTTCTTCCAGAAAAGTATAACATTTTTGGGCTATGATATTTCGGAAGCCGGTATTAAGCCAAGCTCTAAGAAAATAAAGGCTGTAGAAGATTTTCCAACCCCAAACACGGTTCATCAGCTGAGACAGTTTCTAGGTTTGATAAACTATTTTAGAAAATTCATTGAAAATTGCGCTGTATTATGTAGTCCTCTGACAAGCTTACTTAAGAAAGATGCAGTTTGGGAATGGGGTCCAAGACAAGACAACGCTGTTAAAGTTCTAAAGAAGGCTTTGATAGAAAATGCAGTATTAAATATCTTTGATCCTAAGCTTCCTGTAATTTTATATACCGACGCGAGTCGGGATGGATTAGGTTGTATCTTGGTACAAATAACGGAACAAAGAGAAAGACCAGTACATTTTTACAGTCGTCAAACAAGTAATGAAGAACAACGGTATCATTCTTTTGAACTAGAACTTTTGGCCATTATTGTAGGTCTAAAAAAGTTTCGTCATTACTTGTTAGGAATTGAGTTTAAAATAATAACAGACTGTAATGCGGTTAGGTTAGCTTTGAATAAACAAGAGATAATTCCGCGTATAGGTCATGCAGACGCAAGAGTTCACGTATGATATATCACACAGAGCTGGGTCACAAATGCAACATGTAGACGCGTTAAGCAGAAACCCTATTGTTAAGAAAGTAGATGGTGTTGCAACAAATAATAGTGTCATGGCCATAACAGAGGGTGATTGGCTATTGTCAGTTCAATTGCAAGATTCAAATATCTGTAGTATCCGTAAAATTTTGGAGTCAGGAGATGCCGAGTCGCATAAACAGATATATAAGGATTACGAGTTATTAGGGAATAAAGTTTTTCGTAGAACTGAATGTGGTAGACGCTGGTTAGTTCCTAAACAGTGTATTTGGCAAGTGATTAAAGCAAATCACGATGATGTGGGGCATTTTGCTGTAGATAAAACGGTAGAAAGAATCAAATCTCATTATTGGTTTCCTCATCTTAAGAAAACTGTTACTAAATATGTAAGAAACTGTATTAATTGTATATATTACAAAAATATACATGGTAAAAAACCCGGTCAATTATACCCCATACCTAAATATGCCAAACCATTCCATACATTACACTTGGACCATTTGGGGCCTTTTATAAAAACTACTCAACAAAACTGTTATCTTTTAGTAATGGTGGATTCATTTACAAAATTTGTTTTTATTTCACCTGTAAAGAGCACCAAGAGCAAAATTGTTATGAATGAGTTAGATAAAATTTTCAAAATATTTGGCAACCCTAAAAGAATTATTTGTGACGCTGGAAGTGCTTTTACTTCTAAGTTATTTGTAAGTTTTTGTAAAGATAGAGACATTAGACAGCACACAATTGCCACAGCTATGCCACGCTCAAACGGCCAAGTGGAACGTTACAATAAAACAATTTTAGAAGCCTTACGTAGTATGGGAGCAAACTCAGACTACAATAAATGGGATCAGCACATTACAAGTATTCAGCAAGGCATCAACAGTACTATCAATAAAAGTACTGCAGCAGTACCTAGTGAAGTATTTTTTGGGTATAGAGTGAGAATGGACGGAGACAAAATGAATGATGATGAACAGTTCGTTGACGTCACGTCATTAAGGAACAAGGTGGATGAAAACATAAAGAAATCTGCTGAAAAGCAGAAAATTGCTTTTGACGCTAAAAGGAAAGATGCACCAATTTACAAAACAGGAGATCTTGTTGTTATTAAGATTCCAAGTCAGTCAAATGAAGGGCAAAGTACTAAACTTTTACCTCTTTACAAAGGACCATTTCAAGTTACTGAGGTTTTAGGTAAAGACCGGTATAAAGTCTCTGATATGAGGGGGGCAGAAAGAAGTTCAAAACGCTATGATGGTACTACTTGTGTGGAGAACATGAAACCGTGGATCCGACTCGCTGATTTGGACTTGTAAATCTGGTACGAAGACCGGATGTTGTCTATTAACGAGCCAGGTAAATAAAACTAATGTCTGTTTCTTTTAAAGTAATTTATTTATTTTTCAGTGTTTATTGAAAGGCTCAGAACGTTTTAGTTTATTATTTGGGTCAAATACATATGCTTCAAGAATATTGATTGGCTTCATGCATTGTTTTGGTCTATTTTAGCGGATATCCTGGTGAACACCGCTAAAAAAAAAGGTACTTGGCTAATATAAACAGCTAGGGTTGGCCTCAGGCATATCCTAGTTAAGCCATTGATACGAGGAAGTTGTCCAGTATGCGACAAGGAACTCAATACCTAAGACGTGGACACTGTGCTAACAGTCAATGTTTTGAAGATGTCAGTTGTGGTTCAGTAGAGCTTCTTTATGTACAGCCATGAACGAACTTCACATTGATGAACTATAGTATGAAATAAAATATTGATTACTATAATGATTTATCTCATTTCAGCATATGTACATGACCTTAGTGCCGTTCGAGGACGAAGGCGCATGCAGGAGGGCCGGATGTTGTCGCTGTGCCAGATTTCAGAACGCAAATGCAAAAGATGACAACACCAGCGCGTTCGAGTACGGTCGTCTGGTGTTTCTTCCGACCGTTTGACACGGACTTGGTATTTAAGGCAGACTGTGCATAATCTGTGGTCGGTCTACTTGGTCGGACCAATGTGTAGAAAAGGATCTAGGAGCAACACTTGATTTTTGGAATTCATTTTATCGGTCTTTTTTATTTCGACGCTCGGTGTGGACGGTCGTAGGTAAAATCTGTGTTGCGTTACCTAGATCCTTTTTACTTGTGCTGATTATCTTTTTTAGTTTTAAAATCACCTTGTCTAAGAATTTATTTAGTTTTTGGTTATAGTTTAAAATTAAGTTGCGTTTATTCATTAGTATAAGAGATTTGTCCACATTAGATTGCACAATACATACATAATTAGAACTAAAGGAGTTTCTTTACATTTTATTATTTATTTTTATTGAATACTTTTTTAATAATTTTATACCCAGTGCCAATCCGGATGGTATAAAGATTCTAATGACACGTCGCTCATCCATATTGGCAGTCATGTTTTATATTTCTTTTATTATTTATTAATACTTTTTAATACTTTTATACCCAGTGCCAATCCGGATGGTATATAAACTCTAATGACACCTCATTCATCCAAATTGATAGAAGATTTGATGGAATAAATAAAAATACATGAACCCTGAAAACAATACACTCCTTTTTTTGAGGGTAGTCACGTAAAAAGGCGGGTTTTTCGCAATCCGGCTGCTAAGCCGCTCTCAAGACAGTTACGGGATCACGCACAGACTGTGAAAGTGACGTAGATAGTGTAAGTTCCGCGTGTTTATCGTTGTTTAGTGACACTCAGAAAATTGATAACACAAACCCGAAAGTAATTAATTATGCAGACGCGAAGTTGTCCGACTGCTAACGCCACCTGCACCAAAGTCGTCCCGCGCATTGCGAGCCCACAATGTGACGCGTAACATCGTCGCGTAAACGTCTTCACTCGTCCAGCTATCCTCAATGCTAGAATAAAATTGGACAATAACGGATTTCCAAATGAAATTGTTGGTGGCTAAAACTCACCAGCAATGAAATTCCATACAACTTTGCTGGCGCTTATTCAAGTAGCGCGGGAAGGTCGACTTTGGTCAAAGAAGGTTTTCAAAATAATGAACCACATTATAAGCATTTTTGAGTAAAATTAATAAAACCTCTTTGCACATTGAAATCGCCGGTGAGTAAACGTAACAAAACCTCATTCCATATTCAAATAACACGACAGTTAAATATTTTTATTAGTGTAATTGCCGGCGTGATAACACGAAATATATGGCTATTCATATAATATTGCCGGCCGCTGATAAGCCATCTTACCACTACTAGAAGTTAGATTTATCTCAAACAAGGTTCTTTAATTTATGATCGTATTACACGCAAGCGTGTAATACCTATTGAGAAAAATAATATAATTAAGTATCATTCCCGAAAGGCGAATACTTTGGTGGTTTTGTGTAAATTGGGTATATAACATACATAGACTAGAACCAAGGGCACCCATAATAGAAGAGCTTATATGCCTCAACTGATTAATGTATAAAGATTCAAAATGTGTAAGGATAAGTTCTTGCCTTTGTGCTTGATAAGTCTTTGCCTTATCTTGAATTTTTCTGAAATTCCGAGTGCTATGTGTAGAGATACCTACATTTTTGAACTCCGTCTCAGGTAAACTTTTCACAGAGAATTTGTTGTTTGATAGATTTTCCATCTTGAATTTTATGCTCTCTGAATATTTAGAAGTTACATACTTTAAACATATTTGTTTTGAAATATTAAAATAACGAAACCCTGAAAACCGTTCATACATCTACTAACAGACCAAGTCTCTTACAAAGGTTTTAAACAAAATTGTAACGGACGTTCTTCCGGACCGCATATGGGACAAAGTTACTCGTAGTTTGCAATCGTCAACTTCATAATTGATGTCCAAGCGCATGGGACACACAGCTGACGTCATAAACCATTACTCGAGCGACGACAGTAGAAAACCTCAAGGGTCACGAGTTACGAAGCAAGGCGACACATGGTGAGAATAGTCCCCGCTGCGAGGCAAAGTTTCACCACGTCTTTAACCGCACATTTATCTTGTAACAGCAAAAGCGGTCGAGCCTACTCGGGCATTCGGGTTATTAAATTGCATTTAAATATTTCATTGCTTGCGAGAAATACGAATACAAAAATAATAATAATAATATATATACACTGAAAGGCAATGAATGCCTTTATCGATTTTGAGGGGGGCTTACTCTGCCATGTGTAAGTTAAAACTTAGATTTATAATTGATAAAAATTTTACAGACATGAAAAATAACGAATAAAAATTTTTTTATTTATTTAACCGATTAGGTAATACATAAGTATATATTTTTTTCATTTTCTGAGGCAATGATTAAAATGTCTATGAAATTGACATGAAAGTGTCAGATTTTTAAGAGTTCGTAAACAAAAACGATAAAAAACTATCCATATGGTATGCCTCGTGTTTCCGTCCGTCTGTTTCACTGCCACACAAAGCCACTTTCCTTCAAAACGGATAAAGCAATAAAATTGAAATTTAGAATAGCATTAAGGCGATTACCTTCGCCAAATTAGCAGCTCGATGTTTGTCGGTACATATATCGACGGAAACGATATTAAAATAACGTTCATATCAGCGCGCAATGCATTGGACCTGTTACGACGCCCGCTGCGTCCTTGATAGGGCGAAATAGGAGAAAATAATACTTTTACATGGACGATGAATAATCCTGTGTTATGTTTATAGCTATCAAGTTTATCTATTTATCAAAGTATAAATGAATTAAATCAACTAAGCCGCTCCGGAGCAGAGGGGAATTCAAGCCAAAAAACACCATTCAGTTGTTTTTTTTTTTTCATATAATTGCTATTTTGTCTTAGAATTGGTTATTCACAATAAATTTTTTCGATATTTCTGTTTTGGCCATAAACGATGAGTAGGCTGTAGAAAGTACTCATTTGGCAATACTAAGCGCCTTCAGCTTACTTGTTAGAAAAAGGCGGGTTTTTCTAATTATTCGAAACAGCGAAGCCGTTCTGTATTTTTACATGTAAGAGTTCTTAAAGTGGTTGCGTTAGGGCTCGTTCCTAAACGCAAAACTTATTATATAGACCCCTCTATGCCTGGATTTTTCTCATGATTTTTACAAAAGGTAATAACTGAATGTGAAGTCAACAGCTCATTTTCTTCATATTTTCTTTTCATAGTATTATCTAGCGACATCTAAGCTACATAAAAAAAAACAATAATTTCCGTAGATAATCCCTTGTAAAATCACTCGAAATCTGCCGTTGTAAATTTTTTTGCACTTGCCAGAATGGCTGTCTTAAGGTTTGATAATTTTAAAATTTATAAACTAATACATATTTGGCTTTGCTCACGGCTGTGGCTGCACTGAAGGAAAAATAAACTTGAACATCCTGTATCGCAACATCGTTTCTTAGGTAAGGACATGCCGAAGATGCCTTATATCTCGATGTTTTCCGTCGACCACGATGTAAAAACGAAATATTTGGTTTTCACGTAAGCATCTAGGTAGGTCTTAGCAAGACTAATCGAATGGGCGGAGGTAGGCATGTATTTATAATATATGTAACCTATTAGTATGTAGTATAAAGGATGGGATTTGGTCGGCCGCCTGGATTCGTGCTGGGGGCTCGGTTGGTGATCATTGAACCTTGTTCCTGGTCCCTGGCCGGGTCTCCGGTATGGGTTTGGGCGGTTGATTGGATTTCAGCCTGTATAATATATATTTTACCTATAATTTTAATCGTATATATATTGCTACATAAAATAAATAAAACTTTAATCTTGTTCATGTACATTTATTATTTTATGACATAAATATTTTTATAAGATTAAATTTTGACTTGTGAAACGTGTATTTTATAATCCTACTTTGCAAAATAAACTATTTTAATTTGAATCTGAATTTGAATTTGAATTTGAAAACTCCAAACAAGTCTTCAAATAGCCATGTCTATTTGCATGAAGTGGGCGAGGTATCGCAGTAGGCACCTTCTGTATCTGGGGGCACGATAGTGCCCCATGCCAAGACAAGCCACAGGAAGCGGGGCACTACGTACCTTTTCTCGAAGCGTTTCGTCATATTGTCGATTTCTCATGACTTCGCTCTGGCTAATACTAGAGATACCAAATTCTCAAGATAAGATGTAGGAAGCAGTTATATTAAACATCATAATAAGTTTAATTTATCGATTTCATCACTCACTCACTCACTCAATGATGTCATCAACACCTCTAGGGTATTTCTTAAAGTCCTAGAAAGCTGAAATTTGGTATGCAGTCTAGGATTAGCACACAAGCAACATGGAAATTAAGAAATCTGTAACTTTTACCCGGCAACCTTTTTCAAAAATTTTAATTCCGAACTTTCTGAAGTCCTAAAAAGCTGACATTTGTATACAGGCTAGTATTAGCACACAAACAATAAAAAAATCAAGAAACCTGTAACTTTCACCTTCCAACCCCCCCTTAAGGGGTAAGTTACTTAATCCAGTAACTATCTATAACGGCTGAAGCCGCGCCGCCCCGGACAGTCCTCCAAACGCGGACAAACAAGTTTTTGGTTCTTTCAGATGAATTTAGATGTCGCTACGTGTCGTTTACATCACGATATTGAAAGCAATTGTCTAGACTTAAATTGCTCATTTTATTGTGCGCAGATGTATATTAACGAGTATATTATTATTATTGCTTACTAAATACATAATATTCGAGTACCTGGTGTGTATTCATTAGATAAGTACATAATTAAAGTGTTAGGTTAAGAACTTCTTAGATTTAAAGATTTTCACGTTAAAAAAATACTACTACCTCTAATTATTATCCATTAAATAAGTACACCGCTATTTCTAGGTAAACGACAGGGTACCGATATTCGTACTTAAAAATACAATAAAGGTTGGGAAATAATTTCACAAGAAGTAGGGGGTCCCCAACCCCATCGTGTAGTTCACATTCCGGCAGATGGTTCTTGTCTTTTTCATTCCTTAACATACTTAATGTATGGTACAATTATAAGTTAGGTATGACATAGTTCTCTATGTTGTAGAACACTGGGACGAACTGCAACTGTATTCTGGACGGAGAGACCGATCATGATTCCGAGTCTTATTCACGACCTAATGATAAAAATAAGGCAATAAGAGTTATAATTATTTTTAATAACGGTCTCAAACATGAAGTTGCGCCTGTAAAAACAAAATTAGAAATAATTAATAGAGTATTCGTACACCGTAAGCAGTTTTCAATCTGTATCGCGTATGCCATCATTATCCATAAAAGCCAAGGGCTAAGTTTAAATAATACTCTCATTGATATCGGGTCATCGACGTTTTCTTGTGGGCTAACTTATGTAGCACTTTCGAGGGTGACTGGTTTGAAAGAAATTCACCTTATTAATATTGACTTTAGTAGAAATAAAGCATAAGAGTGAGCCATAGTCGAATATAATTGCTTAATAACTAAATACCACCCTGATCTATGGCGTTTTGCAAATAACAAGACAACAAGAAAAAACAAGCCAAAGATAGGGGGCTATAAAAAAAGTCATAGCAAAGGCGCAAGAAATGCAGCTTGAAAAAATAAAAAGAAGCAGAGCATCTTACAAAAATAAATTAAATTCAAACATATTTCATGTAAACTAGGTCGCCAAGACTCATACCGCATTCACTGTTAAAAAGTTATCAGATCTCATGTGAAGCCAAGTCTTTAACTCTACAAAGCCTAACTCTACAAACCCTACATCTTTATAAACCTAGCCGTTTAGATCATGGTCTTAGAACTACAATAAAATAAATATAATCATGATGTACGGGTGACTGGAAATTGCTCTTATTCCTGTCGGGAGAAGTAACTATGATTAATTTAGAGTGATTTGACCCAAATGACTTGGGGGTCGCAAGACTTCCATTTTCAAAAAAATCGTCATTTTTTGTTTTATTCATAAAATTGCGAAATTTGGCAAATAAAAAACGCCAAAAAAAATCTTGTTGTTTTTTGGTCTGAAATTTGGCGTGAACTGATAGCTAAATGGTTGGTCGATCTCCTTAAAGCTAAAAATCTCTCAAATAATTGCAAAATCTTATGTTGCATGTCTTAAATCACGACAACAAAGAATTAAAAATTAAAATATTTAAAGAAGTGCTGTTATTATAAAAAAATGTAGGGAACACGTCGTAAAAAACATTTAAATTACATCGCAGTATCGTTAGCTATCCAAAAAAATACAAAAATGAACAAAAAGCACGATCGTTTTTTTTTCATTTGTTGTAGAAATGGAGTAAGTAAATGATACAAAAATATTAAATTTTAAGGCGCTTCTTCGCCTCTTCGCATGTTTCGTCATCGTACCGTATTAATACATCAACGGTTATTTTAATACATTTATCTATTATTGTTTAAATATGCAGTGTGGAAATAGTACATTTAATATTGTTTCAAGCAAGCAAGATCGATGATAGTGAAATGAGAAGTGGTGCAACGGACCTAGATGGAAATGAGCTTTTTGCAACAGTTTTTGGTCTAAAACGGTAAATATCAAATAAATAAATAAATATTTAAAAAAAAAAAACAAGAAAATAACAATGCTTTCCCAAAGCTGAACATTAATTTCATCAAAATTAGCCTAAATAGTTTGCACTAAGTGGCATTTTAGCCCATAGCAAAAAAATGTATGAAAATCCATATATGCCCTGAAATATTGCCCTGAAAACAATGCAATAGTGGATTTACATACAAACTTTACTGCACTGTGTTTGCACTAAAGCCACAAATCCCAAGTGACCGACGTGATTGTCCATAGAAAACTAGTTTTAAACTAACCAATCAGCGCGCCAATGATTTGCAACAGGCCAATCAGCGCTATTTTTATATCTATAAACAATTTCAAATAAAGAAATAAGTACGGCAGATTATGTATATTACAGTGCAAATTACTAAATTTTCAGACCTTACTGACCGACTGACAGGTACAAAATGGCTCTTCCATTATCCGGTATTGCCTTTTCGTGCCCAAACTAACTTTTGTTCTACGTTGTACCCCAATGTTCAAAGGACAATGCCACAATAAAACCCAGGCCCGGCGCAAACGATATGTATGTTATATTTTTTCCAAAAATGTGGTATGTAAATCTGCATATGTGAAATTATCAAAATCGATGGCTAAGTGTACGATATTGCTATTTGTTTGAAGTAGGGGCAACATTTTTAATTATGTTTTTACTATCTAAAATAGCAAATGTTATGCATGTTATATTTTTTCAAAAAATGTGGTAGGTAAGTATGTATATGTGAAATTATTAAAATCGATGGGTATGTGTACGATATTGCTATTTGTTTCAAGTAGGGGCAACATTTTTAATTATGTTTTTACTATCTAAAATCGCAAACGTTATCCACCCCCTTATATAAATGCGAAAGTGTGTTTATTGGTTTGTCCTTCTCTCACGCAGCAACGGATCGACGTGATTGTTTGAATAGAGATAGTTTATGGGCCGGAGAGTGACATATTATGCTACTTTTTAACCCGGGAAAATTAAAAAATTAAATTAGCGCGGGCGAGGCCGCGGGCAAAAGCAAGCAGGCTATATTTTATGCGCGGGCGAATCCGCCGGCAAAAGCTAGAGCATGTTATATTTTGTTTCTAAAAATGGTTATTTTTACCCTTTAAGTACGAAATACTAAAAAGGCTATTGCGGCTATCACTCATATATCCACCTCAAAGGAGTTAAATGTTAATCCTTGACATGGATTGGACAACAAACTCTCACCAAAACCCTGCTTACCCTTACAAAAAATCCAAAGATAAATATTAAAATGTATCTACGCAAGATCTTGTTCTTCTGTTAATTAAATTAATTCCACCATCACAGGTCTCCTTCGTCTACAACAACTGTACCAATTAATGCTGCCAGGGCGAACAGCATTCCGAATTTCCCTTGTGAAGCGGATAATCAACGCGTCAGATGCAATGGACTTCTTATTAGCACTGGAGCAACATGACCGCTGGGGAAACAAGCGCATCGTTCTAGACTGCAGCGCTAAAAACGCTAAAAGCATTCTGGTTGGGCACGTTCGCAACGTACAATTGGGCCGGAGGACATACCATTACATGCTTAGTGGCTTGGTAAGTGTACACACGTACTTTCAATTTATTATTTTTATGCAATTTCGACACTAAAAACTGCTCTTTAATTTGTAAAATCAGGCACTGAAGAATGTGCTAATTTGATGCATCTTTATCTAACGGCGTGTTTGTTTGAAATAATAAATGAAAATAATCACAGATTGTCCCTATTTTTCAGACTTTTCAAGATCAGAATACCTAATGGGCGGTTCCACATTGCACGGCCCGGGTCCGGCCCGACACCGACAACGACATCAGTGGACGCGTAATTCTAATTCTATGAAATTTTACTGTACGCTATCTCACTGCCCCGGCCCGACAATGATATGTCGTCGCCGACAACGGCATGTCGTCGGCGGCAAGGCTCCCACTAGTGTCGTGCCGGCATCATTATGATGCAAGCGTCCATGTGAGCGTGTTAGCGGCGTGTTCAGTGATCCCACCCGCACCCCCGCCTGCGACCCCGTGGCTTTTACAACACAAATTTAATAAGTGTGGAGAAAGAATGACGCTTTTAAAAATGGCCAATTTTAAATATAACATCGTTACTTTAATTGAAAAGAAAAAATACAAAAGACGAGAGTAAAAATAAAATATGAAGAGACAATTGTTGGATTGAAGTCTTTGAATGTTTACAAGATATATAATGTAGACATGAATAATTAGGAAAAGAAGAAAATGAGTACGCGGCGCGCCGTGTCGGGTCGGTGTCGATGTCGGTCAAATGAAGAATGTAGCAACAGGCTTCGTCGAATACTGTCGGTATCGGTGTCGAGCCGGAGCTGGGCCGTGCAATGAAGAAACGCCCATTGCATTAACACCGTTTTAAAGAAACTTAATATACTGTACATAATATTTTGTTTATCGGTATGAGAGCCCGCAATTATTGCTAACATCAAATGTAGGGCATTTTGACGACAATGACAAAACAAACTACCTTACAAGTTTTGTTATCAGTAAGCTTTTTTAGTAACTTACAAAATTAAATACGTTCAGTAAATCTTAGGTTACCATTACAAAAATAGTCCAAAGGAGTTTTCATAAAAAACTTGTGGAAACTAATAACGACGAAAAAAGTAGTATTGTTTGGTTCAGTTTTGTTCCGTTCCATTTTCTACACGTTCAAATTATTTCAAATAATTTGACACAACAATTTAATACAACAATTTTGCAATTTTAATTTTTCATACATTGGATAACAAAAGTTTTAAATAGCGAAATTACATTGTAAAACGGTTTGTTTGTAAAAAAACACTGATTATTCTATTCGCGGGTGTAAAGTTGATGAAACGTGTGGTAAAAGGTGGTTCCCACAAGTTTGTATGATGATTGCTTTCGACCATGGCCATAATTTAGTAGTAAAAGAAAAGTTTTTAAATTAAGAATTTTATATCACCAGCAATAACAAATCATGCAGTTATGTTATGTACCTATTTTCAAAAAGAACAAAGATTTTAAATATAAATTTTTTTACTGCACTTGATAACATTTCAAAACGCTTTTCTCTGAAGAAGCTTTTATTCTTTCAGTGTTCTTAAGTTATCTAAAAAATGTTCTTGTCGTCTTTACTAGTAATTTTGAGTTTAAGCTGAACTAAGGTTTCATTGCTAGGTTATGGACGATCATTGGGAAAATGAGGTTGTTGAGTATGGAGCTGTCAATATAACGGGGTTCCGCATCATTGACCACTCTCGAAAGGCCGTGCGTGATTTCATGGATGGCTTACGAAAAATGGACCCTCGGTTTAAGGATACCATTTCGGTAAGTATCTTACTTTCATCAAGTTTCTAGGCTAAGGAGAAAATATTTGATGTTTTTTCTTCAATAAAACCAATATTTATAATCACATTTTACCTATTTGGGTAAAACATATCTCGGCTTTTCGTAGATTTTTCATAAAAGCATTGACACGAAGGAAATAAATTATAAGAGGAATTACATTTTATTTAATTTAGTATATTAAATGTTATGCTATGTATTATTATTGTCATGGATAATGTTATAAAAATGGGTTAACCTAGGTTTACTCTAGTAAACTTAAAACTATTCAAGCTCTTTGGGTAAAGTCCAAATATTCGGAGATTGCTGGTATTACCTATATAGCTCTGCCTAACGATTTTTAGGTTATGATAGAATGTCAAATGAGTCAAAAGTAAGTGAGACGACAATCGAAGCGAAGAGTAGCGTGTTGGTGATAAATAGATTCAAGAACAGAGCGAACTAGAGCAATACAGAGCGGAGCTAGGTGACCTCTCAACACCTTACAGTACCCAACCAGTGTTGGTAAACGCTGAATTCTTTTAATTTACCCGAGTAGCTTGGGTAATTCTAAACCTAGTTCTTCTATTTCCCTTGCATTACCGTTACAACTATATTATTGGGGAGAACATTACTTCCGTGAAAATATACCTGAACAAATACACAGATGTACTAACTTTTAATTTGCAGCTTTAATTTTAAACCTTCGAATGCAGCGGTAGTCAGTAGGAATCTCAATATCTTCCAAAACTGGGTTTAAATCCGTCTATCCAGTTGAGCATGCACATATGAATTCATAGGAATTTAGTGTTAGCATATCATAAGCATAAGATCGGTGAAGTACGTCCCCTCAGGTGGAGATGAACTGAGTTAGCTTTTCCACACGGTAAATACGCGTAAATGTTATTTCTATACGTCTCATAGGATTTTTAAGTTAATAGGCATTGAAACGTACTAGAAACTCTCATCCTATTCGTCAAGCTTGAGAAACGTTGAGATAGCATTTCTAGACGTGCATGCTGTTTCAATACGTCTCGTATGGTAACTTCCTCGCCTAGGATTACGAGTGATATAACGGGCGTAAAGTAGAGATTATCCTAATTCTGTTAGTCAATTTTTACATTAGAAGATATTAATAGAGCATGACAAAAGATAGACAATTATTTAAATCAAATATTTTATGTATGTATAACTCAAATCAAATATCTATACATAAGTTACGTATGAGTTAAAACGAATTGCACATTACTTTCATATATATTTGTAATGGACAGTCTTTGTGATTAATTGTAAAAGAAACATAAAAACTGGATAAAACTATCCTATAAATAAAATAAATCTGTCAATTAAACAAAATTAAACTAATCTAAATTAAAATATCTTCTAAATAAATAATTTTAAGCAATTGTACAATAATAATAACAACAAACTTACCTCAAATTTAATTTATAAACTGAAAATTTGGTCTAAATCGCTGCCTTGCGGAAGGGTCCCCAAGATACTGACGACATTACCTCGTTGTATAGCCAGGCTTAGGCTTTGGCCGAGGTACACGCCAGCCCTAGGGTCCCTTGACGTGTCGATGAGGTGCAGCGAGATTTCTTTGAAAATTCGTTGCGCCTCCGGGCCGCACGGGCCCAAGGTCTCTACCCCAAACGGCGCAAATATATAATTGTTTCCGAGGAAAGCATATCTGTGCCGCTTGTTGCCCTCAGCGCTGTCCGCTGCCGCACCAGCAGCCCTACTGGTCCAGATTACGTGTGAAGCCGTCAGTGTGTTGACGCATGTAGCATCCCACACCAGTGACTTACCATTCCTCCAAGCAACCAGGGTCATACCATCAGGTCTCCTGCCATCGTCACGTGACATTCCAGGCGGTTCAGGTACCGCTCGCATGTTGACGGTGGCGAGAGCTCTTATGATGATATCATTAAGGGCTACATGTCACGAAAAACGGCCAGCACTGCGTTGGCACGAGAGCCCGTGGTGCCCAAACTGATCGACATCCGCACCGCAAGGGCAGCAATGAGGCTGTGCCAAATGAGTCCCTAGTCGCAGGCCAATGGCCGTGGAAAAGGATAAATTGTCCAGCAGAGTCCCAAGGTTTGGTGATGGAAGAGCCTTTAACTCTTTCTGTCGCAGTTGGCAAAGGGGCTCATCCCATTGTCTTTGAACTGCCAACTTCTCTGGAAGGTCCTCGCCTGCTTGGCTTCGCCACAGCACGAGACCTCAATTACACCCAATGAATGAAGGATGAATAAGTCAAAGGAAGACAAAAATGCAGGTAGAGCCAAATCCGAAACGTTTCTGATACCTAATCATCCAAAACGAATGGGAAGTGAGCCTGCAGCCAATTTTCTTGAGAGATAGGCAAGTTCAGGATCTGGGTCAACGTCGATTGTACCATGGAGTCGATGCTTGAGAGTAGTCTTTTTAGTTTAAACATTGGGGTACTTCTGAGAGCGTATGTGAAACTAGGTACAAACAAACAAAAGCGAATTATTTTGAAAGCCATATGGGCACTGATTTTATAGAGGTGAGGAATAGTTAAAAAAAAACTGCTTTTTCGTCATCTAAATATTGTGGCATCGCGTTTTCTAGGACTGGCACTCCTAAAAGGCGAAGTGAAATTTGTTCAATAATTAAAAAAAGTTTCCTTAGTGAAGTGTCAAAATATAAAGAAACAAAACATTTTAATTTGAATCGTATGCCATTGCTGCATGGCTCAATTTTGATTGACGTGCGATTGACACGCTTTTTTAGTTTTAAATGGTTTTGAGACTCTCTTTGTGGTTTTGACATTCTTTTGGTTCGGATCCGATGTCTGTTTGTTAGTATGTCAATGGAGTAAACTTTAAAACTGTTCATTCTTATTGTGAATGATTGTTTTTATTCTTATTTCGGATAAGTATTTTTGAACTTTTACATGATCAATGTTAAATTGTAGAAGATGATTTATAAATTCCTAACAATTTTAGACGTCAATAATTTCTATTCTATTGAATATAATTATCTTAGAACTTAGAAAAAGATACGTTTGTTCTGTTCTGTTCTTTAATTTATTATTAATAATGTTTTTATAAGTAACTATCAAAATACATGAAAACCTTGTTACATAGCAAAATATAAATTGTTAAATATTGCAAAGGCATTTATTATAACTTCAATATGCTAGTTTTGTCTGCTTTTTGGAATAAACAGGTCGATTAATGTATGTAATTTCAATAATACCTTTTTTCGTATTATGCCTTTTTTCTAAGTATTTTAGTATTTGCAGGGAGTGACGTAATCATATTAGGTTGAATGGTCGAATCTTTGTCAGGCTTTAGGATGCGTTCAAGAAATATATTTGTCCGTATTGAAATGTGTGCTGATGACGGCACAGAAGGTCAAATGAAAGATATCACTTTTTTTCATTTTATAAATATAATTGTGCACGCTATTACTCAAAACGTTTTACGAATCGTAAATATTGACGAAAAAAAGAGGCCAATTGTAATCGATCTTGGTACAAATGCAATAGTTTAATATATGTATGGTATGTATGTATGTATTGTGTCGATATTAAGTTTACTCTATAACTGTGTGTGTAGTTACTTATACTATATTGTGGAGGATAATTCAATATTAATCGCTTGTTCTGTGTAGAGCCAATTCATGTATGCGTATAATTTGTGCGCGACTTAATAGCTTCTATTAATTAAGTGTTGAACTCAGAAATGCATAATCCGATGCTTGATGGTTTACAAAGCATTAATGCTCCAATGATTCATGTGGACAAACATGTCACTAGAACACATGTGTAGATACGATGTGCCAATTACCGTTCGACAATTACATAACCGGGCTCAGTCATTCATTAACACCTAAGGTACAACTAAATTCTACAGTTCAATATACCTACCTATACAATGTGTAACAGAAAGGTGTAACCATATTTGAAGAGCTTATTCAGTCAATGATATAGAACAACTTTTACTATGGAACAAAACTTTTATCTCGAAAAATAAATTTAATGTTTCATAGGAAAATGCAATGCCGCTCGGCCGAAATGTATGGAAGGGCAGATTTTTTTTTGAGATTTCAGGTTTGGCTCCATAGTAAAATTTGTTCTATACCATTGACTGAATAAGCTCTTCAAATATGGTTACACCTTTCTGTTACACGTTGTATAAGGTCCTACAATAAAAAGAGAAAATAATTGTAGGATAGATCATGTATCGTTGACTGAGCACATTGCAGTAGAAAAAACTATTTTTGGTTAAATTTATTTTTCAGTTTCCAGTACAAAGTGGTTCAGTCAGTTGAGTCGATTTCTGTAGAAAAGTGAAAAAAAATAATCCGCGAAAGTAAAATTATCTTCTTTGGTATGTGATTCATAATTAATCATGAATCACCCCCTGATTTTTTTTCACTTTGATTTGTAGGACCTTATATAACACTTCCCCCAGACAAAATAATTGAATCCACAAAAAAAAAATGCCCATCTATTTTTTTCATTATGTCTCATTGTACCTTCCGGACCAGCTACCACAGCTAGCCTAGAGTTCAATGGAAACTAAGGTTGCAATGTCGCGTAATGTATAGATTTGACTAGGAAACTAACATATCCTGATTGAAACGGTCATCTCGATTGATTGCAAAAGAATTAAGGAGATTTAGTCGGGATGACATTTTTAATCACGTGGCTAAAATTTAAACTAGGATCTAAACAAAAAACCGGCAAAGTGCGAGTCACTCGCGTACCTAGAGTTCCCTATTGTGGATGATAAATTTGATTTTGTCACTTTTTTTCGTGAATTTCTCAACCGCTTTATTTTTCCTGTAATCTTTACGTAAACACATATAACCATAATTTTTTTCATATGTTTTGGTTCACCAGTTTTTGACATAATGGGGGGGACATACATATTTTTGGGGTTTTTTGAATATTTCTCCAAACCAGTGCCAGTAAATATAGTATACCTACATAATTTTACAATTAGCTTTTTAATACCTACAATTTTATACCCATATTGTGTTTTTATAAAATATTTTTTTGTATTTATTTTGCTTTTTTAATATTTCTAATTTGTGCTCAATTTTATTTTAATCGCTATAGTTTTCCTGTAATTGGCCATTTATGATCTATAATTGTCATTTTTTCATATTTTTCGGTCTACCAGTTTCGGAGATAAGGGGGGATACATATTTTTGGGGTTTTTTAAAGATTTCTCAAAGATAGTGCCAGTAAATATAGTAAAAGTGTATATTTTTACAATCAACTTTTTTATTTCTATAATTTGATATCCATAATATATTTTATTATATTTCTCATTTGTGCTCAATTTTTTTTATCGCTATAGTTTTCCTGTAATTGACCAGTGATGATGTATAATTTAAATTTTTTCATATTTTTCGGTCTACCAGTTTCGGAGATAAGGCGGGGGGACATACATATTTTTCGGGTTTTTTAAAGATTTCTCGAAACCAGTTTCACTAAATATAGTAAAAATATATATTTTTACAATCAGCTTTTTAATATGTAGATTTTGATACCCATATTCTATTTTAGGCTAAATTTTTTTATTTTTCTCACTTTTGTTTTGGAAATTCTTTGAACAATTTCAATTTTTTTTTTAAACTGTGATATTTTTGCAAATTAATGCTATTTTTGTGCCAATTTTTATGTATTTATCTTTAACGGAGTTAAAGTTATGAGACTGTGACATACGGACGGACGGACGGACGGACGGACAACGTAGTCTCACCATAAGGTTCTTTTTGTACCTTTTAGGTACTAAGGAACCCTAAAAACATAAGAAACATTTATTGATTAAATACATGCAGACAGAAAAACATCTTTACAAGAGTATAAAATAACAAAATATGGAGCTTATTAGTACCCTGTACTAGACTTTAGGTCCGTACTAACCAAGGAGCAAATATTTTTATGTGCGTGACTGCGTGGGTATGGTAATGGTGGACGTAATTTTTTTGTGATAAAATTCTTATTTAGGAGTGAATTTTAAGAGTATTCTTACTTATCGAGCGATATTGGGGGTGAGTGCTGTGAGTTGTAGTTATGTTGAATCAAAAATGTTGAAATAAAAAAATATTGAATCAAAATGTAAAACCAATTTTCGGAATAGGATAAAATACTTAACAACCAAGGTAAAATACCATAAAATCTTGACTAAATAAACATAATGATATCAACATAAATAAATACCATTAAGTACAGTAAAACTCAAGACAAGATAAAATTGCCAGTGAAATTATAATGGCAATGTTATAAAGTTACGGTAAAATTATTGCCTGGATGCTGTAAAACAGCCCGCAAGGTGTTAAAATTTACACCTCAGAGAGAAAATTTCTACAGAAAGCAAATAATAAGGTTTATGTAGATTAAATCGAGTCACGCACCCTGTAATGAAACACTAAGAGGCTACGCCTGTACATAATATTATTCTATAAACCATATGAGCTTCGTATTTCCGGAAGTTGGCCACTTTCCCTTTCCTTTGAACACTCGGGAGAATAAAGTTTCAAAGTTACCTCATAATACTTGCTAACATGTTTTGAATTTAATTTTGGGAACGAAGTGACTGCTTCGTACGGAATGTACGAATATCTTTGTGAAATAAAAAAGAAGGCGTGATCAGCATTTACAAATATTGGCATAACAGACTACAGTATATTTTGCGGCAAAATTAATTTAAAAATTCTTAAATATTTCTTTCTTGCTTTAGGCACAAGCAGCTCTAATGTATGATGGAGTTCAGGTCTTAATCGATGCGCTTGGGAGGCTCTGGAGGAAGAAACCAGATGCCTTTAGGAATGCCTTGAGACGTGCGTCGGGTCAACAAAATGCGACGAAAGTTATTGATTGCAACCCTGGCAAGAGTTGGGTCGTCCCTTTTGAACATGGAGACAAAATCTCCAGGCTGATCAAAAAGGTAAATTAACTTTCGTAGCCAAAATTGTTTTACTAACCAGAAATTTATTGCCATTCATAAACAATACTTTTTATTTGTTTCCCATCTCCATTTGTCTCCCAGTTCCCAGTTTTGTTTGGTGTAAAATTGTTTTCATGAGGGCTTTGTTCGATCATTTTGGGTTCATAAAGGTGATTTAATCCAATTGTAAATTTATGGAAGAATAACATAATATTTCACGCATCTACATATGTTTTTGGATATGTATTGAGATGAAGCTTATAAACCTACTCGTACATAGTTATGAACTTCTTATACTGCTTGAAATTACATATTGGAAACATTTTAAAATGTTCCTGCATGTTCCACATTTCAAATTCTAACAACACAATTGTCAATTTGCAAATGTAATTTTGTATGATTAAAATACAATACTTAGCATTGTTTACAATATAATATATTGTATATTTTTAACCATCAACACCAACTTCAAAGTAGACAGTACAACAAATTGATTGTTGTGATGGCCGCCAGTGGGTGGAACTTATCTTATCACACATTGTTATTAAGAAAACACTTTGTACTTTTCCACAAATTGAATGTGTCGAAACTACAAATAATTATTTAAAATGATATACTCGTAATAAAGATATTATGACGAGTACCCTTCCTAATGTTGCTGAAAACATAGAACTCACCTTCCAAAATGTTTCAGACGGATATCGAGGGCCTAACAGGAAACATATCGTTTAACGACGAAGGACATCGCCATAATTTTACTTTGCAGGTTGTGGAAATGACTGTACATAATGCGATGGTTAAGGTGGGTTCCTTTATTTCAGTATTGGCTCGACATTATGACTGTGTTTTATTTTACGAGTATTACTGCTCCTTGACAATTTAAAAGGCAGGTAGTCGCCAACGACCTTGAGGTACAAATATCGACAAAAACTATATTGAAATAGCGTTCATTTTAGCGCGCACTGCATTACGACTTCGCTGGGCTTCCGGATAGCGCAAAATAGGAGAAAATAATACGTTTTACATGAACGCGAAACAAAATTTACGTAAACAATTTTTCTTAACAATATTTTCGTTGTATTTTAGTGAAAAAACCATACAAATACCAGTGGTTCCAAACAAATAACCAATTTTACTTCATTTTAGTCTAAAAACAGCTTGACTTTGAACAATATATTCATACTGGTTTTTTAAAGCAAGAATAATTTTCAGAAATTATTTATTTTTCCTTGTACTTTACATAACACTATACCAATACATACTTTTCATAATTTTTAAACATCTTATTTAAGAGAAATATCGTTATCAGTAAGAGGAATTTTCGGATGACGCTGGAACAAGCCTTAGTATTTTTACAGCGTAGAAAAATTACTATAAGTAGGGTGTGAACATTATGTCGTGGCTTGGTCATAAGTTTACTTTAGCATTTTGTGATGCAGGTGCGGATCGCACATAGGGTTTTTTATCACCACACAATACGGATACCCCAAACTCGGGGGCCGATTAGTTTTAGGGTTGTCTCAAAATTCAATCTTAATTTCTGATAACGTAATGACTTACCAAGTTGTCCGTATGAGTTTGCCTGTATAAGTATGCATCGTCGCACGTTAGATTTCATAAGCTTGTTATTAACATAAATCCGTGGTACTAACAGACTTAGCAATACTTGAATCTGTTACAACATATTTAAGAAATTTATTACATAAATTTATCTGGAAGCTTGTTTTTGGAAAACCCTTATCATTCCGCCCAATTTCTTTTGATATTTTACTGAAATAAATATCTTTAATTAAAATTTATGACCTTTTTCTTCTCCTCTCTTTTCAAAACTTTATTCAATATAACGTGAAATTGCAAAACCCATAGTAGCCTTGTTCGAGAGGTTAATTTTAACTTTCTTTCCAAACACTTGTTCCAAAACTCACTAATGATTTCTTGGCGATCATAAATCAATGAGTACAAACTTTACTAGCCGTTCTTGCCGTTCTACTTGGAGGCCGAATTTCGTTTTATTACTTAAACGCAGCGATAACTTTGAGGTAGGATCCATGCCTCTCAATCTGAGGGGTAGGGTTCAATTCCGAGCGTTCTTTTTTATGGATTTTCATAAAACTTTATTTTCAATTAACATTGATTAAGAAAAAAAAAATAGAAATTAGAACTACTATAAAAACTAAAACAAATTAAGAAAATAATAAAAATTAGAACTAAAAATATCGTCTAAATTACTAAGCCAGCTCTCTGGTCACCTGAATTTATTTTCCCATAAGAAATACAATTACGTTTAGTCATTGTAATTTAGTTTAATTTAAATTATATCACAAGCATTAGTAGTTGCAAGAAAAAATATTGTTGGCACCTAAATACCTTTTAAGACTACACGTTTGATGTCATTAATATTAATTTTCAGTACAAAGTAATTGTCATTTTCCAGATGGCAACTTGGTCGGATAAGCATGGTCTCGTATTGTCTCACCCGAAACACAATCCCATGCTATCGCCAGGTACCATCAGCGCCAATAAGACGTTCATTGCTACTACTATCCTAGAGGAACCATACATGATGGTAAGGCCAGTTGAGAATGTGGTCACAAAAAATGAACAATACCATGGATTGTGTAAGGATCTCTTGGACCACATCGCCCGGGATCTCGGTTTTAAATGTTAGTATGAACAACATTTGCTATATAGTCGTATAGGTATATCTATGTATACATCTAAGTATATGTCATTACTTGTTGATTTTTAATTAACTTTATTCTAGATAGTCTGCGTGGCTTTCTGAACTGCTTCTGAAAATTATCGAAATGAATGAAACTTGAGGATAAAACATGATTAATGCAAAATGGCTCACCTCAATAACTAAACAAAACTGGTCGGCTATCCCGACCGAAAATAGTTAATCAGATTTGTACGTTTATCGGAAATATTGTGAATATAGTACCATTAATTCGATAGTTATTAAGTATAATGTATATTTTCTTTTTGTTTAATTTTAAGTTTGTTAAAATAATAAATTATGTAATTATTTTGCATCTCCATGTAACCCTAGACTTATTTGTTTTTATTATGTGTGAGGGTAATCAAACAAAATTTCTCTCTCTTTTCCCGAAATACCCCCAAATTGACAACTGAGCGAATTTAGTCCCTTCCCTTGTAAACTGTTAGGTTATTTCAAGTTTTTATTTCTTTTTTGTATTTGTTTTATAATTTAAGTAATTTGTTGTTTAAGAACTATTTTATGTAAAAATTTACCAAAATCTGAAATGAAATCTGTAATTGGCCTTAATATTAAGTTACATGTTATTTGTTTTATCTTTATTATATATCGCTGTTGATTTCTGTACATAAATAAATAAAATAAATAAAAATAAAATTAAGGCTCTTTGTAAATAAAGTAAGGCTGCTTTTTTCTTTGTATTTCGTATATGTATTCTAGGGTTTTACTTTTAGATAAAATGTGCTCCATAGAAATAATCATTAAAATGAGGTCTTCAAACACACTTTTTCTCCTCGTTTAACGAATAGAAATCACGTACAGAATAAAAAGAAGAAAACCCATATTAGATGAATTTTAACAATAACTAGATTTTTTATTTTGCATTTTTTTTCTTTTTTTTTATAGAAACAAAAGTATACATTGTCCTCCTTGACCCTGAATCTACCCTTTTCGCACTGCGCATTTTTTCGCTTAGAGTAACAGTGACAAAAATGAAATTTACATAGCCTCCTTAGATAAAACATGGTATTCTTTTGATTTCTTCAAGTTTTGATTAATCTTTCAGATGAGATCCACGTTGTAAAGGATGGAAAATTTGGCAGCCCAAGTCTTGGTGAATGGACTGGTCTAGTCGGTGAACTGTCTCGAAAGGTATGTACGTAGCTCTAAACAGTAAACAAGTTTTTTTTTGGCTTTGCAACACAAAGCTGTACTGAAAAAAGGACGTGGTCATTTTATAATACTTCTTTGCGCTAGACAAATAGTTATATATATTGACATTATTAATAAAACGCAAAACAACAATACATTATACATAAATTTACTGACGCCTGTCTCCGAGACGGGTAGGCGGAGACTACAGATTTCCATATGTCACAATCCAGACACACCTCTTTCGCCTCTTCCAAATCCATCAATACAAGCTCTTCTATTCCAGTACATTTGACATTGCCCTTCTTCAGTATATCGCCGCCAATTTGGTCCGCATTTGTCCTTCTAGGGTGACTTGGTCGCGGTACCTTCCACTTGTAAAGAACAAAAGAAAAACATGGTTAAAAAATAATAGGTCTTTACCTACGAAATTGCTGAAATTTTCTTACAGATTTATGAGTTCATATTTCTTGTAATTCAATACCTATTTCCATTATTTGTTCTTGTTTAAAAGTGGATTAAAAGGTTTTATATCTACGTATTAAATGTTAACTTTTATTATCAGTTTTAATAATAAAAATTAAATCTTCAGAAACAGTTCGTCATATATACCATCCATTTCTCTGATAAAATTCGTTATCATTTTTTACAGCTTAATGTTGTCTCATTCATACACAAAAAAAATTACATAATTTGGATTTGTCATTCCTAAAAAAAATGGAAAAATGTTAGTACTGAAAATTGATTTTCCTTCATATTCTCTATAGGAAACGGCAATTTCATATGTAAAGACCTAATATAAACAAAAACACCTCCTTATACAAAATACGTTACATTGTAAATAATATATTTTTAACGTAACGGCATAGTGCCAATTCAAAACGATTTCAAAGGCTATTTTACACAACTTCGAACAATAAGCAGGTTAGCTTTACTCCGTCTTTATACTCTTCGTAATAACCAAATTGAACGGATAGGCTATTACTCCTAGTTTTAGCTGGCCCTTTATGAGACCGGCTGCATCTTGATGGAATTTGTAATTTCTGTATGATAATATGTACAACATATGTATCTACTGTTTTTTTTAAACAAATAGGTAATGCTAATTAATAACGTAGTATGTAAGCTGTATCAAAAATAAACGACCAAAAAAAAGGGATTATAGCTACGAACCCTATAGAGCGAGGCCCAACTCACCAGTTTTTATTATGAAAGATATCCGAACAGATATAATTTTTGTCTCAAGGAGTAGGTAGGATTGTCAGAAGAAGACAGATATGCTCAATCCCCACGCCTTTTTGACAAGACACGTTCTGTTACTTCAAAGAAAATTGGGAAATTGGGGAAGATTTGTAGAAAATCCGTTAAGTAGGAAATACATACTTAAATGTTAATTAGGTCTTTATTTATTACTTAACAGATTTTCCTCAATGCCCGATCTTCTCGAAGTGCCAAATAAGAGAGTTTTCTTATACTATTGTTAGAACTGTTTTAACGAATTACCCGCCCAGTCGTATATCAGACTCTTCTTCCTGTTTTCCTCCTGTAAATTAATGAAGGAAAGTTGTCTTTGATGTCCGGCGTGCCCTTTTGCCATATTATGTTTTTTTATGTTTTATAATTACGAACGCAATTCAAATTGTTTTAAATCCTTGTCCAACGGATGAAAGGATTTGCTTAACCCGTAGAATTATTACCGAGCTGAAGTTAGCAGGGGCCTGCCAGCGAGAAGCAAATGCAACCAGGTCCCTGCCCGCGTAACAAAATAATTATAAAAGATATAATTGGCTATTTTAAGGGTTCCGTACCCAAAGGGTAACAAACGTGACCCTATTACTAAGGCTCCGCTGTCCATCTGTCTGTCCGTCTGTCCGACTGTCACCAGGCTTTATCTCATGAACCGTGATAGTTAGGCAGTTGAAATTTTTACAGAAGATGTATTTTTGTTGCCGCTATAACAGCAAATACTAAAAATAGAATTAAATAAATATTTAAGGGGGCTCCCATACAAAAAACGTGTTTTTTTTGGCGCTTTTGTAGAAAATGGTACGGAACCCTTCGTGCGCGAGTCCGACTCGCACTTGACCGGTTTTTACATATAAGCAAATAAAAGTAAGTTTAGCGGCTGCCAGTAAAACATCTTCAAGCAAGAAGAAGCAAGAAGCAAATGCTACCAGACGCCTGCCAGCGAGAAGCAAATGCTACCAGGTGCCTGCCAGCGAGAAGCAAATGATACCTGGCGCCCGCTGGTGTAAAACAACAATATTAAGGGTCGGTATAATGTCAGATGCACAATTTCAAATGCGTGGTCGTATCGTCGTATCGTCGTATCGACGTATCGTCGTATCGACTTATCGTCGTATCGACGTATCGACTTATCGTCGTATCGACGTATTGCCGTATGGTCGTATCGTCGTATCGACGTATCATCGTATCGACGTATCAACGTATCGACGTATCGACGTATCGTCGTATCAACGTATCGACGTATCGTCGTATCCTCGTATCGATGTATCGTCGTATCGACGTATTGCGTATCGTCGTATCGACATATCGTCGTATCGACGTATCTTCGTATCGTCGTATCGACGTATCGTCGTATCGACGTATCATCGTATCCTCGTATCGACGTATCGTCGTATCGTCGTATGGTCGTTTCCTCGTATCGACGTATCGTCGTATCGACGTATCGGCGTATCGACGTATCGTCGTATCGACATATCGACATTTCAACGTATCAACGTATCGACGTATCAACGTATCGACGTATCAACGTATCGACGTATCGACGTATCGTCGTATCAACGTATCGACGTATCATCGTATCCTCGTATCGATGTATCGTCGTATCGACGTATTGCCGTATCGTCGTATCGACGTATCGTCGTATCGACGTATCTTTGTATCGTCGTATCGACGTATCGTCGTATCGACGTATCGTCGTATCCTCGTATCGACGTATCGTCGTATCGTCGTATGGTCGTTTCCTCGTATCGACGTATCGTCGTATCGACGTATCGGCGTACCGACGTATCGTCGTATCGACATATCGACGTATCAACGTATCGACGTATCGACGTATCGGCGTATCGACGTATCGTCGTATCGACGTACCGTCGTATCGACGTACCGTCGTATCGACGTATCGTCGTATCGACGTATCGTCGTATTGTCGTATGGTCGTTTCCTCGTATCGACGTATTGGCGTATCGACGTATCCTCGTATCGACGTATCGTCGTATCGACGTATTTCCGTATCGTCGTATCGTCGTATCTTCGTATCGACTTATCGTCGTATCGACGTATCAGCGTATCGACGTATCGTCGTATCGACATATCGATGTATCAACGTATCGACGTATCGACGTATCGACGTATCGGCGTATCGACGTATCGTCGTATCGACATATCGACGTATCGACGTATCGACGTATCGTCGTATCGTCGTATCGTCGTATCGTCGTTTCCTTGTATCGACGTATCGTCGTATCGACGTATCGGCGTATTGAGGTATCCTCGTATCGACGTATCGTCGTATCGACGTGTTGCCGTATCCTCGTATCGTCGTATCCTCGTATCGACGTATCGTCGTATCCTCGTATCGACGTATCGTCGTATCGACGTATCATCGTTTCCTCGTATCGACGTATCATCGTATCGATGTATCGTCGTATCGACGTATTGCCGTATCGTCGTATCGACGTATCGACGTATCGACGTATCCTCGTATCGACGTATCGTCGTATCGACGTATCGACGTATCGTTGTATCATCATCGTCATCATTATCTTTGCAAGTATGACTTTCGAAAAATAAAATTTAAATATAAAAATTAGATGCAAACACAATTACGCAAAAAAATGCCATTGCGAACAAACCGTTTTGTCAACTGGGTTGAATTTTATACATCGTAGATGCATTATACTTATTATTGAAAACTAGCACGTGCACGGGTTAATGACCGCGGATCCACAATTCCACACCACTCGCTCGTGGGAGCTAAGAAATAGCGCTCGCGGCCGGTGACGGCCGGTCGCGCAAACATTTGAGGTGCGGGGATGCGGGGGCAAAATCACTAATTTGTCCAGGTTTATACGCAGCCTTAATAGTTTTGTATGGCTGGTTTTACGTAAAAACGAATTGAGGCAAGTCATTTGTATGACTCTAGACAAGAAATAAGGAGATTATTATATTACTTACCTGCATTTTTCTATGTCCCAAAACCCTGTATATTAAAACGGAGCAAATAAAAAAATCATTAAAAAAAACCTGAACCTGACTTGAAACCAAATTTAAAAAAAGTTTAAAAACACAGACGTCTGGATTTTATCCATCTTATGTGTTACTTAATGACCTGGATTGTTCTACGTCCCAAAAAACTGTATATTTGAAACGAGCAAATAAAAAATCATTAAAAAAACCTGAGCCTGACATGAACCTAAACTCACAAAAAGTTCAAAGACACAGACGTCTGGATTCTATCCAGGTGGGTCTCATTTAGTACTTAATGGTCTGGATTGTTCTACGTCCCAAAAACCTGCATATTTGAAACGACCATGTAAAAAATCATTTAAAAAACCTGAAACTGATTTGGTCCTGAAATTACAAAAAGTTGAAAGACACAGACGTCTGCATTCTATCCAGGTAGGTCCCATTTACTTCTTAATGATCTGGATTGTTCTACATCCCAAAAACCTGTATACTTGGAATGAGCAGATAAAAAATAATTTAATAGAATTCAGATATCTGTGTCTTTGAAGTTTTTGTGAGTTTGGATTCAAGTCAGGTTCAGGTTTTTTTCAGTTATTTTTTATTTGCTCGTCTCCCATATACAGGTTTTTCGCACGTTGAACAATCTAAATCATTAAGTAGTGAATGAAACCCACATGGATAGAATTCAGACGTCTGTGTCTCAAAACTTTTTGTGATTTTAGGTTCAAGGCAGGTTCGGGTTCTTTTTAATGATTTTTTATTTGCTCGTTTCAAATATACAGGTTTTTGGAACGAAGAACAATGCAGGTAAGTAATATAATAATCTTCTTATTTCTTGTCTAGAGTTATATGAGAGAGTTGCTTCAATTCGTTTTTATGTAAAACTAGTCATACAAAACTTTTAATAATGCTGTTTTACACCAGCAGGCGCCAGGTAGCATTTGCTTCTTGCAATTTCTTCTTGCTATCAGGCGCCTGCTGAGATGTTTTACTGGCAGCCGCTAAACTTTATTTTATTTGCTTATATGTAAAAACTGGCGAAGTGCGAGTCGGACTCGCGCACGAAGGGTTCCGTACCATCTTAATATATAAAAGTGTAAACTGACTGATTGTTTATATATCAACGCACAGCCCAAACCGCTAGACCTACAGACTCGAAATTTTGCAAATGGATACCTTATGCAGTGTAGGCAAGCAATAAGGAAGGATTTTTGGAAATTCCATTCCTATGGAGGTAAAATAGGGGATGAAAGTTTGTATGAAATTCCGTCAGTTTCGAAGTAAGAATCTTTAAATTTTGTGTTTAGACTGACAATTGAAAATTACTTGATACGTTTGCGTTTGTGATAGTTCCAACCCCAAAGGGGTGAAAAGGGGGATGAAGTTGTCTTTGGAAAGTCTATCATTTTCAAAGTAAAATGACAAAATCTATTATTTAAGCTGTTCGTCTGTCTATCCGTATAAGCTGGAGACTCGATAAGTGGTCAAGACCACTTACGAAAAACGTAAAATGAAATTTGTGCCCTATACTAATTTAAGAACAACTCGCAGTCAATTAGTATAGGAAACCTATTTTGAGGGTTCCGTACCTAAAAGATACAAAAGGAACCTTAATGGTGAGACTACGTTGTCCGTCCGTCCGTCCGTCCATATGCCACAGCCTCATAACTTTAGCACCGTTAAAGATAAAGACATGAAATTTGGCACGAAAATAGTATTTATTTGCCCACATATCAAGGTGTAAAAAAAAACCGATTAATTTTTACTATGAATCCAAACCTGAAATCACGAAAAGTACGAGTGAAACAACATGTTAATACATTTGATCGTGTATGCATGTAAATTTTCTATGGAACTGTTTTTTTTAACCGATTTCAAAAAAGGAGTAGATTCTTAATTCGACTGTATTTCTTTTTTTTTTTTGCGTTGTTACTCTATAGCTCCGTCATTTCTGAACCGATTTAAATGATTATTTTTTTGTTTGGAAGAATGTACTTTCAGGTAGTTCCCATTTTGGGTTTGGTCATGATTTGATTAAGGTCTTCAGAGATAGGCAGTGGGACTCCTCAGAAAATGGCAGCATACCTCTCGAAATTGAAGTTACCACTTTGTACTAGATGTCGATTGCAGGTTATTACTTGAAAATCGAAATTCTTCCACCTGACCTTCGATTCTGGAATCATTACCATAGAACTCCTCAATGGATAAGAGCACATAACTCGAGATTGTCGTGTTAAGGTGCTGATTGAAGGGTATTACTTCGTTCCATATCAACAGCGCGTTTGCAAGAACTACCCATATTTCACAATTTAACCCGTCAACACTAAAAAATGTAAAAAAATAAACTTTTTACAAAAAAATAGTTATCGACTTCAAACGTAACAGCAGTCATCGAGTAAAAGTTTAAAATGATTGTATAATGTAATGACCGATGGTACCGAAAAAACACTTCTTTCTTCCTGAAACATTATTTTATCTAGAAGTTGACGTATTCCTTACGATATACCAAGGCTGATTGATAAGTTTATTATAAATTGAATTTATTTCTCTACAAAGTTTCCCTCTACCTCTGTACATTTAGTCCAGATCTTCTCCAATGCTGTTATACCAGTTTGGTAAAATGTTTTTTCCAACCCCTCGAAATACTCGTTTACAATGACGTCAAAATTTGATGAAAACAAGTGGAATTCACTCGGGGACTGATCTGGGGAATAGGGTGGACGCAGCAGTTCGAACCGCAATTCATGGAGCTTGGAGACCGCACCCATCGAAGTGTGAGCAGCTGAACAGGTCTGTTGTCATGGTGAAACGAATTTTTTTTCTTGACCAGATGAGGTCGCTTCATTCGGATTTCTTCACTTAATTTATGCAGCAAGCTTGCGTACTACTCTCCATTTAATGTTTTTCCTTTTTAGGATAGTCTACTCAATAATGACTCCAGCATCCCAGAAAACAGTTGCCATCACTTTGCCAGCTGACAAAACCATTTTCAGTTTCTTAGGCGCAGGTTTCCCACTCTCAGTGTTTAGATTGTTCTTTCGTTTCACGAGTATACTAATGTATCTAGGTTTTGTCTACTGCTACATAACACCGCAAAAATGTGTTAGAATCTCGCTTATACAGCGCCAAACACTCCGATGAATCGTTCTCTCGACGTTGTTTTTGGTCAACGGTGAGCAAATGTGGCACTGATCGTGCGCAAAGCTTTTCATTCCCAAATGTTGGATAAAATATTTAAAACGCGTTCAGATGAAATGCTCACCATATTTGCTTTCTCTCGCAACTTCAAGCGACGACCATTCAATACAATTTTGTGTATTTTTAATCAATTCTGAAGTTGTGACTTCATTTGTCACGTGTGGGTGTCTTCGCAGCTCTGTCTTCCACGTTTAAAATCAGTAACCCAGGTATGAATGGTACCCAACGCAGGAACAAAATGGCCTAAAACAGTGTCTTGCTTAGCTTTAATCTGGGTTGCTGTTTTCCCCTTTAAAACGTAAAACTTTATCATGGCACGAATTTGGTTTCTTTCCATTGTTAAGAAAAAGCACGACATAGAAAGTTTTAGGTCCTCTTGTGGAAATTCCGTCAGGTCGATTAAATTCAAATTATGACAAAATATAATTAAATGCTTTTTAAGTTTGTCTTTTCTGCCAGTAATCAATCATGAGAGCGCCGAGTCACTATCGGTCAACTGACAAGACGAGAATGTGAAGGATCAAGACGAGAGTGCACGAGAACCCATTGATCTCGGACATTTTACCGACACAAAACCGAGACATGACGAACAGAGACGAATATATAGGCGAGAACTGCCTCCACATTCGCGTGCTCGCATATATATCCCTATGAAACTAAATTTTAAAATAAGTTGTATTATACATAAAAATACATGTGTTTCTTTTGTTATTTACTCTGCAGTATTTATGATCACATAAGGAAAATAAAAAAAAAATTAGAAAATAAAAAAAGCCACAAACAGCTAAAGCCTAATCGCCACCTTAAGTCGTATAAAACCTTTGTAATACTGAATTTTTGAGTTAAGAAATGAGCGCACGTATGAAAACCTCTATTCCATTTACCAATGTACTAAAAAGACTGAAAGTTTTCTAAACGTGATTTACTTTTCCAGATAAAAATAACGAAATGCAATTTATAGCTTGCTCCCGTTTTTCTCCGCGGACGTTTCCCGTCAGCAACCCCAAAGGACTTTTGTCACAGCCAATCTTAGATGAGATATTACTCTTTTTTATAAATGGAGGCTGTGATATTGTGACGTATATGAAGGCTTCTTGCATGATATCACATGAAGAAGGATATTAAGTTGACATTCTATATGACATTAAGTATGTACCTACCTACCTGCCACGGAATAAGAACCATTAGACGAATGCCTGCTTAATTTAATTGGTTAATTAGGTATTATTCTAATAAGTATAAAGTAAAAAAAATTTTTCATTGCAAGTGCTCGTAAAGCCCCACTTTTTATGCATCAAAACCGAACAAAAAGTAGATTATTTTGCCCTAGGGCTTTATTATTATTATTATTTTTAATTTATTTCCAATGGTTGGCTAACCTGCAGCCTTTCCTGTGTACCATAAATGTTATACTTTTTTTTCCACTGTTTAACAGCTCTGGATACAGTCCTTTTTATCCAATCATAGTTTAAAGTTCACAAGATTATATTTGTTTTATTTCCTCACACTATGCATTGAAAAACGTAGTATGATACACGGGCGTAAGAGCAATAAATTACTCGGTTACGTTTAAAACACTCGCAACGCTCGTGTTTTAAATCGTCCTCGTAATTTATTCCTTTTCGCCCTTGTAGCATAAACTACTATTAATTTTTTCAAGTAAAACTGCTTATCCGCACGTTATCCTCGAAGTGCACGGTTTTAATTATTAAAATTTTAAAGTTTCAATTTAACCATAAAAAACTCGCAATTTGTATCATAAATTATGCTTTGACGAAATGACGTTCTTAAATAAAATTTATGATACAATAAAATAATAAAATTTATGAACATAGGTGAAAATACAATAAATATCAAAATGCGCTCCAGCGTTTGAAATACTGTAGGCATTTTATTCAAGTTTCGTTTTAGGAAATATTGTGTGTGTAAAGTTTAATATTATATGTACACAATGACGTTTTTATTTTAGTAAAATGACAAATAAAAACTAAATGATATATATATAGAAAAGAAATTACATTCATTATTGATACTGATAGTATGAAAAGCTAAATATATAGGCAAACCAGGACTATCCTTTAAAATTAAGCTCTTATCGTAGCTGAACAATATAAATAAGTAATACCAAAAAGGCGTACATTAGAGGTCTCTGTGAATTGAGTTTCAGACCAAGATGTTATATAACTTGTATAGTTACAAAGGATTTTCACCCTCGACAGCGGCGGACATTCGTCGTTTGCTTTAACTCCACGAAAAAATTTGACGGTAAATCTAATATCTGGCGAAGGGTCCGCTTTTATCTTTTGTCTTTATGAAGGGGTTTTGAGGATATGTGGAGGAGTATATGTATTTTGTGTGTATTCTGTTCACTGTACGTTGTTTAAAAGCTCGTCTCGAGATTAAATGAAATATTTCAGAGATTAGGAATTGAGTTTGTCCATGATATAATAATACACGTGCCTAATAACCGTGAACATTTTATTGGAGAAGTACCGTATTAATGGTATATACATTGTTTCAGGAAGCAGAAATTGCTATTGCTCCGTTGGCTATAACTGAGGAGCGTGAAAAAGTTGTCGACTTTACTCAGCCTTTTCTAACCATAAACTATGCTGGGAAACAAATTAAACAACCGACGCAGTTAGCTGACACATTCAGTTTTTTGAGACCGTTATCTAAAGAAATTTGGGTAAGTATTTCAAGTATTATTTTAAAGTTTCCGGTCTTAAACATGTATTACCCCCTATTGTGCCCTATAATAGCTATTGTGCATGCACAATAGGGGGTATTATTCGTCTGTAATGAATATAATAATAATATAATAATAATGTATATGTATAACGGCTACTCACGATAAATTATTCAGTTTCGTTTCGTTTCAATTTTGTACTACGCGTCCAAGACAATTAAATAAATGGCGAACACATTGTTACCTTTTGGCAGAGGCGATTTATGGATTTATTTTGTCTAAGTATCTTGGACGCGTAGTAGCTACTATATTGTGACGTTATGCATACTTTTCCTTTAAAAGCTCATAAGAAACTATGTTTTTATTAAACAAATAATTTAAATTTGATTTGTTTGATTTTCAAAAATTCATTATATTATTTCATATAACAGGACACGCCAAAAAATTTGACCTTCAAGAGTTAAAAGTCATTGGTGTAGAAAAAGTTTCATGTGTAATAGAGATAGAGATACAATATAGTATGTTGTGCAACTGTGACATAAAATGAGACATTAGGACACGAGTGTCCCAATAAGCATCCAACTAATTATGGTCAAAATTCAGTCCTTACCAGACTCTCGAACACATATAAACAGTTATTCAATGACGTGGATATTTTCTACATTCAAATCTAAAATAAAAGTGGCTCTTAAAAGTATTTCCGAAAATTCTTGACAAACATTGTAATTGCTAAAACTAATTTAAAATATATTTGCATAAATATTGTTTTATCTTATATGGTAATTTCTTTTACTGTATGTATATGTATAATATATATATATATATATATATATATATATATATATATATATAAATATTACATATATCTAATTTTTGTATAATTAAAACAGCGTATAAAAACGTATTTTCGAAATATATTTCGGCCCACTTTGGGGCCAGCATCAGTCGAATTATAGACAGTAAATGACATAAAATATATACAACCTTTTAACTAATGAGTTAAAATTAGTGACATTTGAGTATGAATAAAAAATATATACACAACCTTATGGCATAATTATGAATGAGTTTAACCTACTTTAACAGAGAAAATAAAAAATAAATAAAAATATAGAAGCCACCCTGCGGGTACTTCGTGCGCTACCCCGAAGTTTATTTGCTATATTAAGCGCACTCAAAACCCGCAAGATGGCATCGCTGCTCAAGGTACCCTGATCTTGATGGAAATTGTTTTTGGTCTGGTGTAAGTCAAGCCCTTGTCTGAGAGGTTAGTGTTGCTTGTTTAGTCCTGGTCCGTAGTGCGTACCAAGTGACCATGTATATGAATACTCCCACGTTCTTAATTTTATATCTGTCAATGGTGAGTGAAATGATTTTATGATTCTTACGGTAAAGCAGTTGTTGAATGTTTGGTTATGAGAGCGTACATGGATTGGGATAGGGAGATTGTTATTGTGGAAGGTTGATGTGTGTCTGTGCGGATGTGTAGCTCGGATGCGGATGTGTAGAGTATGGATTTGTGGTTTGGTTTCTGTCAGTAGCTTATTTGTGGATTGTTTGGGAGTAAGTTTCTGGTTTCATCATTTTGCTGCAGAATGGGTAGATGGTCGGTGATTAGTGTTTTAAGTTTCTGACTTCCGTGAAAGTATGTTGTGATTAGTCGTGTTAGTATTGTAGTTGTTACTGTTGCGGTTATTGTTGTTGGTGTTCGTGTTGTTGTTGATGTTTACGTTATTATTTTGGTGAAATCTCGGTCTGTTGAATATATTTTTTCGTAGGAAATTATCAAGGTAATCTCTCCTAAGAAGCCCATCATGAATTTTGTTCTAATAGTTTTTAAGGGCATTTTGCGTGTTACATATGCGAAGACCACGGAGTGATAGTGAGTAGGGTATAGATTTTTTTGTGTGTGGTGGATGACAGCTGTGGTAGTGAAGATATTGCATTTTATTTTATCTCCTCTATTGCCAGTTACATGTTCAATGTAGTCAAAAATAGCGTCTTCTATGGAATTCAATAGAAAGGATCTTCTACGAGGATCTCAATTACGTCTGGGGTTGTTACTTGTTTGGCAACAGGTACATGGTCTGTTTCGTGCAAGTCTTTGCCTGGGCTGCATATTAAAAAATCACTTTAAGCGTCTTCAAAGACAAGGGTGTAAAATAATAACACCAGGTCTCACAAACAACACAGTATCAGAGTCCATCAACTTAGCCAGGTCACACGTATACACAAAATCAGAGTCCATTAACAAAGCCAAATCACAAGTTTATACACAGGGAGTTATCAAAGTCTAGTTAACACAGCAAAAGACGTTAAATAATATTGTAGCAAAAATACACAAACACACAGTCTGGAAGTTGAAAGGTGAGTGAAGGATCCAGGTAAACAAGTAAACAGGTATACCAGGAGGACTTTGAAATGTTCAATAAAAGAAATTCCATATTCACGCTGATGCGGTGAGGTTTGGTAATTGCCTTTTGTTCTGCCAACGCTGTGATTCGCCATGTAAAGCCCATCTGCCTGAGGTCCCACCGGGATAGGTCCCAATAACGTGCCTAATTGTAAGTTGCGAGAAAAAACAGGACGACTTAATCACGTCCAGAGAGATGAAATGATCTACATATGTTTTAATAATGTATCATTACATAATATATAATTATTATATATATAATTTTATAAAAATCATTTTAATTGATTCAAAAATTAAAGATATTTGGGTACCTACATAGCCATGATGACCCTATCATAAAAATCATAGTCTACGGTAAAATGGAAAGGAAAAAAGGAGGAGGCAAATCAAGTACCAAGTTCGGTGACCATTTTAAGACAAAGGCAAGAGTCACACGCTATCACGATGCTGTAGGTACTGACAAGAGCTAAGCTGAATGATGAGTATTCGGAGATATACTTAATATTGATGCACTTGTTGCTTCGTGTAGGATGTATCACAATTCACATCACAATAGACTTGTTGCCTACCACCGACAACCTGCAATTCGCTTGAAGTCAAATCCGGCGTTACGAATCATATTTCAACATGGAAAATGTCCCATTGCCGCACAGCTTTCAATAATCAAACCTATATATATTATGTTTTATTTTTGATTGCCAATCGATATATGTACGAATGGTTACTGGCCGCCAAAAAAAATTTTGGTTTCCCAATAAGTTGCATACCCCAAGAAAAATAAGCTTGCTATAGAAATTTTAAATTGCTTATGTTTCGTCATTAAATCACTGTCCTTTCAAAATATATATTTGGGAACCTAGATATTCTCTAATCCAATCGGAGTAAAAACACAATATCTTAAGAATATCTTTGATTTACAAATGTTTTTGATATTTCGTTTGTATTCATTGTCAAGTTGTTCATATAGACGAGTATCAATATCAATATCAATCCATTCCCGACAGTAAAAAAAAAAAAAATGCAAAAATAAATATACATAAATGAGAGAGTTATGGCCAGTGGGCCCACATCCCTCACAAATAATAAATCAGACAGAAAATCTGCTTATCATTTTCAGACTTGATTGCAGATAGTGAATAATAAAAATATATACATAGGAGTATATGCATTGATAGAAACGGGTATTGCCCATACTTTCCGCTACTCGGCAATAATGTATATGTCTTCGAGGAAACTAATTTGTTCTTTTTTTACAGTTATGTGTTCTCTTCGCATTCTTCGCAGTCAGCATAGTGCTGTTTTTAGTGTCGAGGTTTTCTCCTCATGAATGGAGATCTATCTCGATTTCGGACCAACACTTGGATCATCCAATAAGCAGCACTAATGAGGTTTTAATACATTTGTGTTATTATATTTTATAATATTATTTATTTTATTATATAATACAAATATAAGTCAGGAATCCCTGAGAAGTTGCTAGAGATGTTTCTGTATGAAATACAATGTTATAAATATAAAAAAATATATATTGTCACGACATGAATCCCCGACGGTGTGTCAGAAGGGGTCTGAGTGTGAACTGTGAAATGCAAGTCACAGTCCATACTCGGTAAACCCGCGTTTCACTGACGATTATTACGTCCCAATCTGATGGGTAGTGAGCCCTATCGCCAGTCTTCGGGCACAAATACACGCTTTCAAGGGCATGCCGGTTTCCTTACGATGTTTTCCTTCACTGTTCAGAGAGTGGTAAGTAAGAACAAATACTATGCACATCAATTCTAAAAAACTCATTGGTACTTGCCCCATTGAGGTTTGAACCTGGATCTCAAGATTGAGAGGCCAGTGTAGCGTTCTACCCTTGAGCTACCGCCACTGTTTAATAATTTATTTTAATACGAAATCCAAACAAATAAACATACATTGCTTCCTTACCTTCATATTTATTGTACTATAGAAGGCCTTTTGCCATCTTTGAGCACCATGTTTTTTTTCTCACCGTCAAGAAGTCGTGATGACAATGAAAAATCCCTTACTTTCTGATTAAGAAACTCATCCTATACGTGCTACCACTGATGTTTAATTCGCTTACAAAGTCAAAAATATATTGATTTTTGTTTCAGATAATTTTGCACAATGAGTTCAGCATTTGGAACTCGTTTTGGTTTTCTCTTGGTTCATTTATGCAGCAAGGCAGCGATGTTGTTCCAAGGTAAGGAATTTAAATCTATTATACATATAAAACGTTAAATTATATTATAATAGGTCTTTACATATGAAATTGCCGTTTTCTATAGAGGATTTAAATTAAACGAAATTTTAGTACTAACATTTTTGCATGTTTTTTAAGAATGAAAAATCCATATTTTGTAATTTCTTTTGTGTACGAATGAGACAAGAATAAGCTAACATGAACATTAATTTAATTTTTGAAAAGTGTCAGCTGTAAAAAAAATATTACGAATCTTATCATGGAAATTAGGACGAATTATTTTTGAAGATTTAATTTTTGTTATCAAACTGATAATAAAAAACAAATTTAACACGTTGGCGCGAATAACCGTTATAGAAGGTCACACAAATAGATCATGAAAGCGCACAACGTCGATACACGGTAGAATATGAAGTACATAAAAATGCACAACGTCTCTAGGTTACCAGTAATTTAACTCGCTGTGCGTCATTTAGGAGAAATAATACATTTCTACTGCTTCTTTGTGAATAATCATGGCGTCGATATGCTAGGCGTGCCGCAGCTACACTGTGACTTACTCACATATGCACAACGTTCATACACGTCTTCCCGCTACCGCTCTTCTCTAGTTGCGTCAATATCGCTACGGGCAGAGATCGTTACCAAAATCGAAGATTAATCATGATGGCGCATTTATTTTTTACAAGACCAACACAGTAATGTGTTCGTATTATTTTGGATGGACGAGTTTTAACGCAAGTATGTGCTTAAGAAGAGAAACATGTTACAGGTTACAGGCTGTAAAGAGAAACCTCCATTATATCCGTTATGTTGGAATTAGGTTCTACATTTTTCAAGTTACCTAAGTGATTGATTACTATCTGTATCAATCTTCAAGAATAAGATAAATAACACTTTCTTGATTTACAGAATGATTCATAACAATAAAAAAAATGTCTGGTTTGATAGACAAATTCTCTGCAGTATATATCTATATACATTATAATTATTTATTTATGTATGTTAATTGTTCAAGTGGTATATGTATTTAATTTAATGTTGTGTTGCCCTATTAATTACTGTGTATGTTTGTAATATAGTGTACTTAGCAGTTGAGTAATATAGTAATATATTTAAATCGGTACTCTATAATATTTTGAGATCATGGCACTACCCTCATCATACGAAAATGTTCGCTAGTTAAATTCATTCATGGTGATGAAGACACGCAATTTTCAAAATGACGCCACAATGGAAAAACAATTTACAGAATACATAAAACAAACTCTATTCTACAGCCAGAGATTTCCAGTTTTAAATGTTGTAATTACTTTTTAAATAATGTTCTGTAAGTGGCCAGTTCCGGATACATAAATAGCAGCCTATCGTATAAATGTGTCCGTTGCTATCAAGATAAATTTATAAAAAATTGCTGCTGACTGTTTTGACATATGGATGACAGATGAATAGACAGACAGAGACATACAACTTTTTATAAGCAATCACACATCACAATCAGTAGTATAATCTCCAAAATTCCAAAGTGACGTCATAACCAACAATTCTTTAAAAAATCATAAAAAATAATGGTTAATTTTTAAACCAAAATAATGAAAAATATGTCCTAATGTGGCGCAAATTCTATTAAAAAAATTAAAAAAATCTTTTTGAAATTAGGCTTTGGGAATTTGTATTTTAGAAACTTTTATTCACTGTGCTTGCTTGCATCGAGCAACTATTTATTAAAATTTAAGTTAATATTTTTTATGTTTATGCAGATGAGTATTTAAAATTGTCATTTTAGGGTTCCGTAACCAAAGGGAAAAACAGAGCCCTATTATGTCACTCTGCTCTCAGTCTGTCGTTCGTATGTCAGGTAGTCGGAATGAACTACAGATCTGATTTATTTTAATTTTATATGGAATGTTGAACAAAAATCGAATATTTAATAAAATTTCAATTCAGTTATTTTTCAAGGTTCCCATACACTTTTTCCTGTAAAACTTGAACCCATTAGACCAGGGGTCGGCAACCGGTGGCCTGTGGGCCGCATGCGCCCCGTGAACCACTTTGATGTGGCCCGCAAGGTTCGCAACCAGCGGCATTGTGTGAACAGACATTTTCCATTCTCATGTCAGTCTTATCTAAAATATGTACATTTAGACGCAATAGTGCACAAAATGCGGCCCCCGCTCAGATCACCCCTGGTAGCATTTGTGGCCCTCCTATATCATAACGTTGCCGACCCCTACATTATACTATTCCAAATTGGGATGCATTGGCAAGATTTGGAGTACACGGAACGTAGATTTATATTCATTCAAACATCAGTTGGTCATTGGTCATGTTATGGAATATTATAAGGGTATTATAGAGCCACGTGTAATAAATGTTTGTGTAAGTTAAATTAAATTAATACAAGCAAGAGGAGAGCAAACTGGCCTTTTGGGTTGATTTTGATACAACGCTCACTAGAAACTGAATTTATATTTAATAACTCTGCTTCCGTGCAAAATTATTGAAATATTTTAAAATACACTTACGGAGTCTGTTGTTCACTTATTTTTAATACAAATTTCAAGGTTGTATGATTTGAGAAAGGCCCTGAAACACTTGAAAGACATAAAATATATAGATGACTTCGTATTTTTTTAATTAATGCGTTTTTTCCAAGACATGCTTATTACCTACAAGTCGTTTATCGATGTTTATTTTATTGAACCGATTAACTAAGTTTCTAAATGTCAAATGGTCATTTGAATTTGTGCAGTTGAGGATGTACGGACCCTTAACCTGAAAAATAACGCTTAGAGTAATTTATAGGTTTTTCACTTGTCCCGGTTTTACACCTGCACATTTAAACTTAACCGATCGATGCTTAGGTCTGAAATGCGGCGCTGTTATTGGTCCATTTATGGTTTCGCTTAAGGCGAGGATATTCCAAGAACTCTGTCCCTCATCTATCTGCCTGTGTTCCTGTGTTTGTCCACTGCTGGACGTCTCTCCATTATTTTGCGATTCTTGGCGGTCACCCATCATCCTCATTCAGCCGCCACCCGCATGTACCATGGTTGTCGGTCCAGCGGGCACGAGGTCGGACTACGCTACGTTTTGCTGTACGTGGTCTCATTTACAACGCCTTTCAGCCCCAACGGCCATCATGTCGGCAAAAAATATGGCCAACCCACTGCCACTTCAACTTACAGACTCGGCAGGCTATGTCGGCCACTATCTTCGTTTCGGATTTTATCTATCAAAGATATCCCAAGTATACTTTATACCCTGCCCCAACGCTTTCATTTTACATTTCTATGTCAAATATATCAATCTTATATTTGTATATAATATCTGCTCAGCGGACTCGCGATATCGAAGTGTTTTTATTTATTATTTTGGAAGTATAGTGCGGGTTTTTTTATTGGATGGCCGTTTTATGTCACATAAAAAAAAAAAAAAAAACAGTGAACAAGTATGATGGAAGAATGCACCGGTCTAGGTAGGAACCTCGGTGGCGCAGTTGGTAGCGCGCTTGTCTTGATACCATGAGGTCGCAGGTTCGAATTTTGGCCCGGGGTTTTTTTTTTAATTAATGTCTTTGGATTTGTTTCTGATTGATATTTTCTAGTTTGTAATGCACTCTAATAATATTTAGACACATTTTTTACGTTTATTTTGGTATACATTTTAGTGTCCAAAACCTAATATAACTTTAATGTAATGATATTTAGATCATAGTTTAGGCCTATTTTTGCGAATTTATTAAATGCAGTAAAATGCAAGTAATCGTGTACAAATGGCCGGAATATTAATATCAAAGAATGAAATATATATATATTTTTTCCAAATTAAAATGCTTCCTATTTACTTATAAAACACAAAAGAATACGACGTTTATCCGGGAATACGCGAATGAAATTTTCCCAAATCAGAAACTGGGGGTTAATCTACCGAACCCAATAAATTGAAGTAATCAGTAGCTAAACATAGGAGGCTTCGACGGAACCGAATACTTGTTCAAATTAATTTCAGGGTTGTTATTGTGGACAGTAATGTTAGTTAATTATCTCCTTACTTCTGAGGCTTCCTACGGCAACGTCAGATTTTAATCAAATAACTTACATATGTTTTCTTGTACGTTATTGTTTCAACCTCGTGTAAGTTAAAAATAACACTGAACGTACAAAATTAGGTTATTACCAACACAATTACATTCGATTTCTTTTTTGTGTCTTGGCGTCGGCTATTTAGTTAAGCGCTACTTTTTGTGTCAAGTTAGATTCTGACATGGTTTAGTTATTCAGACTTTCAGACGCCGTTTGTTCATCAAGCACGGTGCATTTAAAAAAAGGAAAAAAAAAACATAGTTATATTTTAATGTTATTTGATAGGAAAAATTTCGCTAGGTTAAAGATAATTTTTTAGTAGGATTTAGATAATAAATATCACATATTAACGGAAAGGAAGCCATTAGATTCAATTAGACCGGGATAGATAGGAGGACTGTTAACATTCAGGGGACAATTGAAAAATATATGGTCCAAAGAGACCGCAGACACAGAGAGAGGAATCTCTTAGTTTAAATTTATACATCCGAATAGGAGTGAAGGTGACCAAGACTCATTTTAATGAAAATATTAAATAAATAAAATACTAACGCTACGCGACAGAAAATTTTAATAGATGTCTTTCTTTCGTGCTTACAGACAAATAAAGAAAATGATTGTGTGTCTCTATTGTACTTTAATTATTTCCTATTAACTGCCCGCAACGAGTACAAAAAAACTTTTGGTATATTTATATTCGACGTGACCTTTTTATTTGTACATTATTTAAAGCGTACTTATTTTAAAATACTTCACTTTTACTATTGGAACGTAATTTTATGACAGGTTGAATAATAAATAAGTTCTAAAAATTTTCTTTTTAGGTCTTTATCAGGAAGAATAGTGGGGACAGTGTGGTGGTTCTTCGCCTTAATTCTCGTCTGTTCGTACACGGCTAACCTCGCAGCTTATTTAATCCTTGAGAGAATGTCCATACCATCACAAAGTCTCAGCATACCCACCAATCCGATCGCAGATCACGAAGTAAGAAAATATGCCGTTGAATATAACAAAGGTATAAAAGCCAACAGGAATTTCTAAAGCTGGGCGACATGAATACAACAAAGTTTACAGTCACGGCGAATGTTTTTAAGAAAATAAAATAAGCAGACAGTTTTCATTCTCTGAAGGTTCGCATTTAAACGATATTTATTTTTCAGAATAAGCAATCTATTGTACCTAGTGCTTTTGGCGATGACACAATACTCCATGTAGATGACCCAAAATCACCGCATTTTGCTTTGGACGAGGAAGGTCGGTACTTTTGTACCCCGAAGTCAAGTGTTTGCAGACCACAGTATGTTGATTTTGCCATCGCAACTACTAAAGGATCTATTCTAAGGTATGATAAATCAGCTAAGCCACGGGAATTATGTATCTTTCAATCTGTTACCGACTGCCTATCATCAATAACATAGATGTAATATTTAACTCAGTTTGTCTAAGGATATATTATATTCGCACTTGAAGTAACGTCACAGATTTTATCTGTGTTTGATCTATGTATATCTAAACAAGCCAGTACCCAAGTTGCGTATAGTTCGCAATACAAGTTTTCTATGAACGTCTTCCGAATTATACAGCAGTACGCTTTGATTACTACTCAATAATCGCGTATATTTTGGAATCGTCTATACCAATCCAGAGTATCCAGAGCCCTTAAACAGTGAAAGAAAAATGTATTATATATGGTACACAAGGAAAGGTTGCAGGTGAGCCAACATCTTGTAAATAAATAAAAAAAAAATAAACACGAATGCGGTAAAATTGATTTTACGAACAGTTTTGATGCACATAAAAGTCTTAACGAGCATGTTTATTAATTGAAAATAAATAAACATGTGCCTAACTCCACCCATTTAATTAGTCTTACAAGAAGGCCAAAAAACTCAGTAGGACTAAGCTTCTCTTATTTTTAAATATATTTTTATAATTTTACATTACAAAGATAGATAGGTACCTATACCGTAAAGGGATAAAAATACAAGACAGGAAGTATTTATGCAGGTAAAGATGGAAAAATTGAATCGATTGTTTTGGAGTTAACATACTTTCTCGGTTTTATTTATGAAAATAGCATGGTTTGTTCCTTCAACTAATTTAGTTCAGCGTTAGCTTCAATTTAAACTTTGCCCTTTAATTTTATTAATAATATAATAAAATTTGTCATCTGACAAAAATGTTATAGAGTAACGTTGAACAAAGTATTTCGTTTTATCGTTGCCTTTAAATTTTCAGTTGAATGCAAGCTGAAATTCAACTCCTTTTAAAAACATTTTAAAACGTTCATTTCTCGAACTATAAGCCAGAAACAAAAGGTCCAGAAAGAAATAACGTATATCAATGGTTTGGCACAAACGGTGGCGTAAATTTCAGCCCTATACAGTGGAAGAACCACTATCCAGCTGAAATCTCGCCTGTGTTCGGTAATTCCCAACTGAATACCGAAAAGTCGTAAATTTACATTGGACTCGGTCAGTGTGGAAGTCACTTCCTTCTACATACATACTGAAATACTATATATAACCGATTTACGATACTCTATTCGCGGACGTGATTTTTAACGTTACCTCCAATTTACCGACGTGACGTGGCATTTTTAGTAATTTCCGACTTCCAGTAACGAAAAAGACTGAAGGCCGAGTACTACGTAAGCAGATTTTCTAAATGCATGTGTTGCTGGTTTGTCCAACCTGAGACGAGTCAAAGCTTAATAACAAAAACAACACGTTTTGTGTTTATTTAACGCATAGTCAATGTGACACTTAATCTGACTATAAATAAAGGCGCCAAGTAGACGTAGGTAGGACTAGACGTGGGTTAAGATTCTAATTTCCGATACTTTATAATTTCACTAGTCTGAAAAGGAAAAACCTACCGCGAAACCATTAGATTGTTATGTCATTCTCACTAGTGAAATTACAAACTATCGGATGTTACAATCTTACGGTTTCATAGTAGGTTTTTCACGGTTGTTTACAAACTAACATAGCCTAGTAAAATTATAAAATTTCGGATTTTACAATGTCACGCTGACACAATAAAGTCATGGCAAATGCTCAGTTTTCTTGTCGCTTTCAAAATGTTAGCAATGAAACCACTTTGATGTCTGTCCGTCGCTTCGTCTGTCTCAAACTTCACATTTCTAAACTATAAAATGCATACACAATATTACGCCTTTCTTCCAAATAGGCAGGAGAATACTATAAATTTCCATCTCCTAGAATCCTGACTTCTTTTATTACTTCCACATTATTTAGTTGACAAATATGCTCGTCTATTCAAATTACTTCTTTTTATATCTTGAATATGTTTTTTCTTAAAAATTACTAATATGTTACTTACATACAATACCAACTTATTTCTTATTGAGTTAGGAGCAAACACAAAACTTTGTCTTCTTAATTTAAACCTTATTTCTTAATTTCAGGGAGGGCATAAACCTCGCCGTCGTAAATATGAAAAAGAATGGAGTCTTAGCAAAACTTTTACGTAAATGGCTAATGAGAAATGAACAACACGACTGCCTTTTACAGAAGAACGAGGTATGTAAATAAGCCTTGAAAAGAGCCGTAAAAATATTTTTAAAGGTTGGCTCTTTTTATTTCAGTTAAAGGTTCTGTTTTCCGTTGTCCCTCTTTCATTATTATAAAAGGTGTAACAGAAAGGTGTAACCATATTTGAAGAGCTTATTCAGTCAATGGTATAGAACAACTTTTACTATGGAACAAATCCTGTATATCGAAAAAAAAAATTACTCGCTTCGTAGGAAAATGCAATGCCGCTCGGCCGAAATGTATGGAAAGGCAGATTTTTTTTTATAATTTCAGGTTTAAATCCATAGTAAAAGTTGTTCTATACCATTGACTGAATAAGCTTTTCAAATATGGTTACACCTTTCTGTTACACGTTGTATATAAGCTCACGGTAGAACTGTATGTTTTTATTACACTCTCATAAAGTTTTAAATTAAACGAAGAAATCAAGAACACAAAGCAGTCGTTTCTTCAACATCAGGAATGCAATAATTCAAGATTGTTTTATTTATGAATTCCAGGAGAGCTCGATATCGGAAATGACGCTTAGTCAAGTAGCTGGTATATTTTACGTGCTGGTTGGCGGCTTGGTGCTGGCTCTAGGGGTGGCTTTGCTCGAGTTTTGCCAGCACGGTAGAGCTGAAGCAGCGCGTGCTAATGTGCCGCTTCGTGCAGCCCTGCGAGCTAAAGCCCGTCTCGCTTCTCATGCCGATCGCAAACAGCCCCAGAGGACACCACAGCGGGACCGAGAACGACTTGGTTGGAATGGAGCGCCCTTTACAGGGGTGAGCTTACAATAGTGCTTATTTAAATCGATTTATTTAAATCAGACAGACATCTTGATAAGTACCACGCTAGAAATGCATTTGTGCAGTGCCGTTGCCGCATTATTCAACAGAAAATGTATTTTATTTTGTACTACACCTACTCGAAAAGCACTCTTGCTTTTTTGAAAACGAGGCAGAATATACCCGTCACCTTAAATGGAAAATTAAATAAGTAACATTTTTCCAAAACACGTTTTATTGCATTTTCTAAACGTTTGATTTTTCTCCATCTTTGGGTCTGGGAAACGTTTTCCTACTCCCTTTATTTCCTGAGATAGCTGTTTATGGCCAAATAAATCCGGAAAACTACGAGAAAACTGATTGGTAAAACTATATTAAAATCACTTATACAAAAAGGATTAAAGAGATTGACTCTACCTGTAGTTTTGTCATAAGGATAAAAAAAATAACTCACCTTATTGAATTTGTTTAAAGATTTGTCTTTTACTCGTACTTTCCTAGTAAGTGTAGTGTAAAGCAATATGTATAACTTGGGACAAAGTACGATTCCCAACTCGTGTGTATGAAGACCCTAGACTACTAGGTAATCGGTCACTTTCTCACCTCGGTGTACAATGTACTATGTCAAGGCTGGCTTTTTCTTGCCTTCAGGTTTGTAAACGTGGTTAACAAGCAAGAGTAATAAAACAGACGATCGACTTAATGGCACTTGTTAGTTGTTGGATTTATTTTCTTTTAAAGTAGATTTTTATAATGTTTTTTTCGTTTATCTTTAGTACAATGACTTCCTCCTAGGAAGGGAAATGTTGGGACATGTCCATCGCAAGATTTATTAGAAAAAACTACATTATTTTTGGTAAGTTCAAACGGTGTTCCCTTGTGATTGATAAAAATAAGGATCACTTATTTTTATAAAGTAAAATATCATTATTCCTTAACATTTTGGTAGTGTTGATAAAATTGGGTGTTGAATAGTACATTATTTTATTTTGAGGATAAAATTTCATTTATTACATTTATTTATAATTTACATATATTTTTCATTTATCCAATTACAACTTTTAAAGCGTTCACTAAAATCTTTTGCTACGACGACGTATATGTACGTACAAGGTGTTTGGATGATAACCTTTTTTATTAAATCGGGATGTTCCTAAACTCTTAAAGGTCAGCTGTGTCATTTATTTTGATCGCGCAGGTATACAACTTTCCTATGGAACAGCAGATTTTTTTCGCGATTTCAGGGTTTGCCTCATAAGTTATAAAAGTTGCTCTTTGTGACACACCCTGTTTGAATGAAAAAAGGTTATCAAATTAACATCAACCTGTGTTCTGCTTGGTAAACCCATTATTTCATAGTTTGGACCTTAACCATCAGAGGAATGATAGCAAACTTTAAAGTACCCATACAAAAACCCGACCACTTGTAGTAGAGTATATCTATAACTATTAGGTAGTATGTACCTTGCACTACAGAAATATCGGGCCCCACCCCTACTTCCGATTAAATTTTTAATATTTGTTCGTTGAAGCACACCAACATACTTACACACATAATTGCACATCGTCTCCCAGACGGATGAGCAGAAATTATAGATATCAATCAGCTACGATCCAGATACGCCTCTAGTCTTCTTTCACATTTTTAGACGTGATGCTTCTTAAAAGCATACGTTCTTCTATTGACAGCCAAGTTGAGTTCTCCTTTCAATTTGTGCTCCATACCTATATTTTTTTCATTCATTATCTTTAATGTCAAACAAAACCAGGCGAAATATTCCTTTAATTACATTCTAGTCACTTTCAACTTCTTTAAATCCGCAACGATCCCTTAGACATTTATATTTTTCTCTAAATACAACTCTTAGCCCTTTTTTCCGATTTTCAGTACTACGCTGGCACCAACCAAATCTCTCAAGATGATGCTCTGCAGGCCAGTTTTACGCACGTCTGATCCGCGGAGAAGGACAGCGGTACCACGCTTCGCCGCTCGTCCCTCACCAAGCTTCCGAACAACAATGTCGATCTCTACCAGCTTTAAGCCGCACAAAATTTGAAGCTTTACCAATTGGTTGGAAATAACGAGCTTTACCAACTGGTTTGAAGTTAGGACATCTACTATCTGGTTAGGAATTGAGAGTTCTAACTTACTTTGGTTATAATTAAATGTTTTACCATTTTTTATTTATAACTAAATGATTCGTGGTTTAGATGCATAATAACTATAAAACGGCTACTAACCATTTAGCTGGGAAATAGGAACAGCAATATCTATTCGGAAAATATCAACTTTAAAATCTATAATAATCGGAAGTTAGGGGGATCGCCAAAAGGCTTGAACTATTAGCTTCTGCAAAAGACGCATATTTGAAAAAAATACTATTGATTTATGTTAAAATATATATTTTGCTCGATATATTTTGGTCCATTGTATGGAGCCGTCATCAATCGATGACGAATGATGACGGCCCCGTATCGTGGGCTGAAATATATCGAGAAAAAATATGTACTTTTATTGTTTTAATATTAATAAATCTATCAAAGAAATAAATAATCTTGAAAAAACGAACAATATAATTATATTAATTAACATTATTTTTTGTAGAAACATGATGTCATACAAGATGATTCAATTGCTTATAGGCAAAGATCTGTGAAAAAAAGTGTTTGGAACATTTGTTTGTTAGTGTACGGATAGAAAAAAATATGTTTTTATTACAAACTACGCAAATTCATTTGTTTGCATTAAACGTATTACGAGTAACATTTTGATTTATTGTGGAGTAAATAAAATATTTTTTTATCTCATTAATCAATATACTTAAAAGCATTTTATGGTGTTACACGCAACCACATATTCATAAAATAATTATTAAAATGAAGCTGCCTATTTGAGCGTAAAAAATAATGATGCTTGTTATGCTGAAGATCCAGTCTATTGGAAATTGAATTGATTCGGAATATATCACAAAAATTTAATGATAACAAAAAAGGGTGTAAGTGGACAGCTATCTTTTGATAAATACTCTTTCCCGAATAAACATACCTGCGGAAATTAAAATGTATTAAATTGAAAGTTGTATGGGCGGGTCCTTTTTTTAAAGAACCTAAAAGGTACAAAAGAAACCTTTATGGTGAGACTCCGTTGTCCGTCCGTCTGTATGTCACAGCCGTATCTAAACTTTAGCACCATTTAAGGTTTGAAATTTGGCATAAAAATAGCATTAATTCGCTCACATAAAACGGAATAAAAAAAAATTAATAATTTGAAATGGTTGAACAAAATATTTCCAATACAAAAAAAAGGAAAAAAATCCCAAAAATACAATATGGGTATCAAATTTGTGTTTTAAACTATATTTACTGGCACTGATTTCGAATAATCTTTGAAAAAGCACAAAAAAGTAAATTTCCCGCATTATCTCCGAAATAACATAACTAGCCATTTGAACAAAAATTACAAAAAAAATATATCAATAAATTTGTTTTTTTTAGTAAAGATACAATATGGGTATCAAATTGTAGGTATTAAAAGGCCAATTGTAAAAAATATAGTTGGCGAAAAACCACAAAAAAACATTTATGTCCACCCCAAAACATCTCCAAAACTGGTGAACCGAAAATACGTTAAGAGTACAGAAAAAATATAGCGGTTGAGAAATTGACGAAAATAAAATGAAAAAATCAAATTTTTCATCCACGATACGGGACTCTAGGTGTGCGAGTCAGTTTCTGTAAATAAGAATTTCATAACTATTGAAATTTTCTGTATCGATTAAATATAAAAAGGCGGGTTTTTTACAATTCGGCTTTGAAACCGCTCTTAACACTTACAACCAGGTTGATTATGTTTTTGTTATTAGAGAGTAGAATCTTTTAAATAATATGTCTAGTGAAATGTATATTTGTCTTGACACTGTGCGTATGTCCAATAGTAATGTTAACATTATCAATAGCTGTACAATTTTAAGGAGGCAATGATCGCAAGAAAAGCCGAACATTTTTAGACACCATTGATTTTATATCGTGTCTCGAAGATGAAGGCTTTTCTTGGTGTCAGTGCCTCAAATAGCAATCCATGTAGGATAAATCTGTGTAGAATATACGATAGCAAATTACACTTTTAACAGGATTGCATCAAGTTTACAAAATAGGAATTCAAGCAACAGCTAGTTGAATTTCTAATTTGATAAATTTAGAGAAATGTTCCCTAAAATTATAAAAATTTATATTTACCTATTAGTTTCTGAGATTAATCTGGCATCGCACTATTTGTACGTACCAATTTATATAGTATTTATAATCAGGTAAACCGTTTTAAATAGGCAGGTTACCATAAATTGAATCACATTTACTGCTGATTACATTAAGCAACTTTTCCATAGAAACATACATTTTCATTTCTTCGGGAAAATTTTGTCTGATCATCCTAAATTTGTGGATATATTAATAACTAGCGACCCACCCCGGCTTTGCACGGGCATATATTATACATATAAACTTTCCTCTTGAATCACTCTATCTGTTAAAAAAAACCGCATTAAAATCCGTTGCGTAGTTTTAAAGATCTAAGCATACATAGGGACAGACAGGCAGCGGGAAGCGACTTTGTTTTATACTATGTAGTGATTTGCAATATTCCGCTAAACACTCATACCATGCTATTCAAAATGCAGACTCAAGCACCGCCCGCCCTCCCGCAAATGACGAGCTGCCGACTGGAACTTACCTTTTATACACCGGTCTGACTAGTTGTTTGGTGGGGATAATTGGATGACGAAAACATGCGTAACTATAGGCTGAGATGTGTTATTTTATCACTTGTTCTTTATTCTGTATCAGCCTGTACAAAATATAATCATCCTGAAAAATCGCATTTTGCAAAACATATTTTAGAGTTTGCCTAACAATAATTAATTTGATAAAAAACACATTTGTAAGAAAGGTTTAAGGATGTGTGTGCTAGAACAGTTAGAGATATTGAAAAACAAGAATAACTCTGATTTACTGAACGAACAAACTAATTTTACAAGTACCCCAATGTTACGCGTGTTTTCGTCATCCAATTATCCCCACCAAAAAACTAGTCAGGCCGGTGTATAAAAGGTAAGTTCCAGTCGGCAGCTCGTCATTAAATTTGCTGTCGAGTGGTCGGGCGGACAACACATCCCGAAGATGCCTCGTTTAGAGGCGAAACACGTGTCGATAAGTTTTCTTGCTTGTTATTTAGGATTGCTTTATTTTGTGCTCGTACTGCTTGCTTTGCTTGTGCATGTTTTATGCGGAAGGGCGGGCGTTGCTTGAGTCTGCATTTTGAATAGCATGGTGTTTAGCGGAATATTGCAAATTATTAATAAATCCACAAATTCATGATGGACAAAGATGGCAAAGTAACGCCTTTTTCAATGAATGTTATATGATCATCCTGTCCATTTAAGCTCGGTGATGCAGAACTCTTTTTTTGTAATTACGTATGATTTGATATAATTTTATGAATAATTCAAATCTAGGAAAAATTCAGACATTTCCTAATTGTTACCTTAATAGATTAATTTTTCCATGTAGGATAAACTATTTATAAATATTCTAAATATTGCTGACATGATCTGAATCCACCAAACCCAATGATTGTAGTAACAAAATAATCATGTGAGTACGTATATGTATACAGTTTCAATAAACTTGTTTATTAATATAAAAATAAAAGGTATAATAAATATATAAGTAAATAACGTAGATTATAATACAGGAATTTATTAATTAATAAAAATAACGTATTTTGTTCCGAATATAACCATATTTGTGAAAATAATTCATAAGGTTGAAATGAAGCAAAAAATTATCAAACGAATCATGTTTTTCAAGACACTTTTTATTTATTGAATATACATCGTTATAACCATGGACGTATGTGGTTATAACATGAATCCCCGAAGGGCTGTCAGAGGTGTTCAGATTGTGAACTGTGAAGTGTTAGTCACAGTCCATACTGAGTTAACCCGCGTTTCGCTGACGATTATTACGTATTAAGATGAGTAGTGAACCCTATCACTGTTCTTCTGGCACAAATACACGGTTTTTAGGGCATGCAGGCATGCAGGTTCTTTACGATGTTTTCCTTCACCGTTCAGCAAGTGGTAAGTAAAACAAATACTATGCACATAAATTCCAAACAACTCATTGGTGCATGCCCGACTAGGGCTCGAACCTGGATCTTAACATTGAGAGGCCCCTGGATCTCAACATTCAGTATTTATTGTTATATCATTAAGAGCGGCTTCCGCAGCCAGATTGTGAAATACCCGCCTTTTTCTAATTATTCGAAACAGAACGCTTTGATTCAAAATCCACTTAATTGTTATTCCACTAAACCTTATGACCTATGTATTGTGTATACTGCATTCACAAAGTTTCTATTGATTCCTGTAAATTAGAATTTCAAAGTTTTTCTATTAAAAATTTTTGAAATTCTAATTTATGGAAACCAATGGAAACTTTGCGATAGCAACATTCACAATACATTGGTAATAAGGTTTTGTTGAATAACTGTTTCGATTAATTAGAAAAAGGCGCGTTTTTCACAATCCGGCTGCGAAACCGGTCCATTTTGCTATTTTTCTATTTTCCGCCCGATATATTGAGCGAGACGGAGCGCAAGAATGACAATCAATACGACATCCAGTGTTTTATTTCTTCAGTAGTACGTTGTAGTAATATGGCCGTTAACGATGGATAATACCACCAAATTTGGTACGAGGGTACCTTGGGGTGTTCTGATAAATATAGAAATAATTAAGATAAATAATAAACTTAGATAATTCCACACCAGAAAACGAAAAAACTCAAGGCTCTTTTTTATATCCTATGTGTAATTAAGTTTTTTTTTTAATGTTCTAGTTTTCAGCAGCTATAAATATTTAATTTAATTAATGACGTGCTCAGATAAACTTTTGCAAACACATTAAACTTTGTTTATTGTTTATGCTTATGTGTGAGGTGATTTTTTTATTCGCCTTGTTTTAAAAAATTTCTATGGAAGCGGTTCGATATGATCAGTAGAGCATGTGGTTTAATTTTCTGAACACGTCATTAATTACTACCTCCTGTATATTCTGTTCAGAAAAGCTCACATACTGCACAAAACTTTAAAATTTTCGTAGGAATGTATAAGCAAGTATTATAAGAATTTTAAACTAATTCAATGTATTTTAAATCAGGCGGACAAGATCACACAAATAAAATACACAATTTATCTAATTTAGGTGAGTAACTTTAATATAACTAAAAATACTTTAAAATCTATCGTTTTAAATGTGAACACTTTAAAGTCATAATAATTAAGTGATATTTAATCTGGACCTATGTTTAATTCAGTTGATTATTTTTATTAAACCTAATAAATATACGTCGATAAATGTTGTTATTTATTTTATAACTTTGCAAAAACCTAGCTGTTGCCCGTGACTTTGTACGCGTGGACATCGGATATAAATAATGTCTCCCAACGATTTAAATCATCGGACCACTACAAAATAGTTTCGACAAAATATATCTCTGCAAATAATACTTGTAATACTATATCAAGAATCATATGCAACTGTTTCTTATAAAGGTGCATTTTGACACCTTTTGTCTTCTAATTAATGGTTTGAAAATTCTATCCCCGATTTTAACCTAAGATTAACGAAACTCCTATAAAACTTTCTAAAACATTTTTCATTTAGGGGATGATTTCCCAAAAACACTGAAAAACGTTATTTTCAATTTTATACCCAATACGTTCAACACCCAATTTTCATGACTAATTACAAAATACCTGGAATTTCCTTTACAAAATTTATCCCCTCATTTACCCCTTTAGGGAATGATTTTTCAAAAACGTTTTGAGACATCATTCTTCATTTCTAACTGCAGATATACATATCGACCCTTCGGGGTTCAAATTTAGTAAAAGCCAAAACACGATTTTTCAGGAAAGCCAAAAAACAAAATTTAGAAATTTAGGTATTTCCTTTCTATCTTTATTGTTTTTATCGCTACATTAATATGGTCTATGCCAATCAGTCATAGTTTCGTTAAGTACTTAATGGACAGAAACTTAAAATTCAGTAGTTATCTTAGTTTAGAAGTAAGCATGGCTTTTACTACAAAAAAAAAAGATTTTGACTGGCTTTTAAAACAAAATTCATCACCTAAGGAGCTGCACGGTTTGTTGTGTCGTTGTATGAGTACAAATTTTTCGAGCCTTTTTATGTAGTATATGACACGGTTAGTTATGTCACATTGTAGTATATTAAAGTAGAAACATTGGAAAGCTTCTAAAAAGCATGTGAAATCGATCATTACACTGTTCTAATTAAAAATTATTTCATTACAATGTATCAAAAATAAAGAAAAAATCAACTCACAAACTTTGAAGTTGTTAAAGTAAAATATAATGTCGTTTTCTTTAAATCAGTGAGACTCACGCAGCATTGAAGGAAAAAAAAACAATTTATAATAATAAAGTATTTCTAATATTAATACAGCAGATACAGTCCTATAAGTAACAATTTTTATTATCACTTAAACAATAATTATTTGCTGCATAGGAAAACAGCAGAACTAGTGCTATAACTATCATTTTTATTAATCATCAGTCTTTTCTTAATAGGAAAACAGCAGAACCAGTCTTAAAGGACTTATAAGTAACATTTTTAATAATCATTAATATCAATCTTTGCTTCATAGGAAAGCAGCAGATCTAGTGATATAGTTATCAACTATTACTAATCACTACAATCAAAAAAATTACTAAATGCATTTATTTAACAGGAAAACGGCAGATCCAGTCCTATAAGTAACATTTTTTGTTGTTTTAAAACAATATTTGCTTCATAGGAAAACAGCAGTCCCATTGCTAAAGCTATCAACTTTTAATAATCACTACATCAGAGTTTTATTAATAGGAAAACAGCAAATCCAGTTCTATACGACTTATAAGTAACAATTTTAATAACCATTACATCAATCTTTGCTGCATAGCCGAGGTAAGAAATGTTTGGCTTTTACGACAAATGTTTCTGAACGAATCCTCAATAATTTCTTCGTGTTTGTTTAAAAATTGATTTTAGCACATTTAACTATGAATTTCAACGTTTTATACAGCATTTTTTTAACAAAATTAGTGTTTTGACTGCATAATTTTCTGAGTAGTAAAAGACATTTTTATTCGATTATCAAAATTATTAGTACACAGATCGATAGACAACTGAGTAAGATGGCATTAAAAGTCGATTTTGGTCAAAACGGCTTTTACGAAATTTGAGCCCAGAAGGGTCGGTATGTCTGCGTTTCTAACTTTGTGGCTAAATACAACAACAAATGTCCCAAAGAAACATGCTGGAAAATGTATTCACGTCTTGAAAATCTACTGTGAATGTTCTAAGGCAGTGGGCAGGTTCAATTATTTTTCATTTACGTGGTAAGTTTTCTTTAAAAATAATGTTTAGTATTATCAGTAGATGATGTGGTTATTAACTCACGTATGGGCTATATTTTGATACATTTGAATAATATAATAAATACATATCGAAAAAACGTATTTTGAACATTTTAAAACAGTGGAGACAACTTGGCATAATCTTTGTACCTGGTTTGAACTTCAAACCAGCTACAAAGATTATGCCAAGTTGTCTCGACTAGCAATGAACTGCAGTAAGAGCAACTACATGGTTTTTAATTGAAACTAATGGACTAGCAATGAACTGCAGTAAGAGCAACTACATGGTTTTTAAGTGTCATACAAACAGTGCAGACTGCAACCTTAATTTACCACTAGTAAAAAGTAACTGTGTACGTTTCCTTGGCGTTGAGATAGATGATCAGTTAAAATGGCATGATCAAATTGCAAGTTTAAAAAAGAGATTAGCTAGTGCTTGCTACTCTCTAAAATGCATGCGCAAAGTTGTAGAACAAGACACACTAAAACTAATGTACATATTTATCGTACTTTAAAAGTATAATAAGATATGGTCTAGAAGCCTGGGTGGAGTAATTATAATCAGATCCAGGATATATTAATTTTACAAAAAAAGCTCTTCGCTTAATCGATAGTGCTCACTATCAAGAATACAGTAAACCATTATTTATTAAATATTAAATTATGACTTTTATAAATCTTAATGTATTAAAGGTATACAAATCAAAACATAAGTATAAACTTGTCAGTGACACTCAAACACGTTTCCTCAGAAATAATAATAAGCTAGTCCTACCTAACCCTAACTATGGAGTTTTTCACACAAATTTTAGTTATACTGGGTTAAAAATCTTCAACATACTGAGCGAAAATATTAATGCATTTTGTAGCAAACTTAAATATTGTCTACTGAAAGTACCATTTTACAAGTTAGAAGAATTCTTTCAATATAACTAGAAAGACTGACATTCCTTATAATCTTGTAAATTATTACAAATTTTAATATGCTTACAATATTATGACATAAAGGAATTTAATACTATCTTCTAATTGTTTTGTTTAGGTAATAATAACTCAATTTTATTCTATATTTTTATTTTTATTTTTTCAATAACTGTTATCTTGTTCCTTTTGTAGTTTTTCATCCTGATGTTTGAAGTAATTATTTTTATTTTTAATGTTAAATTTTATCTTTAACAATTTTCTGTTCTTTTGCAATCTTTATTGATACTAATATTCGACTCAATTTTATTATTTAATTTTGCATGCTTTTATTCATGATTTAGTATGGCTTTATTAGCAAAATAAAATGAATATGAATATGAATGTTCTTAAGGCGTAACAACATGCAAAATTGCTGCCACTTTAGAATAAAATATTTTTATACTTACTAGAATAATCATTGAAAATCTTTTCGAGTAAATGTCTAGAAATAGCAATGAACTATTTTTAACGTTGCAAAGTTTTCAGATACAACGTCTTTTTATAGCTAAAATTTTAACTTATACCAAAAGTGGCCGTATTTTGCAAAAGTAACAATTTTAGCTCATGGAAGACGTTGTCTTAATGAAAACTACTTATGCTATGTAAAAATAGTTCATTGCTATTTCTAGACATTTACTTCAGCAGATTTTCAATCATTATTATTCTAGCAAAAAAAAAGAAGTTTTTCGAAAGTGGCAGCACTTTTGCTTATGGTAACGCCTTAACAGCGCCCTCTTGGGGCTTGAATGCAAAACATGGTGTCACTCAAAATAGTAGTCTATGGGTCAGCTAGCTAAGTTTAAGAAAGTTTTATAAATAACGCGTACTAATTTCCTTTTTTACCGCATTTAGGGAAGTTAGTATGGATGTCAAAAAACTATGATGGCAAACTCAAAGTAAAGGTAGCTTATAGGTAGCTAATAGAAATGATGACGTCATCGTTTTCTTGTATGAACATTTTATAAATTTAACGAAGCCTATCATGTGATCGTACCTACATAAATATACTACACTATTACTTTTCAGGCACCTTTTTTCTGAAAAAAAAAACACATTAGAAAACACACTGAGTTTGGGCTTTTTCAGATAAAAAACTGCTGAAGCAATTTTTGTAAAACATTCGCTAAACTACTTGTAATATCCTCATGTTTAACGTCATTAAAGCAAAAAATTTAAATTAATATTATAAATGTCAATATGTTCAAAATTACTTTCATGAAGTATAACTTAAATATAAGGTAAAATGTACATACCTACCAGCTGAAGATTCAGGTAACGCCTTTGTAAACACTACAGACATAGACGAGACGCAAATGAAACTTTTGTCACTCAGACTGCATTCTTTTTGTGCATTGCCCTTTTAGCAATGCGCCATCTTGTGGACATCGTACATACTATGAACGGCCTGCACAAGCATGGTTACCGTGAGGAACTAGGTCACCGAACCACTTCCTAAATTGAATAAATCAAAACTTAACCACTAGATGACTCTACTAGTTTCTACAAAATAAATATGCATATCGTTACCTTAAATGGAAAATTAAATAAGTAACATTTTTACAAAACACGTTTTATTGCATTTTCTAAACGTCCGATTTTTTCTCCGTCTTTTGGTCTGGGATACGTTTTCCTACTCCCTTTATTTCCTGAGATAGCTATTTGTGGCCAAACTGTTTAATCCGGAAAACTACTAGAAAACTAATTAGGAAAACTATATTAAAATCACTTGTACAAAAAGGATTAAAGAGATTGACTCTACCTGTGGTCTTTTCAAAAATAACTCACCTTATTGAATTTTGGCAATAAACATATTTCGAACTGATGATAATAACCGAAAGGCAAAAATACATAACGGCTCTTATTGAAATGGTGTAAACGAATATTTAAATCGATGTTAACGATACCTTAAGGAAAAACGAATAATAGTCTTTTTATTTATTTTCCCTTGTAAAGGTTATCTTGATAGATGCAATTGAGCTTTTTTTGTGTGTTCATTTAGTTTTAGTAAGCAGATTATATTTGAGCTTAAGTAATTAATAACTTTTTACTAGAATTTTGCAAAAATATTTAAACTTTATTATTAAATTACAGGAACAAAGGCGATATTTATTGTGCAGCAGCAAGGCAATGCTTATATTGACCCACGATCGAAATGCAGGTATTTACAGCTGCTTACTACGTGAGCAGCAACGAAGTGGCATGTCAGATATTGGGCTTGCCGCTTCACGAGAGGCACCCGATAGTGACACGTCTTACGGTGCACCTTCCCAACGGCGAGCACGTTTACTTCACGGAAGCTACCCTGTGCGATTGAGTAGTGACACCGCCCACTACCACACTCACCGAGTTTTTCCGTCTGTGCCAGACAGACGAGTTTGCCAGACTTTTGCTATATGCGGGAGTGCCAAAATATTATGCATGGAACGCTTCACGGAAAGCGTGGAAGCGTCGTGTGCAAGGCAACCATGTCGAAGGCTGGCATAATGTGAAGACGTCAGATGCCCTGGGCAGAATTGATACCTTCCACTTAACACACTTTGAGTGTTACTGCTTACGGTTGCTACTGACCCGCGTCCGAGGCCCCATCAGTTTTCAGGCCCTCAACAGTCGAAGGACAGGAAAAAACCACGTTCCGAGAAGCGTGTGAGGCAATGGGACTTTTGGAAGATGTCGGCTGTTGGGACTCTACGATGAAGGATGCCGTATTGTGTAGATCAGCGGCCAAGTTGAGAGAGCTTTTTGCTATTATGTTTAGTACCTGCGGATTCTCAAATCCCCTCCAACTTTGGGACGAGTATGAACCGCTATATTGGAAGATATCGCACACAAGTACCAAGAGACAGCACAGGCCAACCACGATATGTATTTTAACGAAGCGTTAAAATTTATTGAGGACAAAGTTTTCTCAATGGTGGGTAAATGGCTGCATAATTTCGGCATGGCTACCTCACAACAAACAGGAGAACAGTCCACTGATTTACTCAGGGAGCTCAGTTACGACACCGCAGCCTTGGAAGCTCAATTCGCTCAAACTGAGCCCCAGCTATTACAAGAGCAAAGGCAAATATTAAAAAATTGTGAGCCGCGTGAAGAGCGGAGAAGGGGTCTTTATTTCTTAGACGCACCAGGCAAGACATTCCTGCTAAATTTGCCACTGGCGCATTTGCGCAAGGATAAGAATGTCGCGCTACCTGTTGCGTCCTCTAGGATAGCCGAGACCTTGCTCAGTGGAGGTAGAACTGCCCACTCGGTCTTCAAACTTCCACTGAACCTTGCGGGTAAAAAACGCCCACCTGCAATATAAGCAAGAGCAATGGTCGCGGTGCTCTGGTGTGGCAGTGCAAATTTATCATCTGGGACGAATGCACGATGTCTCACAAGCGTGCAAGACATCCTTGGCAACCGAATGTTGATGGGTGGAGTTGTCGTCTTGCTCACAGGTGACTTCCGGCAGACGCTGCCTGTCATCTAACGAGGCACTGCAGCAGATGAGATCAACGCTTGTCTCAAGTGCATCTAATTGTTTACAACTTTCAGTTAACTTACTTAAGAAACTACGGGGTGATTGTTGTTTATTTATTGGTTCATATATTATTATTTTATAAAAGAAATGATGTATTATATAACTATAACCAAAAGACTTTAGGGTGCAATTGTGTAAGAAGATCTTGTCTATTTGACACCTTAAAACGTACGATTTTAATTTTCAAACTGACAAATTAGCCCGTTTGACAATTAAACCCGCATGTATTTTTTGAGCTGTCAAGTGAATCCACTTTTCTTACACAATTCTACTTGTTTATGTCGATGTGGCACTGGTGATGTTCTCCATCCACATGTACGTGCATGTTACTGTGTATTATAGCATTACATTTAAAATTAGTAAGCTACTTGAGAATCACGAGTGTAATTTTATTAATTAGGTTGATCTGGCCTTAATTTGGACTGCCACCAGGTAAGCCTGGGTATTTTTATATATTTAATATTTTTTGGGTATACTAAAAATAACAATACTGAAGTAAAAAAAAAGGTACAAAAACACAAGTATATCACAAGAGTATAATGTCGTAACTTCGAAAATTAACACAAAAAAAATACCTAGTCTCTATCTTGTTTTAGGATTTTGGTAATCTATTGTAGCTTTAACGACGCTATTGGTTTACGATATTATGGATTCGAAATTGAATGTTACAACCAGTTTATAGGATACCAGAAGCTAGTATTACGCGGAAGTATTAGTAACTTCTAGTCGAGAGAAAATATAACTTTAAGGTATTAAAAGCAATCTATATCTAGCTTTACGTTAAGGAAGAAAATGATTGATTCAGGGTCTATTAAATGCCAGGCTACAGATATAAAAACCTGATAGGGGTATCTTCTTGACGTAGATGTTGGAATTCTTCCCCACGGAGTGTTCAGTCAATACGTGGATGTCATGCGCCAACTTCAGAAGCAACTTGGGAAACGGGCTTTACCAGCTTGATCCGTCCCTTCAACCTCCTCTATTACGTAGCACACTCCTCCAGCAAACAAAGAAGCTTACTTCTGATGCGCAACCAAACAGGATAGCCGGGAAAAGGTGGTGCGCGGAAAATGGAAAAAAATGGAAAGCCCTTAAAAACCTGAAGGGTCGCTGTAAAGAAATAAAACCACAGCGTCAAGACGTGCCTACGAAATCCGGGCAAGGAAATTAACATATTGGAAACGGGACAAAAGGGATTTTCAGAGAATGAAACCGAAAGTACACAAAACTTACCAGGAAAAGAAGAAAAAAAGGCTTCCATGGCTCTAGGGCAAATGTGCTCCGTTTTGTGAATCCATGGGATTTCAAATTTGATATATTAATATTTAATACAGATTTTTTTGTTAGTTCAACGACGATACTCTTCGATATGAGAAAAATAACAAAAATATAAGATAAGACTTTCTAAATTTTAAAATTTGAAAATTCAGTAAAGAAATCAACGACAAAGAAAGACTTAAATAGATGAAAAAGGTTGAATATCTGTAGCGAATGCTACAGTATGCAACTTTCAGTAAATTTACGGTATGCGGCGGTAAATAATGCGCATCGACTATCTTCGGCTTCGTAGAGCGTCGTCTCTGTCACCGGACTTAGAGCCTCGTGCGACAGAGATGACGTTACGATTCGATGTGCATTTTTTATCGCTGCGTACTGTAGTTAACAAATTAAGGGTTGATTATTATTTGTTTGTTAATTGGTTCAAATTATTATATAAAAGAGATTATGACTGATATGTTTCGCAATTTCTATAGGTATAATTAATACAATTATATCACGAAGGTTCCGCAGTTTTTATTTATTTATTTAATCTTATGTCCCAACCGTATACTGGCTCTGCACTCCCAAAAGATTCGGTCGATCGTTATCGTCTGAGCATACGTCCATCTCTGACGCACGCATACAGAGTGTGATAGTGTAGCATTGCAAATTTGGTAATTGCGGTTATCACAAAAAGAATTTGCGTCGTTTATTTGCTTGCCGGAAAGTTTCGGGTTTACCCTCTTTTATAGACATGGAGTTAATCGCGCGTTGCCGCGTTGCCGAGTTGTTCTCGTTCATTTGCCAAACGGAATTTATGCCGACAGCTCGTGTGGAGTTATTTTTTACAATAATGGCGGATTTTGCCAACACGACTTTGTGATATGTTTTAAGGTTTGTTTTGAGTTTAAATTTGGGTTATTCATTTGTGTGGAATGGTTATATAAAATTGTTTTTGTATTTCAGATTAATTTGACATATGCGTGTGGATTGATTTTTGAAAAGGATTTTTTTTTCTTCGTCGGGTGGAGGGAGTTCTGAAATCATCAGATCATGGTATGTATTGCTTTCTTTGTATTTTGAGTCACCGGAATTTGGTTCTCATTGTTCCGTGTGGTAAAGGTTTTAATTTTGTTTTTTCTCTTCTAATTCCAGGGTGTTTGTTTTCGTGATTTACCAGCTGGCAGTGGAATGAACGCCGCGTGGTGTACGCCGTAAGCGGTTCCTTTTGTCTGCGGTGACGTGGATCGTTGACCTTGAAGGGGGCGGCGGACGGTGTGTCATTCCCGTGGAGTGTAATGAAAAAAAATTCAAGTAGGTGTTGGAATTTTTACTTTTATCCACACACAGTTAGGATACTGGGGACGGTATGTTTTCAGGACACATAGTTATGTGTCCTTTTAGTATTAAAGGTTAAATTTTCTTCCTGTTTCGCCGAATAACCCAAACTGTAAAATTTAATGTTCTGTATTATTTTTTTTCTTTCCTGGTAGAACTGAATGGTGTACCAGACGATTTGGTTTTAAGAGTATGTTCGACAAATATTTATTGTTGTAGGATCTACGGCTCCCCTGAGCTAGATTTTATTTAGGGAATTGTTTCCCTTGTTTGTTTACAAGTTTTTGTTTCTTTTAAAGTTTTTTTTTTAATGTAATCTTCACAAGATTCCAAGTAATTTAGTTACCAGTGGATTAGGTGGTAACAATTCCACCTAGTTGTCACTTTAATGTTTATTTATGTCTTGGCATTACTAATACCGATGTAATATTACTCCGGATGTTAAGGCGGCTCTTAACACAACAATTTTAAGGTACGGAAGGTCGTAGTAATGTCTTGGCAGAGAATTGCCAAATGAAGGTCTTGGCCAAACACTGGTAACAAAGATAAATTTTTCTGTTAACATCTTTCCTTATCTTGTGAATGTTAGTTTGTAGTTTTGATAAAGTTAAATAAACCTAATTGTATAGTACCTCGAAGTTTTCTTCAGAACCTTATACCATCGATTAGGTTACTATAAGGTCACTGTTTAGTTTTATCTTGTCCAGTTGCATGACCGGTGGAAAGACCGGGTACCCGCCGGTCGTGCATCTGACAATAGAGATGGATATACGATCGAATTTTGTCACTTCGGAGTAGCTCCTCAGGATAGCGAAACAGGTTCTAAAATAAATTTGTTATTCTTGTCTTATTAACGTAGAAACTTCTTTAAATGTAACTATAAAAATACTTTATGTATGTTAATTAGCTCCCTAGTGATAGATTTAAAATTTAGTAAAATATTAGCTGTGAAGTTAATTCTAAAGTCATTGTAAGTACCAGAAATAGTCCATTGGCAAATTCAACAACCATGAAAAATGGCAAACTACAGAATGTCAGACATAAACAAGGCTACTTAAATCATACAAAAAAGTCGCAATTTTTACTTTATTGAACGGCAGAATTGAATAACAAACATGTATAACTAAATAACCGGGCATAATATTGGAAAAGTATTTTGGCAAAAATTAATATACGGTAAATCATGGATATAGGAAATTATTCTCCAATATTATAAAATGTACAACTTAAGAACTTTCTAAAGCCCACAATATTAAAAAAAATGGAATTTTAGCTTTCTTAATAACGGAGATATGAATTTTCTACCGAAAAAAAAACACAAAATTGAAATTATCTCGGAACTTTTTTTGTTGGTTATTTAATTTTCCCTTTTAGGTTGTCGAGATATAGTTGTAATGGCTCTACAAAATCATCATAGAACATCAAAAATGTAACTGAGACGTTTAATCCTATTATATTATACAAAAAAGAAATTTAGAGTGCGAGTAATTACATAGACTATATTTTATCTTTTAATCAGGAAACTTAATAAAATTGTCACTTTTGAAAAATAGATATTTTGACATGTGTCATTTTTAACAACTGTGACTTTTCAGATCTGTCACTTTTGACATCTGTCAATTTTGCCATCTGATACTTTGATATCTGACACTTAACAGATATTTTTAACATCTCCTACTTTTGACACTACTAGGCCATGTATGTTCTCCGGTTTTCCTGGCAAAAATCAGGGTGAGGGATCATTCCCTCTGTGAATGTGGTTTATATGAGGGTACTGTAGATCATATGTTTTTTGAGTGTCAAAGATTACAATACTCTTTATACGACTCACTCCCTTCACAAATCCCTCGTCCCATCAACTTCAACTTTTTACTGACTTATATATACGTTGTGTAAATTTATAAAATTAAATAATATTAAATTATAAAAAGAATTAATTCTTAGAGTAATAATCTTAATATATATATATATATATATATTTTAAATATACACAATATATATATTTGGTATTCATTACTGTTACCTAAGTATATTAATATTTATTTATTTTGTTGTAAGTACTCATAGATGTAGAAGTTTACTATATTCTATGTTTGTAGTTTCACGCTTGAAAATTCAAGTATAGAAGAAAAAAAAAAAAAAATCTCTGTAATAAGCTTTCTTCCTATGAGTCTTTTCGCTTAAAACAAGATATTGGCGGAACTAATGTGCGCAGGTACGTTTAAAGAAGCCAGATAAAACGGCTAATAATAATACTTTTGACACAGATAACTTTTAGCTCTGCTACAATTTTCACTTTTGACATCTGTCACTTTGGATACATACATATATGTACTCACGCTTGTCTCCCAGACATGTACCTATCTCATGCCTTTGCCTTTGAGTGCAGGGCTCCATTCACATAAATTCCCGTATTAACTCTTCTTTCAATGTCATCGTCACATTTTCCATCGCGCATAAATAGATAGCCCAGATAGACAAACTCGTTAACCTGCACTACTTCCTGGTTTCCAATATTAACCTAACACTCAGTCACCGCTTCAGCCCTCTCTAGCACCATATTTTTTGTTTTTCCTACGTGAATTTTCATTCTTTTCTTTTTAAAGGCATCATCAATAATTGTCATTGCAGTTCGTACGGCGAAGAAGGAAGGATAACTTGCTTATGGGCGTATAGATGCATTTGGTTAGTAACTCCTCTTACTTCAGTCTACATTCACGCTCTTTTAAATCATTTAAACAATGCTGCTGTATGCTCCGTTAATCCTTAGAGATTTCAAAGTCTGCACAAGGTGGCTACTCTGTCCATACACGGACAGTGCTGTACACAAGTCATCTCTCACCACTCTATCGTAAGCCTTTTCTAAATCCACAAACGCACAAAGCACCTTCTGGCGTTTTCCCAGACATTTTTCACATATATGTACTTCGTAAAGAAAATATCTGATCCACGCAACCCATAGCTTTTCTAGTACCCGCTTGTACATTCCAAATTTTTTCTTCTGTTTCATCTACCCCCTTCGTAATTAGAACCTTTGCATACAACTTGCCAACAATACTTAGAAGACTTATGTCACGGTAGCTTTTGTATTCCTGCTGTAAACCTTTTTTTTATATAGTGGGATGATGACAGACTTTCACCAGTTAAGTGGTCCAGCACATATTAAAGAGCTTTTGCAGCAGGCTAGCCACCGCGCCATCTCCACCTCTTAGCATTTCTATTGACACTCTATCATACCCAGCCACTTTCCCTGCTTCCGTATCTACCTTTCATTGCCTGTACAATTTTTTTCAAAATTATCACACTTTCTTCATCGTTGTCTATTTCGTGACTGTCTTTAGGAGTAATCTCTGATTCCTCGCATTCAAACACACTTTCAAATAAAATTAAATGATATAATGAAATAAAATATATTTAAGTACTTATATAATGTAGGTATAACAGAATCACTTATTACAGGTCAGTTTTAATTTAACATAAGTAAGCAATTAAATAATTTATGAGTATAGCTAATAGTTTTATGTCATAAATAATATGGGGAAATATGCAAGGAAATAATAAAGGTTGGGTTTGCTTAAATTTAATACAAAAAGTACTCCGCCTATTCAATTAGTGTTGCTAAGAAGAAGAGCAAGAAATTTAGCAAGATCATGTCTTCTTTTTCATAATATTAGTAACAAATAAATCTAAAAGTAACCCTAGAGATCAATTGAATACAGAGATAAAAAATGCAAGACAGGAGATAATTATGTCATTGAGGCAAAAAAAAAATATATATCTTTCTCTACCTGTCCCATATAGTCAATCTGCTTTTACAGTCATTGTATCTATTAACTAATTAACAAATTAGGTCTTCCAGCGTTCCAGAAGAGTTTTCTTTCATCATTCAACACATATCCATCTTTATCTCTACTTACACTCAGTCTCGATGTCTCTGATTTTCCGCAGGCTTGTCCAACCAACTTCCAAAACATCTTAATGTTATCCCTAAAATAATCGGAGAACCTCTTGTCTTACTTTTTTTCACTTCTTCCTTGTTTCTTTAAACAGTTGCCTTTAATTTCTTTTTTAATATATTGTAGCGTTTCTTAGCTCTTTGAATCACCTCATTTGAAATAATTGGCCCTTTATTCTCTGATTAGCTTTTTTAGTTAATAAGTTTTACCATGCTTTTTTTTCTCTACTACAACTTTTTTAACATTGTCATCCCACCATACAGATTTTGATTTTGATATCTGCTAGTTTTGACTTTAGTCATTTTCCACGTCTGTCACTTCTAATGCCATTCTGTTAACTTTGAAATTTGTCCTGCTGTCAGTCTGTTTTCCCTCGGCAAAACTGGTTGTGCTGATTGAGTTAACATTAGCATGCAAGATGTAGGCAAAAACAAATATAAGGCCACTGGAAAATATGGGAAATTACGTTCACAAACTACGAAAAATAATAATTCAAGATTCGTATTTGGTGTTACTTTCATATACATTAACGGAATTCGTACATTGTCTTCTAGTTGATTCAGATTATGTACACTGACGGGCTTTCAAGTATTTCGCTGAATATTTAATCCGTCACCTCTTGAGTTTGTATCACTTTAAATGTAAGTAGGTAGCTTTTTAGCCGTTAATCTGATATTTCTCTTTGAAATATTTCCTACGTGTAAATAAGGAATGTTGTGCTATATATCTTGCATGTGAGATTCGTGGGCTTTTTGCCAACTGTTCGGCACAGTTGGAGGGTAATGCTGCGAATTGGACTGTGGGGTGTGTGCCAACACGAATCTCAAGCTCCTTTCCGAGGTATTTGGCACAAATCGTACACAGTAAATATTTTGGAAAGAGCAACAATTTTTCATTGATCGCACTGATGGAAACAACTTCAAACAACATTGTTTATTGTGTAATTAAGATCTAAGTATAATCCCTTGATAATGCCATAAAATCCAAACCAGTTAGGAAATTCTTGATAAATTTGGGGGATAGTACAAGTGATTTTCTGTTCATAACAATTTCTCCGTTTATAATATAAACGTTAAGCTTTCTCAAATTATTTGAACTTATTTAACTGATTCGAATAGGTTTGAATATGAAGTGTTGAGATGAGGTATTATTATCTTGTACTAAGAAAAGTTATACAAGAACTGAAAACTTCAGTTAATTTGAAATTACGGCTTCGTTAGGACAAAAGCTTTAATTTTTATAAAGATAGTTATTTTTGGTAAGTACACGCGTTTATTTGTTTCGTTTTAATTGGTTTTGACACCTATTTGGGAGCTGAGTAATTTTTTTCGTTAATTTCATACTTTTTCAAAAGTAATTTAATTGTAAGAAGACGAAAAGTTTATACATTTATGAATTGTTAGTTATAATGATCTTGAGTCATAAAGTCATATTTTATTCAAATTTTTTTATCTACATAGACGGAACTGAATCCGATGCAAAACTTAAAATAGCATATTGGAGCCCCTTAAGTAATATTCTTTAAGTAGTTTATGTATTTTGTCATAAATGTATCGCTTTTCTTTAAATTTTTATTAGATTGTAGGCAAGTTATTGCAACTACTTATTTCAGTACTATTTTATATATATATTTAGGCAATTATAATAGTTAAAAAAAGACAAACTTTATATTTTTTCGAAATATTTCGGCCTCATCAAACTTTCATCCTCAAACTCGACTGATGACGGCCTCACTGATGAGGCCGAAATATTTCGAAAAAATATAAAGTTTGTCTTTTTTTAACTATTATAATTGCTTAAAACTACAAATAAAAAGCTTATATAGCTAAGGTTATATTTATTCATATATATATATTTATATATATATATATTTTTTATATACTAAACAAAATCACTACTCCCCACTAACCCACCGATCTGTTATCGTCAAAACAAAAACCTTAAAACCATTCTCACAAAAACAAATTCAAAAGACACAAACATTCCGCTCAACACATCCCCAGCCACAGCTCCATGCCGACGGCCACGGTGCAAAACCTGTGCACTCATCAACACATCTACACACATTAATACACACCACACAACACACCCTTACAAAGCTCAGACAAACACATCATGCATAACAAAAAACTGTATTTACCTACTGGAATGTCGACTCTGCCCGGCATTCTATGTAGGTGAAACGAGAACTCCGCTTCATATCCGTATCAACCAACACAGATTCACAACAAAAACACATAATAATACACTACCCATCCCAACTCATACCCGCCTACACAGCAAACCATTCGACGACTGCTTCACCATCCGCATTATAAAATCATTTCACCCACCACTGACTGATATTCAGCTAAGGACCTGGGAGTCGTCTTACATCTGGTCGCTTGGTGCTCATTACGGCCCTGGACTAAATAGACAACACTGACTTACAGACAAACGAAACCTATATAAAAACATTACAAAAACCTGCCTCAAAAAATCAATCATTCTAGACTATACTTAAAAAAGACACACACAATTCAACATTCTCTTTCATTTCAACCCACCACACAAATCATCCTACACGCACACAAACACCCTCTATTTCTATCCCAACCACAAACACATCCTCACATAAATCAAAAAGTTTAGTTTTTAGGGAAGTAGTTTTTCCTTTTTAATTTATTTTTTTATTTTTATTGTATTATTCTCATTGTCATCTTGTAAATATCATCTGTCATCCTGTCATTATTACTCCAACTGATGCCGGGCCCAGTGGGGCCCGAAATATATCTTGGACTATATTATGTTATTCTGCAATAGTTGTGTTTCTTTTATGTGTATTTACCTATATAATTATATATAAAAAACGAAAAAACAAGCTGATAAAGGCAGTATATATATTTTTCATTTATTATATATATTATACTATTTTGTTAATATCCCAATTGCCAAAGTTTAGCTGGTAGATAACACTTATTAGTATTGAGCTCATCTTTCTACAATCATTGTATTATGTGCAATAAAGCATTTTTATGGTTCCGTACAGAACCCTTATAGGTTCACTTTGTTTTCCGCCTGTCAAGACCCTTTCGCTCAGGCCCAGTGAGAGATATCAAATTGAAACTTATACTTCCTAGAGAAATGTTGTAAAAATAACAGGCTTCTAACTCAACAGGTAAAAAAATATAATTACATAATCAATTTCATACAAATTTGCTCACCATGAAAACCTATAGAGCACTTCCAGTTGACTTAGAAACTTAGAAAATTTCGTTCATAGGTTCACAGGAAAAGACTGAAAATTACCTACACTATTTAATTATTAAAAATATGTTGAGAACTAATAAGACCCTTTAGATCAGTGGTTTTTAACCTTTTAGTATTGAGGGACCATTTGATAAAATTTCTGTCTTGTTTGGAGGTACCATACAGTAAATTTAAATTAAAGGGTTGTTCTAGCTATAACTTTAAAATAAAACACGCATATTATCGTTCAAATAGTATATTCATATTTTTACGAAAATTTTACGTTTCTAATATTATATTATTTTAATGCAATTCTTGTGACTGCATGCTCGTTACTAACTTCTGAATCCCTGGTTATTCAAAGCCAAACGCATGTCGGCACTAGCATCGAGCCAATTTCGGTGCTGGTTTTTAATTATCAGTAGCGCTGAGAACCCCTGCTCGAATATATATGTCGAGGAAAACAAAGTTTACGTATAGCAATTACTCGACATATATTAGTCGAATCTTTGGGAAAGAAATTTCGTTTCGGCAAATTGCGTTTACTTACCACTTTGGGTGCTTTGAGGGACCACCAGTGGTCCGCGGACCACTGGTTAAGAACCACTGTTTTAGACACTTACGGTGTTACTACAAAACGGTGTTTAACTTTAGACAGTGTTTAAATCTGTTGTTGTCACTTTTTTACGATATGAAAGGAAAGGCGACAACAACAGATTTAAACACTGTCTAAAGTTAAACACCGTTTTGTAGTAACACAGATAGAGTCTAATAGATCGTAAGTGTCAAGTTAAGTTGGTCTTTCATAAATTCTAGTGGAATGATCTACCATAATGTTTTTAGGGTTCCGTACCCGTATTGTGTGGTGGTACGGAACCCTACGTCCACGAGTCCAAATCACACTTGGCCGGTTTTTATTATTATTACTCTACCACTGAACAACTTTCCTTAAAAAACAAACGCACGAAAGTAAAAAAAAATACATAGGGATTTACGATCATCCGACTCCTAGCTGGCATAGTACTTTATTTATAGTTCGGACAATTTGTGCCCCCGCATTGCGACTCGGTCTACCCAAGGAAGCCAATTACACCTTATGAATATTGTTTCGAAGGTTATTTCCGTTAAACCTATGGTTCAGCATTGTAGTTTGCGGAAAGTGTATTAGTTGTTAAATACTTCATATAGGGAGACCGTACGATCACTGATTATTATAATAGTTAAAACTAGCTTCTGCCCGCGGCTTCGCCCGCGTGGCCTACAGGTAGCAAAATATTTTTTTCTCAGAAACAAACATTATAAGTGGGAGAGATGCTCGTTTTTCAGTCTCTCTAGAAACACACTACTCGGGGAATCACCGAACAAAGTTTTTCCGAAAAAGTGATAGGGATCTATCAGTTGTTAAAAACTGACAAATTTGAATACTGCAGCGTAATTGGCGACCCCGAATGCCTCTTGATACCGAGTTTCATGCAAATCGGAATACTTTTTTGGACCTTTCAAAAAACTGTCAAAACCTGTCAAATTCAATTTTTTTTTTGGTCAAGTCCCCGCTTGACCAATCATTATAGTTGAAACCCGAACTCCCTACAATTAGCCGTTCGGAAAATATGGTCGATCAAAATTTTGGCAATTTATTTTTTCGATTTATTTTTTTATCGTCGTCTAGATCTTGCCGAGCCATTTCCTTAGAGTACCATGACCATGGGTCTAGCATCAGCCGTTTGGGAGATACGGGCCTGTAAAGTTTTGACATTTTCGGCAGGTAGATCTCGTTGAGACCTTTTCGCACCCATCAACATGGGTCTAACTTCAGCTGTTTGGGAGATACAGGCCGTCAAAGTTTTGATATTTAAAAAAAAAACCGGCCAAGTGCGAGTCAGACTCGCGTAGATAAATTTAATTTTGTAATTCTTTTTCCTGAATTTCTCAACCGCTTTATTTTTCCTGTAATCTTTACGTAAACACATATTACCATGATTTTTTTCATATTTTTTGGTCCACCAGTTTTAGAGATAAAAGGGTTTTTAAATATTTCTCGAAACCAGTGCCAGTAAGTATAGTAAAAGTATATATTTTTAAAATTATCTTTTTAATACCTACAATTTGATACCCATATTGTATTTTTATAAAATATTAAATTATATTTCTCATTAGTGCTGAATTTTTTTTTAATCGCTATAGTTTTCCTGTAAATGGCTAGTTATGATCTATAAATGAATTATTTTTTCATATTAAGGTTTACCAGTTTTGGAGATAAGGGGGGGGGGACATACATATTTTTGGGGTTTTTTAAAGATTTCTCGAAACCAGTGTCAGTAATTATAATAAAAGAATTACTTAATTTTATTTTACTTAATGCTCCACATGATTTTACCCCATTAATCTTTTTGAATACAATCCCTAAGATATGACTTCAATAACGCCAAAGATTTGCTCCTCACTCCATAGTGATCTAATTTACATAAGTGTCGGGGAGAAAATGTAAGGACAAGTGTCTTCGGCGGTGGTTTAATGAACTTATAACTTTCACAGATAGGCCCCGTAAGTCCTCGGTTTTTTTTTCAAGTTAAGCGATTTAAATGCTTTTATTACGGTTAATGAATTAACATGTTTAAAAGCAAATACAGAAAGACACTGAGGTACGTGATCCATTAAAAGATCCTGCGCAAACCCAGGGCTTGAATTTAAATCTTTAGTTGTTAAGGAAGGAATTTCAGTAAAGAATTGTTCAAAGGCATTCGCAATTTCTGTATCTCCTGTAACGACTTAATTGTTATCACGTTTATCAACTTTTTTCGTTTAGTTCGTTTTAGTTCGTTATCACGTTACTTATTTTTCCCAGTTTCAGTTTTTATGATTTTCCATACTGTTCTTACTTTGCTATCGGACCTTTAAGTTTTTTATTCAAGTAGATACTTTTTGCTTTTAAACACACTAATTTGAAGATGCGTGAGTAATTTTTCAAGAATTCAGTATATTTAGCATTATTATTGTAGGATTTTATGTCGTATAATTCGTATACATGATTTCTGCTTTTGTAAATACCTGGTGTCACCAAGTCACTAAAAATGATTTTACTTTTGTTAGAAAGTTTTTGCATCTCAAACGTATTTTCGAAGTCTTTGGAGACTATGTTCAAAAGGTCTGTAAATAGAGCGTTTGGATAGTCTTGGACAAGATTAAAATGTGCTAATTCAACTTCTAGGTTTGCTTTGAAACAATCTACTTTGTGAGTTGTAATAGGCCTGCAAAAGGCTTTTTTGGGCAATTGTTACGCTTTGTTTAATGGTTATAGTTTGTCCACTGTGATCGGACTGCAAATGTTTGACTACTTTATTGTCTGTATATTCACAATCACTGAATATATTTTGGAGTATTGTATATCCCGAGTAATTCGAGGAGGGTTCTAAGAACACATTAGACAAATTAAATGATATGAATAAATGTATTAATTTTGAGGGCGTAATCGATTTTTCTAGTAAATCTATGTTAAAACCTCCACATACAATAACTTTTTTCTTCGTATCAAATAATAATTTCAAAAGCTCTTCCATTTATTTTTCAAAAATGTTGTAATCTTGTCCCGAGGGTCGGTAAACACAGAGAATAATATATGAAGATACTCATTTCTATGCGAGCTAATTCTAGTTGATTTTCTACAGAAAGTTTAACAATGTCTTTTCTTTCCTTTGCTTTTATATTATTTTTTTCAAGATGATTCTTGAGATGAGACGTAAAGATATCCTTGACGACGCGAATACATCTTTATCACTGGTGCTTGATTGGTTTATTGCAAATAATTTAGTTTTAAAAGCAAAAAAGACAAAATGCATAAAATTTACGTTACCAAATGTAATTCAAGTGGATGTTAATTTGCTTTTGCAGGGGTCCAAGCTGGAGTTGGTTAACGAAACTAAGTTTTTAGTCATTACGATAGACTCTCGTCTTCAGTGGGGTTCCCACATAGAAGCCCTATGTGGTAGACTTACTTCGGCCGCATATGCTGTTAGACGCATAAGGCAATATGCATAATAATTAATGATGTAGATACTGCTAGACTAGTCGATTTTAGTAACTTTTACAGCATTATGTCATACGTCATGCTATTATGGGGTAGAGCCGCTTATACAGGCGCAGTGTTTGTTTTGCAGAATTCGTTAAGAGAAAAGTATAGACTGGTTTTTCCAAAAATCAGACTTGCCAAGGTGAGTACCTCTTTCGTAGAACATGTTATAAGATTTTACAATAAACTTCCAAAGGAGATCTTTACTTTTACAGAGAATAAGTTTAAACTGTATATTAAGCAGGGCCCATTGAAAAAGGCATATTAAAAAATAAATGAATATTTGGATGATGGTGAAGCATGGTTTTACAGTGATAATGATATTTGTAACGATAGTAGGTTATAATTTAATTAAGTAGTATAAATTGCTAACTTATGATTCCTCTAAATAGTAAACATTAATTAATTTCAAACTGTAAAAGGAAATAGACTAAACGAGATATAATATGTTTTTATTATTTTCATTAACCTGAATTCCTGCTGTCTTGAATTTGTAAGTATGATGTACTTTGTATTAGTAAGTAGATGTAAGTCATTTGTATAGTATAAGTTTTATGTTAAAGAAAAAACATGATCTTGCTAAGTTTCTTGCCCTTCTTCTTAACAAGGCTAATCGAATGGGCGGAGATAGCCATGTATTTATATATGTAACCTATTAGTATGTAGTATATAGGATGGCATTTGGTCGGCCGCCTGGATTCATGCTGATCGGCTCGGTTGGTGATTATTGAACCTTGTTCCTGGTCCCTGGCCGGGTCTCCGGTATGGGTTAGGTTAGGTTAGGCGAATGATTGGATTTCACCTTGTATAATATATATTTTACCTATCATTTTAATCGTATATATTGCTACATAAATTAAATAAACCTTTAATTTTGTTCATGTATTATTATAATTTATTATAGCTGCTACTGCAGGTTTCGGCAAGCTGCAGTCTAAAGTGTTTCGCTCGCATGACATCAAGCTATCAACCAAAATTGCTGTGTACATGGCAATTGTTCTCCCAAATCTCCTCTACTCTGCTGAAACTTGGTGCCCATATCGTAAGCACATTCACGCGCTAGACAGATTTCATCTAAGATGTCTCCGCAACATTCTGAACGTCAAATGGTCGGACCGTGTCAGAAATATGGAAATACTGCGACGCTGCAATGTTGGTGGTATCGACACAGAATAAATTATACTGTGGTATCGAGGCTTACCTGATGAGGTGCCAACTGCGCTGGTGTGGCCACGTGCGACGTATGCCAGAAGAGCAGATATTGCGAACTTCGCATTGGAAAACTCAAACAAGGCGGGCAGTTCCTTAGATTTAAGGACGTGCAGAAACGCTACATGAAAAGTTGCAATATAGAACATTTGACATGGGAGGACCAAGCTGAAGATCGAGCTGTGTGGCGGTATACAGTCAACACTAACATCTTCGAGTTCGAGGCTAAACGAAGAGCTACTCTTGACGCCAGACCACCAGCTGCCATACAATACAACTACTACAATGGAAAACTTACATGTAGCCTGTGCAACCGCACTTTCACAAACAAGATAGGCTACATAAGTCACATGAGGGCACATGACCGACGCTCTCCACAGCCGCAACAGTCGCCGTGACCGAACTCGGTCGGATGAATCATCAATCATCATCATCAATTTATCATTTTGTTATATATATTTTTATTAGATTAAATTTGACTTGTAAAAAGTGTATTATATATACCTACTTTGCAAAATAAACTATTTGAGTTTAAATTTGAATTTGAATATAGGTACATTAAAGGCGTACAGATTCTGTCACTCCACGGTAGATATGTATAGAACAGTCCACTTAAGTACCTACAAGGATCTTTTGGTGCGTGGATGACAATGACAGGAGGCGCAGCTGTCAAACAAGGGTAGTAAACCAGCGTTAGTTCCGATTTTGACCACGACCAATCCACGCGCCAAAAGAGCCTTGTCACGTAGCGGCATCGAGTGACGGCACTGATTTTTAAATGCCTACCAAGTTTCTTTATTATTTATGCGTATAAGTATTAATAAAACAATGTAATACTTTATTGTTGATAGTGATTTACTGCTCGTTTCAGTTATTATTTTTCAATTTTCATATTGTTGCTATTTTGCAACAGAATTATTATGGAGACAAAGACTTTATATCAAAAGTTTATCATTTATTAAACTCAAAATGTCGCCAATTTAAGGCAATGCAGGTGATAGTAGCTGAATTGTAATAATACTTAATACGGCTCCGTTTCTTTCCAAACTATGGGTATATAATTGTAAACCACTCACTTTCTAGATTTTATGGCTAGTTTGTAAGCAAATTTGGCAAATGTCTTATCTATTAATATGTCGAATGTTTTATGACGCATCTAATGTTTACTCAAATCACACTTTATTTAAATTTTTACCCGAAATTAGAATCACTAAACGCAGCTGTCATAAGTGTCATCTCATCTCTCGTTGCCACTATCCTAGCTACAATAAATAGTAGTTACTTGTACGTAATTCAATTACTTAGTTAAAGTAATAATGGAACGCCCATATCAACTCTGTATGAAAGGAGTTCCTCTGTAACTCGAACCCGTCGAACAAATTCGAGTTTGAGTATTCACTAGAAAGCTGATATATTCCACAAAGAAATATGTTAAAAAAAAAATAGCAACGCATTTGACTTTATTTTACATTTTGTCGCAGTAATATTTTAACAAAACAAATACATACTTTTCAGTAAAAATTTATCCGAAAATGTATGTGACTTAGAATTTGAAATAAAATATATAAAGATATGGTCAGAATATGAATTCTCGAGGGGTTGTCAGATGTGTTCTGAGTCTAAACTGTGAAATGCAAAGTCACAGTCCACACTTGATACAACCACGTTTCACCGATGATTATAACGTTCCAACGTGATGTGTGGCTCACCGTTCAGCAAGTGGTAAGTAAGAACAAATACTATGCATATTAATTCCGAAAAACTCATTGGTGCATGCCCGACCGGGGATCGAACCTGTATCTCAAGATCTCTGAGCTACCGATGCTTTAATTTAAAATTTTAGGGTATATTTTGAGTGTGAATTGACTGGTTTAAAGGGTGAATTAAGAGGTTAGTGTGAAGTTTTTTTTAAATGCACTGAATTAAGTTTTATTGTTTTTTTTAACTTCGGCAATGGGTGCTTTACGGTCTTTTAGTTGTAAATATGCCAACGTTTGATAGATACACTACATTAAAAAGCATTTTTTACCAATTTTAATGCTGATATTGCAACGATGAAGTCAATTACAAACATTGCCAGTGCTTTTATAGGTAGTTTTAATACAGTGGTGGTTAGTTTCATACCAATTTAAAGGTTGTAATCAAACAAATGACTTTAATGAATAAGTTTTGAATAATTTGGCTTTGGGTTGTGGCCAATTGCACTCTTGACACACTACCAATATACATATAGGTAGTTAATGTATTTAGGTAAATGATGTTTACGTGCAACTTTAACCTACAAAATATATCAACAATTTACAATTATGCATACAATTACAAGAAGAACATGCGACCTGTTTTCATAAAACAAAACTTCGATTAATTCTTTATTTTCATATTAATTGTTTTTTCGACTTTAATGTCAATTATATAACAAATAACCTTTTGCCGACTTCGTATGACATATTTTTTAAATAGAAAAGGAAAGATGGCTGCCGTTTTATCAACAATTTAATTCATTTACTTATTTCAGAATACGCCAATATAATTTTTTCAAGATATCAACAAGCTCAAGTTAAATTAAAATCAAGATATTATGGTTACTAAAATTATGTCAGAGATTCATCTATTTTACAGCAACAACAATAATACTGTCATTTAATTTTGACCGATTTATTGTTACAAGTTACACACAATTAAAATATCAGTCCAATGTCGGTGCCCACTAATAGACACACACATAAGCAGGTGTCATATCCATTGACAATCGATTTTGGTAACACGATGTTTCCTTGGCTTTATATATCTACGAGTTTCTCTATTCATGGTGTAAATAAGTAACTCCATTATTATGTCTAGCTTATATGACAGGAGATCTTACAACGAAGGGATTATTATAGAATTAAATGAGACTTGAGGATAATTCATGATTTATATAAAAACGGCTCACCTCAATACGTGTTATGATCGGGAAAGCCGACCAGTTTCAGCAGATTTAGACTGACTCGCCCAGATGAAGGCAGTCTAAATCTGCTGAAACTGGTCGGCTTTCCCGATCATAACACGTATTGAGGTGAGCCGTTTTTATATAAATCATGAAGGGATTATTGTTTGTCAGTCTACTTTCACTACAAAATTCTATGAATTCACTTTTTAATTTTTAATAATAGCAATTTGACCCTCTTATATTCTTTTAAAGTCAAACTAATAAGTCATAGCCATAACTAGTAACATCTGCCGTAGCGTTAGCTAAGTACCTAACTATCCTAGAATTTGCTTTTGTTGCTTACATAACATGCACAATATGAAATGAGATTGGGATAAGAAGGCTTCCTTCGTGCAAGGTGACCTCTTATTTCTTTATTTCCATATTTATTCATAAGCATTAAGGGGATCTTTCCGTAAATTCTTGGTTTTATGTCGATGAAATCCTGTGACAGCTAGTAGCTAGTAATATAATAGCTAGTAGCTAGTAACAGCTAGTAATACTAGTAGCTAGTAACAGCTAGTAGCTAGTAATAATAATTTTTTATTCTTAATCATTTTAATCATCTTAATCAGCGGGCCTATTATGTATCTCTAGTTTCCATCTGTACTAGGTGTCTATCATCAAAAACATAGATATACTATCGAATTCCGATTTCCTAAGGATATTCCTAAGGACGACACAGATTGTTAATAGTTCAATACCCACTAAAGGCAATTTTGAAATTTCAGTTTTTATCTATGTTTTTGATGATAGGCACCTCGTTCAGTTGGCAACTAAAGATATAGAATAGGGGGGCTGGATAGCTGTTCTGGCAAGTGCGAAAAAATTTGCTATGGCAGAATTCGGGTGATTTTACAAAGGATTTTCTACAGAAATTATTGATTTTTCTGCATCCGCAATTTTTGCGCGCGCGCTAGAATCGCCATCCTGATATATCCTAGACTGAACAAACAAATACGAAAAAGAAAAATTTACAAAAATATCTAATCGTATTGAACAAAAACGGTAATTTTGGAGCATTAATGTTAAGTTTTAATGTAACTAATGTCTTTGCATCCTTCTTTTAAACTAGCTTGTTTTGCTCGCGGTTTTGTTCGCGTGGAAATGTCTTTCAATATTTGAGTAGGATTGACAATTTTCGGTTTGGAAGTTATTTTATCAACACCCCTTATAGCGTATATAATGACCAGGGCTTCTACGATAATAATAAAGAAAACCGCATCCAAATCTGTTGAGCAATTCTCGGGTTAAAATGCAACATACATATCTACAAATAATCTAAAATTGTAAAGCTTTTCTGCACACCTGCCTCTGTAACTTTCTTGTACTTTCTGTCGGGTTGACTGGGAGAAAATGCTTATAGCATTAAGTCTACCTGTTGTAAATTAAACTGTGTTTTGTGCAATAAAGAATTTAGAAGAAGAAGAAGAAGAAGAAGAAGAAATAAAAGGACCCATTTTTTTTTAATCGTAGTTTTGTCCTCAATACAACTCTAAAAACCCATTTCATTGATAATTTAGCGAAAATACGAGTATACAATGTACAAAATACACAACTTCTTTACTACGTTATTATTAGTATACAAGCTGTTGAGATATATCGAGACAAAAAATCTGTTGTTTCCATTCATTTTGGTCGGGTAGCTATGTAACTTTTTTATGGAACAGCAGATTTTTTTTTCGCGATTCGAGGGTTGGTTCCATAGTATAAGTTGTTGGTACGGACGAGTACTATGGCCAGTTTCCGGCTTCCGCAACTACATCTTAACACCCAGTATAGGTAGATGATGGTTGCCGAATTTGATTAAATCTGTGGTGAATTCTAAAAGTAGAGCCTTAATTATGTCTTTGTTTGAGACAAGGAGTGAAATTTAATCTCAGCAAGCTCCCTGTGGCACATTGTGCGAGAAGGTACACTTCCCCGTACACATTATTACATTTTACACATCATCACAATAGGAATGCCCGAGGGGGTGTCAAAGGTAATACCGAGTATGGACTGTGAAGTGCAAGTCAGTCTTAAAAGTATGGCCTACCCTAGCAACTTTTTAGAGTTCCAAGTAACCAATTACCTACCTGTTACTAAGACTCCGCTGTCCGTATGTCTGTCTGTCCGTCTGTCACCAGGCTGTATCTCATGAACCGTGATAGTTAGACAGTTGAAATTTTCACAGATGATGTATTTCTGTTGCCGCTATAACAAAAAATACTAAAAAACAGAATGAAATAAATATTTAGGGGGGCTCCCATACAAAAGACATGTCTTTTTGCCGTTTTTATAGATAATGGTATGGAACACTTCGCGCGCGAGTCCGACTCGCACTTGGCCGTTTTTCTATTACCCGTCCAGCACAACAATATAGGAGATTATATCTTGGCCTATAGGCCACTTTTTCTTGGACGTGTAATAATAATCAAGCGGCGAAACTACAATTTGGAGTGATTTTAGCTAATACTGAAATATTTTGTAGGAAAAAATCTTCAAATTTCTATTACCTACTTTATGAAAAAAAAAACCCTTTGTTTGCCTGCGTAACATTTAAAAACAAAAAGAAATGGGTTAAAAGTATGTTTTTAGGGTTCCGTAGTACCTAAAATGTACAAAAGGAACCTTTATTTTGAGACTCCGTTATCCAGCCTCATAACTTTAGCACCGTTAAAGATAAAGACTTGAAAATTTAGCACAAAATAACATTAATTTGCCCACGTAACATGATGTAAACTAAAACCGGTCAAGTTTGAGTCTGACTCGCCTACCTAGGGTTCCTAGAGACAAACAAACCAATATAAGGAGATACCTAATTTCTTCCAAAGAACCCTCGAAAGTCTGGCGTTTTTGATGATCTAGGTTCAGGTAGAGGCTTAACGGTTATCCCGGTTTTGTCTCTTTTTAAATTTATTTCAAACCAAGGCCTTTCATGCTAGCCTAAAGCTGGCCGCTCGCAACGCCACGCTGGTATAATGATGTCATCCGGCAGGCTCTTGCCACCGTCAATGTGCCAGCTATTCTAGAGCCCAAGGACATAACAAGTGACGATAGCAAGAGGGCCGATGGGATGACATTAATTCCATGGAAGAACGGTAGAGCCTTGGTGTGGGACAAAACGTGTGTCGACACACTAGCACCGTCCCGCATCAGGGTTACTGCCATCAGGGCTGGTGCGGCTGCGGCAGCGGCTGAGGGATATAAGAGGCCAAGTATGCAGCCCTTAGATCAAACTACATATTTGCGCCTTGTGGGGATCTGAAGGCTGGCACGTATCTTGGCCAGATAACAGTCTGGCTATTTAAAGAGGAAACCCTGTTAGCCTTCTAGGTACCCTTCCTCATGACGGTGGCGATCTAGATACGATTTTTTATTTATCATAGGTTTTTAGGTTTGTTTTTGCGTTTTCTGTTTAGGTAAGTTTTATTTCATAGGTACGTTTTCAATGTCATTTAAGTTTTATTTTGTTCCAATAAATATTTTAAACCCTAAAATTATCGTATTAATAAATTTTAAAATAAACATATATGTCATCAATAGTAATTATTCACTCTTTAATATTAATGTTTCAGCTGTTCAATACACCATTAGTTGCATTGTTCTGCATCCAATAAAAGTTGCAACTTTGATCTAAATATCATATTATTTGAGATATTGAATTTTGGGGAATATAGAAAATAAACGTCGCACAAAATGTGATAGGGCTGTCATATAACATAAACCACTTATGAAAAAAAAAACTCCTCAAAATTGCGATTTTGCTCAGCGACCCGCTTCCACTGAGCAGACTGATAAGCAAGTTGAAAAGTTGATGGACAGACAAGTGAAAGCTTTGGAGCAAGCAAGACAGTTTTTTTTTAATAAAGAACAGTCATCATGACGCGACCAACTCAATTGTGGCCGAGGCCAAATATCACGTTGATTCATTGCGCTATAATATGCACTCGCGCACTCCATGAAACTTGTGAGGACAATACAATCGTGACGATATATCGTCGCGGGCGCAAAATTGAAAACTTTTTTCAGCAGAAACCAGATTTTGGCGAGACTGTGGACGTTTTTAAACATTACTTTTGGTTTTAATATAAATTACATTTTCGATGTTACACTCGTATACATTTTTTGATTTTACCTATTCGGCTGCACTTTTGGAAAAAAACCGCAATATTTTCGTCTTTTAGGGTTTGTTGTTAAGATATCATTCAAATTTCACGATTTTCAGTTCTATTTAAACATAGATCTAGATTATTCTAAAAATTAATGGACTCAGCTTAAAATATTATAAAAACATTCCATAGACACCGCACAATGTGGTGATAGTGTTTGCATGGAGGTTTGGTTGTGATGACGCCACTTTTCGACAGACCTAATTCAATGTGCCCCTACTGGATTTGAACCCGCACCCTCCGGATTAATAAAACGTTCGCACCACAAGACCACAGAGGCGGCTTTTTTTGGCGAATATTATTATGAAGTGCCAGGAAAAGATTAGCAGAACCGTAAATAAGAGCGATAAGTAGGCCTTCAGAACTCTTCCCGGTATAATGCGAGTTGCAGTTGCAATATTACAATCTCTGGTTTACAATCACGCCCTGTGAAGCGTGTTGTGTAATATACTGGCAAAAAGTAATATTCACCTTTTTAGTAAGGCATACTTAAGGCGATACGAAAATATTTGGTGGGGTTGCTTGTTTCCTATAACTTCACCAAATCAAGACTTGTGGATTTGATATTTGTATATGTGTTTCTTGACTATATAATCTAGGACCTGCTTAGAGTAGAAACGTGATTTGATGAAATTTTCTCGATAGAATTTAATTCCAAAGACAACCCCGAATTTCCGCGCTGTTTTCTGTCACTCTGCAAAGCATACCATTTTAAATATGAAATTTCTTTCCAAGTGAAGATAAATATAAGTTTTAGTACCTGGTTAAACAGATTTTTCATAAACGGCATACTTTATTTTTAAATAAATAATATGTAGTTTGGCGCTTACGCCATGTTTATTTGGATCGATACGCATTGTTGCGCTCTCAATTTTCACATTAGGAAGTAATTAACGATGTCACTTTCCCGCGTCCGCTCAGTCCGCTCATGACCATTGTCAGAGACGGTTCTACGTCAGTTGCGGCCGTGATTACTCGCATAATAAATTGTAACATTGTAATGGCTAATAATCGCAATAAACGAAAAAGGGTAATAAACAAAACCCGACACATTCAACGCCTCAAAGAAAATGCTCATAAAATGAGAGAAAAGAGAATGTAAGTATACTTACGTATTTTTTCTAATATTCACATAATATTGAAAAAGGAATGGAGTCGCCATTAATATTTTTGAATTTGGACGAAGAAGAATATGCCAACTCGTTTGAACAAAAAGGGTTGGTAGTAATTTATTTATTTCTAATCCTGAAGAAAAAAAATCCTATGACAATAATTCTTGTTAAAAAAAACTATGTGTTTGTATTTTGTAGAATTGAAAAAACTATTGAAAATAATACCCCTGCGGTAAAACTAACTACGGAATGTGTTGGCGGATCGACAGAACACAGGTGACTGAAGTTACCCTTTATCGACTTACATTTAATTACTAATGTTAAGACACGTAAATATTGTCTTTTACTTTATTTTTAGCTTAAAAAAATTTTAAGAGAAGACGCTAAGAAAATAATATTGAGTGCTCACTAGAGGTCAGCTGTGATGATGAGCCTCTTCCATACGAAATAGAGTTTAAATAGAAGAAATAAAACGTGCAGGCGAACGTGAGAAAGAAGCGGCTTTGAAAGAGAAGAGTCAGTAAAGACGGAATACCAATAATTGATGTCATTTTAGATGGTTGCTGGTGCAAACGTTCTTACAGGACCAATTATGCTGCATTATCCGGTGCTGCAGCCATCATTGGAAGGAGATTTGGCAAAGTCTTATTTATGGCTGTTAAAAACAAATATTGTTTTTGCTCAATTACTCCGTTGTTTTCAACATTTCTACAAAAGTAATAAGAACTTAAGATGCTGTAAATTTGATTTACGACTACTTTAGTCCTTATGATTTTTACCGCTCGATCGATGTTTTTAAAATTAAACGGATAAAGAGCAGTAAAATATTATTATAAAATCCTCTCGTTTTTAATCAACTTTAGAACATAAACATTAGAACAACTTTAGAACATAGTATGCAAACTAAGTTTTATTTATACAGCCAAATTCATACTGAAGACTCGGTAAGTGCTCAGTATCAAGATTCAATGACCCATTTTGTGAAATAAGTAAATATTTTTTCGTGTTCCCTACAAACGCAAGCCCACCCGAGAGGTAATTACTATAAGAGGTCACAATTTTATTTTGCAAAATTTGCAAAAGGTTATACTTTGGAAATTTCAAAAAACAAAATTTTGACCCTCCGTTGTATTGACTCAGGGCTTGGCTTGCGTTTATAGAGGAAAAGAAAATAATAAATTAAGAATTTCCAGAAAAAGGGTCATTGGACCTTTATACCGAATTTTCAGTATAAATTTGGATGTATGAATAAGTATCACCTTATGTAAACAAAGTTATGTATAAAAATTAAATGGTCTAAAATATTCATCACTTCAATATTTTTCCTTAATTCCTATTTTTCCCAAGGCGTGAAATGGTATTTTGTAAACTTTAAATAGAAATAAATGGATGATTTAATACAAATAACTGAATATACCTACTTCGTAGTTTTTATTGTATTTGTGCCCCAAAATCATATCCCGGATAAAATTCTGGATAGTTAAATATTTAATAAATGTACTCGTATGGAAATTATTATTTTGTGAATTTGTTCTAAGTATATGATTATTCCAATCACTGCTAATACATAAGTAGATATACATTCGTGTACACTAGTTTACCTACATACATAGTCAAAGCCAAAAAATATTTATTTAACATAAGTAAAATCATTTACATCCGTAAAAGCTTCAATGGGTGCCTTACAACTGGCTGGTATAAACATAACACAGATAAAAAGTAACCAACACTATTTTATTTTGAACGACTCCATGACTCCTCTTTTCTAAAACTTCGAAACGCAAGCAAGATCGTTGCCGCGCGGCATGCTCTCGCGATGTTGAAATCGGGGCGCTCCCCGCGTCTACGGCTAAACCACGCCCCTCAAGCTCTCATAATTTTTTTTCATATCGCCTTAAGCATTATGTTTGTTTGTAAGTAACGGTACTAATTTTTTATTTCGGTTAGGAAAAGTATTTACGAATGCTTACTATAAGTCTGGCAAATTCGTTCGTTACAGTCCCATTGTTTGCGGGGGTTGGGGAACGGGTGCCATCTCGCTGATCGCTGCACACGGTGTAAATTACGTGACGGATATATCTGCAGATATCCCTATAGATAATTACCATAATTTGATATTATGTGTTACCGTAGGTAATATATACATGTATATATATATATATTTAAATTTTCAATGATATTTTATTTATAAAATATAAGTTATACTATAAAAAATAATATAGTAGGTACCTATTTATATAGTATACACTATAAACAATTTGTTTGGCCTGACGTCCAATAACTTTGCCTATCGGCGTACTCATCTTTGAATTCTATTGTGCGTTTTGTGATTTGTGAAATGTCCTGTACACAAGTAGCCACCAAAAGCGTTGGCACGCGAGAGAAATTCATTACTACGCGGCCACGCCACTCGTGCTCTTCTTTCCCGCATCTTTCGTCCCCCTTCGGCCGCAGACCATGAGAATGTCTCGTACGTATTTGCCAGCCTTACAGTGGGCGGTTCTTCATTGCACGACACGGCTCCGGCACGACACAGCAACGGAAACGACAACCACACCGTTGGGAGCATTGTTGTATGAAATTGTACTACACGCTGTCTCACTGCCCCGGTCCGACAACGATATGTGGTCGCCGGTGACGGCTGACGGGCGCTTCTTCATTGCACGACGCGGCCACGGCCCAGCAACGATAACGACAGTTATCAATGACACGACACCGGCAGCTAAATTATTCATTAGAATGGCACGGCGCGCGCCGATGTAATTATAACAGTCAGTATGTGAGACGTAGGCAAGATGGCAGCGTATAATAACATTTGTCCCTTAAAATTTTATTTTTACTCTCTTCTTTAATTTTGTTCCAAATACAGGGTTTTGAATCCACTATTTAAATTAACGAAATGACATCATATTTAATATTGGCTATGATAAAAGCTTTATTCTTTTTGCACACACGTGCCGCTACTAATTCATTACACTGGTAAACAGTAGTTTTGTTTTATGAAGTTTCATACTTGATTTTGTATGATTCTGCCACGCTGATCCCAAATCTGTTGTCAGTTTTTCTCTAGCAGCTCTAGTTTTTGAAATATTAACATATTACATTTTTAGCGAAAAATACTCGAATTATAAAATGAAAAAAATTGTTTCTCTAACCTTACATGAAAAAAACTTTCTTTTGTAAGATTTTCTCGCATGAATCGAAATTTCAGCCTTGTTTTGAATGCTCCAGCAGTAATCAGCCATCATATTTGCATTCCAACGACCCTGGTATCGCTTTTCCATCGTGCGAATGTCCTGATGAAAGCGTTTTCCTTGTTCTTCGCTTAAAACGCCTAAATTTTCTGGGAAGCGGTCTAAATGGCTGAAGAAAAAGTGCATCTTGATGCTCATGTTACATCCTAGTCTTTGAAAGTGCAACATGAGCTACTCAATGTGTTGAATGTAGTCTGGAGACTTTTTATTTCCTAAGAAATTTTGCACAACCCAAACAAATTCAATCCATGTCTAGATTACTCTTTATCTGTCATACAGTCAGAAAAATTTTGATCCTTTATTAGTTCCCTGATTTGAGGACCGTCAAAAATACCAGCTTTTATTTTTTCTGTGCTCGATTTCAGGAATATTTTACTGATATATTTAAAACATTCCCCATCCTTGTTGAGAGCTTTTACAAATTGTTTTATCAGACCTAGTTTTATATGAATAGGGGGTAATATAATGCGGTCTCTGGCTACTAGAGGTACATTTATCACATTCATACTACCCGGCACTAAATCCACTCTCGAAGGCCAAACTTTTTTAGCCCAGTGTTCTGTTTTGGGTCGGCTACCCCACAAGCACATAAAACAGGGGTATTTGGTATATCCTCCTTGCTGACCCAAAAGAAAATTGACCATTTTAATATCAAAGCATATCAGCCAGTTATGTTCTAGGTATTTTATTTCCTCCATAACCAAGGGGATATTCCTCTTGAACTTTTGTTGAAATTTGGGATCCATGGCTTACTAAACACTTGTAATGGCGTCCCAAAGAAGTCCAATTAGGCCTTTTTTATAAAGTCAGACGCACTTAAACGGCATTCTCGAAACATATATTCACCACAAACAGCACAAAAACTATTTGGATCGTTTAAGCAAGTTCTTCTTAATCTAGACATATCGATTTATTTATGAAATTAAAAAAAAATTTGCACTAAAAAAAATTATTAGTAAGTCGCGTAACGAAATTTTAAGAAGTACCTGTATCACAAAAACTAGAGCTGCTAGAAAAAAACTGAGGGTAGATATGAAATCAGCAAACCCATATTACTAAGAAACAGTTAAGAAACTTCATAAAACAAAAAAAAAGTTGAATTTTGTTTACCAGTGTTATTAATTTGTGTTTGAAAGCCGCAGAATTGCAGGCGGGGGTGCGGCCTTTTCACTGGACCACGCCACTCGCACGCACACATGGAAGCTTGCATGCGTACACACCACATGCATAACGATGCTGGCACGACACCAGTGGGAGCCTTGCCACCGACGACTTGCCGTCACTGGCGACGACATGTCGTTGTCGGGCCTTCGCAGTGAGACAGCGTGCAGTACAAGTTCATACAAAAATACTCCCACTGGTGTCGTCGGCCGTGTCGTGCCGTGGCCGTATCCAGCATCGTAATGTATGGGTTGTGGATGCAAGCTTCCATGTGGGCATGCGAGTGGCGTGATCCAGTGACCCGCCTGCGCCCCGCCCCGCCTGTGACCCTCTAATAAAAAACCAAAGGTACTCATACGGAAATAATTAAAAAAACATATCCGGGTTATATACGTAAGTTAGTTTTTCGAATAAATTGTAACAGACGCTATCCAAATATCGCACTTTTATAATTGGGTGCACGCAAAACCGTCTGGTGATACTTCTTTTTACAATTTGCTATATACTGCCATCACTCTAGCCTACGTCTCTCTCACGTATAATAAAAAAACCACAGGCGTATCGTGTCGGGCCGGAGCCTTGTCGTGCAATGAAGAACCGCCCAATAAGGCAGAGACTTCTACAGGACGAAATCAAATTCATGCTTACAATTTTTGCAATTTAGCGATATTTTTATCTAAATGAATTATCTTATTATTTCAGTAGGCACTCAAATTCAGTGTCTTTTATTACTCACTTATTATTATTATAATAATATATAGGTATACTATTTACAGTACAGTCATTATCTGTAGATTTAATAATTATGTTTTTTTCCATACTGCAATAACCTTATTTATTTTTTGTAAGAAAGTACAAATATTGGTTTATTATAAGTAGAAATAGGTATGTTAGGCTATGTGTTATCGCGCTTCACCTACGGAAACTGAGCAGCTGGGCAATAATCATTTTATTTTCTATACGTACATACATGTGTTTTGGCTTATAACTTTAGAACAACTGAACGGTTATTTCAAGATACTCCCGGTTAATAATAAAATTCTTAAGCATAGCATACACATTACTACTGCGGTCTGTAATGATTGCGTTGCTGGTAGCGCTGATGATGGCCGAAAGCGCAGCAAAGGTCCAGACCTACACAGCGCAGTCATCATTACAGCCCGTGATGGACAAGGACAGCAAGCTCTGCAATATGACCAAGCTTGAAGGTCGAGAGCGTAGATAAGCTAAGCTTGAGGTCATCATAGCGTGACCAGCAACGCAGTCATTGCGGACCAAGGCTTGTACTTGTATAGTTCTTTACTCAACAATGCTTGTTAGTATTAATTTACACCACACTATAGGTATATAGGGATATCAGTTGGCATTCAGCCTCAAGTAAGCACAGGAGGCTGCTGCGAGGGTGTGAGTGAGAAGTCGCTTCACCCACGCTTAGCTACGCCAATGTATCTTACACACCAAGAACATAGTGTCAACAGGCGCTATAATCACATTTATTAGGAGTAAAGATACTGACGTCGTTGTGCTTGCAATTTCCTTTTTCCCTGCTTTAAGAGATGCATGAGAGATGGGCTCACGGAATATGGATTATTCCGTATGGAGTTGGAACGCATCGTCGTTAAGTACCAACGCATAAAATTGCTGAGGTTGTCAGAGATAAAAAAAACAATAGATCTTTGTGCCTTCTATGCTATCACTTTTTTTTGCAACCGAAGGCAAGCGTAGTGCTTTTAGTGCTAAGGTCAAATATAATGAAATTGAAGCTTCGTTTGCCTCAGTCAGTAAACGGAAGGAGACATAGCCGAAGAGCTTGTGCAAGTGATAAAAAAGTACATTGTAAGGATGTACGGCGTGAAAGAGGACAACTGTGTCACAGTGAACGCCGCAAGAAAATACTTATTTGCAAGGCTCAGACCCCCAGCACAATTCCTTCAACTAAAAATGCATTAGTGCAGCATATCAAGCGCGCCGCCTACCAAACTGGACAAGTATAGGGCAGAGCTGCTGATGAGAGGTGAACTGGACCTTGAAGGAGAGCAAATAAGTTTCAGTATGGATGGAGGGATCGCACATCTAGAGTAAATCCAGGTCGCTCGACCACTGCGGTTGTACCACTGGCTACCAAAATAACAGGTGTAAGTGCCGGCGGTATCTTGTACCATGTATTCGTCAATGCAAATGCAATGGCAAATGTTGTAATCCAAGGTAAGTCAAAGATAAATAAAAATGAGCAAAAAATACTTTGTAATAGAAATTTTTGGGATTGTTTTATATGCAGTGCCACAGTGTCACATTTTCTCCAACAGAAGAAACTGAGAAAGAAGATATAGATAGAAATTTCATGGCATTACCAGCGGATAATGAGCCCAAAACAACTTAGACTGCATCTTTTTTGCACCGTCTTTTGGGGGCCTATTATGTATATTTTGGTTGCCAACTGTACTGAGTGCCTATCACCAAAACATAGATAAAAACTAAACTTTCAAAATTGCCTTTAGATGGTATAGAAGTGTTTACGAACTGTGTCATCACTTCAAGTGCGAACATATCCTTAGAAAATCGGAACTCGATAATATATCTATGTTTTTGATGATAGGCACCCAGTACAGTTGGCAACTAACGATACATAATAGGGCCGCTGATGATTGGTCATTGGCTTGGTCATATTGCAGAGTCTCAACAATGGCTCCCCCTTTGTCGTGTGCGTCTTTCTGCGCCGTTCCTACAAGTAAAGAGGACGTTGTTCAAACACTTAGCTCATATTTAACAAATTCCGCGCTAAAACACTAATAGCAAAGGCCCATATTGCTAATCTGATATAAAATTTAGATTCAACGTAATAAGAAATACTGGTAACGCTTATATCAAGTCAGTTTCATATTGTCTTAATTTTGACACATTTTCCCAAAAAAACAAAAGTACCCAATTTCCGGGAAAAGTGACTCCACAGTCGTAATCAACATTCCAAAAACACATCGACATCAAGACCGACTATTTAGGCCACTATACCAAATTTTGCCAAGAAACCGGGGCGTTACTTTCTCCCCCCGAAAATTCCCCCCTCGAAGAACGAATTTCAGAATACGTCGGATCAAATCAACTATTAGGGCCTTGCCAACAATTAAGAATTTATGGCATTATGCGACAATAGTTTAAAATCAATTAGGCTTTGCTAGCAATGTTCTTTTAATTTATGCATTACGTTATAAATTATCCTGTACAACAACAATAAATAGCCTTGTTAAAGTTGTTATCATTCAGAATCGTTTTTAAAGTAATGCATAAAATAATAAAACTTTCCTAGAAAAGCCAAATAAATATTTTTATTCAAAAATAATAAAAACAATCATAAGTTTTGAGTTTGGGAACGCAATCCATTTTAGTTAGATCAAGATCCCAGAGCCACCAGACGTACGTCATTTTAACAAAGCTGAAATTTTGAAGATAAATAGTCTAAAATACAGTTAAAATTGTCAGCGTACTTGCTAGCTTAAAAACGCGGCCTTTTACTAATATCAGGTACTAAATGTATACAAAAACTTACTAACCTACGTTAAAGTAGAATGGCTCGTTTTTCGAGAAGCTGTTACTTTAACAAAGGTAAGTAATGTTGTTATGTAACTTTAGTATGATATGATATCTTTTTCAAACTGATTTCATTAAAAGATTCTCTTCATTTGCATCCATTGTTAATCATATTGTAAATTATTTTGCTACCAGATTCAAATTTCTCTATACTGTTAGCTACATCTAATAATGCTAAATTATAACAATGATTTGGTTTTAAAATAAAGGAATATTATTTAATTCAAGATAAAGGAATATTATTATTATCTAGACACGCGGTAGCGTGTAGCGGTAGCGTGTAGCGGTAGCGTGTCAAGCCAAGTTCAAGCTAACATAAGCCAATTTCAAGCTAACAGAATCGCGAGCGGTACCGTGTGTAATATTACACGAACCATTTGGAGCCACTTTTGACCCTCTCATAACTCAAATACTATTTCACATAAACATGCCAAATTTAGCTCATATATTGATACTTTTGAGATACATATGTGCTCCCAGTTTCATAAACATAACTCAAACAGGCATTTAGATATTAACGTCCAAAAATCGTCAAATTTATTACACACGCACCTATACTATCGAAACTCTAACCCAGTTCCGGATGACCTAGAAAGTTCAAATTTGGCATATAGATAGTAAGTTGGGTAAATACAAAGGAATAAATAAGAAACTAGAAAATTTTCACCATTTTATTATAATTTTCAATTAATTGATTATATTAGGAACACTTACTTATAGCGCCTGTAATGTAAGAATCAGCAATCATCAAAATTGATGACAGCTGGTCTTTATGGGGATTTTAGGTCTTCACGTGAATATATAACGAGTGGAATACCACCTTTAATCCAAACATATCAGTTTAAGTACTTATAACTAAGATTATCGTCGAATTTCGTATTTATCGCGTTATAAACTGGGATTTTGTATTAATTATTATTTAAATATTTAGGGCTCATCAATACTGTAAGATCATTACTTATAAATAATTAAATAATAGTAGGTATTTCGAACTTAAAGCAGCGGGGTGGGGAGCGGTGCGATAAAACCTTGACGCGAACGTCCCGAGGTGTGGCAGCCACGCTCATAACTTATGAGCAAGACGGTGCGGCGCTCGCGCTTATGAGTCATAAGTGCGAGTGCCGTCTTGCTGTCCGGTTGTCTCTCGATACATGACCTATAAGGTAGCAACTTATTGCTTTCAAATTCATAGATTTTCTGGAAAAATACTTGGAATATTAGTGGTTATATTATAATTATAATAGTTATCTTTTTAATACGTGTATTGTACAATGAGTCATACAATATAATAAATGGTGGGTGACACACTCATCTTACACCGAATTATTCCAATGCCTCCCGATGGAAGCTGCCTATTCCATTCGATTGCATATTCTTTGTTTGAGTATAGTAATAACACAACAAACCATTAGGTTGCGTGAGACAATAGTAGAGTATACAGGGTGGAAAAAATTTAAGGGCCCTGGATGGGAACTACCTTAAATCCTTTAGTTAGCTCATTTTACTGAAAGGAAACATTCCTTTATTTTTTAAAAGAAACAAAACTGCATTCAAAGATCTTCTTAAACTCGTGTCACCCGGGAATCGAACCAACTTAAAATTTAAAAAAATACAACCTCGCTATTTTATTATAGGAATCGGTGGGATTATTGTTCAGAATAAAATTTGTCTAATAAACATGTGGTCTTTGAAATAAAAAAAAGTGAAAACTAATATTTATTTTATGTTATCATCAACACGAACAACACATAAACATGAAACATTTTTTAACGAAGATTGATATTAAGAAGAGAAAAGAATTCTGATAAGTTAAAGCAAAACAAAACAAAATTTGAAATTGGAACGAATACTTTTATCGATTTTAAAAATTTTGAAAGTTATCGTTCGAATTTCAAATTAGCAAGCTTGTACTTCATACGATGTCTTTGGATGTTAGAGAAGTAAGAAAATTATAACGCGTCATTTACTTCTTACAAGTGAACAGTACTAGGTAAGTATTGTTAATAAAGAACTTGTAATAAATATTCAATTTCATGGGTATCTCTTACAACAGATGAGTGTAAGACCAAATGTTTATTAGACAAATTTTATCCTGAACAATAATCCTACCGATTCGTATAATAAAGTAAAGAGGGTTTATTTTTAAAATTTTTAGTTGGTTCGATTCCCGGGTGAGGCAAGCAAAATTTAGAAGATCTTTGAATGCAGTTTTGTTTCTTTTAAAAAATAAAGGAATGTTTCCTTTCAGTAAAATAAGCTAACTAAAGGATTTAAGGTAGCTCCCCTCCAGGGCCCTTAAATTTTTTCCACCCTGTATATGTCGTAACTGGGAAGATTTAAGTGTCTACACTAGCGCTCCAAACGGGGATCCTTACTGCTAATAAAACTTTAATTTTATTATGAATACCTACTAAAAATTTCTTTACAAAAAGTAATGATATCCCATCAAAAACATAAATGTGAAATGAGAGGCAAGTTCAAAATTATGATAATATATGCCTTAGATGTTGACTTCAACGACAAAAGAATTGAGATCTAAATGGGTGCCAAGTTCAATGGTCAGTCCTGAAATTTATTTATAACAACATCAAATATTTTATAACAACTTAAAATATCATTTCTTCTTATAACTTAGGATAATATATTGAAGCCTAAGGTCTGACTTGGCTAGTTCGAATATACGAATTATTATTAAGTGCAGTCATGGAAGAGCCCTATGTTCGATAGCTAGTTTCTACCAGCAAGCCAAATTTTCGGAAGAATAAAATAAGAACTTACAGCTTTAGAACTTGCGAAGGCTATAATATAATTCGTATATGAAAACTGGCCAAGTCAGACCTTAGGCTTTAATGTATTATCCTAAGTTATAAGAAGAAATGATATTTTGAGATGTAATAAAATATTTTATATTGTTATAAATAAATTTCAGGACTGGCCATTGAACTTGGCACCCACCCATTTAGGTCTTAATTATTTTGTCGTTGAAGTCAACAGCTAAGGCATAATACAGGGTGATTGGTAATTCGACCTTTTCCTTTATAGGGGTTATACTAGGGATCATTTCCAACAAATAATGCCTATCAACTAGGGGTCGAAAATAATATATTTTTTTCAAGTAAAACACTTCGTTATTTCAAAAATAAAAAAGGTTTTTTTTTCCACTTAAGACCTTTTAATTCTGAGATTATGGGAATTTCGGGCACTTTTTTTTTATTGATCACTCACCTATCATTGATCAGAACTATAATAAATAAGTGCTGAGAGAGGATATAAAAACCTTCGTAACTCGGATACTATTCATACCTAGTTGATAGGCCAAAATTCGTTGGAAATTATCTCTAGTATAACCCATTTAAAGGAATAGGTCGAATTGCCAATCACCCTGTATTATCATAATTTTGAACTTGGCTTTCATTTCACATTTATGTTTTTGATGGGATTTATATAACAACAGCGATGTTTTTACGTTGACGTAAAGATGGTGCAGTATTTCCTAGTAACCATTAGCGGCATGATATGAGAACAAAGGGTAAGCTAGAAAAGGTCCCACGTGTCTACTTGTCTTAGAGGGGCAGCTTTTGTGTCTGGCGGCTGATGTACCGGCAAGTTGGTTGATCGGTAACGCTGCAAATCGTTTAAATATATAATTTGAAATATAACAAGAAATTTAAATTTGAAGAGATTTGTGCCTTTCCATCATACCGATTGCTCGCAGAGATTGTGTCATGGCATGACAGATCGGATAGGTAGTCACCGAGTAAACAGATTTTGATACTATCCACAGTGATACATGGCTCTTTTGGCGCGTGGGAAGGTTGTTGATCGTTTCACAGCTGCGCCCCCCTATTTACCGTCATCCACGATGCGCCTTGTAGCACTGCATACAAGTGTTCCCGACTGTATCTAGTAAACAAAACAGCTCTAGAATCACACTAATGGTTTACAAGAGTGAACGCCATGTAAGCAGTTCTGTGTCAAAGTTCTTATTGTACGGGAATAATGACAAAAATATATTGAGCCACGCCACTTATTTTGTGGCGATCACTCTACCCTTGAAACTGATATGTTACACGCAACACAATTTGTATGATGGGTAGTCACCTTCCGTCATAGTATAAAGGGGTATTATTTTATCTCGGTGCAAAATGCACATGATATTTAATACTGTTTTTCTTCATATTTCTATAGAAATCTCTGCCAGACAACCGACAATATGGCGAAAAAGTATCGATTACTGGTAAAACGGCACACATGCATGCATAAATGCGTTTTATGACAGTTCCCTCAAATTTCTTCGTAATAATTAGGTCCTCATAAGAAAATTATGTACAAACATACATATATTCACGCCTGCCTTTCAGAGGGGTAGGCAGAGACTACATATTTCCATCTGATACGATCCAGACACACCTCTTTCGCCTCTTCCACATCCATCAATCTAGTCATACAAGCTCTTCTATACCGGGCACATTTGGCATGGCCCTTCTTCAGTATGTCGCCAATTTAGTCTGCAAACGTCCTTCTAGGGCGACCTGGTCGAGCTGTACCTTCCACTTGTGCAACATAAGTTTCTTTCGTCACTCTACTTTCATTCATCACATCATACATGACAACTGTAAACATGCTTTAAAGTTTGTAGAACTGCTATTTGCACGTTCTTACAAAAGGTATCTTATGCATCTAATATTTTATTATTTTAACATAAAAATGTTAACTACCTTTCACAATTTACAATAAATTAGGTACTAACATGATATGTATGTCAATGATATTTCAAACAATTATAAAAGAATAGTAAAATATTGTCATTAATATAATAAAGCGTGCATATATTAACATTCAACCGTGCTTTCACAAAATAAGATTTCAAAATAAATTAATTGATGATAAATATTTGAAACTTATGGATATAATAATTTCCAATATTCCTCTACAATTCTTACCATGCTGTTCAAAACGCAGACTCAAGCACCGCCCACTCCCCCGCATAAAACATGCACATGCAAGCAGTACGAGTATAAATCAGGAGGTAAATTTCAAAAGTGGTCAACTCCACTTTATGACAAACTGAGATTACATTGGATTTTTATATATAATAAAAAAAACCGGCCAAGTGCGAGTCAGACTCGCAAACCTAGGGTTCCGTATTGTGGATGGTAAATTTAATTTGGTAATTAATTTTTCGTGAATTTCTCGACCGTTTTATTTTTCCTGTAATTTTTACGTAAACACATATTACCATGATTTTTTTCATATTTTTTGCTCCACCAGTTTTGGAGATAAGGGGGGGGGGGGGGGGGGACATAAATATTTTTGTGGTTTTTTAAAGATTTCTCGAAACCAGTGCCAGTAAGTAAAGTAAAGCAAAGTATACAATCAGCTTTTTAATATCTACAATTTGATACCCATATTGTATTTTTATAAAATATTTTTTTTATTTATTTTACTTCTTTATTTGTATTTCTCATTAGTGCTGTTTTTTTATTGCTGTAGTTTTCCTGTAATTGGCCAGTTATGATCTACAATTGACTTTTTTTTCATATTTTTCGGTCTACCAGTTTAGGAGATAAGGGGTTGGTACATACATATTTGTTTTTTAAAGATTTCTCGAAACCAGTGTCAGTAAATATATTAAAAGTATATATTTTTAGAATCAACTTTTTAATACCTACAATTTGATACCCATATTGTATTTTTAGACTAATATTTTTTATTTTTCTCACTTTTGTTTTGGAAATATTTTGAACAATTTCAAATTTTTTATATTTTCTTTACACCCTAATATGTGGGCAAATGAATGCAATGTTGTGCCAAATTTCATGTATTTATCTTTAACGGTGCTTAAGTTATGAGGCTGTGACATACGGACGGACGGACAACGGTGTCTTACCATAAGGTTCCTTTTGTACCTTTTTTTTAGGTACTACGGAACCCTAAAAAGTAAAATAAAAAATCAAGAATAATGTAGGCTAAATAAAAATATACGGTTTTCGTGAAGAAATCTGAGAAAAAAGCCTTTTAATGTTGTATTTGACTCCTTTTGGTCGAAAGGTGTGGATCTGACTTTAAAATAGGGTTGTTGTTCGTCGGAAACTTTCTAAACATAAGAACATTTTTTTGTAGTTATGACAGATACGAGTTTTACCATAAAAATTTAATTTTATATACAGGATGGAAAAAATTTAAGGGCCCTGGAGGGGAACTTCCTTAAATCCTTTAGTTAGCTCATTTTACTGAAAGGAATTATTCCTTTATATTTAAAATAGGGTTGTTGCTCATCGGAAACTTTCTAAACATAAGAATATTTTTTTGTAGTTATGACAGATACGAGTTTTACCATAAAAATTTAATTTTATATACAGAATGGAAAAAATGTAAGGGCCCTGCAGGCTGCAGGGGAACTTCCTTAAATCCTTTAGTTAGCTCATTTTACTGAAAAGAACTATTCCTTTATTTAAAAAAAAAAACAAAACTGCATTCAAATATCTTCTAAAATTTGCTTGAAGTGAACCAACTAAGAATAAAAAAAATAAACACTCGCTATTTTATTACACGAATCGGTAGGATTATTGTTCAGGATAAAATTCAAGTAATAATGATACGCCATTATTACACAATGACAGCACGGAATGAAAGCAAAACCAAACAAAATTTGAAATTTAAACGAATACTTTTATCGATTTTAAAAATGTTGAAAGTTATCGTTCGAAGTTCCAATTTGTTGCTCTGCGTTGCAAAAAAAAATACGTTCCCATTTTAAACATTTTGTCAGTACGCCTAGTGCAAGAAGGAATTGTCCTGTGTATAGATTTATTATTACCATTTCACGATTTTATTATTGAAGTCTTCAACATGGTACTTAAGATAAATAACATTAGCAAGCTTGTACCTACCTCATACGATGTCTTTGGATGTCAGAGACATAGAGTTATAACGTGTCATTTATTTGTTACAAGTGAACAGTACTAGGTATTGGTAATAAAGAACTTGTAATTAATCTTTAATTTCATGGGTATCTCGTACAACAGATGAGTGTAAGACCAAATGTTTATTAGATAAATTTTATCCCGAACAATCATCCTACCGATTCGTATAATAAAATAGCGAGGGTTTATTTTTAAATTTTTAGTTTATTCGATTTCCGGGTGAGACAAGTGTATTTCAGAATATGTTTGAATGCAGTTTTGTTTCTTTTAAAAAATAAAGGAATGTTTCCTTTCAGTAAAATGAGCTAACTAAAGGATTTAACATAGTTCCCTTCCAGGGCCCTTAAATTTTTTCCACCCTGTATATATTTTTTGGAAATAAATCAAATGTATGACATTTGACAAGATAGCGCATGGATATGCAGTGAGGTTGTTAATATTAAAAATGGAGAGAGAAATTAAAGTAGAAAGTAGAAATTAAAAGAAACACGATTAATTAGGAAATTGCGATCTATTTCTAGATTACAAGCCAAAAACATAATGACAATGACATAAAAGCTCAAATATATTTAAATTATTTAAATATATCAAATATATTTCGTATAAGAAACCTATCTTGTATAAAATATAATACTACGTTTTCATGTCGAGGTCTAAGATGTTTAAGAATGTTTTTTTAAAAGAGATATTTCGTGTGGTGGAAACACCTCTAAACTTTTATTTTGGGTCTCACTTTACTTTAAATTGGTTCAGCCGTTCTTGAAATATGAGGTAACAACGGAGTGCACAATTAAACATACATATTGGACTCTAAACGCGGATACCCGGTCCGTTCAGTCGTCGGTAAAAATATGTGATGTACTAACCTAATTTCTTATAAGAATCTAATAAAATACAAAAGAAAAATGAAGGAGAACACATTTTTAATTGATGCAGTTTGTGAAATGACAACAGAAGAACGTTAAGATAACAAAATTTTACTCTATAATATGTTAAACTTGCTTTTAAGGCTTAGATATATACCTTTAATAATTTACATGAATCACTAAGTATTGATTAATTTAATGTGTGCTCTATAAATTCACACCTCTATCGTTATACGACTGAACAAAATAAACGAAACAAAAATAACACAGTACACAAAAGAGTACGAGACAGATTGAAAGACATCAAAGGGGTGCGCAAGCTTCGGTTTATCAACAGATCAGTTTAAGTTGAAACGTGAGGATTTTGTAAAAATCTTTCTATAAAATATTTACGTTATTTTCTTATTTCCACTTAAATTTTTACGATTTTCATTCATAGAAACTGAGAACGCAGTTCCGTATCAGAGATCTTGTTGCAACTGACACTGGTTTTGAATCAGTGGCCTTTATATCGGCTTGATTAGTCAGATGTGTTGATAGAAGTCGGTCGCCTGTTATGCGTCGACTATGTTTTGATGCTACACCATCCTGCTTGTAGCAATTTCACTAAATCGCGCGCGGCGACAAAGCGAGATATAAACGATACGTTATACTAAATTTGACACGTTTTTACAGAATACAAATTATAAATTAAATTCTCCTGTCAAAATTCGCATTCCTGTGGTCAACTCGTTAAAAAATGGAAATTCTTTTATCAATGTGTTGAAGTATAGTTTGGTCTCTTTGAGGCGGTCAGCCACTTTAGCACTGACCGTCTTATTTATAAGACCGAACAAGGCCAACCATAAATTAAGTATTTTTAATTACACAATGGTGTTAAGTAGGAAGAAACAGAGTATGAAAACTAAGTACAAATTGTTCATACTTTTATACTAATTATTATTTATGTTTTGTTTTGTAAATTAATCTTAAGAATTAAGCTTTAACAAATTATTAAACTAATTAATTTAATTTTAATTGCAGAACTTCATGGTAACCACTAACTTTATATCCATCTGTTTACAGCTCCTTGATTGATCAATTTACTGACAGAGAACACCTAGCCTAAATGAAGATTCCCTTAGGGATGTAAAGGTGCACTAAAAAAGGATTTTCCGAAATTCACTCCATTACTCGGTGAAACGGGGTGTAAGCTTTTGTCTCGCATATGCGTTCCTGCGTGTACAACGGGCTGTATACAGTCGCGAGCGTACTCTAGTCAATAAAAAATTGTTAAAGTTATAATGACTATATTTATTTGGCAAATCTTATGATGATTCGAACTTTATATCGAAAGCTTAGCATATACACCGCCTATATCTGTAGGAAAATTGGTGTAATAAAAACCGGTATTGAAACACGAAACATATTTGTAAACTCCAAAATATTTCAGGGAAATTGTTCTCAAAATTGTTTCAGTTTAGCCGGACATTTATTTTAACAAACGCAGTAGCGCCTAAAGATAAACGTTACCTTTAATTTATTTAGTAAATTAAATGAGAATCAAATGACGAGATAATAAGGACCGGACGTTTCGCGCGCAGGTTTAAAGTTTTAATGCTCAGAGCGAGCCAGCCAGTGTAATAGTAATTAGAAGTACGCGACAGCAGCGGCTGCGGCGGCGGTCGATAGCTGGAGCGACAGGCGGTGCCGGCCCGGGTCACGACTCAACCGATCGATAAGGAGACGGCAGAGAGAGCGAGCGGCGGCGGCGGCGAGCGGGCCGGCGCGGCGCGAGTCTGCGGCGCATGTCGCACGCAAGCACACGAGGCATTCCGCCGCTCGCGACCGGCGGCGGCACAGCGCGAACCGCCCGCCCGCCCATGCGACCACCGCTCGCGCCATGAGCGGCGCCCGCCCCCGCAGCGCGCCGCTGCTTCTGGTCCTAGCTGCCGCCTTCCTGCCCCACGTCAACCATGTCGCGTGAGTACCTCCGCATCAGTTGACGTTCGCCGGCGACTGTATAATTACACTCGATAAATACGATGATCGTAAATTTCTACGGTGCAGTAGTAAAAAAATGCATTAGTTTTACGACGTTTACTTTGTGCTGTAATTTCGTTTAAACTTAGTTTCTTTGTACCTTTAAATAAGGTCGAGAGGTCAATGATTTCTGAAAAACATTTTCAAAATAACGCCAGAATAAAAGAGGCACATACCTATTTAAATATATATATTTATTATGCTGCAACTCCTTATTATAAATTCAAAAAAGCAGAGATTAAAATTTAAAACAAAAACGTATAAAAATGGATACTGACACTAACTAAACCTACAGTATATCAGTAATCAAAACAGCTACCGCATTTTTTTTACACATAGACTTTTCAGGTATTAACCATAAATATTTTATCAACTTATTACTGATGAAAAAGCTGTAAAAATACGTGAAAAAGCTGTCTGTTAAACGATTTCATGAAAATAAATGATTAGACTATAGAGATAGTAGTCGATTCGTATTTTCGTTTACCTGCAGTGAGTTAAAATTTATTTTTCATTCACCAGACACATTGCGACATTTTCTGTTCAATTGGATTGAGAATCAACTAACCTTGCGGTAAACATTAAGCAAACACACCTTGTACAGACATTATTGAACAAACAAACGGTTAAATACTTTAAACTATGTAACTGTTAAAACTTTCCCTGAATAAATAACTAGTAAGATGCTAAAAAATTCCTTTACCTCGAGTTAAAACCAATTTGCTATGTAGAGTCGTGAAACCTTGAAATGTTTAATAGGGGCTATTGTTACACCTGCCTAGGCTTTGACCCAGTTTAACTCTATATTATACGAGGCAGTACTATCACCTTTATTACATCCACTTAGTCGTGCGCGCGGCTATACTCGTATATCTTAATTAAATCACATTGAAGTCTTGCATATAACGACTATTACTAACGATACAATAAGACTGGCAAAGATATTACTAACGTAATAGTAAAAATATGACATTAAACTTAGTGAATAAAACACTTTTCTAAGTTTCGTTTCATCAGTCGCTCGGTACAAAGTGCACAACTCAATTTGTTTTCCTTGTTAAGAAGTTAAAAGTGAAACAGATATTGGTATATAGCAATTCACGCCAATAGTTTAGTGTAAGCTAGGTTTATGAATCAACAGCTTGAAAGTTAATGAACAATTAACCATGATTTTTTCGTAACAAACATAAAACAGCATTTTAAGCTAGCTTGGACAAAATCATGACTAATTGTGCATTTTATTTCAAACTGTTGATTTATAAACCTAACTTATACTAATAACTAAACTATTAGCGTGAATTGCTATATACTAATACTTTTTTTCACTTTTAACTTCTTAACAAGGAAAACAAGGTTAAGTTGTGCACTTTGTACTAAACGACTGATGTTTAACCTTAACTATCTTTAGAACGAAATCCCAACAATATTTGAATACAAAAGGTTTTCGATTTAAGAAACTTACACTCGTTTTACGCCTTATAACTTGGAGTTTATTTGGATCACCCAAAAGAATACTGTGGTTGCTCAGTTGGTACGATGTTGGTTTGAACTTTATGTTCAATATACTTGATGATATACTTGCTGATATACATATATTACTTTATGTTCTGTGTTCTAGACGAAGTTATGGAATACTAAATTTTATACTTTGAAAAAGTAGACTTTTTATTATATATTTTTGGTGTCGGCGAACATTTTCACGTCTATTTAAACAATTCAGAGATACCTATAATAAACATATTCTGTATACTTATACCTATAATAATTGATATTATTTTTATAAGTATAATTATTTTAAAGATAATTTGTACAATTTCATATAAAGTTACAGTCCACTTGCACGTATTCAAGTAAGTGGCATTTAAAGTTTTAAAGGGTCAAATAGCCAAAATTTATGGTAAGTAACATAGAATAATTTCTTAATATCACATTATAGGTAAATAAAAAAAAACAATGAAGGTGACTTTGAGGAATAGTGCAATATAAACCGATACAAGGTTTTTCTCCAGAAATTCAAAAAAGTCCTAATATCTCAAAACTGATACTTTCATGGAGTTCGAATAGCCTTATTTAAGGGAAATGAGCCTAGCTATCATCTATCACGATGATTCACGCATTACAGGATAATACCCTGTATATTTCTATGTTGTCGGCATATCATAGAATAGACATGATGCCTGGGTTGTCAGTAAATATTTACCAACTTGTAAATAAACATATTTCATTAAGTATTTTCATACAAACAATCATTATTGGCGTTTCATAAAAGTTTGTTGATTTGACTAAGTCATCATCCCTATTCGGAATTTTATGATTCGAAGATCAATATGCAGATCGTAAAGTATCAATCGAAAGTCTTTCACCAAAAAGTCAAAAATATTTTCCACGACGAGCGGAGCGAAGTGGAGCGAAGTGGAGCGAAAACGAGCTTATTATGTTTACATGGCATGTAAATAAATTTAAAGAGCCGAGCGAAGTGGAATGGAGCAAGGCTATACCTGTATCCTTGTAGCTTTAACAGAGTTACGTTATCTGACTAGGGAAATTGTGATATTCCGAAGACATTTATTATATACACTACATTTGTTGTGTTCACGCTTTTCTCTATGTATTACATTCGTAGGGTCAATCAATCTCTTCTATTTTTGTACTTTAGTTATCGTATTCTCATCTTTGTTTTTAATTAACTATTGAAAACAAATTCAAACAGTTTATTTTGTAAAATAGGAACATAAAATACACGTTTCATACGTCGGCGTCGATTTTAATCTTTAAAAAAACAATAGGATATGAAATATATATATTATATTATGTAATACGGGGAAAAACAATAATAAAAAATACTTTTACTTGAATTTAATACTTATTGCGTCGTCGTAATTATTTAAATTTTATCATAAAAGGTGATTCGATCTGCAAGTAACTGCAACTGACCAGTGCCGGATTAGCCTATAAGCAAATTAAGCATTTGCTTAGGGCATCACGTCTCACTATAAACATCACTGAAAATCTTTGAAATATTTTCTAGCACATAAAAGGCAAGGTTTATTGAAAATCCGTGCGTAAATTAACTAGGGTAATGAGATGTCGTTGCGTTGATCCATGACACCACGTGCATTTGTAAATCTTCCGAAAAGTCACGTATTAAAAACGAACAAAAATTCTAAAAGAGAGGCTCTAAGCTTTTTGAATATATTAGTTTTTAATTACAAATCCATTTATCTCTTTCGTATATATTCTAAAAAAAGTATAACATAAGTATTATATTCTTTGTACGTAATGATCAATCTCTTTGTAATAAATACGTAACATTTTTGAAAGACCAATACTGGTTTACTAGTTAATAGGCAAAGGCATGGATTGCTTAGGGCATCAAGTAGTCTTAATCCGACACTGCAACTGACTTGCGTGTTTGAATGCGCGCGCACTCAATGTACGAGTATAATGACTTTATCAGTTTTGTCCTTAATCTGTAAGAGGACAGCGATCTATCATTTTAGCAACAGTGAGAATTAAAAGATTTAAAATCTGTCACTGTGGATACAAAGAAAATAACTGAATATGTTGCTTTATCAAGTTAAACCATTGTAAGTTAATACGAGTATTGAATATCTAAACTTTATAATATAAAAATAAAAACAAAAATAGGTAAAAATACCTGTAAAAATTACAATCAGTACTTTTTTGCCTTTGTTGAACTATGTACAATTGCCCACATGTCAACAAGCTCAACGGCAGTTCGTATTATGTTGTCATTAGGGTCAAAATCGTTTATCAAGGTAGTTTGTACTGCAGACGACCATAGTTGTATCGTATAGAAAGCTGTATTTGCATACAAGGCCTGGTTAGATGGCCCTCACGCGACGAAAAGGTCAATCACGCAAACTTCTACTTATGTTGTGGACAGACCATACCTATTCTATGGTAAAAAAAAATTCAATTGAAATGTTATGCATGATACAGGAATGGAAATAGGGTATTCGTGACTTCACCAGGTGCGAGCGTGAAGAATTTGCAAGACATGTATTAAAGAGATTAAGTAAAGCGATATGTTAGTTTTGTATTTTTGTGAAACAAAACAAAATAAATATATCAATATATAGAATTATTTATAATATGTTACTAAATATTTTTTTACAAAATACCGTATAAGGGCTTTTTTATTTTTTGCATACTGCACTTTACATAAATATGATAACTTAATTAAACAATTTTAAACGCTATATTTCGACCTCTCAGTGGGGTCATCATCAGGCGAATGAGGGGTCGAAATATACCGTTTAAAACTGTTTCCATCCATCCATCAGCTTAGTTCATCCACTGCTGCCTTTCCAGGACTTTGCCACTCCCGGCGGTCATCCTGGAATAATTGCCCATACTCACACACGCTGGGCAAGCGGGTTGGTGAGCGCGGTGCCGGATCCCTCGCACCAGTTATGCCGCTGCCCGTCACCAGTCTGTTCCATATAAGGCCCGGCTATTGGGGATGGATATACCGCCATCTATCGGTTCCAGGCATGGTGGCCCTCCTGGTTTTTTGCCTGTGAGCTGTCCTCTTACACTCCCCCGAATTACTTCGAGGGGGTCTCCAAGTAAGATGGTGGTACGAGTACCTCCACAGTCGAGCCCGGCATCAGCTCTACCACCTGGTAAAACTGTTTAATTAAGTATATATTTTATATCGCATATCTTTTTTCAGTGAGTTAGAAATAGGTTTTGGATTTTAACACTTATACGTGATTGGAAACAAACACTTAGCAATTTTTTCATTTCACAAGGAGATATAAATCAAGAATTATACTTAAGTTATACAGGTTGATAATGAACCCCCTAGCTATATCAAAGAAAACTATTCTATGTTTGAAAAAAAAACACAAGTTTTGTAACTTTTGTCTTGCTTCATAATAAAAATAAAGATATCGACCGTCAATGTCGATCGCGGGAGGGAGGGTGGATTGCGGGAGCGGGCGCAAAGGGCGTCGGGAATGTTCTTCATTGATGGCGGGGGGTTGGAGGCTCATTGCGGGGAAGAACCTATGGAATAGTTAAACCAGAACAGTAGTTTATGTTCAAGCAAAGGTACATCGCGCGGCTAATATGTGTGCGTGCTAGTACGCACGAACTACAGTTCACACACAACAGCAATATCTCAGCATGCAAGATAGGCGCTAGTCGGGGTCACGCCGCGGTCGCGCTCAGTCAAGTCTCTCAAACAAGCCGCCACGACGTGCGCCGCGCGGCACCAACCAATTCAAATATGTCGACAGCACGCAATCGAACATATCGTATTGTCTTCAGATGCCTCAATAATAATTCCTCAAATCCAGAATTATCGTTCTTCTCAATACCTACTCGACAAGAAAGGTGAATAAGAGTTGATGGTATAAATAAATATTAATGTGAAATTTAAACCGTATTTTCTTTGTTCACATTTCACATAGGTACCAATGACCATAACTGTGCTATTTTTGTTAATTATTCATTTTGTTTTTAAACGTGGAGCTGATATGTTTGAAATCGCAAATATTTTTTAATTTTAGACTAGGAGCCAATGTTTGATTAGATTCTTAAATTTTATTATGTAATTACTTTAATCAATTTAACTGAATAATTTAGGTAACAATCACAGAGATTTTTAAGCAAAGGCGTCGCATCGCCATGGGGGGCAAGATGACATAAATTGTAGATAAAATTAACAAATTTTAAGTTTTTAACATAATCTTCTTGGGTTTCTCGCGAATTTTTTGACTACTTTATTATTAAAATCTCAAAAGTTTTTCGAATCTCTAGGGGGAGACAGCTGCCCCTTCCTCCCTTTGACGATACCCATGTTTTTAAAGTAAAGTTCAGGAGCCAATATTTATTATCATAATAGATTATTTTAAAGTTTTCTTACAATAATTAAGATAAGCAAGTAAGATTTGTTTATGAGTTATAGTGTCTATAATATATGTTTATTATGTATAATATGAATGTATGTTTGTTTGTAGTAGGTATGTATGTTTGGATGATTCACTTCGTCGTCGATTGATAGCTCATTTGTCATAATCGGCTTCAAAACATTTTAAGTATTGATTTTTTATTAGCTACGAAACTAAAAGAAGGGACAACCCTGCAACAGTAGGTACGAGTATTTAAGTCTCGTACGGGGCGTGAGTTAACCTGCTGTTCTGGTTTTACTATGCCTATGGTCTTTTGTCAGTCAGATGTAACGTCAAGTAGGTTAGATGTTTATTCGAAATTTGGAAACAATGCCCTTATTTTCAACGATTCTGTGTTCCACTAATGATTCTGATTCATATATTTCAATATAGCTAAGGGGTTCATTTTCAACCTGTATATGAAACGCAGGAGAAATAGTTAACCTGGGTGTAAGGAGCGCTAGACCAGCTAGTCTAGCATAGTAAACCATATCGAGCTCGATAGCGCGTGATACTCGTACAGTGCTCTTTCTCTCTCTGTTGATCTACCTTGAGAGGGATAGACATGTTGTATCGAGTGGTTAAAGCTTGATACGGTCTGCTATGATAAACCCCCAGGACAGCCTTCGACTGCTCTTCCGCAGATTAATTCAGGTGGTCCAAACTTTTACGAGGTGAACATCTTATTCAAAACGTGCCATATTTTAAAACCAACAGGATTCAGGTTGGGATTGGATATGCTAATACGTCGATTTTGTGGTGCCCGAACCTTGTGCCCAAACTGTGCCTGGGTGGTGGTGGCACATACAGGTAATTGACCTAAAAAGGCGGTTAAAAATAAAGGGTGCAAATTAACCTTTTCCCATAAAGGGACAGTATAATAACCAGTAGAACAATGACCAAAGCACAAAAGGCCACCTTCAAAATATTTTTTGACCAATAGATAACAAGGTGTCAGTCGGTATCTGAGCGCAATTGTGGTAACACGTGTGATCGGAAATTAAATTGCTTTAAAATACACTTGAGTCGTCTTTTAATGCGATTCATTTAAAATACTGTTTTTATCTTATATGCTGTCTACCGAACTATGCCTCCTAATTTGGTCGCATAATCTTAAGCAAAAACCGGCTTATTTTGCTTTGCTGAATCACAATGTTGCCAAATTAGGAAACTATAAATGCCAAAGTTTTGCTATTGAATATTCAATTTTATTTTATTTAGTTAAAGTATATTTTAGGCTACGCATTTCACAAAGTAATCGCATTTTACATTGTATAGCATTTCATTCCACACAGTTTTTTCGTAACTTAAGTTTATCCGGGACATCGGGAGATATTTACTAAAGAAAATCGGGAGACATTGCAACACTCCTTCTCACTGTTATTAATTTTTTTTTTCTGTATGATTGCAGTCTTGGGTCTTCATTCAATACTATGTTTACAGTTTTTCCACTCAAAACCATTTGCAAAACCATCAGTTTTTTTTTTTGCGGATAGGATTTCTTGCAATACGCGCCGTCATCAGAGTCCTAGTGGAACTTTTTTCCTCTTGTGAAACAATTGAAATTCAAAACTCTTTTTTAAATCGATTCTCAAAAAGAAAGTAAAGACACTTCCATTTAAATTCTTTGATTACCATCAAGCATACATATATAATGTCATGATATGCGTGAATAAAATAAAAGACCATTACCAATTACGTATAATAATAATAATCAATGTAATACAATTCTGAAATGAATTTACCAACAAACATGAATAAAAGTCACGTTACACAAATCACATACATACATAATGGAAAAAATTTCCTCCGTGCATACATAATACGCATTTATCATACATTAGAGAATATGAAAATCTGATTGTCAGATTGTCAGATTAGGCCAGGTGCGAGTCAGACTTGCGTACGAAGGGTTCCGTACCATTATCTATAAAAACGGCAAAAAAATCATGTCTGTTGTATGGGAGCACCTTAAATATTTATTTTATACTACACCTGCTCGGAAAGTACCTTCTTTCTTTGTTGAAAACGATGCAGAAAGTACGTCATTACTGTCATACAAATATGCGGGCGGCAAAAGTGTATGAAAATTCATTGTTAACGTGCTTGAGCGGGCAGAAAAAGTATATGCAAATCCATTGCTAACGTGCTGTTTTTTTTTTAAATAACATAAAGAATGAGCAAGTGGCCAAGTGGCCAGTATTATTTTGCGAACTCGTACATAAAACTCGAAAAATGATACTGGCCACTTGCTTTTCCTGCACATAATAAAAAATAAGAAGGAAAAAAAAAAAAGGTTGGAAAAAAGGCGCGAAGACGTGATGGCGTCGTTTTTTTGTTTTATTGAAAAAATATTGCATTTTGGGTGTTTTGATCAACAATAGTGATAGGATATTGTGAATTAAAATCGCCGTAACCTGTGTAGTGTGTTGTTCAATGGAACAAAAGTGCGGGCTGTGCCTTTTCGTGTGTTTTTTCTAACCCTGTTGTATTTGCGTTACAAGGCTATCATTATAGCGAAAACGACAGGACAGTGACTTAGACAGGACACACCTTTCAGATGATCCTCAACAGAAGAGGATAGTGCATATAAACATAAAAAACTATAACGTCAAACATGGCTGTATGGGCTAAGATCCCTTTGCCTTTCCACTTAGTGGGAAAATGAAAAAAAAAAAAAAAAGTGACAATCGCACGCGAGTCAGTCGGTTTCTTTTATTGTATCTTGATTAAAAGTAAAATGATACTATTTCCTCGCAGGTGTAGTATAAAGCACTATGTATCACTCGGGAGAAAGTGCGATTCCCAACTCGTGTGTATTGAGGCCCTTGGCTTCGCCTCGGGCCTCAAACTACACCCTCGTTGGTAATCTTCCCCTTTCTTCCCTCCAGTGGCGTGCACAGAACTTTTTTCCGGAAAAGCAATCAGAAGGTCAAGTACGACAATAAAAATATATGAAATTTTTTTAATAACACTTTGAAAAAAAAAAGTTTGTATGACGCCAGGGTAGGCACTGCCTTTCCCAGAGTGAATATTTTCATACAAGCTTTTTTTTTTCAAAGTGTTATTTAAATTTTTTCATATTTTTTTTATTGTCGTACTTGACCTTCTGATTGCTTTTCCGGAAAAAAGTTCTGTGCACGCCACTGCTTCCCTCGGTGAACAATGTACTATTATTCTGTTTTCTAGTATTTGTTGTTAAAGCGGCAACAGAAATACATCATCTGTGAAAATTTCAACTGTCTAACTATCACGGTTAATGAGAACATTGTTCACAGCCTGGTGAGAGATGGACAGACAGACAGACAGACGGACAGACAGACGGACAGACAGGCGGACAGGCGGACAGTGGAGTCTTAGTAATAGGGTCCCGTTGGTTACCCTTTGGGTACGGAACCCTAAAAATTATCCTAAAAATACCAAATGAGTATCAAATTGTAGATATTAAAGAGCTGATTGTAAAAATATAAAGCTTGTCTATATTTACTTACATCTCTTTCGAGAAATTATTGATAAACCACAAAAATATATGTCCCACCCTTTTCTCCAAAAGTGGCGCAAAATATGAAAAAAAAACATGGTAATATGAGCTTGCGTAAAGATTGCAGGAAGTATATAGCGGTTGAGATTGTCACGAAAACAAAATGAAAAAATTACCAAAACTGTCGAATTACGGAACCCTAGGTACGCGAGTCTGACTCGCACTGGACTGTTTTTTTATTATTTCGTGAAATCCGTTTAAAGGTGAAATGCGGCGTCAAAAGTTTGAATAAAAAGCCTTTAATATTCCAGTTTCATCTTATGACGGTAGGGTGTACTGAATGTTAAGAGTGAGAAAATTCGTCCAAAACAGCTTTTTGGGAGTTTCAATCTTGTAACTGCTACACATAAGGTGTAGAATTAAGTATTACGCCGTTTTGGGGACCACCCTGCGCGGGGATGAGGTTGCCACGCCAGTTTGATTCCGGGCCTCAGTGTCTATTTTTAGATAGCTGGAAAAAGACGTTAACCTGTACATTTTGTAAAAGTTGCGTTTATGTTATCTTTATATACAAAATGAATAAGAGAAACATAGAAGGTGGAATAATAATACGTCGAGATATAAAACAAGAATGGAAAAAGCTGTTAAGTAAACTTAAAATTACAACAAGAATCAAGATTAAACAATATTAGGAGTACCGTACACATAGTGATTACTTTTGATATTTTCCCGAATTTTCACCAGTTTCATCTGCCTAGCGCTCGTAGCACAGTCTTTATTAAGCGCGACGCAACTAAGTTGAATCGCAAGTGCGAGTAGCGCGTCATACTTTTTAATCGCAAAAACATCGTGCCACGCTCCTTGCACTTCTGATTTAACGAGTGGCGTCACATGCCACTGGTTGGTGCTGATATATGACATGACTAGATAATTATGATAATGCCATGCTAATATTAAGTGACCGTGTAACTTTAAAATCGAACCAAAATTTGTTTAAAATGTCTAATTAGGTAGCGTTTACAGATACATGTTATTCAATATAAAAGGTGAAATTTAATCTACCTCTCCAATTCATACTAGAGACTCGGTTAGTAATCAGGAACAATGTTTAATGACAATTCAGATAAAATACGAAAAAAAAATGTTTGTACTGTCTATACTAGGAATTGTATTCCAGAACTAGTCCAGTCTGTATGCGAAAAAAAACCTTGGTCCTGATCACGCACCGAGTATTCAGTATGAGTTCGGGTGGTTGATTAAATTTCACCTTGTATTCTGTGGTAGCATTCGTGCCAAAAACAGATGCGCGGAAAAGCGTGTAACCTAACAGAAGACAGGTTTGAATATTCTAGTATAGAGCCTACCGTCCGCCATTTTGTTTTTTTTTTGTATAGCAGCCTAGATTAATTCGACATCAACACAAACAAAAAAAACTTCAACGAAAGCTCGTTATGAGTAAAATTTCGGAAATTTATGCACCCAAAGGATACCGGGAGCGTTTTAGTGGGAGCAAAATTGCGCACTATGTAGCACTGCGCGTGGTGCTAGTAAAGGCGCTCAAAGCTCTTAAATCGTTTTTAACTTTGATTGCTTTTATCTCTGAAACGTGATATTTTACATCGTTACATTGCAGAATATTTTTGTATCGTGATCATCAATCGATTTTTATAAGAATTATCAGCGGCCGCGATATAAAAAAAATTACGAAAAGTACATAGAGGCCAAAATCTCCTTTGTTTGTAAAAACTTTATTTTTTCTGAATTTTTCTGAATCAAAATATTAAGCATTTGCCATTGAGCGAAGTCTTTTTTTCTTTATTTATTTAATTTATTGAGTGTAGAACTAGCACAAAATAACCCTTTTGCACATACTGGACTTATTCACTGTTCTCTATAATGGCCATTTTATTAATTCTAAAGACATATATGGCAACATTTGGGCAAATGAGCTATTTTTATTCATTTGGACCTGCTTAAGACGTGAAATTCAATAAATTTTGGCTTGAAGTTCAGAATTTAAGATGACGGACGTTTCCTTGATATTACGATATTATCTCTCCCGGAATCTACGTGAACAATCCGGCGTTTGTATGTGTGTATGTATGAATGTTTGTCCAACGATTACTCGAGCATTGTTGCTCGGAACGTTATGAAATTTGGTAGGCAAGTAAATAAGACAAAAAGTTTTTTTAAGTTCAAACATGAAGCTAATCAACATTGACGTACCTAGTAGTCAATGCAAATCTGTGAAAGGGGTTGCCGAGATATGGGGTTGCGGGTTAGGTAAAAAAAGACTAATTGGGCAAATTTTACCGAAAATACCGCTAGAAATTAAAAAAAAACAGTCTGTAATTAGGTCTAAGTTTTAATTGCCTGAAATTATGACAGCGAGAAAGCGCTTTTTGACATTGCAGTTCACAAACATTTTGCACCAATAAAAACTTAACAAAAAATGGAAAAAAAAAAATCAATGACACATCATACGTCGTAATTAACTTGAACTCATAGAAAATAATAAAATCAATGCAATCAAAAGAAAAACTGCACACAGTAAATTTTACCTAGGATAATGTAATAAATGTAGAAACGTATTTGGAATAATAATTCCTTTTCACGTTTTTTCACTTTTCACAATTTCCGAGTGTCCCTCTATCCAAGATTACATAAATTCTATTTTAGATTTCGCTCCGTCCTTACGAGGAGGCATTGTATTTCAATTGACGTGAAATTCTACAAATTCTACACAAAATTAATTACATGCCAAAAAATAATTGATAATAATTAATAATTAAATAATTAGGAAAGAACGGTTTTAAGATCCTGAAAGGGCAAACACTGATACTAGTTGTAATATTGTAGTCTCCCATAATATTTTGTTTATCCACAAAAAAATTAATATATTGTAAGTATATTTAGAGAAGTCTTGGTCCACTCACTGACACGTTGAAATAATAGAATGAACGCAATGAAATTTAAAATTATAATTATAGATTTAAAATATAGAATAATTTTAGAAATAAAAAATACAATAATTTTAGAATTAAATGAATTTTGAAGAGAAATCATGATGTAAACAAATGGTTTACCTCAATAAATATGTGAGGCGGAATATTGTCACGTAAGCGTTGTCACTCGCCCAGAAGAAGGTAGTCTAAATCTGTTGTAAGGTCGGCTGTTCCGAAATAGTTTACCGTATAATTATAACAATGCTATCCATCCATCCATGTCGTTCGTCCACTACTTGACAAAGGCCTTTCCAAGACTCTTGGCGGTCCTCATGGAAGAAGTTCCTGGCAATTGAAGATAGATATACCGCCACAAATCGGTCACATGCATGGTGGGCGATCTAGTTGTACCTGTTTAAGAGCTGTCCTCTTACTTCACCCCAAATAACTTCTTTAAGATGTTGGTACCTTTTAACGACCAAACTCGGCATCAGCTCTACCACCCTGAAACAATGATAATAAATACGATAACTAACAATTTTTATACAATTATAAGTTTATGTATAAAAAATGTGAATTTTTAAATTGGAAATTCTTTTCATTTTTCTGGATATATTTTTTTCGCCTGGCATTTCCACGAAATGTCAGTATTCTTTGGAATTAAAATTTAGAATTCAGTGGATATAATCTCAGAGGAATAAGTTATTCCTCTGAACTGTAAATACTGTCAAAAATTATTTAATATTCAATCTTTTGAATTAGGTTTGACGCGAGGATGTCAAGAGGGGGTTTTCAATGACCAAATTCGTCTAGTTATTTCTTTGGTGGTTTAAATATTGTACCTACTCAACCAAAATGTATGAAACAGCTAATTGTTTTTTCGGTATTCTAGGTTTGGCTCTATTTTAAAAGTTGTTTGTATGAACAGTTTTTGTTTCCAAAACCACTTGAATTTTCAGTGTGTATGAATATTCTGGATTAAGTACGCATTAAATATGAATAATTCTGCTAATATACTAAACAACTATTCACCCCACTTATATTCGCCACACTTTTATACATAATATTGTCCACAAGTCATTACTCTATGGTGAGTCTTTCTATGATCCACAAACGCCAAAAACATCTTCATTCGCTTCACCAGACAATACTCAGATCTAGCACGCAAAAAAAATAGAAACCAGTATCTGATAATGACATGAAAAGCATATTATTTGAACTGCTAAGTATAATAAATATTATAAAGGAAAAAAATATATAACTATAATGGTTATTTTTGAATTGATAATGCAATAAGAGGAAAAAATTTAATAAGCGCAGTTTTAAAATAATGTGTTGAATTTCCTCCTTTCGAACACATATTGTAAAAAAAACGGCCAAGTTCGAGTCAGACTCACGTACCTAGGGTTCCGTATTGTAGATGATAAATTTAATTATATCGTCTATTTTTCCAGTCGACATCAGCGCTTGAAAAGCACTTGTCACCTCCGGGTAAGCTTTCTTAGCGTCGAAAGGATGGATCTGCTATTGTTCATATGTTAAACCCTGGTTAATCAAAAACCTTCGGTGAATATGCAGACACAGTTTTTGTTCTCTTTTTACAGAGAGAGCTGTCAAACTCAACACGGCTAGACGTCGTTTGGAATAAATATGACGGCAACAGCTTAAAACATATAACACGGCAAAAACGTGGCGCTGGCGATCGTACACGGGTGAACCCAAGCACCAACATTTCCAAGAGTTGGGCTAACTTTCTTCGGGATGTACCTAATAAAGAAGAGCTGTTCCATTTGCTCAGCGTTCGTTGCCACAACATGGAAATGCCAGAGACCAAAGAACTGAACATAACAGATGTAACATAGTGCTTAGCAACATAGAGCGAGCTAAGCCTATTAGCCCAACTCTTGGAAATTTTGGTGCTTGGGTTCACCCGTGTACGATCGCCAGCGCCATTTTTGTCATGTTATATTTTTCAAGCTGTTGCCGTCATATTTATTCCAAACTACGTCTAGCCGTGTTGGGTTTGACAGCTCTCTCCATAAAAAGGGAACAAAAACTGTGTCTGCATATTCACCGAAGATTTTTTATTAACCAGGTTTTGATTAACAATAGCAGATCCAACGTTTCGACGCTTAGAAAGCTAACCCGGAGGTGACAAGTGCTTTTCAAGCGCTGATGTCGACTGGAGAAATAGACGATCATGCTAATTACATACAAAAGTATGTGGTGACTATGTACGATAGATTAGTATCATTTTGATCTTTCAGAATGTTTAGTAATTATCGCTCGTGTGCGATATATAAATATATATCTAAAATAAATATAAATATATAAATATATATATAAATAAATATATAATTACAAGCGCTCACTTCTTTAATTTTCGATCCAGCCAACCTGAAAAGGTAAACTAATGTAGAAAACATTTGTTTACCAAAAAGGATCATCAGTTGGAGTACATCCCACCAATCGGAGATGCTCTCCACCAGCACATGAAAAGAGCTGTATACCAAGGAATGTTTGTGTAGGGGCAAACGGCAGCTCAACAAAATTTATCCAGTCCTTATGACTGGGGCTGGAAGAAACATGAATTGTCTGGTTGCCGCACTGGACAACTGCGCCTGTTGCTGCGAGAGCTTGTTTAGAGCCAGTAAGATGCAAGTGCAAACAGCAATGCAGTAACAGATGTAGTTGTAAAAAACAAGAGCTGAACTACACTGAGTTGTGTCTGTGCAGTGGAAAATACTAGCTTGTGTTGCCAATTTTTTGTAGCAAAAGGTATGAAAATCTCATAAAAAATATAAATTTCACATCATTAATTGATACGAAAATGATAACAAACATGCTCTTGTGTGAAATTACGACGCGTTAGTATTTTTTGTTAACGAAACGTATTTATTTGGACTGGTTTGAACGAAACTATTTATTATTCTCTAAATTGATCCTCTGTTAAACTGTCTTTGGCGAAGCCAGAGGTTGAGCCGCGTTTCCGAACAAATATTTCTTGAACTCTTGTTTGATCCCCATGTGTCAAGTGTCTTTGGCGAGACCGAAAGTTGAGCCGCATTTTTGAGCTTAAATATTTATTGTTCTCTGAATTGATTCTCTGCTAAAAGGTTTTTGGCGAGACCGCGTAATAGTTCCGAATTGATCTTACAATACAATACAATACAATACAACGCCGATTTGCATTTCCAAACTACATTATTTCTTGATTTCGTATTTTATTCTCAGATAAAGTGTCTTTGGTGAGGCCGCAGGCCAAACCGCGTTTCCGAGCGAAACTATATCTTGATCTCTTATATGATTCTCAGTTTGGCCTCGCCGAGTTTACAAACGAAAATATTCCTTGAACTCGTATTTGATACCCATGAGTCGTGTTTATAAATCTAAGACATAAACTTACATATAACAATGCATGAACATACTTAAATAAATTAATATATACACATACATAATTATATAAATAATAAAATATAAACTTACAAAATTATAATAATATTGGATATTGAGTTCTAAATTGGGTACTCTGTTGTGAAAAATTGCTTCACATTTATTTTAAAGTGATTTGTATTTTTTAATGCCTGAATTGACACTGGTAAGCGATTTCAGAGTCTTGCAGCGTGTACCGAAAATGAGTCACTGTAAAATCCTGTTCTGTTTTCTGGAATAGCAATCCTTTGACTGTTGCTGGTGCGCATTTCACGCCCGCGTTCATTAATGAATGTGAAGCGTTCACGGAGCTAACTATGTAGGAGCAGAGGGATTATTTAATATACTATGGAGGAGAGAAAGAATGTGAGCATTTCTGCGAAGACGAATGGGGAGCCAGTTTAACTGTGAATGAAACTGTGAGACATGATCGTATTTACGAAGAGAAAAACTGAATCGAATACATCAATTTTGGAGTCGTTCGAGTTTATTGAGAAGCTCCTCAGTGAGGTCCAAGAAACAAGAGTCTGCGTAATATAGAATAGGGAGAAGAAAAGACTGTGCTAGCATAATTTTGGTTTTGATTGGCAGAAAGCTCTGCATGCGTTTTGATGCGTGAAATGTACCGTACATAAAGGTTCCACGTGTGGAGCCCAAAACAGCGTTCTATCAAACGTTACTCCCAAGTTTTTCACTGAGTCTGTTTAGGAGATTACTGAAGTATTAAATGTAAGCCTTGGAATTTTATCTATGTCAATTTTAGACAGCAAACTACCTATAATGATAGCCTGTGACTTACCGGGATTCACAAGCAAGGCAAAAGCATTGGCTCATACCAATATTGTACTTAAATTTTTATTCAGAGCACAAATTGCTTCATTAATGCTCTCTACAGGAGCATCAACATAGAATTGCAGGCCATCAGCGTAAAAGTGGTAGCGAGAAGATAACTGTTTGGCAAGGATGTTTAAAAAAATAGAAAAGAGTGATCGAGACAAGACACCACCATGCGGAACACCTGATGTTATTGACGCCAGTCCGAACAACAATCATTAGTCTTGACGCACTGCTGGCGACCGCGAAGATATGATTTAAACCGAGAGATGACGTCTGAAGAAATGTTAAATGTGCATAACGCCCCGAGCAAAAGGTCAAAGTCAACTGAGTTGAAGGCATTGCTGAAATCAAGCAAGGTAAGAACTGTGACACGCTGCTTGTCCATATTAAAACGGATATCGTCAGTAATTTTGACCAGAGTGGTTACAGTGCTGTGACCGGGACGAAAGTCAGACTGTAGCGGGTTAACCAAATTTTTATGGAAGAGATATTTACTCAACTGAGTATGGACAACTTTCTCAAGGACTTTGGATAAGAAAGGAAGTCTTGAAATTGGGCGATAATTTTTATAGGATTACTGATCTTAGGTAGTACGATAACGAAAGCTTGTTTCCACGAAGAAGGAAATGTGTTGCTGGCCATAGAGTCGTTAAAAAGTTGAGTGAGAGGAGGCAGCAATACATCGAGGATGAGCATATGCAAGCCTATGCTATCGCTACAAACAGCTTTTGAGGAAATAGAGAGGATACAGTTCTTAACATTTTCAGCCGTGATTTTATTAAAAGTAAAAGGTTCATGCTCGAGAGTAGGCAAATCGTTAAGATACTTTAGGGAATTAATTTTGATCGACTGGTCAACTACCGTCGTAGGTGTTGTAAAGAAATTGTCGAGATCATTTAAATCTACGTTAGCTGAAGAAAAAGTAGAGGTTTTGCCAACACCAAGAGTCTTGAGAAACTGCCATATATTGTTTCGATTACATTTATATATAGATGAGTGAATGTGGCGCCTTGTTGCATCTCTGTACAGTCTGTTGCATCTGTTCTTGTACTGTACCTGTTAAATAAGTTGAAGTTTTAGTCTGTAGGATTAGCTTGATAATTTGTACTGATATGGTCACGTAAAGCTTGCAGTCTTTTAATTTTTGGTGTAAGCCAAGGAGCTGGGAGATGTTTTACTGTGACTGGTCTGAGAGCAGCGTGCTTATCATATAGTTCATTAAATTTTTTCTCAAGCAGTATCATCAAATACAGACCAATCAATGTTATTGGCGTCCGCGAGCAGCACATCCTTGTCAATTTCGCCAAAATTACGCAGCAGAAGAGAAAGTTTTAAATGTTTAGGGGGCGAACTTTGTACGAGAGATAAATAAGGTGATGATGGGAGAAACCAGCTGCAATGAATTGACAGTTAGTTGCTACACGGACAGTAGATGAGGTTTTTATGAAATCCAAGAGAAATGGGACACAGTTGGGAAAGAAATGAGTTGCCTTAAGCGGTAAAATGTTTAAGTCGAGAGAGCCGAGGAGAGACTGCGGCTTCGCCGAACGAGTGTCTTGTTTCAGGAGACAGGTATTAAAATCACCCAAGATAATAGTATGATCGTACTGTGGACAGAGTTCATCAAGAAGATTCTCAAAGGAAGAAAAATAGTCGATTCTGAGAGTAGGGCTATAAAAGACACCAATGAGAACTGTTCTATGATTGAGGTCTACTTCAAGAAACAATTGCTCTATTTTGCTAATTTAATGTTAGGAATTGGGAAACAGTAGTCAGTAAACGCCAAGTTCAGTTAAAAAGGCTACATTAGGAACCCTTAGACAGAACTGCACCAGCTTGGATCTCAATTATTTTATCGGTATACAAAACCCACTTGTTCTTTGTATAGTATGTTTTTCTTGAGTCTGTTTGGAAATTAATACTTAAAGCCCGTTTTTTGTTCGGAGAAATCTGTCCTGTTCTAACGCTTTAATTTTAGACTTGCCTATACTCTGCTCAGCGGGAGCGGGCCACTCACAAAACTAGGGATTTTGAGGAGTTTTCATAACTTTTTAATGATTATTTATTTAAGGCAATGTCTAAAATTTCATAATGATATTTTTTACAATATTTTACGCCTAATTACCGTAGTAAATAAATTATCTTTATTAAAATTATCTATATATATGGTAATGGCAATGGTAAAATCATGGTAAAAAAAAACAATTACATCGCACGATGTTATTTTATTGTTACGGGTTGAACACTTCATGTCGAAAACAGAAGGTCTCCAAACAGGGCATGCGGGGCATGTATAAATTACGTTAGTTTTAACGTTAGTAGATAATTATTTAATTATAGTTTTTTTTATCGTTTATTTATTGATAACGTTACAGAGCTATCTTTACCGAAATAACGTTAAATAACATTATTTTTTGTGTGATGTAATAACGTTAGCAGGCCCTGCTTTTAGGTACTATGGAACCCTAAAAAGAAAGGTTAATGAAATTAATTTAATAATTTAGCAGAGAAAAATTAAGCAGAGTCTCAAATGTAGATTACAAAATAATGTTTCTGAATGCTAAAGTGAACTGTTGTTGAAAATGTTGTTGAAGTATGCATCAACATCAATTTAAAAAGTCAAGTACTTTGGGTTGAGTGGGATAAACGTAGTCGAGGGCTATCAAACTTGCCTCTCGAATCAACATGCCAGTTTGTTTGTGTTTAGTGCTAAGAGGGGTTTCATATCTGCCTTTTTATTTTCTTACTAGCCCTTGACTTTGTGTGCTTGAAATTACATTTTTTTGTTTTCAAGGAATATTATCACTATACGATAGTTTGATTTCATACGAAGAGACAAATTTTACAAAAAAATAAAAAAACATTCAAGTGCGAGTCATGCTCGCGTACCTAGAGTTCCGTAATGAGACAGTTTTGGGAATGCTGCCATTTTGTTTTCATGAATTTTGCAAACGCTACATTTTTCCTGTAATATTTACACAAGCACATATTACCATGATTTTTTTCATATTTTTCGGTCTACCAGTTTTGAAGATAAGGGAGGGGGGGACATACATCTTTTTGTGGTTTTTAAAGATTTCTCAAAACCAGTCCCAGTAAATGTAGTATTTTGTTTTTATTTTACAGAGAGCTCTTTAATAGCTACAATTTGATACCCATATTATATTTTTAGAATATAATTTTTTATTTTTCTCACTTTTGCTTTGGGAATATTTTGAACAATTTCAAATTTTTCATTTTTTTTTACACCGTAATATGTGAGCAAATTAATACTATTTTTGAGCCAAATTTCATGTCTTTATCTTTAACGGTGCTAAATTTATGAGCCTGTGACATACAGACGGATGGACGGATGGACAACGGAATCTCACCAAAAGGAACCTTTCCTTTTTTACTTTTTAGATACTACGGAACCCTAATAAACGAGAGGTATCTTGGATCATTCGGTTAGAATAACTTCCTTTCGCTTATATACTATGCATTAAATAACAAGCACAATGAAATAAATTAACAACGTTTATACCTACATACACATCCGCTTGCGATGAAGATCCAGTCCGACCGTTTTCGGTCATGGCTACCACTTTGACTCCTACTCTGTACGGTGCTGGGGCACCCGAAGATATCTTATGTAACCTTCCTAGTAAATCTTAGTAATGTGCTATGTTTTGATGCAAAAGCACAGTTTTCAGTATTATTGAGTGTTGTCCTAAAAAAAGTCCTGTTACGCCTCTTTATATCTGTTACTCATAAACCTACCTAATAACTGTTTTATCCTGTAAGTGTTACGTGTGCGGCCGCACATACGGCTGCAATTAGAATGGGAATGGAAAGTACCGTTTGCATAATAGCACTAATTAATTTATTAGTTACTTAGGAACTTGAACTCATCGAGTAAAATAATTTTATTTTTGCGTTATACATAATATATTATGTAAGGATACTTAATAGTAGTTTATGCTACTAGGGCGAAAAGGAATAAATTACGAGGACGATTTAAAACACGAGCGTAGCGAGTGTTTTAAACGTAACCGAGTAATTTATTGCTTTTACGCCCGTGTATCATACTACGTTTTTCAATGCATAGTGTGAGGAAATGAAAACAAATATAATCTTGTGAACTTTCAATTATGATTGGCTCAAAACAATTGTATCCAGAGCCGTTAAACAGTGGAAAAAAAAGTATTTCATCTATGGTACACAGGAAAGGCTGCAGGTTAGCCAACCATTGCAAACAAATAAAAAAAAACTATAATAAAGCCCTAGGGCAAAATAGTCGACTTTCTGTTCGGTTTTGATGCATAAAAAGTGGGCCTTTACGAGCACATGCATTGAAAAATAGTTTAATGATCAATAATGTTGCTTGTTCGCTGATCTACTAAGCTGAACATTTTTAAATCCATTTTCAACTTTTTTATAAAAAAGAAATTATTTGACAAATCTGTCACTATTTGGCATTTCACTTTTTAGGTTACTGAATGAAATATTCAGTAAAGTTAATTATTAAGTATGAGTAATCGCGACAGAATATTAAACAGCCAGTACTGAGATATTGTGTGCAATGTTATAAATCATTTTACGAATGAAAGCGATAGAACAAAACTGCTATTCAGAACTTTGATAGCTATTTTAAGTGTAAACTTAGTGGCTTCTGAAGTTGTGAACCCAAAAATAATCTTTTTCTCGACATTATAACTTCGCAATAGTGAAAAAGCCTTGACGTTTTTTTTGCACATCCTACCATTGGTAACTGTTATTCCATACACATGCGTAAAGTTGATATTTGGGCTCCATTCCCGCTCAAATCTCGAAACAACCATGAATTTTTCATATTTTTGTCCTCTTGTTTTAGAAAGAATCAAGCGGGGACATAATAAGGTTAAAATATGTAATTTTCTCGAGTTTTTTTTTATTTTATGATTTTCCGTGATATATGCCATCGCAACACGTGTTCTGGGGATCTAAAAAGGCCGACTTGGATAAATCATGAAATGATTTGAAAGTAGGATGGAGTCAGAGTTTTTTCACGCGTGCAAAAGAGACGGCATTAGAACGCAATTATAATATGATTCATCCAAAGCGGCCTTTTTAGAGGACCTGTAAAAATTTCAACTGCCTATAACGGCTGAAGCTGTAGACCACTGTGATAGACGAACAGACAGACGCATGGACAGACAGACAGACAGCGGAGGCTTAGTAATAATGTCCCGTTTGGCACCCTTCGGATACGAAACACTCAAAAGGTTGTTCAGCTTGCATTACCATAGTAAAAAGCGTGTACTCTGCTGCCATTGATGCCATAGGAGTTTTGTGTGATCTCTCAAAGGCTTTCGACTGTGACCATCCGCAACTCTTTTGAATAAATTAGAATATTCCTCGGTTACCTGTCAAATAGGATGCAACACGTGGATGTTAATGGAGTTACATCTAGGGTTGCAAGCTTTTTTTAGAAGAAATAAGTATGTTATTTCAGGGAAGGTAAATAACTATATTGTTAACGTCGATACAAAGAAAAAACATTCTTGAAAAGTTTCACGATTCGAAGATATAAGAAACTAAATTTGTACTATAGTAGCACCAGAAATTAATTTTTAGAGCATGGTTCGACTCTATAGCACCACGCATTGTACAGATCGCGCTATTTCGCTCCCATTAATGCTCGAAGTAAAACTATGGTTGCTTATAACTTTTGTCATAGAATACGTTTTATTTGTATTTATGTCATCAATACATTTTTATAAGAATAATTCGAGGCCGTTATTGTGAAAAAAATATCAAGGCAGCGGACGATAGCTTTGGTGGAACTGTATCTTTTGTGGTCTTTGCACAAACACAAACGCACAACTGCGCGCAAATCATACTTTTTCCCTCGGATTTCTTTACCGCTGTATTCTCGCTGGCTTGTGTTGTCAGTTTACATTTAATTTTACGTAGAGATTCAAATAAAGTATTTTCACGTACTTTATTGATATTCAAATGTTTTATAAACATATAAAAATATACCTATATAAAAGTTTTATACTTTTGAATATCAATAAAATATAGGTACAGAGACCCAAAATACGTAACATATATTTTATTTTAAAGTACGTTTGGCAACCCCTTACATCAAATGGCTCAGCGATAAAAATAGGTGTTCCGCAGGGATCAATTATTTTAGATAAATTTTTGTTTTACTGTACATAAATTACTAGTAATCCTTTGAGGAAAAATGTGATACGTCGATACATTTTAATTTTTTTAGGATAAGACTAAATAGGCCAGAATAAATGACGCACTAGACACTTTAAATCAAAGGTTTTCCAGAAAAAACGCAATTATTAATTGCATTGCATAAAAAACTAAAACAGTTATATTAATAAAAGGAATACGGGGTTCTCCTGTGGTGTAATACCGTGGTTGTTGATTTTATACTCTTTCTCCAGAAAAAATCAATTAGAGCGATTCTAATCGAAGATTAGAGTGAATACCATCTAGGCACAGCTTATATACGCTAAATATTTATAGATATTAAAGTAACATTACCGTATATACGATGATATTTATCCAACAACCCGAATTTCTATGGGAGGTTCACTAGGTAATAGAGACTACACCTGTGAAGTTTCAGACATGGTAGTGGCAGGTCACGTGACATCGAGAATTATGTTAATATATTATGCGAGTAAAGTTTTGATTATGTTATGTAGGTGGACTTGACATGATGAATCCAAAGCTATACACACACGGTGTCCCCCACACAACTAAATCGAAGTTATTTATCGATGTCACGTGACCTGTCATTACCTTATTTTGATCCACTGCTCGTCTACTCAACTTCCCATATAAATTCGGGCGATTGAATACATTTCACCTTATATTATTTTACCAGCTGTTGCCCGCAACTTCGTCCACGTGGAAGAAGATAATGCGGCCACAGTGAATCTTTAGCCCCTGGGAATCCCGAAATAAAAATATCCCGGTTTCTGGAAGTGTTCTTCCTTTCCTTATTTCTTCATAATCCACGTCTCACTGCTTAGAAACTTACTGTGGTAACCGCATCAAAACCCATTCAGTAGTTTTTGTGCGATGCATAAAATACCGACAATAACTCCGATTTTTTTTTGTATCAGTATCCTACGCCGCTATTTTTTTGGAATATGATCAATGTACAGACAGACACAGCTCTGCTCTTTTACATATTTAGCTTTACAATTTTCAATAATTATAGTACCTAGCCCGTTTCATCAAAGAAGGTTTTAACATCTGTTATACAATTGATTTTTAATGTACTAAAATTGCATGTTTTTTTTGTGACGTCTATAATAGGCCTTCATCACCTAGGATTATTATTTGCTATGTAACTTCTAACTTCAAACAGTAGAAAAGTAAATTCCAAAAATCGTTAAATGACGAAATATTTTTTTTCCGACACCTGATTTTAAAGAAACAGCTTATATTCTAATCCGAATTCTGTCCACCTGTAAAAACTACATGAAAATTGGTTCAGTTGCTTCGGAGAAGTGTGCCAATAAGCAGACAGAGAATAATTCTAAAAATCGCTGATTTGTGTTCTATTACTTTTTTTTAGTCACAACTTTTTATTTTTACTACTTTTCTTCAATGTACAGACACACCGGGTTCTACTCTTTTATTATATGTATTGATATTGATTGATAATGTTTGTTTAATTTCATTGTTCATGGTTGTAATGACCAACAAAATGTGTGATTTTTAAAGATTTAAGTAAAAATAAGATTCAAAAGAAATTTGACAATACTGAACATTATTTAGTTATTTATTTTATCTATTTTAATCTTCAGATTTGTAACGGAATTACAACAAATAACTATACACTCAAAAAGCAGTTCCTATCTAACAACACTATCTATCAAACAAAGAATTTTTTTTTATGAATTGACTATTTTTAATGATTTTATTGTAGATATAATTTAATTTCAGGTATATTTTAAATTAGAATTATGAACTCACAAATCCAATTATTATGATTGCTTGGTAGTTGTATTACTAGCCGGTAAAGAGTTCAGATATATGGTTATTCTTAAGATTCGTTGGAAAAAAATTTAATCTGTTATACCCACAGAAAATATAATAATTTTACAGTGCTACAAGGATCTTATGGCACGTCGATTGGTTGTGTCCAAAATCTGAACTAACGCCGCTACCATACTCCTTGTTTCACAGCTGCGCCCCCTTGTCACTGTCATCAATATGCCATCAGATCCTTGTAGCAATGAATGCCTCAAGGAAGACAATGAAAATAATTGTATTTAATATCATTTTTGTTGCAGGGGTGTCGGAGGTGGTGGTATGTTCGGGGACGTCAATATATCAGCCATTTTGGATTCGTTTAGTATAAGTTACGACAAAAGAGTAAGGCCCAACTATGGAGGTGAGTATCTTTGGTAATGATAGCAATATTTTTATACACTATAATAAAAATCTGAGCATCGCAATCATATTCTATGATTAGAAGCGGCAGTACTTGCGACGCGACGGCTGCATACAAAAGGTTAATTCCGTTTTTAAACACATTAATGAACAGAAAATAGATTTTTAACTCCTAATTCCCAGTGTAAATCACAGTGTTGTAATTTCATAGAAACCAATATAAATCCAATGTGAAAACAGTTATAATTGACATATGACATATTAAAAGAATGGCTGACTTTTTGATGATGCTTCAGGCTTCAGTCAGATGTAAATTTAGCAAAAAATTTCAAAAATATATACCTATTATATACTATAATTAAAAAAAATTAATATCGATTAACGTCCTATTTAATTAATTAGGTATGCAAAGAAACAAACTGAAACTTCGCCAAATTTACCATATTATAAAGAATATTTTAAAACACACTAGCTTCTGCCCGCGGCTTCACCCGCGTGGCCTACAGGAAACAAACTACATTTTTTTCAGAAACATACATTAAAATGCTCTCACTCCCTCTGGGAGTCAAAGTGTAGTGCTCGGCCGAAAAACTCGCATGCTTGTTTTTCGGCCTCGTGGAACTTGGCTTGGCCTTTGGCCTCGCCAGAGTGCCAAATACATGGACTCACCGATCAAAGTTTTTCCAAAAATGTGTCAAAATCCCTATCCATCCATCCATCAGCCTATTTCGTCCACTGCTGGACATGAGCCTTTCCAGGACTTTGCCAGTCCCGGCGGTCATCCTGGAATAATTGCCCATACTCACACACGCTGGGCAGGCGGGTTAGTGAGCGCGGTGCTGGAACCCTCGCACCAGTGACGCCGCTGCCAGTCACTAGTCTGTTCCATATAAGGCCCTGTTATTAGGGATGGATATACCGCCATCCATCGGTCCCAGGCATCGTGGGCCTCCTAGTTTTTTGCCTGTGAGCTTACTCTCCGCCGAATTACTTTGAGGGGGGTCTCCAAGTAAGCTGGTGGTACCTCCACAGTCGAGCCCGGCATCAGCTCCACCACCTGTGAAAATCCCTATCAGTTGTCAAAAAATGTCAAATTTGAATACGGCAGCGTAATCGGCGACCCCAAATGCCCCTTGATACCGAGTTTCATGCAAATCGGAATACTTTTTTAGACCTGTCAAAAAACTGTCAAAACCTGTCAAATACAATTTTTTTTTTGGTCGTGTAGCCCTAGCTTGACCGATCACTATAGTTGAAACCCGAACTCCTTACAATTAGCCGTTCGGGAGATATGGCCGATCAAATTTTTGGCAATTTTTTTTTCGACTTTTTTTTACCTTCATATAGATCTCGCCGAGCCCTTTTCTTAGAGTACCATATACATGGATCTAGGCATCAGCCGTTTGGGAGATACGGGCCTGTAAAGTTTTGACACTTTAAGCAGGTAGATCTTGTCGGGGTCTTTTCCTAAACACCTATCAACATGGGTCTAACTACAGGCGGTTGGGAGATACACGCAATCAAAGTTTTGACATTTAAAAAAAAAACTTGTTTTGGCACCTTATTGGTCCAACCCCTAGGGATGTACCACCTTCCGTTCCAAAGATATTTTGCTGGGATATAGATAGATATAGATAGATAGATAGACAGATAGATAGATACATAGATTGTGGATATATAGATAGATAGATACCTCAAAACAAAAAATGGAACCCTAAAAGGAACACTTGTGTGGCTGTCTGTCTGTCCATCTGTTACAGCCGATTTGCTCTGGCATACATACTTTCAAGAATTGTCATGTCCATTATATTAAATTTCAAAATCGATGCCACTTTCGTAATAAACGTCCTAAAAAAACATAAAAACGACACCCATATTGATATTTACACATTTCAACCCCATCGCACTCCAACCGGGGATGATGATATTGCACGTTCGCTACATTGGATTTAGAAATCGTTGTTGTTTTTGTAATCAGCGACCCGATAAACCATACAAACGATACCCATGTTGGTTTTCAGAATTTGTCACCCCATTTCCCCCTTTTAGGGGTTGAATTCTGGAAAAGCCTTTTTGACATCCACCTGTACACTATATTAAATTTCAAAATCGATGCCATTTTCGTAATTAACGTCCCAATAACCATAAAAATGACACCCATATTGATATTTACACATTTCAACATTTCAACCCCATCGCACCCCAACAGGGGATGATGGTATTTCACGTCCACTACATTGGATTTAGAAATCATTGTTGTTTTCGTAACCTTCGTCAGCGACCTGATAAACCATACAAACGATACCCATGTTGGTTTTCAGACTTTGTCTCCCCATTTCTCCCTTTTAGGGGTTGAATTCAGAAAAAACCTGAAACACATGTTTACTCATTTATGGATAGGAGTACTTCTGTGAAGTCTCGAAAAAATAGTCTAACTAATCTTGTTTCCCTATACAAAGTTCGGACACCCGTTTCACCTCCTTAGTTGGTGAATTTTGAAAAATCCTTTCTTGGTGGATGCCTACACTATATAAGGTATCTATATGCAAAATTTCAAATCTATAGGACCAGTGGTTTAGGCTGTGCGTTGATATATCAGTCAGTCAGTCAGTCAGTCAGTTAGGACTTTGAATTTTATATATACAGATAAGTACAATTTGCCCCAGCACAGAAGAAGAGCGTGAATGGATGGCGTCGCAGTTTCTGTAGGTTTGCATACCGCGGAGGTCACAGCTAACTTTACGCCCACCTTCTGTACTGGCCCGAACAACGTCAGATATTATTGTTTTTAGATTATATCTGTAATTTCAATGTTACTTTTTTATAGAAACAATAATATAAACGAGCCATTTATACCATTATGGTTATCCAAATGTGAGAAAAGAGAAAAGGAAGAAATAAATAAATAAAGATTTATTGAAAATTATTTCAATAAAATACGATTACGGTTTTGGTTTGTTTGTGTCATAAATATTTATTTTTATGCATTTCTTGGCATTTTCATCTTAAATACTTGTGATGACGTGATTATTCAAAACCGATGAATTAAAACGTAAGGAAATCAATTAATTTTTTAAACGTAACTAAATTAATGCTTTATTCCGCAATTACTAGATACGTTGTTATAACCCTGATATTTCAAACTTACAAGATATTTAACGTACCAACATAGTGATACCAAACTATTATTATGAATAGGATAACATTTCAAAGAATGTAGATGGAAAGATAGAAGGGTGTAGAAAAAAATATGTTGAGTTGTTCCTGGATAAGTTACTGAAACGAGTGGAAGTGGAGCTACGAAACCTCTCATAGCGCAAATTAAATTTTTCAATGAAAATCAAAGTGAGGATTGTGGTTGTGATTCCACTGAAAATTATTAATATTTCTAGAAAGTACTAAACCTTCTTTACTTTCATATCTTTATACCAATCGTTAATGAACAGGTTATCTTTAAATAGGTACTGTTTTACTGTCCATACAAAAAAAGTTTGTCAAAAAAAGAAAGGGCGCAAATGAAAAAATAATTGACCTGCCCGTAGAACTTCTATGTAAAAAATGTTTTATAGAAAATTAGTTTTGATCTGTGAATTTTCTATCTTTTTTGTATAACCCGGTCAGAAACATCTGTTTTTCTTTTTTATATTTTTGTCGTAGCACGATTTCTCTTCGTATTACATATAAATAAAACAAAGAACGTTTATTGCAATTTGGTCTTTAAGAGATGTTTTATGTTGGTATTGGTTACCTATTTCTAATATACACATTACAACTCTTCTTTTACGTTACGGAACTCTTCTTCAACAAATTCACAATGAAGACTAGACAAAAATGTTGACAAAACATCAAAGAAAACAACTTCTAGCTTTTTCCCTCAATATCCATAAATTGTTTGAAAATAAATTTATAAAATCAGTCATTGTTATTTTCAAGAAATTAGGTTTGTCAAGCTTGGCGATGACGATCTCTGCAATTTTCGCATTAAATGTCATTGGCATTTGACTCTTGGCTCTTGAGTATAAATTTGCTGTAACCACGTACTTTCCTGTTCGTACTGAGCAATTTCTGTCGTTGGGCAGTATTATCCTTCTCTTCCGAGCATGATTCTTCAGCATATTTTTCTTGTTTTTCTTCAGCTCGCTTTCCTTTCAGTATGTAACAGGCTATATGGTATTTTATACTGCTTTCATCTTCAATGCCTTTTAACACATCGTCCCTAACGAGTTCAGAAGCACTTTTAATGTTTTGTATACCGTTTTGACTTCAACATAATTGCAAAGAACGTTTTACTTTTTTACAGAAAATGCACAAGTTAAACGTCTCTACGTCTCTTCTGAGGATTGACTAGCTTCACTGTGTCACTCATCTTACTTCACTTGAAGTTAATTTACCTGTAACAAAAAAAAAAAAGTTGAATTATAAAGTAACTACCATAAAAATACAATGACTATTGTTAAAAACTCATTCGCGAGTTGGTAATATTCAAAAGCTTATCTCGTGTATCGCGATAACTAATGGATTTATCAAAAAATGTGTAATAACAAAATTTGTTTGCCTTTAAACAAGGAGTAAAATGAGCTTTAAAATATTTTAATTGAGCCCCTGGATGTGGAGATACACTTAAAAAAACAATCTAGCAATTTGGCGGCCATCAATCAATATGGCAACCAAACGACCATGATCTTAACCACATGACCAATTTTTTTTAATACTCCTATAGGTGTTTCACAAAACCCCGCAACAAAACTTAGGGGACATATAACTGCACACGAGACATGGGCTAGCGCCTACACTATATAGGATTTCAGTTATCGTCGTACTTGAAAAGTTTGAACCTATACTGTGTTACTACAAAACGGTGTTTAACTTCAGACAGTGTTTAAATCTGTTGCTGTCGCCTTTTCTTTCATATTGTAAAAGAGTGACATTTGAGAGAGCATTTGTCTATCTAGGTTGCCTATTTTACGCGCGATGGAAAGTGTGACGGTTGAATTGTTAGAAGAGTGAACGCGGGAAATAAAGTGAACGGAGCATTGCACTCCTTTATTGGCAGCCAAAATGTGACTGCAAAGGCACGATTGGCGGTTCATAATAGAGTCTTGGTTCCTACACTTATGTATGGTAATGAATGTTGGGTATAGTAAGATAAAGGTCAAAGTAGAGTGTATAATAATGTGATGATTGAATGATAGAGTGAAAAATATCGACATACGAGATCGTTGCTACCTGAAAGAAGATGTAGTGACTATAATAGAAAAAGGAATGCTTCAGTGGTTTATATAGAGTGACAAAAGAAATCGATGGCGTGCAAGTCGAAGGTAGAGTTCGACCAGGCCACCGTAGATGGACGTATGGTGCCTAAATTGGCGACATATTGAAGAAGGGCAATGTCGAAATTTCTCGGAATGGGAAAGCTTATATGACTAGATTCATGTATGTGGAAGATACAAAAAAGTATGTTAGGATCATAGCAGATGGAAATCTGTAGTCTCTGCCTCTGGAAAAGGGAAGTATGTCTACTTTCTCATAAGTTTTTAAGCAAAAGCGGCATTTTTAAAAAAGTTTCAAAATTTTGCAAAGTTGCAAAGTTGTTCCTCATATGATGAGTAAAGTGCGTGGTGTAAGTTTTACAGTAATAAATATGTACCTACACTTGCATTATATGTGTACTAAATTTGTAAATATAGAAATGACTTAAACCAGAATTATCCTGAGCAAAAGGAATTTATCCTGTTAAGAGCAGTTTCTAAGGGCCATAATTTACCTTCACATGTGTTGTATGTTATATCGTTTTCAGGACCACCCGTGGAAGTGGGGGTTACCATGTACGTGCTCTCCATCAGCTCTCTGTCTGAAGTGAAAATGGTATCTTTCAAAGCAATTTTAAAAGACACAACGCATAACATAGCAAGATTTCTGTCCCTTAGTACAATCACCAGCATTAAACCGTTCATTGTAGCACCCGTGTCCACGGTTCGATCGATAGCCCCGCGATGTGAAGCATGCGGGTTGTGCGTTCATGCGTCGTATCGCTGGGTTCGCGTGGCCGACCAAGTGAGCCCACGGCTTGAGCAGTGGCCTCAGCCAGGTCAGCTATGTTTGCTCGGCACTCGAAAGCACACCGCGCGCTCACCCGCCGCCCCCGCTTGCGTCCTCGTTAAGGCAATGGGGCACGTCACCATCCTCTGGTTTGGTTTTCACGGCGCGAAGTGTGCGCGACTCACAATTGGGCTTGATTGCAGGTCCGCCGGTGGAGGTGGGCGTCACCATGTATGTGCTCTCTATCAGCTCCGTCTCCGAAGTGCTCATGGTACTCGTCCCTGTCAGCTCACGCTTGTCTCGGTCGTTGCGTATACCGTCACGACCGAGCAGCCCCAGACACGAGGCTGCGAGCATGTCCACGTTTGATGGAGCAGAACGTCCTTTATCCGACCGTTGTGCTTTCTTATTATGTTGTACTTTATACTTCAATTGGAACTTATTTACTGAACAAATAACATCCTAATAAGAAAGGCAATATTACAACCCTTAAAGTTAAAAAACTGTCTGTGTTAAGCAGTACTCGTAACTCCAAAGTTGCTGCTCTAGGAAAAGGCGATAGACATCTGTAACTTCATTCTTCATGATCCACAATGGAGAGGAAATAGTAACAACTCTCTTCTCTAAAAACAATTTTATAAAAAATAAAACAAAGATGATTACCGCCTTGACGTGTAATTTACTCGTACTAAACAATCAGTTCACTGATGAAAAAGATAATGATCGCAATAGTCCAAATTTATCCTAATTTTGATTGTATTAATATTCACTGCTAGATTTCCAGCGCTTGTAGTTTTGATAGACCAAAAGTAAATCAAAGCACGCGAATTTAACTTTTGATTAAGTTTATTGTGCAAGCGCTAGAAAATCCAGCGTTGGCGATGATCACAACCAAAGTTCCTTTGAAACAGTTGCAAGTATGAGCAAATAAATTTAAAAATATAAGAAGCTCTATGGATTTGCGACGACTGTTACTTCTTGTCGTTCCTCATTTTGTAGTTTGATGTGTATGTAATGTAAAGCGTATATGTGTGTTAAAATAACTCATTGTGTTGTATCTTTCTCTGCTCTACAGATACTATGAAAACCGAAATTTTCGTATATTTACGTTGAGTAATATTCTCTTTATACCATACCTTATCTACCATCCCATAAATGAACTTTGAAAAGTTTTTGACAGCTGCTGCTAAAACAGGTAAAAGAAGATTCCGCTAGACCAGTTTTGTTCTTATTTTAATTGTAGGTAGATACATACTATAAATGTTACGAAACTCAATTAATCTTATTTATCGTCCAAGGTCTGTAATTAATTTGAAAAAATTAAACTTTAAGTGCTAATGATGGTTGATATTAGGTGCAAACCTATGAAATGTCCATTTTATATGTAGAATTAAAGAAAACAAAATTTTCCGTACTAGCATTTTTGCATTTCTTATAGGAATGACAAATCCAATTTTTTTTCTGTACATATGATACAACATTAAGCTAACAACAACATTAATTTAGTAATTGAAAAGTGTCAGCTGGAAAAAATATTACGAATTTTATCATGGAAATGGATGGTATTTAGTATGAACTATTTTTCAATATTTAATTTTAGTTATCAATCCGACAATAAAAACCAAATTTAAGTAATAAGTAGATGTAAAACCTTGAAATTAACTTTCAAACAAAAATAAGTAATGAAAATAGGTATTGAATCATGAATTCATAAATCTGTAAGAAAATTTCGGCAACTTCATAAGTTTGCACCCAATATGAAAAATAAAACCGTTTCTTGTATTTACTATAGACGAAAAACTGTTAAATACTCGTATATATTGGCTTAATGTTTTTAAATTTTATATCTTCAAATATAAAATTAGAAAACAAGTTCTTACAAAATTCTGGTCTAACTTTTTGGATCACATGAATTTAAGTATCATTGAACATATCTGAGAACTAAATTAAGAAATATTGTTAACCGACAAAAGAAATACGCCTCCGGAAAAAAAATACAACGGTTCTTCGGTGGCGAATAAAGGATTAGAGAAAGGACCCTGATCCTTGGAAACAGCTTACAGCCAATAGAGATGTGCTATATCGGTAAGCTGTTCGAAATAAAACAAAGGGATAAAATGAGATTTTCCAGATAATCTCTGAATCAAAGTGCGGCCGAAACGCATTTGCCTAGACATCTTAAAACTAGACAGTTTGTTTATTAGGATGGTAAGATAGTTATTTTATTTCGGTTTTCCTAGTTCCTAGTAACTGACGAGCTCGCTAGGCGTATGTTTGGGTGAAGGACCCGAAGTGGAAACCAAATCAAGGTTGGGAAGGTCACAGCGAGACGTGACCCATGGCCCTGGAAGGAGGTTGTTATTAATTACTAAGCCGCGGTTCGCAATTCAAACTCATTCATGAACTGTTTCCCAAAACCAAAATTTCCGTGGGTTTATTTCACGTGCCGGCTTGTTTAGCATCATTTATGAGAGAATTGCCTGGTAATCGAGCCGTGGGTGCCCGCCTGCGCCACCACCCATTCACCTCGCCATTTCCTAAATAATTTTTTTTCAGTGCACTCATCTTCATTCGTAGTCTCACCTGTGATTGTAGGCTTCACTATTACACCCATTGCACAATACCTTTTCTTTTTACGCTCAGATCTGCTTTCATCATTGTATTGTTTCACCGTTTAAATGGATGTAGTAAAGTGTCTATAACAATAATCATATCACCAAGTAAGTACGCGACGGCTATTTTTTAACAGAAGTCAAACGTACAGTTCGGTGAATATATTCCATTTATAGCATGCAAATAAATGTTTAAGGATAAGATATATTTCTTTGAAATCACTGGATACAAAGATAATTCAAATTATTTATTTTAAAATTAAATACACTGAAAAAGCTTTTCATTTTTTTTGTTTTAATATAAATAGGTAATGATGGATATGATAATTAAATTATAAATACTGTTATCTCAAGATATATTTCGATGCCGGGTCCAGGTTGGACCCGAAATATATCTTGAGATAACAGTATTTATATTTTAATTATCATATATCATTACCTATTTATATAAAAACAAAATCCAATTATTTATAAAACTCTAAGCATGATGAATGAAATAAATTACTTTACCCACATTTTTTCAACTTTAAATACGTAAGAACATACTACCTAATAAAAAAAAGTAATCTTTAAACATCGTGACCAAACTATATCTTATTATTATAATTTTTTACGCAACTCGGTTGTCATGAGATCTCGTTTTATATTTGCATACACGTTATCTTTTGTTACTAGTTAATACCTTGTCTTCCTCAGGACTTCACGCTGGATTTTTACTTCAGACAGTTCTGGACAGACCCTCGCCTAGCATACAAGAAAAGACCTGGTGTGGAAACGTTATCAGTAGGATCTGAATTTATAAAAAACATATGGGTCCCTGACACCTTCTTTGTGAACGAAAAGCAATCTTATTTCCACATTGCTACCACGAGCAACGAATTCATTCGCATACATTATTCAGGGTCCATTACCAGAAGTATCAGGTAAGAATAATGAGAAAATCTAAAAAATGCTTTTCAGACATTTCATCGATGTGTTAAAAGCGTTCTACCGCCCATCACCTAAAATGTTGTATTATATACTACAGGAGTCACACAAGTTGTGAGCAAAACAAAGTCCATATATTACTGATAAAATAAGATACCTGTGTACTTGCAACCAACAAATTTATTTAAAACAATGAACCTTTTAAATAAATTGACGCGCAAATTGCGTTGCCGACTTACTGTTAATGTGTGGTGATTTTGATTTTAACAGCCAAATTATTATAAATTCTCTTAACGTAAATTATACAAAACTCTTTTTGCAATATTTCCAAGATGAAATTTTGGCTCTCCATAAAAAAAATCTATTGATGGTGTCGTTTTTGTCGCTTATTTAGTCTCCAGCATCAATTCGGCTGTACAATTTAAGTCATGAAGTATTATTTATACAACTTAGTATATACATATTTATATTATTTATGTTGCGCATGGACTTAGTTTACTAATTAATCAAGTACTCGTATTTAAATGTGTACCATAGTAATGAGAAGCTCTGAACTTTATGTTTCGAAGGTTCATATATGATAAGGTAATTTTAATGACGAATTTGTCATGTTACAGGTTAACAATTACCGCATCATGTCCTATGAACCTACAATATTTTCCCATGGATCGACAGCTTTGCCACATAGAAATAGAGAGTTGTAAGTATCTTGACTAGGAATCAATAAAATACAAATACTACATATATAATATAAATGTGCTTTGATATAAGTAGCCAATATTATTTCAATATGAAAACTGATATTTTATTTTACTTGTGAACTTAGGCTCTTGAGAGATTATGGCAAACAAGGTGAAGCAAATAAGCCCTTTATAGGACTGATAGGTAAAAGTGCTCTCATGTACATAATTTGATAGAATTTTATATAAAAACGTTGCATTTATTGACTGTTATTGTGTGTGCACAGTGTAAGACATTTGTGTTTTATTGTATTGCAAAAATATCCTGGATCCCACGTGACAAGCCCGACTTAGTTTGGGGTCCACTGGAAAACGTAGACACAAAATAATTTGTTTTTAATCATTTATTATAACTGTTTTCTTTTTATGTTTAGATTAAGGATTTAATTTGATTTAATTTAATTTTAAAGCATGTTTTAGTGTAAGTTTTCAAGAAATAAATAATTTGTATTTGTATTTGTATTTGTATCATCAAGGTCATCAGACCTAAAAATTGCATTTTAATCTATGAATGTACACTTGAAAGGAAGCTTTTATATATTAAGATAATAAATCACTTTAAGGGGCTCCATAATGCAAAACATCAGTTTTGTATTGGATTCAGGTCCGTCAATGTGGATGATAAAAATTTGAAAAAAATATGGCGTTTTTTGTGACTCAAGGCATTTATTAATTACACTTTATAAATAATACTTTCAATCTTCTATTTATTATATAACTTTTAAAAAAGCATGAGTTTCACAATTAAACCGATTCAGTTTTCATGTTTCGATACCGATTGAAACGAAACCAACACACGCAAATACTAACTAGAAAAAACCATCTTTATTACATAAAGATATTATGGTTATTGTCCTAATGGAGCCACGATTTCAAAATAACTGAAGTTTAGCGTGCGTGGCATCTGATGAGAGCAGGACGGAGTTAAAAACCAAACGCGTTAGAGCAGGACTGAATTTTAGCATTAAGCAGCCCCTTAAGTACGCATTTTCAAACTGACGTTATGACCACGATAAGTGGTCAACTAAGTTGATATTCAATTTGTCTGGGATAATTTCTAAGTAAATTAAACCTTTTGCCATACAAGTTAAGATACCCGTACTACAAACTTACTGAATTTTCTTTTCTTTTCGTTGTCCTTCTGAGGCTTATTCCTATTTTTTTTAAACCCAAAAGAAAAAGTAATTTTTGATCAATGATTCCATTACTTACTTAATTAATTACTTAGGTACCTTATTAATCACCACGTAGTAAATTTATAGATCTAAAATAATTGCAATAAATGGATTCTCGTCCTTAGAAGCTCAAAACACTCTCAAATTTTATATTTTTGCTTAACTTAACATTTAATATAACTTTATTTTCCTGTAAGTACAGGATATATTTTTTTTAAAGTCCTGTTATTGAGATGTTTGTACGGTAACTTAAGTTAATAACTTAAGTTAATAATAACTTAAGTTAAGGGTAATTACCCTGTTTTATTTGTTTTTACGAACGAATGTCCTGAAAATTTATAAAGAGTTGTTTTCGAAATATTTTCCAGTTCCGTAGAAAAAAGCTCATAATATATGTAGGAACTTAAAACATATGACCAAAATTTGATGTATTTGTCGGAAAATGTACCAAAAATGTGCCAGAAAACATCGAATTATTCAAAATTTTGACGCTTCCTGAAAATACATGCTTATTGGATTATTTAAAACAACGGATCCAATTTCTATAACAATTTGTTCTCTATTTAGTCTATTCCTTTCGAAAAATTAAGCTCGAATAAGATTACAGCATGCATAAGATTTCTATTCTTATGGTTTTTCGTATCACATTTTATTTTTCAAAAAAGGACGTAGTGAGTTTAACAGTAACTTGTACCAAAAACAGTTATGAAAATCTGTCGTGTAGTTTTGAGTAATAATAAAATTATTTATGTAGGACGTGCATTTGCGTAGGTAAACGGTGGCTATCCTACCTACTCTATTATCTACCTGCCTTTTAATGTTTGTAAATATTTTAATATGTCTATCTATCAATATATAAGTACCCGTTAATAGGTCACGAAAGTATGTTAATTAGTTGTCTATCACTAAAAGAAATACCTACAATTTGCGAGGCTTATTATCAGAACCTAATCTCGCCGATGATAGAAAAATAAAACTAAGACGTATTATGAAATATATACGTGTTTATTGTGCTCACCAAAAGCAAATCATTTAATTTTTTATCACAGTGCAAGTATCACTAGGCTTGCGTGCGACATGTGTTGTGACCACTTTCTTGTATCACAGACGCTACTCAGAGATAACCTATGAGCACAGCGCGCAACTTTATCGACGACACGCGCTGTGATTTCCTCGTGTTCTCATTCATTGAACTGTCTCCTTCTCGCATACAGCACCAGCAGAAGGCAGACTCGTAAATAGAGCCTTGTTCTCACAAGCATTATTCTAACTAAAGGATATTGAGACATCGAGGCCGCGATAGCTGAGCGGGCCGTAGGAGGCGGGAACGGTGACGCGCGTGTGGTCTGCACAACCACTGAAGGCCGTGCCGCAGACGAGGCGACGACCACAAGCCAAAACGGCACGCCATCATAACCCTACACCCCGGCTTGCACCGCTACTGCTTCCGCTTCACTTTACTGGTCCCTACCACACCCTGCTGGCAACCAGCCTCTTCAACCTATACGACTCTGCATGCCCTAACGCCATATTGCTGTTTTACCAAGCACAAATTTTTGTTTAGTTTGAACAAAAGATGTGTTGTGTTTAGATTTCTGAATTTGTTTTTCGATTTTTATTTAACTTCACTAGGTAGAATTTGTAGAATTATATTTTTCTATCATCTGTGTTGAGTTGACCCGAGGCATAGTTAAATATTCGTATAGGTTATATTTGATCCATTTGCTCGGGTTGGCTCGGTCACGTCTAGCCATTACGTTCGCGAGTCCCATCTTCAGCACAAGCCACCGCGGCCGTGTGCGTGAGGGCACGCGATGCTTCCGCAGCGTAAGTGATAGCGTTTTGTGTGTTTGGCATGTCTCCGGAGTCGGGTACACAATGCGCGATATTCGGTACCACTGGCGCGACGGCCTCGCCAGCGTCGGGATGAGCAACGAGGTGCAGCTGCCACAGTTCAGAGTACTTGGCCATCGGCAACGCGCGACTGTTGTTACGTTAACGACAGGTACCCATTAACCACGCCCGCTGTCCTTGCACTATTTGTCCACCGATCCGCCACCGACCCCGTCTCCCTCAGCCCGTGTGCAGCCGCTCGATACCGCGACACTAGCACACACGCTACACACGATATGACAGACGCACATTGAGATCTCGTGTGGCTCAGCCCGCGCGACCGCTCTCACCCTGACCAAATAACTACTCGTGTCGCAAAACCCACTGCGATGGGCCTGGGGTTATTTCATGTTTGTGTCCGCTACGCACAGTCGGCTACACGATGCGAGACATCCGTTACAAGTGGAACGAGGGCCCCAACTCTGTGGGGGTGTCCAGCGAGGTGTCGCTGCCGCAGTTTAAGGTGCTTGGCCATCGCCAGCGAGCCATGGAGATCTCCCTTACTACAGGTATCCAGAACAGCGGAAAAAATTTATAGTGAATTATTATTGAGAAAATAATAACAAAACGAGTTAACACCACGCCAACACTGGACAGAAACAGTCACTATAATTCTTGCCACGTCCTGCTTTTGTATTTTTGCACAAAATCACATAGCGTGGTGTGTGTCACTATTTATTGTACGTACCTACTGATTAAATAATTACGAAAAGTTATATAACTGCTCTAGTGAAAAAGCAATAATAGTAATAATTGTCCAAAATATATTATTACTCAAAAATTCAGTAACTTCTTAAATTTCCTTAACTAATCTTATTTTAACTTCTACAGGAAATTATTCAAGACTGGCATGTGAGATACAATTTGTGCGTTCGATGGGATATTACCTCATTCAAATTTATATTCCCTCGGGGCTTATTGTTATCATATCATGGGTATCTTTCTGGCTGAACCGAAACGCCACACCTGCCCGTGTTGCCTTAGGTGTGACAACTGTGTTGACTATGACAACGCTCATGTCCTCAACCAACGCAGCTCTACCTAAGATCTCCTACGTCAAATCCATTGACGTCTATCTGGGTACTTGCTTCGTCATGGTTTTTGCCAGTTTATTAGGTAATTATATCTTTTTTATTCATATTATTAGTATATCTTTGTGTGAAATGAGCTCGGCGAATTTTTCATTACGTAGGTTGACGCAGCTTTTGCGAATTATTTGTAATCCTTCATCAATATAGAAGCACAGCGAAATGTTTATATCATAGTTAGGTAAATAAACCGTTCGAATACGAAGCGGCATTTTATAAATCACCGTATTCTTTTTTTACAGAGTATGCTACTGTGGGATATATGGCAAAGAGAATTCAGATGAGAAAACAAAGATTTGTGGCCATTCAGAAAATTGCGTCCGAAAAGAAAATGCCACCTGATTGTCCTCCATTAGGGGATCCCCATACGCTGTCAAAAATGGGAGGAACTTTAGGGAGGTGTCCACCGGGGCGGCCGTCGGTAAGGCATTGATAATTTATTCAGCATAAATTTAATTTGTAAAAAACATATAATAGCAAATTTTTAATGTATTTTCCAGGAGGTGCGGTTTAAAGTACATGATCCAAAAGCACATTCAAAAGGAGGAACTTTAGAAAATACAATCAATGGTGGGCGTGGAGGAACAGAAGAAGAAAATCCAGGTCCTCCCCCACATATTCTGCATCCCGGAAAGGTAAATATAATGTTTTATTTCGTCTTTTGTGATGTAAGCTTTTGCGTAATTTTATGTTTACCATGCTAGCGTTGTTTTTATTACATGCGATGTTTAAAATAAAGAGTAAAGACTACTCGAAGTTAAGGCTGTGCGAAATATATATTTTTTTAAATCACATTTTGTTACGTCATTTGGAGGTTTTCACATTATTGTTTCTCGTGTATTATATTCTACGGTAAATAGTGACAATTTAAATTACGATTACTCAATTCAAGTGTGTCGATTTGAAAAATGTTAATTTAAATGAAAAAAAAAAAAACAATCAATTGTGTTATTCGTCAAACGAAATACACAAAAAATTTAAAAGGTTAATGTGATGTTGTTGAATCGAAAGAAATTTATCAGGATCAAGGAACAAGAAAATATATAGCATCTTTCTTATTGATAGACGTGCCCTTTAACCCATCCCATGTCGCCATACAAACGAATTTCGAGAGGCCAAAATGTCAAGCAAATATGGCGGGCGTAAAATCATTCCAACTTTATTCAGAAATCCATGGTTTTCGTTATCATAGGTTATATATAACGTGTTATGTTATATATCAGAAGAATTATAATTAAGTATAAAATATATACATAATTATATTATAATATATACTTATGTATAAAATTTACCTCGATAATAATCCTATATGAGTATTTTAATCGATAATATTTGGTAAATACCCAAAACTACACCACATTATCGCTTATTTTCATTCACTATTTAGCCTAGACGGCTGTTCACAATACAAACGTATCACTAAAAGAATCAGAAACAAATTTCGGGGTTACTACATGTATTTTATTATTGTGTAAATATAACTATTTCGTTCAAAAACACAAAAAGCTACGGAATGCGACCAGCCGCCCGCCATTACCGTGTACGCGCGTATACTTACTACCAGAAAAGTACCGTTTGCACATTTTATTTATTTTAAAGGTAATTGGTTCATTTTAAACCAATCAGGTCACAACCAATCAAATACCAACAAAACAACGATAAGTTGTTTTTTTTAATTCCAGTCTGAAACGTATAACAAATGCGTAAAATGAAACGCATCAACTTTCCTGTACACAACCGTGTGTGTACTAGACACTGTAGTTCCTTGGATTCTGCACACAACCGTGTGTGTACTGGACATGTGTCGGGTTTAAATTGATCATCCTCTTTATGACATTGTATTATTCGTCATCAGTTCATTTCGTTCATTTCGGTATACAAAAAGAGAAAAAAAAAACAATACAAACTCTTTACTGACATTCTTTTCAAGAGAATCTAGTTCATTCTTCTAGATAATTGTAGTCTGACGAAGCAAAAAATTGTAGTGAAACCGTTGGAAAAAGGTCATCAAGACCAAAAACTATAGAAAGAGATCACAGTATCTAAACAAAATTACAGGTGAATTTTACCAAAAGTAAGGTTTAAGATGAAATTTATCGATTTTCAGGATATAAGCAAACTTCTGGGGATGACGCCATCGGACATCGACAAGTACTCCCGCATCGTGTTCCCCGTGTGCTTCGTGTGTTTCAACCTCATGTACTGGATCATTTACCTGCACGTTTCAGACGTCGTGGCTGATGATTTGGTTCTCCTGGAAGAAGATAAATAGAGGGCCAGTTTTATCCACTTATTTAACAACAATCACTACTCAAATAATAATTTGAAACGCACCGCAATAATGATAGTTCTGATCCCGTCGTTGTATAGTACTTACTAATATATTCGAACGCTAGATTATCTCGTAATTTGCAGTAATAACCAGTACGTGACGTAGGTCGACTCGTAATTAGATAGTTGTGGATATAATTATAGTGCAAATAAATAATTGATATTTCTACTTTAAACAGGATTCCGTAGACGTATTAATGAAAATGCTAAAATTGTATATAGATAGTAAGAAACTTTCGGTAAGAAAATTACTTGAAGTAAATACTAAGTTGTGAATTTATTATATTCATTTCAATAATAGGTTCGTGTTGACTTTTAAACAACAAATATATTGAGTAGGCTTACTGATGATCAGTGCTTAATGGTTTACTCTCACGAAGGACTTAAACAATGACTGGCCGAATAAACCAGGTACTACGCAATCAATTTATGGGTGGGTTAGCGGAAAGCTAGGTGTACGTTTACTTAAATTAGTGTCGTGATCATTACATTTTAATAAAATATTAAAAACCATCATGGTTTCTGCACAGTATTTGTATGCAACTTACCTATCTATGGAAAAGATTCCACTAAATCTCGTGATATGCCAAGGTAAACGTTTAAAAATACTCCAAAAGAATAAATTAACTTAGTGAAAAAAAAAAAACGTTAGCTATTAACAAATTCATGAAAACAAAACACCAAATGATGAGTATATTTTAGAACAGTTTTAATTAACAACTTATTTTTATCCATCAACAGATATTATATTTTAAAAAATATGATGTTTTGTCGGGCATATATTTTATTATAAATAGTTTCAAATTATTGTTGTTTATGTGTCAATAAGTGGAAAAGCAAACATTGTGGAACTTATCTAATGCTCAATAATATTTTGCTTACCTATTAGTTTAATTAGTTTTTGGTGTTAAAATTATGGTTCTAGAAGGTATGTTTTAATATTAGTAAATTGTTTATTCTTTAATTTTACATCCTATAGACATAATTGATAATTTAAGAGATTTTATTTTAATTGTAGCCGCTAATATGATTTTTAGATCCTTGATTTTCTTAGTTTAATGTTGTAGCTTCTTGTTGTAATATTTTAATTAATATTTTGTTGAATATTCAATTAGCAAAATGTTTATTTCATAGCAGTAAGTGCTGGTAGTTCCAGAAATTATCGAGAATGAAATCAAAATATGCTTTATATCATCATACATAATAATTTTGTAGTACTTATTTTAAACATTTCTCACTACATTATGTTATAAAAGCAAATACTGGTAATTTCAATTACTTTAAAAGTCTATAAGTTAAAACATATTATTATTTTTATTGTAGTTAAAACAAACACATACCTGCAAATACAGCTCGAACAGGCCGCCCTAGAATGCTGACCAAATTGGTGACATAATGAAGAAGGGTAATGTCAAAAGTACCCGGAATAGGAGAACTTGTATAACTAGATTGATGGATGTGGAAGAGGCGAAAGAGGTGTGCCTGGATCGTAACACATGGAAATCTGTAATCTCTGCCTACCCGTTTGGGAGACAGGCGTGAGTATATGTATGTATGTATGTACGAATAGGTAACTACAAAGACGAAAAAAAATGCATACGGTACGTGATATACCTACTGTAAGTTCTTCTTTTTATTTAAAGTTATTCATAATGGGAACTGGGATTAACCGGTTTTATTTGTACATATAATTATATATATATAGATATATAATATGTAGTATATTGCCGTGTTTGTAAACTGATCAATTCACTAAATTGCATGGATGCCCGAATTTCAGTTTTATAAATTTTCTGCACAACCTCTGGCATGTAACTTCCCACTTATTTATGTTTAATGTTTTTAATCTACTAATGACATCATCGACCATTTAATGAAATACAATATATATATTTTAAATTAAAATACTTACTTATCGCAATTATGCAAAAATAGTTTGTGAATTTTATCACTTGAAAAGCTTTAAAATCAAACTTAATTTTCTTGAAACTCAGACTTGCTAAAGCAAGTAAACGTAATTATAGACTGTGCAAATCGATACAATTTCTAAAAACTTTTTTTTCGAATTTCGATAGCGAACCCCTCACCTGCAAACATATTGTTTTCCTAATTTCATAGTTCAAACGAGTAAGTCGATCAAAATGTTATAATTCAGACGTGCCTCTAAGTTTGTTCGAGTCGTGCTCCGATTCCGTACATCGAAATGCCTCATGTATGAAGCACCTACAAGGAAGATATACTTATATTTCTTGATTTTTAGAAGGACACAAATCCTATGGATACTCTGCATACAATAGACATAGACAAATTCCCACTAACGTACATAAACCGTTTATTAATTAGGTTTTGTGACTGCCAAATATATGACAAACAATAGGCCCATTATTTTAGTGAGAATATGTACCTACATATAATTGCTCATAGTGTAACAATGATTGATGCCAATATACGATAAAAAAGAAAAATCTGCTATGCTTTTAAATCGCAGTTTCTTATGTTAGCAACTGCGTAGGATAGTTAGGAAAACAAAATGTAAAGGCTAAGAGAGATTATGATTTATTTAATCTTTGATCGAACATCAATCTTGTGAGACTTGATACGTGCAATATAAATAATTTTAGCTTGCATGGACTTTTTTGCGCTTGTATGTACTTGCCATGCTTTTGGAAAAAGATATTTAATTACTAGTTGCTTTATCAGCATTTTTGCTACGTTTTTTCTATTCCTTACGCTATTTGAGCATTGGAGAGATTTGTAAGAGTGGGTAAAGTGTTTTTTTGTATCTTGTTGCATTTCAAAATCAGTTACATGATTTGTGATTTGCAATAGTAGTAAAATCGTTTTCCTACACTTACAAATGTAATTATACACCTGTTCGTTATTATACACCCTCAGATATCTGAAAAGCAGTGTTCCTGTCCTCAGCTGCGACGAAATTATAATTTTTATAGAAACGTTGTAAGTAAATTGAACCAAAAATAACAGTTTCACGACACATTTTTGATATAAAAATACACCAACACGGGCTGCCACTAATAAATTAGAAAAAAAATAGCAATTAAAATAATAATCGGTTACCAAAAATAGCATCTACTTATAGTACATTCAACTTGCTAGTACTGAAACATATAATTTGAAATAAGCAATTCTGTACCCGCTCTGTGGGCCCATTTTGGTGCAAATTTTATTTCATTGTGTCCAATTTATATTAGTTGGTACAACGAACGCTAGAATTAGTTTGAAGTGAAAGTAGGTGATCGCGATTCACACTCTGAACAATTAACCAGTTTTAAATTTTTCAGCGCGTCTCATTTCAATTACAACATGTATTACAAACATGAAAGCTATAGTTAAGAAAATATCGAATAAGTTGGTACATTTTATTGTAAGTTTTAGATATCAATATTCAAAGTCATAACGAACATAATAATTGTAATTACGTAATTATGTATCACATTGCACTGCTAAATACTGGCACTTGATACTACACGTACACACCTCAATTTTAGCGATAATGATATTTAGATGAATTATTACATTTATTATTGATAATTATATTTATATCTAGTTATAAAAGTTAGATGGTTAAAAAGTAGGTACTACGAAGTAGCTACGGCTTCGTCTATCCGAAAAATTCTAAATATGTAAAAGAAATGCTTAGTGTTAGATGCTACGAGCATGTACGAAACCAGTATAGACCTTAAACTTACCTAACTGTAGGTACAACTGACAACTGTATTTTAAAATGTCAAAAATACGACTTTCAACAGTTTTCCGTTTCTTTGGGTGTAATAAGCTTCTTACTTTAATTAACTACCGTATCCATATATATATATATATATATATATATATATATATATATATATATATATATATATATATATATATAAATACCTATTTGAAATATTTTATGAAAAATAAGCTTTTTTGAGACATGTTTATGAACTAAGTTTTATTGTATATTTTTTATAACAGTAATCATTTTTTGAATCGTGAAACAACATATGAAACTTACACATAATAGGTTATTAAAACACGAGTGTGAGTTTCAAAAACGAGCCATAGGTTGTATGTGTAGTTTCATACTCTACTTTATCTACACTCATGTAATATTATGTATAATACAAATATAAACTTCCTATGTATTTTCCAATACATAAGATCATGGTAACATTTTTCGCAAGCTTTTCTTGATTTTGTTGGTTCGTTTTGATTGTTCGTAACTTTTGTTGCTCAGTATTACTGCTGTCAGATATTTTTGCCCAGAATAAAACTTTTAACAAACGAAAAGCATTAAAATATTAAATTAATAAATAACGCACCAAATCCAGCAGTTCATCGCGCATGAGAGTAATTAAGAGTCCGGTCACAAGTTCTACCATCAATAAAAACAATCGCAGTCAACCGCGCATGGGTTTGGTCACAAGAATGACCATCATTCGATCCATTCCCTATTAAAACCTCAGACATGGCTGTATGGGCTAGGTTCCCTTTTCCTTCTACTTCGTATAATTGTATTTCTATGACAGAAAAAGTTAATTAAAAACATTATTTTGTTAAGAAAACTTATTAAAACTTTATCTCAAAATAAACACATTTTCTTTCTTCTTCTTCTTTCTAACTCAAGAAGAAAACTGTACTTTTATTTGAATTAGAGACGTTCGCAAAAAAATTGTCATGATGCACTATTTCGAGTTCATAATCAGGATTTTTCGATGTGAGTGTAGATAAAAGTCATATTATTCATTTGTGCACTTAATTTTCATTAAAAACATTCACACACCTGTTAAAATAATAGAGTATTACTTTCAGACCTTAAAGGAGAATTTTTATTTGACTACCTCTTTACTTATTATACCCAAATAATTTAAATTTAATAGGGCTGTGTAATTTTATACATATAAGGATATTTTTTATGAAAACTACATGTACTTAGATGGTAAAGTATTAAGTTAACTCTCTCTGAAGTTTTAGAGTAAAGCTGTGAAAAGGCTTTAAACATGTAAATAAAATGACATTTAGTTATAATAGTTAAACTGAATTTGTTGCCATTTTGGTGAGTTTTTGTGTTTTTAGACAGATATTTATCTCCCTTACAAGTGAAAATATACTTCTTATACATGTTACTCGTAATAAATTACGCTATAATTTTACAGTGAAATTAATGCATATTTTATAATTCCGTTTGAGGATGAATATTCAGCAAGTTTGTTTGAGAAAACATCTTGATTTTGGGATTGAATACTAGTTATTTTTTACTTTTCGTCAAGTTTAGAGGAATAGTGTGTTTTTAATCCTTAGGTGAATAATGATTTTTGTTTAAGCAGCAAATAAGATCATATTAAAAGCGAACAATTTAAAATAAAAGTCTGTTTACACAGACACGATTAAAAGCCTTAAATTTTATTCTAAAATCGATGGAAATTACGGACACGTAGCTAGATTAAAACAATAGTTATACACGTTTTTCACGTAAACACATACACGTTACTTGTAAAATATTTAATACTATATTGTAAATATATACCTAATATTCATTATATCCAAAATAATGTCTTACCATTTCATTCCATTTAGTATACCTTTAAGTGATTCGTTCACACTAAGACATTAATATTAATGTAACTTAACTCAGATACAATAGTAACGAAAGAAAAGGTTTCAGTCATAAATAAGATATAAATTCTGCCTTATCTTATTACGTTTCTATGAACATAATAAGTGTTGATAAGATTTATATTGTTTTATGGTTGCTTTATTGAATCCGGGAATATTAAAAGTACCTAAAGTTTTTTTTTTTTATAAGCCGCATATAGTTGACTCTTAAGACGCAACATAGACAAAACGTTTAGAAAAAAAAAACGACTTACAGGACTATATTTTTGCGAATTTTCTTACTAATTTATAGATTTAGCTTACTGCGGATTTTGGATTATATCTGAAGCTGATCTAAAGTGTCATTTAAAGTAATCATCCAAAGAAATAACAATATAAATTTATTCTCTGTATAATGTGTAGTGTAGAAAAACTTTTAACAAAAAAATAGCAACCGACTTCAATAGTAACAGCAGTCATTCACTAAAAAGTTAATAATAATTCTATAAAGACCGATGGTACCGAAGCAACACTTTTGCTGACTTCTTTCTTCCTGAAACGTTATGTTATCTAGAAGTCGGCGTTCTTATATTGGTTTTTATGTTGCTATATCGTAGGAAATACGCCGACTTCTAGATAACATAATGTTTCAGGAAGAATGAAGTCAGCAAAAGTGTTGCTTCGGTACCATCGGTCTTTATAGAATTATTATTAACTTTTTAGTGAATGACTGCTGTTACTATTGAAGTCGGTTGCTATTTTTTTGTTAAAAGTTTATTTTATTTCACATTTTTTAGTGTTTCTGGGTTAAATTTTGAAGTATGGGTAGTTCTTGCAAACGTGGTGTTAATATGAAACGAAGTTCAAGTGAGTATAAGTAGCTATGTTTGAGTAGCTTCCTGCTATCAGCACCCTAATACAACATGATTACCGCAATCTCGAGTTATGTGCTGTCATTTGTTAAAGAGTTCTACGGTGATGAAGCCAAGATCGAAGGTCAGGTGGGTACACTGGCAATTTTCAAGCAATGCCCTGCAATGAGCACCCTAACACAAACTGATTGCCGCAATCCAAAGTTATGTGCTGTCATCCGTTGAGGAGTTCTATGGTGATGAAGCCAGGATCGAAGGTCAGGTGGGTATTCTGGTAATCTCCAAGTAATACCCTTGAATTAGCACCCTAACGCAGTGATAGCCGCAATCTCGAGTTATGTGCTCTGATCCGTTGAGGAGTTCTATGGTGAATATGGTGATGAAGCCAGGATCGAAGGTCAGGTGGAAGAATGTCGATTTTTAAGTGATACCTTGTAATCAGCACCCAGGTACAAAGCGATTACCTTAATTTCTAGAGGTATGCTGTCATTTTCTGAGGAGTTCAACTGCCTATCTCTGAAGACCTTCATCAGATCATGACCAAACCCAAAATGGGACCTACCTGGAAATACACTCTTTCAAACAAAAAAAGAATTGTTCAAATCGGTTCAGAAATGACGGAGTTATGGAGTAACAACGCCAAAAAAAAAAAAAAAAAAAAAAAAAAAACATACAGTCGAATTGAGAACCGCCTCCTTTTTGAAGTCGGTTAAAAAGTACAATGTCACAAACACATTTTGTTTTAGATTTCACTAAAATGAGGTCTAACTTCATAAATACAATCTAGGTACTTATCCTATGTATAAGTCGCAGGATTATTGAAAAAGTCGTAATGAATGTGAATGTGGTTGTTAGGCTGATCCTAGAATATTTGTCAAATTCCCGACCCACTCCAGGACGATAACATAAAAGGGAAGCGAGGCGGTAGATTAGGTTATTTTTTATGACAACCCAGAAATCCTTTATCTCAAATGTTATCTGCCGGACCTTAGCCAAATTACGTTTTTTCCTGTTGTCCTGCAACATATACATACATACCCCATATAAAAACAGTGGTTTAAGGAAATAAAACTGTTGATACTACGTGTCTGTACTACAGGTATAATCGCTAAGAAATCAGCTGTTTGTTACAAAATTACATTAAGAGAACGGGTGTGTAAAACAGCTGATTATTATTTTCCCTATTTTGGCATTGAAAGGTGTTGGAGTAGGCGAGAACTAACACCAGTTCGTAGTTTCAAAACCATTGAAATTTAAGGGTGTACAGATATATTGATATGTACAATGTACAATGTACATTCTTCATATTATTATGCCTGGGAAATAGACCGGAGAAATTCACTATTATCGTCTATTGAATGAACAATTTTTCCAAAATGTTCTATTGAAACTTTATCTAGTTTGATCATAGTAAGTGTGGTTTCAGTTTTTGCTATTACTAAATTAACAACCGGTATATTCCGAAATAACATCGTAACCTAAAGTAAATAATTTCAACAACTGATATTTAATATTTATAGACTTTTAATTAATAATAGGTATAAAAATAATCTTATCCGATATATTAAAACTATCACATCTTCTCATGTTAAATGTAATTTTTTTAATGGTTTGACTATATGTTCTAACGAAGAAAAATCCGCAGACCCACTTTTCTTTCGTATTGCAATGGTGATAAGAGCAAAAATTGGGTCTGCGGCAATTTCTTTGAATATTTATTTTTACCTCTTTGCACATATTTTTTCACCTTTAATACTAATTTATTTTTATTCAAAATACGAATGTATAACTTTAATAACTTGATTACTAATAACATAAAATTTAATACTTATTATTATTTACAACGGTTAACGCAATTTTTACTTTTATTAACCAACTTACTTACAACTTTTAGGTCTACAGGATCACGGTTACTATTGAAAATGTGGTATCAAGTTAGTTTTTTATTTTTTTTAATGTGTAATTTTCTTCTCAAGAAATGAAGCAATACGAATGTTTTTTTTATTCCAGGAATAATTATCTTGTTTACGCCTTATAGAGAACACTTTTATTTAATTATGACTTTTTCACACCACAAGTTCCTAGTTGTCGGTTAAAAAACGATAATTTTATTTAAATAATAAAAATATGTAACAATTATTTAATCTAAATTGCTCAAAATAGTAATTGATTTTATTTGATATAAATTAGATAATATAACTGTACGAGTATCTATATGTTTGTTTGAAAAATAACTGTTCACTATGTAAATGACCGAAAAATCTTATATAGTGGTAAAAACTTTTGAAAAAAGGTAGAATTTACGTACCTACATGTACGAGTAATAGTAGGTAATTGATGACATTGCCAAAAAGTATGTTATCAGTAAAGTTATTGCTTTGTTATAAATAATGTAGGCTGATCATATGCTGGGACATAGACGATGCAGTGCAGAACAACAGGTCAGCAAAAAATTTATAAATTGGCAAGCATGAAGGTATTATATATATTACCAGAAGTCAAACAACCTTTGTCCAGATAGTTTAGGTTTGCCCTCTCTTTCTTAAGATAATCAAAACAGTCTTTTAATTAAATAAAAAAACATTTAGAACCATAATTTATGAATTGTAAGCAATGCATTGATGTTTGGAATTTTTTTTATTAATTTGTAATTTTTGAACTATAAAGACATCTTCATATAAATGTATTCCCATACCTCCGTTATACCGAGGGATCGAACTAAGTTAAGGCTGGACAAGGTTTTGTTTGGGTTGTTTGTGTCCTTATATTACCTATATATAATATGTAAAAATTATGGCCCAGGAGCTCCTCCGTTTGCCTAGCCAATTCTCAGATTTGACAAGAAGTCTCTTAGTCAAAGGCCAAAACTACTTTTTAATATTTTTTATAATATTTTTTTAGTTAATCCTAGAAATGTCTAGTTAATTCAGTGAGTAAAAGATCGAAATTCAAATTTAATAACTTTGACTAATCAAACCTAGATTTGGTTTTATTGGTTTCTTCTTTTCAACATAAAGTCAAAAAAATAGATGCGACGACGAGGGAAGCGAAGAAGAGCTTTTGATCATAAATCTGGAAGCTGAGCGGAGCGGAGAGAGGCGACGCCTTTAGTTCTTAACAGAAACTGAACGGAGTTGCCTTTTTTCGCTGTGCTTCGCTTAGCTCCCGAATTTATGATCACAGAGCGGTACTAACAGCCAAGCGGAAAGGGGCGACCCTTTGAAGATTTGATAAATCTAATCATAATGTAGCCAATTCTACAATCACACGACACACTTAGTCATTTTACATTAACTTAAACGTATTGTAGAACATAATAACGCAATGACAATCCAGCTGAACGCCGATTTAGTTGTTTTACATAACGGAGCTCTTATGTAAAACAACAACTGGTTTTGTAATTCAGCCGATTGTACTATCCAACTGCGACATCCTCACGTGTAAACCTGTGCTGTAAGCTGGGGGCGCACGCATGTCCGCGTAGTGCATAGCGTACTCATCTCTTTATTGTTTATGTATTTTACTCATTTGCATATTTTATGCGATGATACCGCGGCGTCTCGTAGTAGGTCTACGAAAGTGAAAACTATTGAGTCGATACTCTTCTTTTTAGCCAAACAGGGACGCGACTTCACTGACTGTTTTGTGTTGTTTTGTTAATGTCAGCATATGCCTAGCCTAAAATAAAATGTTGAAAACTCTGCAAAGCAGTAAGAATTATCAAGGTTTAAAAAAACGATTGTGGGAGTGATAAAGTAAATTTTATTAGAAATCGTCATTCGAAAAATGTATCAAAACAAAAACGATTTAATTTTATTGCTATATTTGCTATACTTTGATCAATTTACTTTTTGGATCGTTGCATCATTTGCAGTGTATATGAATACGAGAAGTTAATAAGCTTACAATATAAATGAGACGGTAACATAATGTATTATGTATTCTAAATTAATTGATTACTAAATGTAGCTTTTTAGATTTTTAATTTAACTGTATTTTTAAAAAGTAGTTTTGGAAACGAAATGTGAGACCAAAAATTGGCTCATTTACTTTGTAGTAAGAGCGAAAGGTGTATTTAAACGGACCCTTCCGTGATATTACCTACGCGTAATGAAGGAATTTACTTTCGAAACATAAAATTAGAAATGTAAAATTTACAAAACAATTTTTTAGTTCAGAAATGATGTTTTTATAGCTATACTATACTAATTTATTATGTACTTACTTATTAATGAATATATGTATAAAGAGTAAATAAAATCATTTTTCAAGTTTTGTTCTTTATTTGAAAATATACACCCAACATCGGGGACCCTGCCGTTTGGAGGCGCTTGGTGAATTAGAAATAAATATTTTATATAGGTAGTTTAATTTATAGGTAAGTTTTTCTTTTGTGGTTATTTGATTTTAGAATTTTCTTGTTTTAATTAGATTTCATTTTATTTTCTGTTATTTAAGTTTTACTGTTTTAGGGTTCCGTCTGTCTGTCTGTCTGTCACGACCCTTTTACCCGGGCCTCGTATGAGAAATCAAGTTGAAACTGATACCTCCTACAGAAATTAGGCTTCTATCTCGACGCGAAAAAATTGCACTTTGGCACTTTACATAATCAATTTCATACAAATGTTTGACACTCGCAAGGAAATCAAAACCTATAAAAAGGAAGGGTCCGAGGCTCGATCCCTGACTAATTCCAAAACGCGTCAAATATGATGAAGATAAGTAAGGCCCGTACTTGACCAATTGCTTTTTGTCTAAAAGATAATTGGACAACAATTTTAGGAACAGAGTTACTTTCCCCATCGAACCTAGCTTTAATAATAGTACATCATTATCCACCCTGTCGAAAGCCTTTTGGAAATCTAGGTACATCACATCAACCTGGTTTCCCTGATCGACCATTTTGGAGAGAAAGTCTATCATGGTGACCAGATTAGTGGCTACTGAACGTTTTGGTAGAAAGCCGTGCTGAGCGCTGGTGATGTGAGGCTGACATTGCGGCATTAGTATGTCATGAAGAACCATCTCAAACACCTTCGCCAGTGCACAAAGTATTGCGACGGGACGGTGGTTCTCCACCATTGTCTTCGATCCTTTCTTCGGTATAGGAGACACCCGAGACTCCTTCCAAACCGTCGGATACTCACCTGTAGAGAGGATGGTGTTGAATAGGAATATTATCGAATATTACAAGCTGGTAAGCTTGTCGAAGCACCCCTTTATAACGAGAGCCGGTATAACATCGGGTCCGGCTGCCTTACCTGCTCTCAGTTTCCTAACGGCACGTCGTATATCGTGAGTGGAGACGGCGCCCACGTCAACGTGGCGTGAGTTCTCCGGGGTGGCGGCACTAGTGACACGCGGGTCGAGGGTGGGTGCCGCGGGCAGGAACACCGAGCTGAAGTGCTCGGCGAAGGCCGCCGCGACGTCCACGCCCCGACGCTCGATACCGTTGCGCATCAGGCTCCAAAATTACAATAAAAAGTCTTCGTTCCCACCGGGTGTCTCACGACAGTTCTCGACTTTTTTTTACGTCAAAACTTTAACGGTTCATATGTCCAGAACGGCTGTTCTAGCCTGCCTTCCAGGGTCCTGATTGAGGTATAAAAAAAAGTATGTAAAAGGAAAGATTAAATTGTTAAATTTGCAGGAAATATCCATGTAATAAATATACATATTTTGCTACACAGAGCGTTTATTTTGTTTTTATTTTTTGTATAATTAAAAGTCCGTACAAAAACTTAATTTCGAAATATATTTCGGCCCACTTTGGGGCCGGCATCAGTCGAATTATACATAGTAAATGACATAAAATATGTACAACCTCATGACTAATGAGTTTAAATGAATGACATTCGATATATGAATAAAAATATATATATATACAACCTTATGTCATAATTATGAATGAGCTTAACCTACTTTAACAGAAAAAATAAAAAAATATATATATAGAGAGAGGCCACCCTGCGGGTACTTCGTGCTGTTAGACCAGATATTGAAATAGTGTTTTTAAAAAAGATTTATTTATTGAACTAGAATAGTAGAAAGTACACAAAGTTTGTTAGGTCTGGCTGTCACGGCGGAGGTTGGAGTCTAACTGACTATCGAGCGAATGACAATGAGCTTCTGATGAGAAAAATGCTGATATAGCAAAAAGGGGTTGTTTCAGCATTAACCCTTACAAAGTCAGGGTATAACAGCTCCCCTGTTTAAGAGGAAACTTCAGGTGAAAAAGAAGTTGACGTGAATTCATGGATTAACTCTTAATCGAGGACATGGAATCGGGGTACCTGCAGAATTTTCATTTTCATGAGAAGTGGTTTCGTGGATATCGCCAGTTTCGGCAGAAATATTCATAGAGGATGATAATACGACGAGACTACCAGATTTACAAATAATTCTAATAAAGATATAAACAAACATAAAACTTATAACTACTAGGATAACTAAAATAAAATATACAATTACACTGTGGTGATTTCCATTAGCAATAGTATTAGGTTGATTAATAATTTTGTCCAAATCTCCAATTAATTTACGGTTATAATTGTCATTGTTTTTAATTGAATTTAAGTCAATGTGTTTTAAATTTAAAAGGGGTCGTTTTCCAACGACAGTATCAAATTTCTCTTTTGTACAACAAGAGTCATTTATCAACTGGAAATTGGGTTGAACAATTTTCATTTCTAAAGATGTTTCAAGATCTGGGTAAAACTGTAAATTACTACTGTATCCAATACAGTTTTTGGGTAAAGTTAATATGCCAGTACCAATAACATTAATTTCATCAACCTCAGAGTTTAGACATTCAATTGTAACTTTATTATTATCTGATTGAACATAAATCCAATTATTATTTTGGATTGACTGCCAAATATTTATTTTACCATGTAAATATTTATAAGTACAAGATTTGGGTAAGCTTTTTAGTGTCTTTGATAACATTTCTGTTTCACAACTAGGATTTGCGCTGCTAGAAAACTCATTTATATTATTACACAGATAGTTATTAGAAAATATTATCTTACATTTATCTAAATTATCTAAAGTACAATATTGATTTCTGTTTTTAGTAATGCCAATTAAATTACTGTTAGGGATAACACTTACAAAAGATATCGGATTTTTAATATCATATGGTATGGGCAATGGAATGTTATGATAAAGGTTATAAACTGTCTCACTAACTAATGGAATGATTAACATAAAAATTAACTTATTATTTATATAATAAGATACTACACTAGATACATTCATTAAAACATTAATAGTATTCATTGTTAAAGGAATAGGGAGCTCTCTTGAACTTGACAAATAATGATGATTTTCTTTAAGTTCATCATACAATTGTTTTGGAGTTACAACAGAATAATGTAAAAGATTTTTCTTACTAAACATTATAGCATTTAAAATGTCTTCTATTTTAAATGAAAGATTAAGAAGAGTAGCTTCTAAAATATTAAGAATAAAATTTAATCTAGTTTTAATATTAACACTACTAGTAAGATTTTTAATCTTATAAGATAAATCCTCCAGAGCATCATTTAGTAAGATTTCATTCACACTTATTTTATAAAGAGTATTGTTATACGATTCCAGAGTTGATTTTGTAACCAAAATATGATCTTTCATCAAAGAAGCTATGGTTTTTTCATCATTTTGTACAGAATTGATAGCTTGATCATACTTTACAGCATCGTCTTCATCAAGTGTACCAAATACGTGTTTAAATACAGTACCAATGCCACCAAACCAGGCTGAGCGTTTTTCACGCGAAGGTAAGTAATGTGAAATAGATTCATAGTCTTTCAAGATATCATGAAATCGAATGGTTAACGGTTCTAGTGCATTATTACATTCAGAACTAGAGAAAATTTCATTTTGTTGACAAAGGAATCGACAAGTTCCGATAAAAGAATTCAAGTTGTTTAAATGAGGTTTAATAAATGAGATATCAAACGAGAGTATAACTTTTAAATGTCCGTTTACGATTTTGAGAGATCCAGCGGGATCAAAATAGATGCCTGGACCTTGAGATAAGGGTTTTATAAAATCTTGATTGGATGAAGTAGAACTCACACTGAAAAGAAGAAATATAATGTCTTAGTTAGCAGGTTTAATTTGATCATAGTGATGTTTTACGTGACGCCTGTTTATCAATAAAGAAAGAGTATTATTGCCGTGAATCTTGACGACTTTAAATGGGCCTTTCCATAACGGGGACATCGCTTTCCTCATTCTTAAGTGATTCTTGAGATATACATAATCTCCAACTTTATACTTTATAGATCGAGTATGTTGATCATAGTATTCCTTGGATCTTTCTTTTGATTGGCGAATGTTTTCAAGGGCTTTCTCTCGAGAGTATTTGAGACGTTGTTGCAGTAATCTTACGTATTCTGGATAAGTAGCATCGAGGTTTGTTTCATAAATTGAATTGGGCAAGTAAGGTTTGTTTCCAAAAAGAAGTTCATATGGAGTAAAATTAGTAGTACTATGTACACTTGTGTTATACGCTAACATAGCAGTGTACACATATCGGGGCCAATTATCTTGATTTTCATTTACATATGATTTGAGGTATTCTTTAAGCGTTGAATGACTACGCTCAAGAGCGCCCTGAGTTTGTGGATGATACGGAGAAGACCAAAGTTGTTTGATTTTTAGGAAAGAGCACGTTTGTTTGAATAAATCTGCAGTAAAATTAGATCCTTGATCTGTGACTATAGATTTTGGAATGCTGAAAATAGAAATGAAATGCACCAGGCATTCACTAGTTTCTTCGGCAGTTATATTTCGGATTGGATAAGCTATAGAATATTTAGTAAGATCGTCTTGTATAGTTAAGATATATTTAAGTTTTGCTGTTCCAGCTTCCGGAAGGGGTCCAACGATGTCAAGAGAAATCTTTTCGAAAGGTTTAGTAGAAGTACTTGTTATCTGCATTGGAGCTCTGTTTATTCTTCTGAGAGCTTTGTTTGTTTGGCATGATTGACAATTTTTAACATAATTTTCGATTTGAGAGCGCATACCTTTCCAATAGAATTGTTCAGCAATTCTGTTATACATTCTAGAAGAGCCTAAGTGACCAGCAATAGGAATATCATGATTTTCTCTTAATATTTTGGGAATTTCACTGGGTGAAGGGTAAATAATATTATTATGGTATATATGTACAGTTATATCCGTGTTATGAAAGAGGAATGAAATAATGTTGTAAATTTTGATGAATGTATGTTTGTCAAAAGGATTTTTGAAATCTGAAATAGCAAGTTCTTTAATATTTGCAAATAATAATAATTCAAGTCGGATATTCCTAAGGCTCTCGTAAATTTCAGGGTAGGAACAGGTATCGAAATGATGAACCTTAGTGAACAGAATATAACAAGTCTTATCTTTGATTTCTTGTTTAAGGAAAGTATGAAGGGTCCTTTCTTGGTTTAGGAATTCTTCTTGATTTGGAATATTACCTATAAATTCTTCGATATATGGATTTGATTCGTCTATATCTATGGATGTTGGAATAATGACATGTTTTTGTTGACATTTTGTAAGACTCTCATTGTGTTCAATAATTTGAGTGTTATAGGAAACACCGGGTCTTGAAGATTTCTGAAGGAATTCGGAGTATGTGTCAAATATATTATCTTCTATCATACCCTCATCAACGTCTTGAACTAAGTCGTCATCGTTCATTAAGTCATTGGCTATAGACTCAACTTCTTCATCGTTGGGATCTGGAAGATTAGGATTCATTGGATGTGTTTTTGCAACAGAATTTATGTTTTCACTTCGATATATGACTTGATATGTGTATACAGGATTTCGAGAAAGTGCATCTGCGGCACAATTGAGTTTTCCTTTACGATATACAATTTCATATTCGTAATCTTCGAGTTTCAGTCTCCATCGTTGAAGTTTGCTACTGGGATCAGTGTGATTAAAGAGCCATCTAAGGGGACGATGATCAGTGACGACTGTGAACTGATGGCCGTATAAATAAGGCCGAAATGTTTTGCAACCAAAGATAATGGCCAGAAGTTCTTTTTCTGTAGTGGAATAGTTACACTCACTTTTGTTAAGAGTCCTGGAAGCAAATGCGATTGGTCTATCCTTACCAAGTTCTCCTTGCGATAAAATTGCACTAATAGCATAATTTGAGGCGTCGCAAGTCAAAACAAATGGCTTTGAGAAGTCTGGGTATATCAAAACTGGAGCTGTAGTAAGTTTTTCTTAAATTAATAAATAACGCACCAAATCCAGCAGTTCATCGCGCATGAGAGTAATTAAGAGTCCGGTCACAAGTTCTACCATCAATAAAAACAATCGCAGTCAACCGCGCATGGGTTTGGTCACAAGAATGACCATCATTCGATCCATTCCCTATTAAAACCTCAGACATGGCTGTATGGGCTAGGTTCCCTTTTCCTTCTACTTCGTATAATTGTATTTCTATGACAGAAAAAGTTAATTAAAAACATTATTTTGTTAAGAAAACTTATTAAAACTTTATCTCAAAATAAACACATTTTCTTTCTTCTTCTTCTTTCTAACTCAAGAAGAAAACTGTACTTTTATTTGAATTAGAGACGTTCGCAAAAAAATTGTCATGATGCACTATTTCGAGTTCATAATCAGGATTTTTCGATGTGAGTGTAGATAAAAGTCATATTATTCATTTGTGCACTTAATTTTCATTAAAAACATTCACACACCTGTTAAAATAATAGAGTATTACTTTCAGACCTTAAAGGAGAATTTTTATTTGACTACCTCTTTACTTATTATACCCAAATAATTTAAATTTAATAGGGCTGTGTAATTTTATACATATAAGGATATTTTTTATGAAAACTACATGTACTTAGATGGTAAAGTATTAAGTTAACTCTCTCTGAAGTTTTAGAGTAAAGCTGTGAAAAGGCTTTAAACATGTAAATAAAATGACATTTAGTTATAATAGTTAAACTGAATTTGTTGCCATTTTGGTGAGTTTTTGTGTTTTTAGACAGATATTTATCTCCCTTACAAGTGAAAATATACTTCTTATACATGTTACTCGTAATAAATTACGCTATAATTTTACAGTGAAATTAATGCATATTTTATAATTCCGTTTGAGGATGAATATTCAGCAAGTTTGTTTGAGAAAACATCTTGATTTTGGGATTGAATACTAGTTATTTTTTACTTTTCGTCAAGTTTAGAGGAATAGTGTGTTTTTAATCCTTAGGTGAATAATGATTTTTGTTTAAGCAGCAAATAAGATCATATTAAAAGCGAACAATTTAAAATAAAAGTCTGTTTACACAGACACGATTAAAAGCCTTAAATTTTATTCTAAAATCGATGGAAATTACGGACACGTAGCTAGATTAAAACAATAGTTATACACGTTTTTCACGTAAACACATACACGTTACTTGTAAAATATTTAATACTATATTGTAAATATATACCTAATATTCATTATATCCAAAATAATGTCTTACCATTTCATTCCATTTAGTATACCTTTAAGTGATTCGTTCACACTAAGACATTAATATTAATGTAACTTAACTCAGATACAATAGTAACGAAAGAAAAGGTTTCAGTCATAAATAAGATATAAATTCTGCCTTATCTTATTACGTTTCTATGAACATAATAAGTGTTGATAAGATTTATATTGTTTTATGGTTGCTTTATTGAATCCGGGAATATTAAAAGTACCTAAAGTTTTTTTTTTTTATAAGCCGCATATAGTTGACTCTTAAGACGCAACATAGACAAAACGTTTAGAAAAAAAAAACGACTTACAGGACTATATTTTTGCGAATTTTCTTACTAATTTATAGATTTAGCTTACTGCGGATTTTGGATTATATCTGAAGCTGATCTAAAGTGTCATTTAAAGTAATCATCCAAAGAAATAACAATATAAATTTATTCTCTGTATAATGTGTAGTGTAGAAAAACTTTTAACAAAAAAATAGCAACCGACTTCAATAGTAACAGCAGTCATTCACTAAAAAGTTAATAATAATTCTATAAAGACCGATGGTACCGAAGCAACACTTTTGCTGACTTCTTTCTTCCTGAAACGTTATGTTATCTAGAAGTCGGCGTTCTTATATTGGTTTTTATGTTGCTATATCGTAGGAAATACGCCGACTTCTAGATAACATAATGTTTCAGGAAGAATGAAGTCAGCAAAAGTGTTGCTTCGGTACCATCGGTCTTTATAGAATTATTATTAACTTTTTAGTGAATGACTGCTGTTACTATTGAAGTCGGTTGCTATTTTTTTGTTAAAAGTTTATTTTATTTCACATTTTTTAGTGTTTCTGGGTTAAATTTTGAAGTATGGGTAGTTCTTGCAAACGTGGTGTTAATATGAAACGAAGTTCAAGTGAGTATAAGTAGCTATGTTTGAGTAGCTTCCTGCTATCAGCACCCTAATACAACATGATTACCGCAATCTCGAGTTATGTGCTGTCATTTGTTAAAGAGTTCTACGGTGATGAAGCCAAGATCGAAGGTCAGGTGGGTACACTGGCAATTTTCAAGCAATGCCCTGCAATGAGCACCCTAACACAAACTGATTGCCGCAATCCAAAGTTATGTGCTGTCATCCGTTGAGGAGTTCTATGGTGATGAAGCCAGGATCGAAGGTCAGGTGGGTATTCTGGTAATCTCCAAGTAATACCCTTGAATTAGCACCCTAACGCAGTGATAGCCGCAATCTCGAGTTATGTGCTCTGATCCGTTGAGGAGTTCTATGGTGAATATGGTGATGAAGCCAGGATCGAAGGTCAGGTGGAAGAATGTCGATTTTTAAGTGATACCTTGTAATCAGCACCCAGGTACAAAGCGATTACCTTAATTTCTAGAGGTATGCTGTCATTTTCTGAGGAGTTCAACTGCCTATCTCTGAAGACCTTCATCAGATCATGACCAAACCCAAAATGGGACCTACCTGGAAATACACTCTTTCAAACAAAAAAAGAATTGTTCAAATCGGTTCAGAAATGACGGAGTTATGGAGTAACAACGCCAAAAAAAAAAAAAAAAAAAAAAAAAAAACATACAGTCGAATTGAGAACCGCCTCCTTTTTGAAGTCGGTTAAAAAGTACAATGTCACAAACACATTTTGTTTTAGATTTCACTAAAATGAGGTCTAACTTCATAAATACAATCTAGGTACTTATCCTATGTATAAGTCGCAGGATTATTGAAAAAGTCGTAATGAATGTGAATGTGGTTGTTAGGCTGATCCTAGAATATTTGTCAAATTCCCGACCCACTCCAGGACGATAACATAAAAGGGAAGCGAGGCGGTAGATTAGGTTATTTTTTATGACAACCCAGAAATCCTTTATCTCAAATGTTATCTGCCGGACCTTAGCCAAATTACGTTTTTTCCTGTTGTCCTGCAACATATACATACATACCCCATATAAAAACAGTGGTTTAAGGAAATAAAACTGTTGATACTACGTGTCTGTACTACAGGTATAATCGCTAAGAAATCAGCTGTTTGTTACAAAATTACATTAAGAGAACGGGTGTGTAAAACAGCTGATTATTATTTTCCCTATTTTGGCATTGAAAGGTGTTGGAGTAGGCGAGAACTAACACCAGTTCGTAGTTTCAAAACCATTGAAATTTAAGGGTGTACAGATATATTGATATGTACAATGTACAATGTACATTCTTCATATTATTATGCCTGGGAAATAGACCGGAGAAATTCACTATTATCGTCTATTGAATGAACAATTTTTCCAAAATGTTCTATTGAAACTTTATCTAGTTTGATCATAGTAAGTGTGGTTTCAGTTTTTGCTATTACTAAATTAACAACCGGTATATTCCGAAATAACATCGTAACCTAAAGTAAATAATTTCAACAACTGATATTTAATATTTATAGACTTTTAATTAATAATAGGTATAAAAATAATCTTATCCGATATATTAAAACTATCACATCTTCTCATGTTAAATGTAATTTTTTTAATGGTTTGACTATATGTTCTAACGAAGAAAAATCCGCAGACCCACTTTTCTTTCGTATTGCAATGGTGATAAGAGCAAAAATTGGGTCTGCGGCAATTTCTTTGAATATTTATTTTTACCTCTTTGCACATATTTTTTCACCTTTAATACTAATTTATTTTTATTCAAAATACGAATGTATAACTTTAATAACTTGATTACTAATAACATAAAATTTAATACTTATTATTATTTACAACGGTTAACGCAATTTTTACTTTTATTAACCAACTTACTTACAACTTTTAGGTCTACAGGATCACGGTTACTATTGAAAATGTGGTATCAAGTTAGTTTTTTATTTTTTTTAATGTGTAATTTTCTTCTCAAGAAATGAAGCAATACGAATGTTTTTTTTATTCCAGGAATAATTATCTTGTTTACGCCTTATAGAGAACACTTTTATTTAATTATGACTTTTTCACACCACAAGTTCCTAGTTGTCGGTTAAAAAACGATAATTTTATTTAAATAATAAAAATATGTAACAATTATTTAATCTAAATTGCTCAAAATAGTAATTGATTTTATTTGATATAAATTAGATAATATAACTGTACGAGTATCTATATGTTTGTTTGAAAAATAACTGTTCACTATGTAAATGACCGAAAAATCTTATATAGTGGTAAAAACTTTTGAAAAAAGGTAGAATTTACGTACCTACATGTACGAGTAATAGTAGGTAATTGATGACATTGCCAAAAAGTATGTTATCAGTAAAGTTATTGCTTTGTTATAAATAATGTAGGCTGATCATATGCTGGGACATAGACGATGCAGTGCAGAACAACAGGTCAGCAAAAAATTTATAAATTGGCAAGCATGAAGGTATTATATATATTACCAGAAGTCAAACAACCTTTGTCCAGATAGTTTAGGTTTGCCCTCTCTTTCTTAAGATAATCAAAACAGTCTTTTAATTAAATAAAAAAACATTTAGAACCATAATTTATGAATTGTAAGCAATGCATTGATGTTTGGAATTTTTTTTATTAATTTGTAATTTTTGAACTATAAAGACATCTTCATATAAATGTATTCCCATACCTCCGTTATACCGAGGGATCGAACTAAGTTAAGGCTGGACAAGGTTTTGTTTGGGTTGTTTGTGTCCTTATATTACCTATATATAATATGTAAAAATTATGGCCCAGGAGCTCCTCCGTTTGCCTAGCCAATTCTCAGATTTGACAAGAAGTCTCTTAGTCAAAGGCCAAAACTACTTTTTAATATTTTTTATAATATTTTTTTAGTTAATCCTAGAAATGTCTAGTTAATTCAGTGAGTAAAAGATCGAAATTCAAATTTAATAACTTTGACTAATCAAACCTAGATTTGGTTTTATTGGTTTCTTCTTTTCAACATAAAGTCAAAAAAATAGATGCGACGACGAGGGAAGCGAAGAAGAGCTTTTGATCATAAATCTGGAAGCTGAGCGGAGCGGAGAGAGGCGACGCCTTTAGTTCTTAACAGAAACTGAACGGAGTTGCCTTTTTTCGCTGTGCTTCGCTTAGCTCCCGAATTTATGATCACAGAGCGGTACTAACAGCCAAGCGGAAAGGGGCGACCCTTTGAAGATTTGATAAATCTAATCATAATGTAGCCAATTCTACAATCACACGACACACTTAGTCATTTTACATTAACTTAAACGTATTGTAGAACATAATAACGCAATGACAATCCAGCTGAACGCCGATTTAGTTGTTTTACATAACGGAGCTCTTATGTAAAACAACAACTGGTTTTGTAATTCAGCCGATTGTACTATCCAACTGCGACATCCTCACGTGTAAACCTGTGCTGTAAGCTGGGGGCGCACGCATGTCCGCGTAGTGCATAGCGTACTCATCTCTTTATTGTTTATGTATTTTACTCATTTGCATATTTTATGCGATGATACCGCGGCGTCTCGTAGTAGGTCTACGAAAGTGAAAACTATTGAGTCGATACTCTTCTTTTTAGCCAAACAGGGACGCGACTTCACTGACTGTTTTGTGTTGTTTTGTTAATGTCAGCATATGCCTAGCCTAAAATAAAATGTTGAAAACTCTGCAAAGCAGTAAGAATTATCAAGGTTTAAAAAAACGATTGTGGGAGTGATAAAGTAAATTTTATTAGAAATCGTCATTCGAAAAATGTATCAAAACAAAAACGATTTAATTTTATTGCTATATTTGCTATACTTTGATCAATTTACTTTTTGGATCGTTGCATCATTTGCAGTGTATATGAATACGAGAAGTTAATAAGCTTACAATATAAATGAGACGGTAACATAATGTATTATGTATTCTAAATTAATTGATTACTAAATGTAGCTTTTTAGATTTTTAATTTAACTGTATTTTTAAAAAGTAGTTTTGGAAACGAAATGTGAGACCAAAAATTGGCTCATTTACTTTGTAGTAAGAGCGAAAGGTGTATTTAAACGGACCCTTCCGTGATATTACCTACGCGTAATGAAGGAATTTACTTTCGAAACATAAAATTAGAAATGTAAAATTTACAAAACAATTTTTTAGTTCAGAAATGATGTTTTTATAGCTATACTATACTAATTTATTATGTACTTACTTATTAATGAATATATGTATAAAGAGTAAATAAAATCATTTTTCAAGTTTTGTTCTTTATTTGAAAATATACACCCAACATCGGGGACCCTGCCGTTTGGAGGCGCTTGGTGAATTAGAAATAAATATTTTATATAGGTAGTTTAATTTATAGGTAAGTTTTTCTTTTGTGGTTATTTGATTTTAGAATTTTCTTGTTTTAATTAGATTTCATTTTATTTTCTGTTATTTAAGTTTTACTGTTTTAGGGTTCCGTCTGTCTGTCTGTCTGTCACGACCCTTTTACCCGGGCCTCGTATGAGAAATCAAGTTGAAACTGATACCTCCTACAGAAATTAGGCTTCTATCTCGACGCGAAAAAATTGCACTTTGGCACTTTACATAATCAATTTCATACAAATGTTTGACACTCGCAAGGAAATCAAAACCTATAAAAAGGAAGGGTCCGAGGCTCGATCCCTGACTAATTCCAAAACGCGTCAAATATGATGAAGATAAGTAAGGCCCGTACTTGACCAATTGCTTTTTGTCTAAAAGATAATTGGACAACAATTTTAGGAACAGAGTTACTTTCCCCATCGAACCTAGCTTTAATAATAGTACATCATTATCCACCCTGTCGAAAGCCTTTTGGAAATCTAGGTACATCACATCAACCTGGTTTCCCTGATCGACCATTTTGGAGAGAAAGTCTATCATGGTGACCAGATTAGTGGCTACTGAACGTTTTGGTAGAAAGCCGTGCTGAGCGCTGGTGATGTGAGGCTGACATTGCGGCATTAGTATGTCATGAAGAACCATCTCAAACACCTTCGCCAGTGCACAAAGTATTGCGACGGGACGGTGGTTCTCCACCATTGTCTTCGATCCTTTCTTCGGTATAGGAGACACCCGAGACTCCTTCCAAACCGTCGGATACTCACCTGTAGAGAGGATGGTGTTGAATAGGAATATTATCGAATATTACAAGCTGGTAAGCTTGTCGAAGCACCCCTTTATAACGAGAGCCGGTATAACATCGGGTCCGGCTGCCTTACCTGCTCTCAGTTTCCTAACGGCACGTCGTATATCGTGAGTGGAGACGGCGCCCACGTCAACGTGGCGTGAGTTCTCCGGGGTGGCGGCACTAGTGACACGCGGGTCGAGGGTGGGTGCCGCGGGCAGGAACACCGAGCTGAAGTGCTCGGCGAAGGCCGCCGCGACGTCCACGCCCCGACGCTCGATACCGTTGCGCATCAGGCTCCAAAATTACAATAAAAAGTCTTCGTTCCCACCGGGTGTCTCACGACAGTTCTCGACTTTTTTTTACGTCAAAACTTTAACGGTTCATATGTCCAGAACGGCTGTTCTAGCCTGCCTTCCAGGGTCCTGATTGAGGTATAAAAAAAAGTATGTAAAAGGAAAGATTAAATTGTTAAATTTGCAGGAAATATCCATGTAATAAATATACATATTTTGCTACACAGAGCGTTTATTTTGTTTTTATTTTTTGTATAATTAAAAGTCCGTACAAAAACTTAATTTCGAAATATATTTCGGCCCACTTTGGGGCCGGCATCAGTCGAATTATACATAGTAAATGACATAAAATATGTACAACCTCATGACTAATGAGTTTAAATGAATGACATTCGATATATGAATAAAAATATATATATATACAACCTTATGTCATAATTATGAATGAGCTTAACCTACTTTAACAGAAAAAATAAAAAAATATATATATAGAGAGAGGCCACCCTGCGGGTACTTCGTGCTGTTAGACCAGATATTGAAATAGTGTTTTTAAAAAAGATTTATTTATTGAACTAGAATAGTAGAAAGTACACAAAGTTTGTTAGGTCTGGCTGTCACGGCGGAGGTTGGAGTCTAACTGACTATCGAGCGAATGACAATGAGCTTCTGATGAGAAAAATGCTGATATAGCAAAAAGGGGTTGTTTCAGCATTAACCCTTACAAAGTCAGGGTATAACAGCTCCCCTGTTTAAGAGGAAACTTCAGGTGAAAAAGAAGTTGACGTGAATTCATGGATTAACTCTTAATCGAGGACATGGAATCGGGGTACCTGCAGAATTTTCATTTTCATGAGAAGTGGTTTCGTGGATATCGCCAGTTTCGGCAGAAATATTCATAGAGGATGATAATACGACGAGACTACCAGATTTACAAATAATTCTAATAAAGATATAAACAAACATAAAACTTATAACTACTAGGATAACTAAAATAAAATATACAATTACACTGTGGTGATTTCCATTAGCAATAGTATTAGGTTGATTAATAATTTTGTCCAAATCTCCAATTAATTTACGGTTATAATTGTCATTGTTTTTAATTGAATTTAAGTCAATGTGTTTTAAATTTAAAAGGGGTCGTTTTCCAACGACAGTATCAAATTTCTCTTTTGTACAACAAGAGTCATTTATCAACTGGAAATTGGGTTGAACAATTTTCATTTCTAAAGATGTTTCAAGATCTGGGTAAAACTGTAAATTACTACTGTATCCAATACAGTTTTTGGGTAAAGTTAATATGCCAGTACCAATAACATTAATTTCATCAACCTCAGAGTTTAGACATTCAATTGTAACTTTATTATTATCTGATTGAACATAAATCCAATTATTATTTTGGATTGACTGCCAAATATTTATTTTACCATGTAAATATTTATAAGTACAAGATTTGGGTAAGCTTTTTAGTGTCTTTGATAACATTTCTGTTTCACAACTAGGATTTGCGCTGCTAGAAAACTCATTTATATTATTACACAGATAGTTATTAGAAAATATTATCTTACATTTATCTAAATTATCTAAAGTACAATATTGATTTCTGTTTTTAGTAATGCCAATTAAATTACTGTTAGGGATAACACTTACAAAAGATATCGGATTTTTAATATCATATGGTATGGGCAATGGAATGTTATGATAAAGGTTATAAACTGTCTCACTAACTAATGGAATGATTAACATAAAAATTAACTTATTATTTATATAATAAGATACTACACTAGATACATTCATTAAAACATTAATAGTATTCATTGTTAAAGGAATAGGGAGCTCTCTTGAACTTGACAAATAATGATGATTTTCTTTAAGTTCATCATACAATTGTTTTGGAGTTACAACAGAATAATGTAAAAGATTTTTCTTACTAAACATTATAGCATTTAAAATGTCTTCTATTTTAAATGAAAGATTAAGAAGAGTAGCTTCTAAAATATTAAGAATAAAATTTAATCTAGTTTTAATATTAACACTACTAGTAAGATTTTTAATCTTATAAGATAAATCCTCCAGAGCATCATTTAGTAAGATTTCATTCACACTTATTTTATAAAGAGTATTGTTATACGATTCCAGAGTTGATTTTGTAACCAAAATATGATCTTTCATCAAAGAAGCTATGGTTTTTTCATCATTTTGTACAGAATTGATAGCTTGATCATACTTTACAGCATCGTCTTCATCAAGTGTACCAAATACGTGTTTAAATACAGTACCAATGCCACCAAACCAGGCTGAGCGTTTTTCACGCGAAGGTAAGTAATGTGAAATAGATTCATAGTCTTTCAAGATATCATGAAATCGAATGGTTAACGGTTCTAGTGCATTATTACATTCAGAACTAGAGAAAATTTCATTTTGTTGACAAAGGAATCGACAAGTTCCGATAAAAGAATTCAAGTTGTTTAAATGAGGTTTAATAAATGAGATATCAAACGAGAGTATAACTTTTAAATGTCCGTTTACGATTTTGAGAGATCCAGCGGGATCAAAATAGATGCCTGGACCTTGAGATAAGGGTTTTATAAAATCTTGATTGGATGAAGTAGAACTCACACTGAAAAGAAGAAATATAATGTCTTAGTTAGCAGGTTTAATTTGATCATAGTGATGTTTTACGTGACGCCTGTTTATCAATAAAGAAAGAGTATTATTGCCGTGAATCTTGACGACTTTAAATGGGCCTTTCCATAACGGGGACATCGCTTTCCTCATTCTTAAGTGATTCTTGAGATATACATAATCTCCAACTTTATACTTTATAGATCGAGTATGTTGATCATAGTATTCCTTGGATCTTTCTTTTGATTGGCGAATGTTTTCAAGGGCTTTCTCTCGAGAGTATTTGAGACGTTGTTGCAGTAATCTTACGTATTCTGGATAAGTAGCATCGAGGTTTGTTTCATAAATTGAATTGGGCAAGTAAGGTTTGTTTCCAAAAAGAAGTTCATATGGAGTAAAATTAGTAGTACTATGTACACTTGTGTTATACGCTAACATAGCAGTGTACACATATCGGGGCCAATTATCTTGATTTTCATTTACATATGATTTGAGGTATTCTTTAAGCGTTGAATGACTACGCTCAAGAGCGCCCTGAGTTTGTGGATGATACGGAGAAGACCAAAGTTGTTTGATTTTTAGGAAAGAGCACGTTTGTTTGAATAAATCTGCAGTAAAATTAGATCCTTGATCTGTGACTATAGATTTTGGAATGCTGAAAATAGAAATGAAATGCACCAGGCATTCACTAGTTTCTTCGGCAGTTATATTTCGGATTGGATAAGCTATAGCATATTTAGTAAGATCGTCTTGTATAGTTAAGATATATTTAAGTTTTGCTGTTCCAGCTTCCGGAAGGGGTCCAACGATGTCAAGAGAAATCTTTTCGAAAGGTTTAGTAGAAGTACTTGTTATCTGCATTGGAGCTCTGTTTATTCTTCTGAGAGCTTTGTTTGTTTGGCATGATTGACAATTTTTAACATAATTTTCGATTTGAGAGCGCATACCTTTCCAATAGAATTGTTCAGCAATTCTGTTATACATTCTAGAAGAGCCTAAGTGACCAGCAATAGGAATATCATGATTTTCTCTTAATATTTTGGGAATTTCACTGGGTGAAGGGTAAATAATATTATTATGGTATATATGTACAGTTATATCCGTGTTATGAAAGAGGAATGAAATAATGTTGTAAATTTTGATGAATGTATGTTTGTCAAAAGGATTTTTGAAATCTGAAATAGCAAGTTCTTTAATATTTGCAAATAATAATAATTCAAGTCGGATATTCCTAAGGCTCTCGTAAATTTCAGGGTAGGAACAGGTATCGAAATGATGAACCTTAGTGAACAGAATATAACAAGTCTTATCTTTGATTTCTTGTTTAAGGAAAGTATGAAGGGTCCTTTCTTGGTTTAGGAATTCTTCTTGATTTGGAATATTACCTATAAATTCTTCGATATATGGATTTGATTCGTCTATATCTATGGATGTTGGAATAATGACATGTTTTTGTTGACATTTTGTAAGACTCTCATTGTGTTCAATAATTTGAGTGTTATAGGAAACACCGGGTCTTGAAGATTTCTGAAGGAATTCGGAGTATGTGTCAAATATATTATCTTCTATCATACCCTCATCAACGTCTTGAACTAAGTCGTCATCGTTCATTAAGTCATTGGCTATAGACTCAACTTCTTCATCGTTGGGATCTGGAAGATTAGGATTCATTGGATGTGTTTTTGCAACAGAATTTATGTTTTCACTTCGATATATGACTTGATATGTGTATACAGGATTTCGAGAAAGTGCATCTGCGGCACAATTGAGTTTTCCTTTACGATATACAATTTCATATTCGTAATCTTCGAGTTTCAGTCTCCATCGTTGAAGTTTGCTACTGGGATCAGTGTGATTAAAGAGCCATCTAAGGGGACGATGATCAGTGACGACTGTGAACTGATGGCCGTATAAATAAGGCCGAAATGTTTTGCAACCAAAGATAATGGCCAGAAGTTCTTTTTCTGTAGTGGAATAGTTACACTCACTTTTGTTAAGAGTCCTGGAAGCAAATGCGATTGGTCTATCCTTACCAAGTTCTCCTTGCGATAAAATTGCACTAATAGCATAATTTGAGGCGTCGCAAGTCAAAACAAATGGCTTTGAGAAGTCTGGGTATATCAAAACTGGAGCTGTAGTAAGTTTTTCTTTTAATTGATCAAATGCTACTTGTTGTTGATTTTGCCAATTAAAAGTTACATCCTTTTTGAGAAGAGACGTAAGGGGTTTAGCAATTTTAGAGAAATCCGGTATAAATTTTCGGTAGTATGAGACGAGACCAAGGAATGATTTAATGTCTTTCGGGTTTTTGGGAGTAGGAAATTCAGAAACAGATTTGATTTTATTTGGATCTGGCTTGACCCCTTCATCAGTGATTATGTGGCCTAAATATGCGACTTCCTTGCGCAAGAATTCGCACTTATCTGGCTGTAATTTCAAGTTAAATTGGCGAAGTCTTTCAAATACAGATGTGAGGTTATTGATATGGGAATTCAAATCATGCGAGTAGATGACAATATCGTCCAAATATACAAAACACTTCATTCCTTGAAGCCCAGATAGGGCAGCATTCATTAAGCGCTGAAATGTTGAGGGGGCGTTTTTCAGCCCGAACGGCATTCGAGTGAATTCAAAGTGACCTTGTGGGACATTGAAAGCGGTTTTACAGCCGTCAGCCTCATTCATGGGGATTTGATGAAATCCAGATGCTAGATCTAGCGTAGAAAAGTATCGGCTATTTCCTAACTGATCCAATATTTCGGAAATTTGGGGAATTGGATATACGTCTCCTATTGTGACATCATTTAATTTGCGATAATCAATTACGACACGCCATTTACGTTGACCAGACGCGTCTAATTTCTTTGGGACGACCCATATGGGTGAGGACCATGGAGACATTGATGGTTTTATAATCTTTTGATTTAACATTTTATCGATTTGTGAATTAACTTCATTTTTATGGCATTCTGGAAATCGATAAGATTTAACATGAATGGGGTTAGAAGTAGTAGTCTTAATTTCGTGACTTATGGCATTAGTCTGAGTCAATTTATCATTAGGAAGATGGAAGATGTCTGAGTAATCGGAACATGCTTCACGCAATTTTTTGACTTCTTCTTCATTTAAATGGGAAACGCGCAAAAGTTTTAATACCTTCTGAGTTCGTTGATATGAATTGAGATCATTTTCAACTTTAGAAGAAGAGATATTATTTATGCTATACGATGTATCATCGATATCTTCTAAAGGAATAAGTCTCAATTTTAGATTTGAATTTAATGAGACAGGATCTTCAGTTATATTTATTACAGAAATGTTGATTCTTGAATTATTTTTGACCATTACTATACAATTAGCAATCAGCAAGGATTTGATCGGATTTTGATCTAAGACGAGGCCTTCTTTTAATTCAGGGTTTTCTACAGAACATTCAATTACAGTTTCACTTCTAGGGGGAATGATGTACACTGGTTCATTAAATTCCATGTTCATTTCCATATCTTTGAGTTTTAAGACATTATCAGTATAACTAATATTACTTTTCATAGCGTTAAATATATCGTTACCTATAATGCCATCATAAGGGAAATCGGTGATATCTATGATGTGGAAATGGTGAGCTATAGATTTTTCTTTGAGATAGAATGATATTTGAATTTGTCCAAGTGTGGACATAAAATCGCCTTTTGAGTCTATTCCTTTTAGTTTAATTTTCTTGTCATAAATAGGGGGCATTTCTTCAATTACAGTTTTTTTTATTATGCTTACTGAAGCACCGGTATCAACGAGGAAACTTAGCGTTTTGGATGAAATTGAAGTTTTTACTTTGACATAAGGTAAGAATTTTCTTTCGGGATTTGTCGTGATTTCATGAACTTTGAATTCAATATCGTTTTCAATTTCAGGATTATTGATGATAATTGAAGGTTTAGAATTTGTTTTCTTCTTCCTTCTCTTACTTTTTCTCTTTTTACAGGATTTGGAAGATATAATGGTTTCAGAAGATTCAGTGTCTTATTATTCTGTCTTACTATTCAGTATCTTCATAAGAACCATCATTTTGGGCTTCGGATTCAGTGGATTTAGTAGAGTTATTTTTTTTTAAATCTCCATTTTGAGACTGGTTACTCTGCTGTATGACTACGTCAGATACAGTGCTCTTTTTGAAGGGTTGAATTGAATTATCATTGTTAATTTTTAACAATGGAGGACTCGGATGAAGTTTACTCGAGCCATTGGATACAGTGATTCCCTTAAAGGGAGGAGATGGAACATGGATGTCGGTTTTTAATAACGATGGGCTCGGACGACATCTACTCGAGCCAGGATTTAGTTTAAATTATTTTCAGGAATTGTTATGTCGGGTTGTTCCCGAGATCTAGTGTCAACTTCGTCAATCCCTTCAGAGTAATTGACGGGATATCTATTTTGAGACTGAAAGCGCCGATTATTATTGTATTCCCGTTTACGGCAGTTTTCAATTACATGCCCAGGGTTTTTGCAGTATCGGCAGACTGGAGAATTTTCGGCGTTGACGGTATTGTTGACATTAGGCCTGAACTGATTACTCGTACTAGGCTTATTATTTTTCGATTGATCAATCCGTGAGGGTTTGAAAGTTTTTGCGTTATTTTTATACATAAACGACATTATTTTCTCTTCTGAATTTGCAATGTTAATAGCATCATTCAGTGTTTTCGGGGATCTAACCCTAATAGCATTTGAAATGTTAGGACGTAACCCAAGGATAAAAGTCGTTAAACCAACTTCTTGCATTGCTGCAATTCTTCCCGGTAACTCTGATTTCTTTGGACAAGAAATGTTAACTTCGGTAAGTAATTTTGACAAACAAGTTTCCAAACGGATCGCGAATTGAGCCACCGATTCATTTTGGCTCTGTTTGCATTCTTGTAAGTCAGTGAGTAAGTGAATGTATGTTTTTGTTTCACCGAATTGAGCGAAAAGGAAATCTTTTAATTGGTCCCAGTCACTGAATTCTTTAATCGAACAAGCCGATTCAGCTTTTCCTTGAAGTTGGCTCAAAATATATTGAAAAACTATACTTTTCTGGTATTCAGAAGCCAATTTGTAAGCATTAGAACAGTTATTTATAAATGGCGTTAAAAATTCTCGAGACCCATCGAAGGGTTTAACAAATTTTAATAAAACATTTAGGTCGACTTCTTTAACTTCCAAAACAATGTTGCTTTTACTCTTTTGCTCTTCCGGTGGGGCCATGATGTAAGCGTATTAAATTTATCTTATAATAATTCGCAGAACTTATCTAAACAAAGACAGTCTAAATAACACTTCTTTAGAAAGCACTGTAGATGTTTATATTATCTAGTCTCGTCGTGCACTGTTAATATAAACACATTTCAATTTCACTGATAAGCGCGTCGACTGGTTGAGGTTTAGCTTGAGAGTTTTAACTTCGAAATGAATACGGCAAACACTCCACTTGATAGTATAATAATAGGAACGATAAACTCACAGTACGATGAGTATATACGGCAGGAACATGTTTCAGGATATCTGCCTCTATACAGGAACTCGCCTTTCAGGCTTTCAGGCTTTTTCAGGCCTGAATTTTTTTTTCACCACACAAAACACCAAACACCAAACTGGTTGAGTTGATCCGGGGATCTTTCATTGATCCCTTTACGCTGCCACCAAATGTTAGACCAGATATTGAAATAGTGTTTTTAAAAAAGATTTATTTATTGAACTAGAATAGTAGAAAGTACACAAAGTTTGTTAGGTCTGGCTGTCACGGCGGAGGTTGGAGTCTAACTGACTATCGAGCGAATGACAATGAGCTTCTGATGAGAAAAATGCTGATATAGCAAAAAGGGGTTGTTTCAGCATTAACCCTTACAAAGTCAGGGTATAACAGTGCGCTACCCCGAAGTTTATTTGCAATATTAGGCGTTTATTTGCAAAACCTGCAAGATGGTATCGCTGCTCAAGGTACCCTGATCTTGATGGAAATATATAATATGGTCACTTGGTGCGCACTACGGACCAGGACTAAACAAATAACATTAACTTCAGACTTGACTTACACCAGACCAGACACAATAAAACCCAAAAACAATTTCTATCAAGATCAGGGCACCTTGAGCAGCGATGGCATCTTGCGGGTTTTGCAAATAAACGCCTAATATTGCAAATCAACTTTGGGGTAGCGCACGAAGTACCCGCAGGGTGGCCTCTCTCTCTATATATATTTTTTTATTTTTTCTGTTAAAGTAGGTTAAGCTCATTCATAATTATGTCATAAGGTTGTTTATATATTTTTATTCATATATCAAATGTCATTCATTTAAACTCATTAGTCATAAGGTTCTATATATTTTATGTCATTCACTATGTATAATTCGACTGATGCCGGCCCCAAAGTGGGCCGAAATATATTTCGAAATTAAGTTTTTCTACGGAGTTTTAATTATACAAAAAATAAAAACAGAAAATATCCAAAAAGTTTTAAAATTTTAGTTATCGGTAAAAAAATCGTTTCAGCGATTCGCCCCATTAATAAAGCAATTTAACAATAATCATAATTTTTCTTTTGTTAATTTCAAAATTTAAATTTGGAACGTAAAGAATCATGCAAGGATGCTTCAAATAACATGCCAGTACATCGTGGAATTAATAAAACCACTTTCTTATTCTTCTTCATTGAAGTAGAGAAAAAAATCTAAAGTGCCAGTTTTTTTGCAAAAGAGTTTAATTTAAAGGTCAAGCCCACACTTTAATAAAACCATCCCTAATTTTCTTTATACATATAACATCACGATTTTATTAAAAGATATGGATCCAAATAAAAGGCAATGTTTGTTCTCTTGTCATGTTTTCATGAAGCAATGTTTATTAGATCTTAAGTAAGTAATTAGGAACCCTAAAATTGACTGTAATGTCCGGGGCGTTGTGGTCTTAAGAAAACGTCTATGCGACTTTTTTGTTATCTAAGTGTATTAAAAAGGTCAGGAGAGACAGACAAACGGTTAACAAAAGGAATAAAAACATCATCTAAACATAAAAGATTACTAAAAAGTTTAATATCACAAACAGACAATAAAATACTTCATGACAACTATAAAACATATGAAAAAACACTTAAAAAAGCAGTCTTACAGTAAAAAAACTAGAATATATAAAATCAATGAAAAGCTCAAAAAACAAAACTAAAACTATGTGGAGAATTGTCAAAGAACGTACAAATAAAGCGACTACTAAGGAAAAACAAAATACTAAATAAAAAATTAACAACAATCTTACGGAGGATCCAAACACAGTAGCTAATACCTTCAATAATTTTTTCTTATCAATAGGCCAAAATAATAAAAATTCTCAACCAAAATCGTCACCATCCCCATCTTCCCCACCGCCTACGGGTCGACCGCATATATCACCACCTCTTCATTATTTTTTCCTTAAGCCCGTAAATGAACACGAAATTAACCAAATCATTAAAAAACTTAAAAACAAACATAGCGTCGGTTATGATGAAATTCCACCAACTCTAGTTAAAGAATGTGCCGACTTGCTCGCCCCACCAATCACAATTTTATTCAACCAATCATTTACCGAAGGCTGCGTACCCGATCAACTAAAAATATCAGCCATAAAACCCCATTACAAAAAGGGTAGCAAACAAGATATTGATAATTATCGATCGATAGCAAACCTCCCAACATTCTCAAAAATATTTGAAAGCGCAATGTAGGTATATTATTGATTCAATGGAAAGATGTAGACCCTATTTCATTAAATATGGTATCCTTACACTAACATCACTATATATTTATCAAATATGCTTGTTTGTCCAAAAAAATATCCACCAATTTCCTATATATTCAATATATATGACCTCAAAACCTAAGACCACGTAACAAATTAGCCATACCTTCTTAGCCTAAAAATCATCCACTCCAGCCCTTTTGCCATGTGTATAAAAATTTATAATAATTTATCAGAAAATTTAAAAGAAAACAAAAATTTCAATAATTTTTTAAACATAAAAATGTTATTATATATTACAAGAGTTTTTAGAATTAAGTAATTAAGAATTAGAAAATCTAGTGAAATTGTTTCGTTTTCATTATAAACTTAATTATACATACCTACTTAATATTTAATATTAAAATAGTAATTGTCATTTAATCTAACATAAATTAGTTATGCGATAAGATAATATTATGATGTGATATTATTTAAGAATTAATTTTCTTTAATTTGCTATGCCCTTACAGATTCATGTTTGATACCACTTATGTACACTATATTGTACAACATGAATGCAATAAATATTTGAATTTGAATTAGATTATAATCTGACTATATTATGTATTTATCGTACTAATCAAGTGAAATTGTTAGATTACTTAACATTTTTACAACGCCTGCTTGATAAAATTACTGAATATGACACACAATGTATTATTGTGGGGGATTTTACTATTGATTGCATAGGCGAGCCTAACTCTGAATAAAGAAAACTTTAACATTTATTGTCACTCTATGATTTAACTAATTTAGTATACTTACCGACACGTGTGACTCACAAGTCGTCGACTAGTTTAGATCACGTGTATACTAACTTACCTCGTCAGTCCGTCAGCGCAGTTCCAGTGTGCACTAACATCAGTGACAACTGCGGCATCCGCCGTGAGGTGCAGTGTCAGCTGACCACGGCGCCTTCTCCGTGGTACGGTCGCATAAATTCGACTTGAACCGAGCTTACTTTGTTGCAGCAGACAGGTTTACAGAGCATTGACTGGGCTACTGTCCGCGAGCGTAACAATAAATAGGTTGATAATATAGCAATGTCAGTGCTGATCGTGATCTCTAATTGTTATGAAGCCTGTTTTCCTGTTAAACTATTAAACGAAAAAAAGAAAACTTTGTTTGACGAGTGAAATTCTCAATTTCAAATCTTTATTATTCGATATGTCTAAAGTAGGGCAAAAAATTATTCAATATGTCTGAAGTAGGGCAAACACACACACAAAATAAAGAAATTACGACAGCAATCGAAAAGGAGACGTTCAAAATGGGCCTTAACCGCGTACATGAAATAAATTTGTACTATAATTTTTGTTAGATTTATTCGTAGCTAGTTTCACTTTCATAATAACACGGACACAGATATTAAAATAATATATATCGCAGCCGGTCATGACTTCATGAGAGCGAACACCGAACGTAACGAAAGCGCGCCATCTACCAAGTAGTCCACAAACTACGCTTCCAACGTGCTTTGATAGAGTCATGCGTGACGCAATCGGCAGTCTCAGATTTTTATTTCACGATTCATGCTTTTCTTCTGAATTTTGATAGAGATTACATTACGACTGACATTCGAGCATGACCCTTTTAAATATATCAGAATCATCGTGAAACATTGTAACAACTATGAACGTTTCAAACGCGCTTAAGTTTATTTTCGCAATGCCATATGAAAATAACCTCAAAATAAAAACGATTTATCATAAAAAGTTATTAAAAGATGGTGTCCGTTTTAAATGGATACTCAAACCTTGTTATTTTGAATTTGTTCTTTATCATTGACCACAATATATGTATTTGTGTACTCTCTTAAGGCATTTTGCTTATGGGGAACTTACCGTCTCCTTTAACATTATGTATGATAACCTCGTTAAAACTAGTAAAGCATTTTACTGACTTAATATCTAACAGTAAAAACGCATGCAAAACTATGTGGAAAGTAGTGCACCAGGAACGTGACAAATGCGTAAAAACGTTGACAAGCTTCACCGACGCGACGTAGCCGTGGACTCCGACGGGAACAGGTTCTCCAGTAGGAAGGCCGCTGTCAACGCGATGAACGAGAGATTCGTAGGTGCCGCAGCCGCGTGCGGCGCGCCGCCTATCAACCTAGCGTTCGTCCGCACGACACTAACTAACGCCGTGCGCCCGCCCGCCGACCGCTCGATGCGACTTCGTCCCTTTTTTGGCGATAAAGTGTACCGTATAATTACTAAACGAATTCGTAATAAACCCACGAAGGATTTATACAGAATTTCCATGGAGCTGCTGCTACACTTGACTGCTTTGCATTAAATTTGTCACCAATCTTAGCAGATTTATTTAATCAGTGCTCTAAAATTGGTTCATTCTCTACCTGTTTGAAGAAAAGCAAAATATAGCAACAGCTACGTGGCTTAACTGGTCACATAAGTGTCTCAGCATAACCAATATCAAACCTAAAAGTAGGAGCCAATATTCCATTATGAACCGCCAATCGTGCCTTTGGAGTCACATTTTGGCAACCCATAAAGGAGTGCAGTGCTCCGTTCACTTTATTTCCCGCATTCACTCTTCTTTCAATTTCACCTTCACACTTTCGATCGCGCGTAAATAGACAACCCAGATAGACAAACCCGTTAACCTGCTCTACTTTCTTGTCTCCCATCTTAACCTTGCATTCAGTCACGGCTACATCACTCTCTATCACCATAACCTTTGTCTTTCCTACATTAATTTTCATTCCTTTCTTTTCAAAGTCATCATCTATTGTTACCATCTCTTGCAGCTCATCCGTCGATGAAGCAAGGAGAACTTGGTCATCGGCGTATAAAAGACATTTCATAAGGAACTCCCCTAACTTCGGTCCAAATTCACGCTTTTAAAATCATTTAAATCATGTAAACGACTGTCCATAAATAGATTGAATAGCCACGGTGACGCTACACATCCTTGTCTCCTCTAGAGATGTCGATTGATCTAATAGGATTATTAGTGTATGCCCCGTTAAATCCTGCTGCACTGGAATTCTGGTAGAGCCTTGTCTAAATCCACATTATTAATTTCAGTTCTACCTTTTAGACGGTAATACATACTTGCAAGTTTTAAATTTGTTCAGATTGTTATATAGGTACATACCTACCCTAAATTAAAACAACAAATAACAAATATTAGGGTTCCGTACACAGATGGTGTCGAATTGTTTGTCAGACACTAACATGTCGGCTTGATGTTGCTTTGGCATCTATTTTGTTTTTATTTACCATAACGATTTGAAGGTTCCCTACTAGTGTTTCGTGGTGGTACTGAACCCTTCATGCGTGAGTCCGAATCGCACATGTCCAATATTTTCTTTTATCGTTACGGGTTGTAGGAATTAAACAACTAGGTGTATAACATTTAAAAATCATTTATTAAAAACACATTTTGACACACTTATTACTAAAAATGTGAACTTCTTAGACGATTTTTAAACTACGTAGTGTAGTATCGACGGGTCCTACAAATTGCACCGTTCCAAATTTTTGAACCAGGTGATTATTTTCTCTCATGTTTTTCTAGTCAATCTATAAAAAGGGTAATAAGCGACAACTTTAACAAAACAATTTGTAGTTTTTGAACACTTTTCACTTGAAAACAGACACTTTTCACTATTATAAAGACGGGACGCAATCATTTTTTATTTTTATATTTAGTAGCAACCGCCTATATTATTAATTATTGTCTGTATTGTTCTCATGGTATTTACATCAAAATGCCCATTTTAGTAAGACAAAGTCACAAGAAACTGCCTAGGGCACAGCAGGTTCAATTCAGTGCGAGCGGAGCCTAAAACAAACGCTTATTACGTTATCAAAAGAAACGTACAAGCTTATTAATGAATATCATACTCATACATACATACAACGGTTTAATTTTATTAATATTTTGAATTAGCACACCAATAAATTATAGCCAAAGAAAAATATTCAACTATCCATATATTTTATAATATTAGGCCTTTACATATGAAATTACCATTTTCTATAGAGAATTTAAAGGGAACTCAATTTTCAGTACTAACATTTTTGCATTTTTTTTAGGAATGACAAATCCAAAATGTGTGATTGCTTATGTGTATGAATGAGACAATATTAAGGCTAACAGCAATATTAATTTAATTTTTGAAAAGTGTCAGCTGTAAAAAAATATTACGAAGGCCTACTCCGAAGTGACAAAATTCGGTCGAATATCGGTCCGACGTATATCCATCTCTATCACACTCTTTATGCGTGCGTCAGAAATGGACGTATGCCCGACAGATAAACGACCGACCGAATCTTTTTGGGAGTGCCGGGCCTTATCATGGAAATGGATGGCATTTAGACGAACTTATTTCGAAGATTTAATTTTTACTATCAAACTGAAAATAAAAACAAAATTTAATACGTAGATGTAAACCTTGAAATCAACTTTCAAACAAAAAACAAGTAATTGGAATACATAGCTATTGAAATACAGGAATTATGAACTCGTGAATCTGTAAGAAAATTTCGGCAATTTCATATGTAAAGATCTATTACCAAGCTACGTCTAGTTCGCGTGAACATCATTTAATTATTAAAATCGCCTGCACTCCCGCCTGCGTGTAGTATAAGCGATGCTTAGGGTAAATGCGCGGAATATATTGTGCCCTTGAGCATTTGAGCTCCAAAAGACAACTCATAAAACAGAGGGAAAAGGGCGAGAATTCACTGGCCGCACAAAGGACGTAAGCAGCGCAGGCGGTAAAAAGCGGCAAATTATAATAAAAATATAGTAATCACAATGTTAAAACTAACATGAAAATAAAGTAAAAAGTTACGTATGTGGATAATAACAATAGTTTTTGTCGTGTGAAGGATTTATTTCAAACGCATATTCCGTTTCCGAGCGAATTTTGTATAAAGAATGAAATTAGATACCTACCTAGTTATTTTTAGTTGCATTTTTTTGGAGGTAAAAATTTTTGATCATTTATTAAGATACGGTCGTTAATGAACATAAAATGTATTAAATACAATTCTCCCAAACTGGCTAGTTTGGGCAACAAATAAAGCTAAATAAACGCAATCCACGATTGTTCCAAGTTCCGATGGGGGTGCCCATTCCCCTCAGAAGCTTACAAAGAATGTCTGAAAACTTTCATGATAACAAAACAATAATGAAATAACTTCAGTTTTTTCTTGCATATTCTTAATTTATTCTGAGTTTTTTTATTTATAATTCTCGTATTTTTTCGTAGAAGTCGTCGATACCAATTAATCTTTAATTACTAGACGGAATTGAACATCATGGAAATACGGACGTTACAATAATATTATTCGATAAAAAGACATGAATAAATCACAAAATAGAATAGCCTTGCGTTCCAAAATTGCTGCTAGCGCTATTAAAGTACCACAATATTGTTTCTTTATTAACTTTTCTTCCAATATTAGAAGATCATCACACCAATTACGTTACTTATTGGCTCTCGGAAATCTAACGTTTTCTGGGTAGGGTATTGTTAGCATTACGAGAAATCTTAGCTTTCCGTCATTGTTGGCAAGCGGTAATATTAGAGATTTCGGAACCCAAGGTATTTATCATTAACCATTACATCAATCGACTCCTAACTAAAGGACGGAAACCTTTACACATACACACATCTATTAGAGAAAACGTGAAATTTTAAATTTTTTATTTTTATTTCGGCCTTATACCTAGGTAATAAAATCGCATACTTTTAAAATTCTTTATTGTTCGTATAAGAATGTGGTAATTATTATTATTACTTCATACTTATTATCATGATCAATTTCAAAATAATTTGCTACCCTAGCATGGAAGGAACCCATATTTAAAACTTTTGGGTAATTACTTTTAGTTTTTATAGAACATTTTCAAGTAAATGTAATCAAATCATGAAAATACTCGTACGTTTAAATTTATTTTTAAACTTAATTAAATTAACTTAAGACATAAAATGACTCTTTCGAATGCATATGATCTCTTTTGATACATTTTCTCTTTTCTGTTGTTTGTTTTAATAAACATCCGACCTTGGTTTTTATAGTCACATCACAAAAGTAACATTTTCCTTATTTCAGTGCTCATCAATAGCCAAGATCATTATGATTTTTTTGATGCTTATTGGAAATTAATTAAATGCATTTATATGAATGCGATTCAAAATTGCATAACCTCCTTAAGCCATACTTGTGATACTAGGTCAGTAAGAGCGGGTAAATATAATGTACCAAGAGTGCGTAATTATTATGGCGATAGAACTTTAAAAAAGCGTATCCCATATATTCTAAATAGCCTGCCCATTAATATTAGGCAGGAGTCCAATAAACAAACGTTTAAACAACTGTTATTAAATCATCTCCTCAATACCATGTAAGTTTTTTAGTTAAGTAGGTATAATAATTATAATTAGCTGGTGCGGTCGGCCGCGCATCAGCGGATACCCACGCCAAGTCATAGCTTAGCAATGGCACGTAAAGTAGTAGCGGAGGCGTGGCCGCTTATGTTCGGCTGATCGTACTAATTACTTTTATTTAAGTAGGTACTAATTTTATTAAAATTGTATCAGAGACTCACGGATCCCACAGTCAAACTGCACATGCAGTTTTGTGGGTCATATTTAGCTATAAGATAATCTACCTTTTGATAAATAAAAGTATTCATTCATTCATTCATTATTATATCTAAAACAATAGATCACAGTCCAGACTTTGGCTTGTATCCACCTTACAAATAGACCCAAAGTACTGTTTTCGATAAACCTAATAATAATAATTGAATGAATACAATTTTTTAGCCTTTTTGGCCTTTATTGTTTTAAATATAATAAATAGATGAATATATAAGTATTAATCCGTTTTGAAATTAATACGGATTATAACTTTTATATTTTTATATTATAATCTGTTTTCGATAAAATATTTTATTGAGGAATAAAGAAAATCCCTGGCATCGTTACAAATAAAACACAAGCCCACCCACGACATAGGTATCGTGTAATACGTCGTATAATCCAACAAGGCGACATACAATCCAAAACAAATACTGACAAATGTCGTAGAAATGCAGACAACCGAAAATGTGTAATCTTTTCACTAAACAATGATGGTATCCGAAAGATCTTACTTCCATGATAGGGTTCGAATTTAAGGGACATTAAGTGTTTTTTATTACCTCATTGTCTTAGCTTTAATATTATGGCAATTAATAATAATGACAACACCTTATTTAATATAAAGTAAGAATGGAACACAGTTATTTTTTCTAGCTAAATGCTTGGATTTTCAAAGCTCTAGCCAAAAGCTTTAATGTAATCTGGAGATTCTCCTAGCTCGTAACTTTTCCACATTTTCTCGTAAAGTGATTCCAATCCTTTGACGTACTGGTGACAATCGAATAAGGTACTTCTCAACCTGGCTTGTGAAACTTTGGCTTGAACGTATTTGCGACTGTAAAAAATAAATTGTATGAGATATGGCTATGAATCGAAATGATTTGACCAATTTTAGGGATACGTGACGTGAGCCTCACCAAGTGGCGTTAACTAAGAAACAACCTGTCTTTCTCTGGACTATTGGACTAAGGCCCCACTATGTGAATCTTTTCACTCCAACTAGTGGTAGGCTTCCACCGTAGCTCGCTACCACCCTCGTGACGAAACAATGCCGCCAAGTGACTTGGCCGTGTTCCGGAATGATGGCATGAGAAGTTGTACAGGGAGAGTGGTTACAACAGTTACGTTAGATTTTACGGAAGTCCCTATACAAACTGACAAACGCCCCGCCTACTTTACTTCATCCTAGGTTTTATTGTTGCTTTCTTTCAAGGACAGTAATATGTAAGCTCAAAGTATATAAAAATATTACATGGGAAAACTTACTACTGTATATTCTGTCCTAATCTTATTGCAATGTCTTCATATTCTTGTCGACTTTTTGCAATTAATTCTCGACAATCCAATGTTGAAAGCTGTGATGCAGCAACTCTGAAATAAAAAATAAAATAAATAAAAGGTAAAATATTTTTGCAGTTTTACTTTTTGTTCGATTTTAACTAACAGGTCTGTTCCTACAATATTACAAACTTAAATTACGTACCTACCTAAAATACTCTGTTTGTAAATAATCAGCTTACAAAAACTTGAACCACATTTTCTGCTGGTTATATTCATTATATTTTATAACCCTTGTAAAAGTCGATAGTCGACACAAATACAAATAGAATATTCTTTCCCAAAATATATAAAATCGCATTTTATAGCACCGTACGTGGTGGTTAGCACAGAGAGACTTATAGAAGAGGATTATTAAAACCAACAAACACAATGGAATACTTTAGTAAACCTCAACACTAAGACTGGTTTAGTAGATAAATGCGTCAATACTATGAAGTGTTCCTGAATAAGGTAAATGTGACCTATTTGAGTTATAAAATGTTTACCAATTTTACAGCATTGAAATAATTTTTAACCTCAATACTAAAGTTGGTTTGGTAGATCAATTCAATACGTCAATATTATGAAGTGTTCCCTAATGACGCTAAACAGTAAACGCTGAAGAGCGGCAGGTAAGCCCCACTGAACACGTGACGCCGACACGTGTCGGCGTGAGAAGAAAACCAGCCTAAATGACCAAGATACTGCAAAGAATACCCACGTCGTAGGAATCGTATATATTACCTAAATTACCTAAAATATCAAGATATTTTTGTGATATAACCGACTTGTGTAAGAGGAAGAACACTGAAATGTTCTCGAAGATACGGGGGAATTAGGGTTTTTCAAAATAGTAAACAAGATTTTAGCGTTGTATGTGCATATTTATATTTACGACAGAAAATCTTGTCTTCTGTAACATGATTATACTTGTGCAGACCAAAGATAAAAAGTATGGCAAGATTCAATCTTGTTGACAAGTTCCTCAGTGATATCCATGAAGAACATATCAGGGTAATCTAATAATGGCAGTTACCGAGTTTGTGCTAGCTTGCCTTTCGTTTTAACAGGCAATAATATTAAGAGCTTTTTAAGTGGGTGAAATGACAAGTACATGGTTTTGCTAATTTCATATGTTCTCTTGCTATGATAATCACATGAATTTTTTTTATTTGACAGAAAAACCCACCTCAAACTTGAGGTTGGATAATCATTAATGGCATTAATAGCTGCCGAAGCATTTTTAAGCTTGTAAGTACCGTCACCGACATCATTACCAGCTCTAAGTTGAAAATCATCAGCAAGTGATAACTAGAGACCAAAGTGTGGGTTATCTCATTGGTGAACACAGAAAAGAGAAGTAGATAACGAATACCTACCTTAAGAAGACTTAAATCATTTCAATCTGATGAAGATTTATCACCGAACACAAAGGTAGATTAACAAATCCCACAAACAATAAGTAAATAAGGAAATTTATCGTGCGGCTACAAGTGGCTGCAAACATTATGGTTCATATTTTTGAGTAGAGGAACACTTGTTTATTTATAATATGGATACCAAACACGCGACAATTTATGAAACTTTGAGAAAAAAAAAATTGTATGTGATATAATACTAAAAATGAAAAAAAAAGTGTACAAAAAAAGTTCACTTTGACAGAAATTAACCAACCAGTATTTGTCAGCTGAAATATTATTAGATATCATATAAAATCATTAGGTCGATATTCGGACTTGAAGCCCTACGTCCATGAAATTTTCAAACTGGGAACACTGTGTGACGTGAACTTTTTTTCAAGCCGTTACGCCAGGGCCACAGCTTGAGGCTACTGGCGGCGCTTCTTGCTGCGCTTCCAGGCGGTTTTTGCGACGGGCTTTGCCCTGCCACGACACCCTTGTGGCTCCCGCCGCATCGGATATATAGCGCGCTCGCTAGGTTCTTCCTATACACTCGATCACTGTTTCAACCACCCGCCTCTCTGCACACCCCCGTCTCGGGAGCGCAAGTCACTTGAAGCCGGACTAGACGTGCGAGTGGCGACCCATGACCGGGTCTATACAACTTCATACATTTGTTTTCTCCGCTGGCGCCGTCGCAAGAAGAGCCGCTTGGCGCGCCTTTGGATGCCTGAATCTGTGGCCGACCGGTTAGTAAGACGTTGCTGGCTTAAGTGTAATATAAAAATTTTACCTTCCAATAAAATTGTTATTATGTTTCCTAAGACGTCTGAAGTCCATTATGAGAGTACGTCGTTCCTTTCCGAATACAGCCGCTAGATGTCGCTAGTTTCCGTCACGTGACCACGCTGTTTTACCCAGAGTACCTGTCAACAGTCGCAAAGAACCCACAAGCCGCCATATTCTTCGTCATTGTTCGGCTCATAATGGTTCACCAGGAAGACATTGTCTGGACTTCAGACGTCTTAGGAAACATAATAACAATTTTATTGGAAGGTAAAATTTTTATATTATGTGTTCCGTTTGACGTCTGAAGTCCATTATGAGAGATGTGTTTGTTATCTCCTGGTGGCTTGTAAAATAGAACGCAACAATGTGATTGTAAATCGTAATGTTTCATGTATTAATAACGCAAAAATATGACAGGTAAAAATCAATATTTTTCATACTTAAAACACCAAGAAAAATAGACACTTGAACCTGAACTAAAAAATGTAATTAGTAGTTCAGACAAACTTTCAGTCAGACAAACAAACTTCTCCAAATTATTATGATTATTAGCAGAAATGTCATTGACGTAAAAATTAATAAACTGTTTATGGTTCTTCAAAGTAATTTCTTTTGCGAATTTGCTATAGCAAGAATTTCTTATTTACTGCGTGAATTTGCATCCAATTTAGGGAAGACAGACACGGCTAATCTATAACTCCCGGTTGAACTTATATACCTTCATTGGACAGAAGGCACTTGACTCAACCTCCAGTTATGATTGGTGTAGGTGGCCTGATAGGGTCCCAAGTAGTGATGAACAAGTTAGTGACCGACTTTCTGAAATCTTAAGAGAGATTAAGTAATGTTCTCATCCAAAAATAGGTTCAATATTGCGGTTGGGAGAGGCTGATAAAGTGCAGCTTAATTGGCGTTGTGAAAGAGACAGAATCCGTTTTAGATCCAAAAGAAGGATGCAGGATAATAGAATAATCAATATTCATGAAATGGTCTGGATTACAATGCAAAGGAGTCAAATCGTGGACTAACTATGTCTTGAAGTTAACATCAAAAGTGTTGGTCTCTTTAATGTGCTTAATAAGTTTTCTACAATCCCAAATATATACTTTCGACGATGATGGCTTAGATAACGGAACTGCTATTAAAATATGCCTAACAATGTGGCTGAAAGAAATATCTATGTTTCAAACAGTCTTACAAATGGAAGCTTTTACAGACTTGTGCAAAAGAAAGGTTATCTGGTAAGTAATATGTATAGTATAGCCAAAAATAAGTATGCTAAATATCTCGCTACTTCTTGTGGAGTAGGAACCTAATACCTGAATATCAGACGAGAACCAGCTTATCTCTGTCGAAAACAAAAATGATATTTTCATCCAGATATTATTGTGCATACTTATAAGGTCATGATATTCGGCTGGAGTCTACAAAAATTGACAGTATTTAGACCATTTTAGCAACTTATTCCAAATGGGAGTATCTGTTTCTGGAGTTGAAACTCGCCAACACTAAGAAAGAACTCGTTTTTGGAGTAGTTAACCGTTAAAACTCCGATCCAAAATGAGCCAATCATCCAGCCGGTGGCTCGGCCACGGTTGTAGATCTGGGCTGGAAGACGTCTCGTCATCGTGGCCATACAAATGCTTTTCAGGTCTCTGATCTTTATCGGGCCTGTCAAGGTTCGGTTCTGCCGATCTAGCCGCCAAAAGGGTTTCTTTCTCGGCCTGACTCTGAGTTAAACTGTTATAGTATTTGAGATGCAAGCAAGGTGGATGAGACAGCCAACCTAAAGAAAGCATCGTGATAACAGGCAATCAAGTCGATTACTTGGTAGGGGGGGAGTACCTAGCATTTAGTCTCGGACGGTATAAGGGATAAGTCAAGATTAGCATGATCTGGAACGACATAGGTGGTACGTGATGCGAATTGGCCTATGTCAGGGTGCTCAAGACCTTGAATATTGCGGTGGCGTCGCTTCGTCCGTAAGGTGCCTCTCGGTACATGCACGATTACGCGGGAGTTGGTTGGCTTCCATGTTGTACATTCCCGAAAGTTGGTGAGTGAATTGTACAACATTAGATTGTCCACCAGATTCAGTAGCAGTCTTGTCAACTACAACAGAACTTTGTACAGAGTTCCGCCTTCTTTCTTTATGTAAGATTGTGGTCTTGTCGCTCTAAAGAATAATTTTGAAATGAAACCAACGACACGTGGTATCACCAGGCTTCACCTATCCAACTACTGATAACGCCTCTGCCGAAATCGTAGCTATTATGACGTACATTTCTTTCGCATTTCAACGCCACCTCCTACGTTGATGATTCCCCGTGCCCTGTATCATCCTGTTGTCCACTAAAACTCCCAATTAAACATTGGATGCGTCCGTTATAGTTATAATGTAGGTCGTTGGTAATGCCCCAAGGTGGATTTCTATTACTCGGCTCAAGTTTTCTGAGCACCATTTCAGTTCAAGGCGTGCTTCCTCCGAAAAGAAATGGTAGCTCTTTGATATTGCAGTCCTGCTGAAGTGTATGGCAATGCAACCTTCCCCAGTGAGTGACGAAAGTTGCGAAGTTGAAATATCCTAGGAGGCGTTGCGCCTGCCTGAATGACCAACTGCCAGCAGCTAGGCAGGTTGACAAATACTGACGAATTCTGTTTGTCTTGTCTGGGGGCAGGGACTTTGAGTTGGTTTGTGTGTCCCAAGCTATTCCCAAAAACTCGATTTGAAGTGCACGGCCATGCAACCTTCCCCAGTGGGTGATGAAGGTTGCAAAGTTGAAATTACCTAGGAGGCGTTGCGCCTGCCTGAGGAACCAACAGCCAGCAGCTAGGTGGGTTGATAAATACTGACGAATTCTGTTTGTCTTGTCTGGGCGCAGGGACTCTTAGTTGGTTTGTGTGTCCCAAGCTATTCCCAGAAACTCGATGTGAAGTGCACGGCAATGCAACCTTCCCCGGTGGGTGATGAAGGTTGCGAAGTTGAAATACCCTAGGAGGCGTTGCGCCTGCCTGAGGTACCAACAGCCGGCAGCTAGGTGGATTGACAAATACTGACGAATTTTCTTTGTCTTGTCTGGGGGCAGGGACTTTGAGTCGGTCTGTGTGTCCAAAGCTATTCCCAGAAACTCGATGTGAAGTGCACGGCAATGCAACCTTCCCCGGTGGGTGATGAAGGTTGCGAAGTTGAAATACCCTAGGAGGCGTTGCGCCTGCCTGAGGGACCAACAGCCGGCAGCTAGGTGGATTGACAAATACTGACGAATTTTCTTTGTCTTGTCTGGGGGCAGGGACTTTGAGTTGGTCTGTGTGTCCAAAGCTATTCCCAGAAATTCGATGTGTGTTATCGGTGTTCGTCCAATCTTGCGGCGGTGAACAGGTGAAAATGTTTGAATGTCATGTATAGGTTTTGATTCAAGACTTTCAGATTAAAAAGTGCTAACTTGCGAATATAATATTCAGCGACGGTGGGTAAAATTAAACAATTTTTTGATTTTATCAGTAATGATACCGGGGTTTGTTATTTCATCATTACATCTATTGTGGGTTAAATCCACGATAGTGTCTCATTGAAGAGGATTCAACCCATTATCATTTATAGAACATGCGTTTGGGGAATAACTATGTCATCAGATGTCTTGATAATGACTTAGATATCCCCTGAGAAATCTCGCAGTCTTTTTCCACATTATTTTTCTCCTCCCTCTTCTTTTTGAAAACTCTTCAAGTTTCTTTTAACAATAACCGCCTTCTTTACGTTGAAAGAGGCCAAAATTACTTACATATCTTGATAAGCAGAAGTAGTAGGCTCTGAGGGCCTCACCGCTAGATTTATCTTTAAAACTTCAGCACCTTTCCCACAAATAATTTGCAGAATATAAAGTGATAAAGATTCAAAATCTGTTTTTCGTAAATCGAGGTAGTGGTCTTTCAGAGTTAGCTAAAAAGTCGATGAAAACTCTGTACAGTCTGTTCACGAACTTATCCTGCGCCAAAAAGGTTGTTAAATCAAGCGGCACAACAACGTGTCATTTGCAATCAACCCAGGGAAGAATTTCTCAAAACGTTACAATGCCTCGTTCACTTTCTGTTCTATGAACCCTAGAAACGCGACATACTTTTTCTGAGCCTCTGAAAATTCGTATCCATCGAGTCAAAACGTTGCAAGGACGTGATTTTAGCGACTTGATCGAGATTTTTTCTTTACACAGAAGGTTGTTTAAACATTACTGTGAGATTCGCGATATTTTCTACATCCGGCAAAAGTGTCAGAATGGAAGTTGCAAGAAAACATTTTCTTTTGATATGGGTACGCAGCGCCCGCGGGGCTTGGCCCCTGGATGCACGTTCTCGGTATGAAAGGGCATGGGTGCGACGAGATTATTATGTCGATCCATGATTTGCACTCAAAATATAGTTGAAAAGACTCACCAGGCGCTGGAAAAATGTCAAACCTCCGATCCAGTTCTGATCCGAGTAAAGTGGTGCAGTGCGCGCGTTACGGGACAGCGGCGTGCATCTCCTTCGGCGCTCGATGTGCTTCAAAGTCTCGTTTCTTGAACTTGATCTGAAGAAACTCGCCCGTATCTCGCGGCTACACTTTGAATGTCGTTATCCAATTATAAACGAATAAACACGGACGGAAAACTAAAATCTTAACAGAATTTTCTACTTTATTCTCGAAAATTCGATAGAGGGTATCTCAAAACGATTATTATTTCGCGATAAACTAGCAAGCTGCGAACGGTTCGAAAAACGACGCAACAATGACGAAGAATATGGCGGCTTGTGGGTTCTTTGCGACTGTTGACAGGTACTCTGGGTAAAACAGCGTGGTCACGTGACGGAAACTAGCGACATCTAGCGGCTGTATTCGGAAAGGAACGACGTACTCTCATAATGGACTTCAGACGTCAAACGGAACACATAATAACAAATATGTGTGATAAAAGGAACAACATCATCCACAAATAGGGAATATGTAATGCTTTAGGTTATTTAAGTAAGTACCTAAAGTGTTATAAATAACGATATTTTTATACCTTGAAGCTAATGTTTCTCCAGGCAGCGTTACAACCGGTGTTCCTGCCCACAAGATATCCATAGTTGTCGTATGACCGTTACACAGTGGAGTGTCCAGACACACGTCAGCCAACTGTCCACGACGTACATGCTCTTCTTTACATGCTATTTTCGAAAATATAATCCTTCCTGGTTCTAAATCTGAAATATAATATCTCTTTAGATCTGTAACTAATTAACAATAAATAATTATAATGCCAACAAAACTCAGTTAAAACAGTAAAGGAGTATTTGAATAACAGTCAAGAACTCGAGACATTTTTTTTGAATTTTCAGAAAAAAACAGTAGACGTAGATAAAATAAATAGGACTTTGGAAAATCCAATTATATATAAAAAATACTGTTTTTCCTTATACGCGATTATGAGTCTTTTTTTTGTGTAATCGTTTACTTCATATTCTTATTAGTGAAAATAAAATAAATAAAATTATATAGATATAATAAAGCCGATTCTGAAGGATTTAATTTTAGTTTTAGTGCTGTCAAAACTAAATTTTGTTTATTGTAAAATAGTCCTTAAATGCTAGGAACAGAAGCATAATTACTTTGGAATAATTCTAGTTTTGACAGCAATAAAACTAAAATTAAAGCCTTCAAAATCGGCTACAATTACGATGTTATAAAAAGCAATAAAAATAATAGCAAAGTAAAAAATATTTTTTAGCTTTAGCACATTATTAATAGTTTGGCTGAAAGCATAAAAATGATGTTGTCTTTTTACATATAGAATGCAAGAATGTTGTCCATGTCTATAAATTACGTAATATGTATCTATAGGTATTAGGTACTTCTGAGGCTTAATTATAAGTAGAGACTCACTCAACGGATTTTAAATCGTAATAATTGTTTACTAAGCTGACTTCTTCCGGTAGGTATATTTTACCCTGTACCTATTATTCCGATAGAAATACTAACAAATCATTTCAAAAAAATCCCCTGGCATATAAATTTTTCTTTTCTTATCGATTATGTTGATTGGGTACTTTTTGTACACTGTTCTAACCGATTTCAGTCGAGGACTTGATATTTGTAATTGATGTAAATAAATTGAAAGTAAAAAATATGAATCACTTTTGCAAACGTTTAAATGTTAAAATATGACCGAAACCTAGCACTTGACCAAGATCTGTTAGATAACATTATAGTCCACTTTAACATGATTATGTTAAACCTGAAAAAAGCGACTTGTGCATTAAGAGTTGCTGCAAACCCAATTTATCGGAGTATATGTACGAATATTATGTTTACGACACCCTGAGAACCAATTTCACAGATTTGAAAGTGGTATTGACTAATACCTTGGGGCGGGTTTAAGAAGAGAAGTTTTTTAATTAATTACACTATTATAGACTATGGGCTATTATTGTAGTAGGGCCCTACTTGTTACTTAAAGACTTGATTTTTTATCAGAAAAATGGTTTTATTTCGCTGCAAAATGCTCCAAGCCGTGCCAAGCCAACCCTGTTTATTTTTGTGTGTTTTTTTTCTACACTATTACGAATTGGTCATAATATCTTGTTAATCGATACCAAGGGTAACCGATAGTATGCCCATAGTCTATTAGTATTAGAAATGAGTGTTGGTACTGAAACAAAACATATCGTCAAGACAGAAACAAAACATATCATATGTATGTATACATGTAAGCACATACCTAAATATTTGGAGTATTTTTGTATGTTAGGTTCTCCCTCTACTGGAAAGCTCAGTAACCAAAGCACGCTGTTCGGAACATTCTTGAGTATATTCACCCACATATGTAGAGTTCTCGGATCAGTTTTATATAATTGATTAAAATTACAATATATCACTGCATCATCTGGAAGCCCATATTGCTTCCTGCTTGTAAGCACAATATTATCAAAAATTTCTTCCCCTGATGCCACTTTTTTGTTATTATTGTTCATGGCCAAACCATTAAAAATATTAACTCCATTTATTGTCATCTGAAACACAAAAATGCTATTATATTTATTATTTATAAAAAGTGTGAATAAAATAAGAATGGAAATTTTCTATTTACACGACCTGTGTCTGTCTAGAGTCAGCCGAAGCCTCAATAAAATTATGCGGAATGTCTATTTCTTTGGTTCTTATTGCCATTGTTTCTGCTCCATTTTCTTCTACAAACACTTGTTTACTTTCTTTTATGATAAAATCTTTTTCTATATTTACATCTTCAGCACAATTAATAACTGCATTTATGAGGTGCTTAGTTTCATTTGATATTTTGGCTACATATTTTTCTTTTAAATGCGGAAACATTTGCTTATGATCTCCTATGAAATAAGTTTGAGGCATATAAGCTAGCTTTTCACTGTAGTACAATTTATCTGATATTGGAGACGACACTTCATCAGTTATTAAGTAGTCCATAAAATCTGATCCACTTGTACCGGGATATCCAAGCCACATGACTTGTATAGCTGCTGGTCTTAAAGCAAATATTTCGTTCCTTGCTCCTTTTGTGTAGCCATTCATATTAATCAGAATATGAATACCGTCACTGTTAATTTTCTTGGCAGCGTCAACGGCACACAGCGTTTTTGACAAATCGTAAAAATGTTCAGATTCCTTCACTATTTTACTACGGAATGTTGTACCGTCGTCAGAATTTAAAGCATAGCAAAAAATCTCCACTTTGGAACGATCGTGCAGCCCAGGTATGGATTGCATCAAATGTGATGTAGGATGGTTACCGAAGTCACTGCTCACATATCCAATTCTTAATCGGCTGTTTCTAATTTTTGAATGTTTAAGCACTACTTTACTGAGCATATTAATTTTATCTAAATATAAATTCGCATGACGCTTAGCAATTTGTTTCCTCACACCATTTGATAGCGGATATAACATGGAATGATGCGGATGTATCGAAGGCAAAATGTCATATGTTAATTGGTCTTCTAAAATGTTAACAATATTTCTCATTCTTGCTTCGTAGTTGTCCCAGTCACATATTATTTGAAGACAATGTGTCAAACTGCAATAAGCATCTGGAAAGTCAGGTTTTAATCTCAAAGCATCTCTATATGACTTGATAGCGCCTGTAATATAGCCCATATCTTTGTAAATGCTTGCCAAGTTTGAGTGGGCATCAGCAAATGAAGGATGGATCTGAATAGCTTTTTTAAAGCAAACGAGGGCACCGGCCACGTCATTCATCTCTCTCAGCGTATTACCCATATTACTGTATGCATCCGCGAAGCTTGGCTGAATATTTATAGCCTGTCTGTAATGTACCAGGGCTTCATGCAGCTTGCCTGTAATTGAAATGTTGTAACAGTTAATTCGCTTTAGGGTCTTATACCTTTCAACTTGTGAAACGATATTTCTCGGTGTTTATTTTATGTACACATCGTATTACACTCGTTAGTGCACTGCTCAGAAATAATGAGACTTATTATGAAGACTAATTAATGGTCAGCATTCAAGCTTATATACGTATATACCTTGGTGTTGAACCACGGAAAACTAATAAACGATACTGAATGACCAGTGTAGCCTCAGAACAACATTTTCCGAGGAAATTTTTCTTTCTTATTACTGGGTATAGTGGGAAAGAGTGGTTAGATTATCAAATATAGGTGTACAAATCTGTTTTTATTTAGTAAAGTACGAGTACCATAGACCTTTGTACTTTTTTATTTTATGTTCTTTTTAAGGCTTTTTCTATGACCCAACTTTATAAAATAATTTCTAATTTCTTTTTCTAATTTATTCTAATAAATTTCTAATTTATAGGATTCCGTACACAATGGGAAAAACGGTACACTTTTAAGGTTACACTGCTTTCTGTATTTCGATCAATCCGTCCGCACGTCCATTTGTAATGGATCGCTAGCTCATATACAGAATGAGTTTATGAAAATTAAGTATTTTGTGTAAAATTTTGACCTAAAACCGGATATTGCATTATAAATTTTATTTAATCATTTTTTATACATGGAAAAGGAGCCAATTTTTTTCATTTCCTTGCAGGTGGCGTCTTATTATCTGAAACAAATTTTTATTTGAAAATGAGTCTGTAACTCATTGAATACAGTAAAAATTATTTTTGTTCTGTTTAGTCTTCAACAATAAAAAAATAGCCATCTCAAAATTGTCAGTTTTAGACCATTTTTGTTACGGAGTCTATCTTAAAAACTAAGCTAAAGATTCAGGAATTTGAAATTTCTGTACATAATGTTGCATAATATACAGGTTGAACCAAACGAATGCCCCTTGCGGAAAGTACCCTAAAAATTGAAGATGACAAATTCAACCCAAAGGAAACTTTATTATAAATTAAAGTAAATAAAACAGCATTCAAAATATTTTGAAAAATCATCTGCCTGAACCGGGAATCGAGCTGGATAAATGTGTAAAAGACTTAAAATTTGGGGGGAAGCCATGGCGAATGTTTCAGAAAGTGATTCTTATGATGGACTTGCTTCTGCCCGCGGCTTCCCCCGCGTGGCCTACAGGAAACAAATTACATTTTTTTCAGAAACAAACATTATAAGTGCTTTCACTCCCTCTGAGAGTCAAGGTGTAGTGCTCGGCCGAAAAACTCTCATGCTCGGACTACGAACGCGCCCTGCTCGGCCTTCGGCCTCGTGGAACCAAATCGAGTGCCAAATGCGGGGATTCACCGATCAGTTTTTCAAAAAAGTGTCAAAACAAATTTGAATACGGCAGCGTAATCGGCAACCCCAAATGCTCCTTGATACCGAGTTTCATGCAAATCGGAATATTTTTTTGGACCTGTCAAAAAACTTTCAAATCCTGTAAAATGCAAATTTATTTTTTTAAGGGCATATAGCCCCAGCTAAATTGATGACTATAGTTGAAACCCGAACTCCTTACAATTAGCCGTTCGGGAGATATGGCCGATCAAAATTTTGGCAATTTCTTTTTTTCGACTTTTTTTACCGTCATCTAGATCTCGCCGAGCCCTTTTCTGAGAGTACCATGAACATAGATCTAGCATCAGCCGTTTGGGAGATACGGGCGTGTAAAGTTTTGACACTTTCGGCAGATAGATCTCGTCGAGACCTTTTCCTAGACACCCATCAACATGGGTCTAACTCCAGCCATTTGGGAGATACAGGCCGTCAAAGACATTAAAAAAACTTTTTTGGGTACCCCATGGTCCAATCCTTAAGGCATTGGTAAAATATCTTTGGAACGGAAGGTGGTACATCCACCTTCCGTTCCAAAGATATTTTGCTGGGATATAGATAGATATAGATAGATAGATAGACAGATAGATAGATAAACAGATTGTGGATATATAGATACCTCAAAAGGAAAAAATGGAACCCTAAAAGGATCACTTGTGTGGCTGTCTGTCTGTCCGTCTGTTACAGCCGATTTGCTCCGGCACACATACGTTCAAGAATTTTCATGTCCACTATATTAAATTTCAAAATCGATGCCATTTTCGTAATTAACGTCCTAAAAAAACATAAAAACGACACCCATATTGATATTTACACATTTCAACATTTCAACCCGGCACACCCCAACAGGGGATGATCATCAATATGATGGTATTTCACGTCCACTACGTTGGATTTAGAAATCGTTGTTGTTTTCGTAATCAGTACCCCATTAACCATACAAACGATACCCATGTTGGTTTTCAGACTGTGTCACCCCATTCCCCCCTTTTAGGGGTTGAATTCTGGAAAAACCTTTTTCACGTCCACCACGTTGGATTTTAAAATCGTTGTTGTTTTCGTAATCAGCGACCCGATAAATAATAATAATAATAATTCTTTATTTCAGGCAACACATGACAAAATATAAAATACAATGACAAGGGCCCATAGTAAATAAATACCTTACAGACTAACATACATAATATAACACTAATTAACACTTCCTGACTGGCGAAGTGCTGCGCGCTTGTGGAAGTGGGGGGGTATCAGCTAACCTTCCACGGAATCGCCGAAATACGACACCCTTCGGCCAGAAGTCTTCCTTCGTGACGAGAGCGAGGATCGTAGTAGGTACTCGCACAACAAATGAGTTGAAACTCACGTTGTTGCGCGAATGCAGCTTCTCCACTCTCAAAACGAGGTTTGTTTTTTTCTTAATGTACTTCACCAAATCAGCTGGCTGGGTGGTGAAGTTCAGTCGGGACACGTACAACAGCGTCGAAGGTAGTGCAGGACGCAGCAAGTTGTCCGGTCCAGTCGGCGCAGTTCCGCACTGGTTACGTCGATGGGGCATCCTCTTCTTCTTCTCTACCAAGATGAAGCCCTTCTCAACGACCTGACCAGGATAGGGGTCCTGGGGTACCATACTGCGAAGGGGCTCACGGCGACTCTTGTCTGGCTCCCTCTCGGCGAATGTTTTGGTTTGCCGCTTGTCGGGAGATTTGCTGGCGGCAGCAGCAGCGTACCCGTTTGGGGTGGATACAGACACCGGTGTCGTCACCGCGAAGTGAGGCGCGGGGGGCGGCACGGGTCGAGCAGGGAGCGCGGGATGCGGGGCGAAGGAGTCGGCGGCCGGTGAATTTGCTGACTCCGAACTATCGCTCACGCAGTACGCTCCACGTCGGGTGTTGACGTTCGAAGCCACAGGTGACCTACATACCGATGTCGTCTTGCGCAATGCATTGACTTCGACACGCAGCTCACTGATGGTGGTTTGTGAGGCTTCGAACTTCAGCTCCAATTGAGTTAGACTGGATCGAAGGGATGTTATGTCCCTCAATAGCCGGGTCACGTCAATGTGGTCGAAGGTAACCGGCGGAAGTTTGCGTAGGTCCTTCGCCACAAAGGTCGGCACATCGTCGGGATCCTTTTCCTTCAGCACCTTCACGATGTCCTGAAGGCTTTTCTCTCCCTTTTCATCCCTCCTGCGAGACGGCATCTGGTCGGAGATGTTCAGCGACGTGTACAAAAGAGATTTCGCAGTTCGAATCTCTTCTTCCGTGAAGTTAGTCTTGCAGATCTGCGCAATACTAACTTCGTCCATCACGTCCAGCTGGTACTGCAGGAACGCCAGGACTTCGTTGGGCACGAGTTGTCCACTCATGATGTCGGTTGTGTCACGGACGCGCAAGCGGCCGCGGCAGTACGTGAATATATTAATTCAGAGCGGTAAACAGTGAGGCGCGTGCATCATCGAGCGCGCACTGCACTGCACACCAATCAAACGATACGCATGTTGATTTTCAGACTTTGTTACCCCATTTCCCCCTTTTAGGGGTTGAATTCTGAAAAACCTGAAGCACATGTTTACTTATTTATGAATAGGATTACTCCTGCGAAGTTTAGAATAAAATAGTCTCACTAATCTTGTTTCCCCATACAAACTTTGGACACCCGTTTCACCCCCTTTGAAAAATCCTTTCTTAGTGGATGCCTACACTATATACGGTATCTACGAGTATATGCAAAATTTCAAGTCTATAGGTTTAGGCTGTGCATTGATATATCAGTCAGTCAGGCCTTTGAATTTTATCTATATATACAGATTAATGTCTACTTCATGTGAACGGTAGAAAAAGTATCGTTCGCCTTCGGCTCACGTTGAAACTAGCTTCATTACTCGGGTAGAAAAAGCGTAATTTTTTACATGGTACGAAATATACTAATTAATACCTTTCAGGGAAAACTCTGAGGACATTTTTTTGCTTCAGTAGTTAAGTTATAACAAAAAAATGTATGTATGCTAAGATCAGGGCACAATCTGTTCTCAAGTTCTATTAGGCTGGGCAGAATGATTTCTTGGCAGATCACGAAAGACGTCTGATTTTCCTAATTTCTTAACATTGTCTTTAACTCTATCGCCCACTGCGTTTACATATACATATGTATGTCTCGACAAAATATGGCGTCGTATATATTTATATAATTTTATTGATAAAACGACAAAACTAGTAAAAAAGTCATGTCTGTACAATAAGGCCAAAACTAAAATTTTTACATTTTTTGTCTGTCTCTCTGTATGTATGTTTTTTTTAACCCGAGAACCAATCATCGGATTTGGATTCCCAATTTTTTATTATCATTGTAGAGAAGATGGTCAACATAGGCTATAAGGAGTGTTGATAAAATAACAGCCAAGCCGAGAACTGTGGATAACTGAAAGATACTTCCACATGAGCGAAGCTGAGGGCAAAGGCTAGTAAGCAATAAAATAACAAAGGAAACCGTGTACGTATAATGAGTTCTCGGAAACGTAATAAAAGGTTCCCTAAAGAAATTAAAAAAGAAAATCAAGGTCATGAATTGAAAGTTTATATGTGATTCGATTGGGATATTTAGGGCAAAATAAAAAGCTTTCGATTATTTACTTAGCTGTCCGTTCGCAAAATGAGTTCACTCGTAGAATTATACGTTACACATGTTCAATGTAGTAAAGGTACGTTTACGTAAAAATTATAACACGTGATAAATTCTGATATATCATGTGATATATCCAATGAAATAAATATATGCTATTGCACATAGATTAAATATTTGTTATAATACATAACTGGTCTTTTAATTATAGAACAATGAAATAAGGTAACAATACCTATATATGGTGACTTTGATTAATAAAGCCAAATTCATACTGGAGACTCAGTAAGTGGAAGGGACGAAGATGACACTTTTTGAAAAAATATTAATTGTGCCCGTATATTTGTTTAATTAACAAAAACCCCGACTCAATTAGTATAGTAAGCATTTTATTTTGCCTATTTTGCATGGGCCATTGAACTTTGTCACTTATAAAATCTCCAGTATGAATTTTGCTACATCAATCAAAGTAACCTTATATAGAAATAACAAAAATTTCATTTAGTTTTACCATGAGAAATAGATTAATTTAATATTTAATAATCAGATTTTTGCTATTTAATAAAATATACAAACCTTGCTGTTGCAAAAGTGACGCTAAATTGCTATGTGTAGCGGCAAAATTAGGAAATACTTCTAAAGCCTTTAAGTATAGTCTTGTTGCCTCTTCAATATCACCTTGCTCCCTTTTGACATTTCCTAAGTTATTGAGAGTATCTACGTGAGATGGACATAGACGTAAAGCGGCATAGTAGCATTCTTCTGCCTCGGCTACGTGACCTTTTTCTTTCAGTGCATTACCAAGATTACAGTAGGCGTCTGGATAATTAGGCTGGAGTTCTATAGCTCGCCTGTATGTGTCTATTGCTAGGTCTATTAGTCCTTGTTTGTAGTAAATACAAGCCAAATTCCCTTGCATGATTCCATTGCTAGGCGTCAACTTTAGTGCTTCCAGATACACTGCTACCGCTCTGTAAACGGTTAATTAAGTAATTAAACCGGGGAAGTTGATTTCCTTATGTGTTTGGTAGTACTTCAGTAAAATTGAACTTTTTTAAAATCTTTACCCGTACTGTGTAGGAAATTATAATATAATAACTCGCAACGACACAAAGCAGGTTAAAAGGGTCAACATAACATGTTAGCCTCATTAAAAGTTTTAGGTCATTACCCAAGAGGGTAGTAACTCAAAATTGTTTTAACATTGAATATGTAAACAAAAAGATGTACATGATAGTAATGAAGTAATATGTTCGCATAGCTAGCAACGCACAGAACTCACCTTTTGATCTTGTTTTTAAGCCATGTGACACAACCGCCAGCGATGTCCTCAGCTTGGCTGGCGAGCCGCGGCGGAGAGATGTTGATGACCGTGTACACAACAATACATTGATAATCCATAACATGGACATGTCCTCCAAGCGTACAAGGTTGTACTGACAGGATGCCGGCAGTCAGCGCGGCAGACTCTCAGACCATGGCGTGGATTGTCACGTAAATGATGCGCCTGAGTCGTCTGCCAACTCGTCCGAAGCGACGTCGTAGCGACGCACTGCACGACCTTCACTAACTCGTACGTTTATACGCTTAAAACGCGAGCTTATTTCACGCAATCTATTAAAAACGTGAACTTCGTGCGCTCCCGCCATCTAGTCCCCCCAACGGCGTATTTTATGGGTACGTCATTGCGGGCGGAATCATTATAAAATCACCGCACACAAATCCAAATTTCATCAGAATTTAATATTAAGATTATCATTTTATTGAGAAGATACATCAAGTAAACTTGCTTACGTCGGTATTTTTGATTAAAATGTCAACAAAAGTTATTGACGTTTTTCATAACAAAGCTCAGCTGTTCATAAGTCAGATCAGCTGACAACAACACGTACTTTCTTTATTTATTTTGCTGCTGTTTACATTACGAGTCCCGCGGAAGCTGTAAAACTACAGACAAAGAAAAATAACACGGATTACAAATGGTGTGTATTGAAGAACCGCACGATAAAACTTTTTAAATGGCAGTAAAATGTTTACGCGTGGCTGTAATAGTGTGCATGTGCGATGGCACGTTAATATCGATTTGCGTGGGCGCGAGGCGGGCGGGCAGTAGCTGGGGCGGGCGGCAGCGGTGTTAGCGTCGTGACGCGGCGGGGGCTCAGGGCGACTGCGGCGGAGGCAGCGCTAAGACCGCGCCATTGACATCTGCAGGATCAGATCACGCCCGCCGGGTTTCCCCGCTACTACATTGCGCTGCCCCATCATTCCATTGAAACTTCTTTTATCGTTTTCGCAAACGCATTGAACTCATCGTAAAATACTTCTCATACTACAAAATATTATATTACGTTTTATCTCTTCTTTGCGTTCCACTGACCTATTTTTTTATTTATATGGGTAGATATAGTTATCGCTTTGTTTCGTACACAACTGTTTTTAATTTTCGGTGCGTTTTACGAAGGATGTTGTAGACTTTCGTATGCACAAGTTTAATCAAAAGTTCTTTTGTTGTATATTTTTAAATCTTTTAAATTACAATAATTCTGTTGTAAACTGGTCACTCAAGCACTACAACGCAACATGATTACCTAAATGTACTAACATTAAAGAAATATCAAAAGCATTTCGAAAGTAAAATAAACAAACACCTATTTAACCAACTTTGACTATTAAAAAAGTTAGATGAAGTTTTGATCGAACCATCTAAACAAAACATCTAAATTCGACTGTACAAAAAAATGATAATTTGAGAGAAAAGAGTCTATCACGACGCCCATGCAAAGAAGTGAACTTTCCATGTAGGCTATTGTAACATTGCATACACCTACATCGTTTCCATTGTGCAACTAAAAATAAGTACCTACCTTTTGGTTTGTTCTAGAACGTCTAAATTTGTATATATTTATAATACCTATGCACTATACCTTAGGTTCATATTTTCAAATTTTTTATTAATTTTTTAAAGTTTTATTAATAACTAAACACCAGTTTTCATCTGCCCGTAAAGCTTGGATAAGATTAAACCGATTTCCATAAAATTTAAAGTACAGTGGAGACCACATCAAGCTATACACTCGCAGTACGACATTAGTCCCTACAGGGGAGAATATAAGATAGGTACAAAGTCCAATGTGTCTAACTTGATGCGGTCTCCACTGTACCGCGTGACTTTTTGTTTACCCATCTGTTTTCGTATCGTACAAAATACAGTCGCCTTAAGAGAAATTACTAATTTTTATACTATTTTATCCCTTATAACCAGGGATAGGATAATCAGATCGATATATACCTAGAGTTGGAAAAATCCTTGAAAAAGTTTGTAGGTTTGGAGTGTGGAGTCGAATTCTTAAAATAATATTTATTATCATAGTAAAAATTACGGAAATTACGGCATTGCTTAAAACGTTACCGTTAATAGATGTTATTATAAATAATTTATATTATTTAAAAATGGTATAAAATTCCTAGGAAAATTATAAAATGCCAAGCTGATTATCTATTTGTTTATTGTGTTTTATTTTTGATCGGCCTTCTGCCTTTTTCTCTGTTCGGCCTTAATAAGCTTGGCATTTTATAAATTTCCTAGGAATTGTTTTGAATTCCTATTTTTTTTTTATTAAATTTATTTAGTTATTTAGATTGCCGGTATCATATCTATTAATTATTACATTATCGTAACGTTTTAAGTAATAATCAAAATAATATTAGAAGAATAAGCTGACTCCACACCTACGAACTTTCTCAGTTTTTCCAACTTTAAGTGTATATTGATCCGAATATCATATCCTTGCTGGACAGTGTAGTGGGAATTGCCATTACGTAGATTATAATTACGCTATCGTGGCATTTTTTCGCTAACCAATTTAGGTACCCGGCAATGTTTTTTCTGTAGTAAACAAATACGAGTAAGTACCTAGGTATATGAGGTAACTAACACTAAGGTAGTTGTTTAATTTTTATATCATGGTTTATTAAAGGTAAATAAAATATTACTCTTTTCTAATAGGCATTTCTCATCATTATCACTAATTCCTTAGAGCAGGGGTCGGCAACTGGCGGCCCGCGGGCCGCATGCGGTACGGCCGCTTTGGTACGGCCCACAACTACTGCATAATATTTATATTTGGTAGTACATATTTGTGTGAGCACCTTAAGCAGATATTTTCCATTCTGAACTATCCAAAAAGCAAGCATCGTTTTCGGTTTAAGAATGCACAATTAGACTTAATACTACGCATTTCCACATTTAAAATGCAAGCGAAATACAAAAACTTGTAAGTCAAATGCAGCCGCAAGAATCGCATTAACTATTTTAATTATTAATATTTAAAATGTTTAAAACTACAATAAATATGATATTTATTTAAATACAAAATTGAGAGGCGGCCCTTGCTGATCCCTTGGTAACATTTGTGGCCCTCCTATATCATAAGGTTGCCGAACCCTGCCTTAGAACACGGGACTTGTGAGCGCTTATTCCTCTCTGCCGAAGTACATGAAAAATCAGTCCGTGTACGTTTGCTTGTGTGCGCGTTTTGTGTTTGTGTAACGGCTTTTGATTTAGTGTGACATCTAAATTTTTCAAAAAAGTGTGCTTGAATGAGTAAATTTGTACTGTGCGTGTTTTTCTCACCTCCCGCGGAAAGTGACAGAATGAATTTAGTACCAAGAGTCGTGCTTTGCCACGTCCCGTGTTGAATGGTCTTGGACTACTAAGCATTAAATCTATGAATTGCTATCATAACCATATTGTAGTAATAACTGCCTACAAAACAAAAGTCCATACAGTTAAAATACATTCCAATTTGGTATTATGGACCCTCGGAAGTACCTAGTGCGTGTTAAAGTACAGAAATTGATGAGTAACCATGTTTCATATTTGACGCAAATAAGTACCTCATGTATTTATAGGAAAAATAACTGTTTGAAATGAATAGTATTGAGACATCATAATTCTATATACAGGATGTAATCGTTAAGTGTGACCAGGCGATTATTCCTTAACTATTACAGATATTAAAAAAAATTAAACTGATATCGAAAGTACGTTACATAATTAGTAAAATGACATCAATAACTTTTTGAAAACCAAACAAAAAGTATCCAGAATTTTGACATTAAACATTCTCAAACATTTAGTATTAATGCGATATTGAAACAAGGTTTATTACTAATTTAAAGTGGTAACATAATTAATCTACACGTGTATCTACTTTAAAATCATTATTATCATATCATACGTAATCATAAAATAAGATTAAGGTAAAATGAGTACTAGAACAATTAAAATAAGGAAACTAAAAGCTTTCTACTAATCTCATACTAAATGTATGGGAATGTTTAATGTCAATATTTTGGATACTTTTCGTTTGATTTTCAAAAAGTTATTGATGTCATTTTACTAATTAGGTAACGTACTTTCGATATCAGTTTAATTTTTTTTATATCTGTAATAGTTAAGGAATAATCGCCTGGTCAACTTAACGATTACAGCCCGTATAGATTCAAGGCTTTTCCACTCTGCGCTACAACATCCTCACATCAATCACAGTGAGAAGCTGAGCGGACCGGAAACAAAGCGGTGGCGCCAGTGCAGTGGTTCCAGATATAAATGCTGATCCAGCGGTCTCAGTCCATTATCCATTTAGCGTGTATGTACTTACAATACATTCAAAGTTCTACACCTCAACTTCTCTGCAGGCGCATATTTATGGTATAGGTATGGGATACGGGATACTATTATTTTGGCCTCTATTTTGTGGACACTACTGTCTGTTGAGGATCTGTGGCATTTAGTCCAGAACTAATTGACTACCCTTTATAAACTGTAAGCATTGTGTAGGTTGCTTAACCTTTAACTATGGACGTGTGGTCTCAGGGACCGCTCGCAGTTTGTGATTCGTTTGTTCCTCGCCTCCCTTGCAGGCCACGCGTCTGTGGACCTCAGTAGCTTCGGATTTAGTAGCAAAACAACTATCGAGAAAGAGGTTGCGTCACCAGCCGCATATTTGGTGAGTAATTTCGCTTTATATTTTGAGTGCGGTCTGTGTGACCGCACGTCCATGTTTGTGAAACAAATTGGGCTGAGGGTAATTATGTTCTGAAATATATATATTTTTTTGAGAAGTATATTTTATGTTTTTTTTTTTTTTTTCTTGTTCTTTATAGTTTATCGTAAAACAAGTAAAATTGTCTGAAAATGTAATTTTCCCAGGATATGTTCCTATAAAGTGATCTCAAGTAAAAAAGCCTGAAAATTGCCAAAGATTGTCAAATGGTTAGATTTTAGTTAAAAATATATATTTACATATTCATTTAAATCAAATATTTTATTCACGTTTACTAACTCTTGAAGGAGATATAAACAATAACAACCGGCCAAGTGCGTGTTGGGCCACACGCAGTGTAGGGTTCCGTAGTTGCCGTGCACAATATGCGGACTTCTTCTCCAAGAACATTTTATAAGTTTGTCGACTAATACAGATCGCACCAAACTTCTAGTACGCTCGGAAGTTGCTCTTCGAAAGGACGGCCCATACATTTTGTTCCTGCTGATGCCCCGTGTTTAGAGGGGACTAAAAGTTTGGCGTGATCTGTACTCGTTAACTTGTAAAGCCTACTTAGCTGTGATATATTTCCTTTTAATTTCGTTACATATACTACTGCCGTGATTTTTTTCACGTCTCCAAAATACAACCGTTTCGCTGGCAGGGGGGGGACACTTGACTCTAACAATAATTAACACTTTTAAGCTTAATATTTCGCAAACGCAACCCTGAATCGAAAAATGGTTTTCTCACATCCCTAATATTTTTTAATTAACTATCCAACGACACCCCACACTAGGGGATAGACGAGCAAAAAAAAACATCCCCACTTTACGTGTAGGGGAGGTACCCTAAAAAAAACCTTTTTCAACATTTTACTGTACCACTTTATTGGTGTAATAAATATGTATACTTATGCCAAATTACAGCTTTCTAGTACGAATAGTCTCTAAGCTAAGCCGCGGACAGACAGACAGACAGGCAGACAGACAGACAGACAGACAGACGGACATGGCGAAACTATAAGTGACTACGGAACCCTAAAAACAGGTACTATACTATAGTTACTCAATATGCAGAATCTGACCTTTAAAGATAGCGGTCTGTGCGACCGCACGTCCATAGTTGTGTTACAAAAATGTAACGTCCATAGTTAAAGGTTAAGCAATTAATTAGGTTTATTATTAAATCACAAGAAGAGTAGGTTGGAAGAGGGATCATAGTCAATAAAGGTAGTTTTGATATAAGTAGATGAATTTTGTGTACATTATTACTTCAAAAGTATGCTTAGCGAGCAAATTATTGAATCGAATCACATTTTTTTTTCTTAAAAAGCAAACTTTGCCACAAAATAACCACTTACAGAAAGTTTACTCCGCATAACTAGCGAAAACAGGCGCACGCACACATAGACGCGTACGTACGACGATCTCGGATGAAGTCGGTCGAATGCCAATATTAAATTCTGCCGAGATCATCATACGTACGCGTCTATGCATGTGTGCGTCTGTTTTCGCTCCGTCATCGAGTCGGCCTTATGGTAGTATGTATTTTGTGACTTTACTATCAGACCGTAGTCACAGTCCGTAGACAATTTTCGTTTGTTTTTTAGTTTTGCACTTTTAATTTCTATGAATATTTTTTTCTTGAGTCAGGTACATTTTTGAAAGCGATATTCTGTTGACTGCGTTATGTTTTTCATGTTTCTGTTTTTGTTCAATCATTGTTTGTGTAATTTCGTTGTGTATTGCTTTATGTAATGTTAAACTGTTTGTTTCCCAAATATAAATATAAATAAATAAATTGTACTGTAGACATTTTAGTAGATGGCGCTATTAACTTAATTTGTGAAAAAACCTAAAATGATCTTTCTTCCCGCTTACCCTTTTTGAAGCGGAGCGGATTCACAATCCAACGTATCATTTCAGTTGAATATTGTAAAACGTTTATACAATCCTACGCATTAAAAAAAGGTTTTACATAAAACAGATGATTATACCGTCCAACTGGGACATACATATATATATATACATAATTGGGAAAGAGTGAAATGTTTAAAAAATAACTCAAGCGCGTCCGTATAAAAGTGGCTCAATACTCGCTTAGACTAAATCAACTCTAGCTGGGATAAAACAAAAATAACCAAAACACATGTGGCTCAAAATTTTCAATGTTAAAGAGCTAATTTTGTAGCTAATCTGAGCGTTCCATGCCGGTCACTTGCCAACATTCATACAGTTTTGACAGATACGCAAGCAGTTATAATTAAATTCAAGAAGCATTGCCAAGGTCTATAGTTTAATGATTTGAAATCAGACTAAGACAAGTAAAATAATCGTATAAGAGAGTATATTGTCCATGCAATGTCCCTTCATACTCGTACGTTGTGGTTGGTACTCATGACTAAACATAGAACGGTTCTGAACGGATCATCTTTCTTACTCTCTGAACCGTATCACGGCCTCATTTTTTATTGCATCATTTTGCGTGAAAAATTTACGATTTGATATTTTGGCGATCTGCCCGGGCAGATACCAGAATTTAGTTTTCTTTTACTAACCTTTAATAAAAAATTTTAATAAAAATACATAGGCTATAATATATTTTATATAGATATAAATAATATAAATATTTTGTTAGCTTGGTTGGTAGAGCAATGGTCCGGTAAACTAGAACTTCAAATCCTGTTCTTCTACGTTTTTAAGTTTCCATAGTAAAGTAGGAACTTGATTCTTAGACGTTGAACTAACTTAATGATCATAAACAAATCAAACCATAATACCGACAACAGAATTTAATATCTACCAAATATACCAACTAACTATAGGTATATACTCGTAGTTTATAAATGAGATTATATCAAACAAAATTAGGAAAACAGAAGTGCTGACAGATTTAGTTTTACCACTGGAAATAGCTTTAGTTTAGTAACACGTAAGTAAGTAGTTTTAAAGTTTATTCTGACACGTACAACATTGTATATATTTCTTAATTACAATGATTAATATTTTGTATTAACTACCTATAATAAGACTATTCATTAGAAGGACTGTCTTGATATATTTCCTTTTAAAATTTCCTTTAGTCTAACGGTATAGGTTCATAGTTATTTTTTTATTTAATACAGTTTGGTAAAGCAGAATCTGCGATTCGGTTTTAAATTTATCCTAGTTTGTGAGAAGTATTTGATAAATGTATCACATTATGACATTATATGTAAATAATTTTCTACGAATATAATACATTCGGAAACATATGTACTAATTTAAGGAGTTTTCGTTTTTTTACTCTTCAATGTTAAAAGCAATCAGAAAAGAGGTAAATGTGTTAACTAGTCTATAAATTCAAAAGTTCCTAAGTAGGTAGTAAACATTTTCAAGGTAAGTGTAGCAGATCCTTTATTTTTCTGGTTTCGGTGACAGCCCGCGATCCGAATTTGGTGAGCTGTTTCCAGAAGTACTTTGAGGACTTCTTTCGTTCACCTGTAACAAAAATATATCATTATATCTATACACACATAACATAATAGGTAGGTAAAACAGAACATATGTAATTCTCACAAAAAAGAGGTATAAAAATACTCGTTACTAATTTAATTTTTACCTTTAATTGATTTTTAATTATTTTAATTATGTCTCCAAAAAGCTTTCGATATTACATATTTCAACCGACTTGGTGTCTTCGTCAGTCGAATATCAAATTCATACAGAATATATCGAACCCGTATTTCGAAATAAGTTAGCAACCTTATATGGACCGGGCGGCGGCTACAAGCAAACCAATCTTACAATTGTGTAGCACCAATCCATTTTGTAGGGACAGCCGAACTTTAATAGCTTCAAAACCACCTGGGTGGCTATTATCACAACATTTTTCATACGCTTTGTTTCATACGACATCGTTAATATGTTCGTGATGTTGATAATACTAATGTAAAACTTTTTAAAAGACATGTAAAACATGTTAATGAATCCGGGCAAAAGGGTTTTATTTTAAAAGCTTGATGAGTTTCTGTGCAAATAGCTTCCAAAAATCACTCGTCTTTGGCCTTCGCAAATTGTCATATGTGCCAAAATTGCCGTCCTGGTCGGTCGTGGTGCAACTTGACAAGTTTTGCCTAAAACTGATAAAAATTCTCAGGCTTAATATTTCAGTTTTGTTTCATCCTATGCGTTTCTCGTTCGTATAAGGAACAAAAATCTCTATGGGGTCAAAGAAGGTTAAGGTATTAGAACTCCCATAAAAAGCAGTAATAGTTCCCACTCATTTTGTATGCAATAAACTTTGATTAGTTATTATGTAAAACGTGTCAAGTTTTTGAAGCTACTAAAGGTTGGTTGGCCCCCCAAAGTGAAGATGCTGTTATATTGTGAGACAGGTTCGCTTGTAGTCGCTGCTCGGTCCAATACGTGTAACAGAGACAACACATTTAAACTTTTTCCTGTGATATCGATCAGAAAAATTAATCTTGTTTATAGAACATTTATGTAAATAATACTGAGGTGTACCTGCAGACCGGTATGAAGCATATTAGCTATGGTCTCCACATCTAACGTAGAGTCTTGGGCGGATATCTTTTTGATGGCTGAAGATACGATGCAGATATCGCCCCTTAGCTCACGGACGAGCGCTGTAATCTTTTGAGCATTGCTTAAAACCTCCACACTTTGAGTGTAAGGGTTGTAACGTACACCAAACGGCCTTTGAATACTTTCAGCGAAGGCCCTGAAAGAGATTGATGATTTACGTAATTAAATGACCATCTGAAGGGGTATAAGCATTCGTGGCATTATATGAATCCAATGTTTTCCGAAGATTGAATTTTTTGGAATGAAATCACAACGACATGGACATTTCGCTCAAGTAGTACCTCTCAGCTAAAAACATGTAAACAAATAATGTACTTAAATGCAAAAACTGATTTTTTTGTATAATATGAATCTACGTCTGCCAGAAGAAGCAAGTGAAGGAGAAAGTGAAATTGTTACGTATGTCATATCAAGAGGTCAAATCATTAGCAGAAGATAGACAAGAATGGCGGTTACTCCACCGACAAGAGCATATATCTCTTAAGTTTTCTATTTGAAATAATAATAATTATATACATATAGGTATATAGTGTTGTGAATTTGCGAACATTTACAGCTAAACTCACTACTACGGAAAATACAATTATTTTGAAGCACTATGATAAAAAGATATGTTGTTCCATATTTTTAGTTGAGAGTTGTTTTGTTTGTTACAAAACTTCAACAAATTTTTAATCAATTATTTTTTAAATCTGAAGCCGAATAAAACATTCATAATACCTCATTTTCTCTTTTGCCTCTTCAAAAGAGTCTGTATAATAATACGCATTTTGATAGGAAGTGATGATGCACTCCTCGTGAACTGTGACGTCAGGGTCGAAGCGTTTTATCTTCTCTGGAGTGGTCAGGGCATGCTGCAATTCAGCCACAGACGACAGGAGTCCCGCTCCATACACACGGTAGCTTCCGTCAGTTTGGCGGCAAAGCCCAAATTCCACCGTGAAAAAGTAGAGCTGAAAACAAGAACAAAAAACAGATAAGTATGCTTTAATTATCGCGCAGTTTTTAATGGATCTGGTTAAAGTGTTTTGTTTTTAGAATCTGTTTAGTTTCACATTTGTTATAAAACATGCAAAGCAGAATCATCTGTGAACAGTCTACTGCACCATGGTGTAAAACACGTGAGTTGTGCTAGTTTACATGCTAGGAATAGAATCTGAATCGTACAAGTTTACAAAACATTCGTTCTGCCTATTGCGAAAACATAACAAGAGATGGCGCTGTAACAACAAGTTCTACTCTTGTTACAGTCGTGACTTGGGTAAAAGGTAAACGTGCGTAATTTTCTCTGATGGTATAGTCAAAGTTATTAATTAATTTGCCGTTGAAAACTTTTTTAAAGTATTTGATTTTTATAGCTACGTGGCATTATAAATACTTTTATGGGTTCTGTAAACCTTCTAATAAATGGAAATATCACCAAGCTATTGGTAAGAGAATAAGAATGAGCGTATAGAAAAAAAGTGCAGAAGTACCAAAGCGACCAATGCATATCTATTTTTTTTAAATATTAAATAAATATATCTTTTAGCTTTACGTTTGATTAATTCCTTATCAGAATCAAAATCATAAATCAAATTGTACTTCCGAGTTATATATCGGCCCAATTTGTTTAAATATATAATATTATTTATGAATTCTGCTCTAGTTTGCTTTTACGTGATTTGAATATTTTGCTGCTTTTTACTTGGTGCCTATTAAAGGCTGCACACTATGTCTTATTAAGAGGCCTGCGAACCAATCATAGTATACACAAACGAAATACCAAAACCATTTGTAAATCATAGATACCCTTAAGTATTTATTCCGATTGGATTACAGAATAACTGGTGTTCTCAAATAAATATTAAATAATAACACTGATTTAAACATGAAATATGAGAAAAATAAGCTTTCTACGGAAATTTAAAATTGCTTATATGTCGTCTTTAAATCAGTGTCCTTTCAAAATACATATTTGGGAGCCTAGATATTCTGTAATTCAATCGGAATAAACACACACTATCCTAAAAATGGATTTGGTATTTCGTTTGTATGAACTAGGGTTGCTCCGCCGGCCTCTTAAGAGGTCAAGTCATTAGCGAAGAATAGTGGTTAACTCCAATGACAAGTGCGTAACTCTTAAGTTATAGATAGATAGGCTGCACTTGCTACGGCGTAGCAAGTTTTCCCGCTTTGTATACCAGCTACGTCGTAGTTTGGACGCAAAATGGCTCAACGACTGGAAAATGTTATATAATGGTATTATTAAATACCTTTCTGTACCTGTACGTTTAATAAATTCGTATAAATATATTATCCCATCAAAAACATTTCATGTAAACTAGGTCGCCAAGACTCATAAGCTCATAACGCTTTCACTGTTAAAAAGTTATCAGATCTCATGTCAGATCTCATGTAAAGCCAAGTCCTTAACTCTACAAGGCTGAACTCTACCAACCCTAACTCTACAAACACTACATCTTGCTTAAAAAGTATGGCTTGGCCGTTCCATGAAACTATTGCATAACATAGTATTGTATTATAGGGGAGACTCCCATTGGGAGTGTCTGTTTGGCGGCCACGAAACGGCCAAGGCATACTTTTCGATCAAGATGTAGTCAAGATGTAGATCAAGATTTCTTTTTGTAAGATGCTCTACTCCTTTTTATTTTTTCAGGCTGCATTTCGTGCGCCTGTGCTATGACTTTTTTGTAGCCCGCTCCCTATCTTTGCCTCTTTTTCTTGTTGTATTATTATTTGCAATAAGCGATAGATCAGGATGTTACTTAGTTAGGAAGTTTGGAATTTTAATTTTAGTTTTAATCTTAACCACTCTTAAGGTCACCAGGTCTGGTTTTGTATTAAATAAATATTTAAATTCCAAACTTCCTGAAGTCTTAGAAAGCTGAAATTTGGTATGCTGGCTTAAATTATCCACAAACAACAAGAAAAATAAGAAATCTGTAACTTTCACCCTCCAGCTCCTCTTAAGGGGGGGGTCTGTTTCCGTATTAAATAAAAATTTTAGTTCCAAACATCCTGAAGTCCTAGAAAGCTAAATTTGGTATGCAAGCTAAGACTAGCACACAAACAGAACGAAAATTTAAAAATCTGTAACTTTCACCCTCCAACCTCTTAAGAGGGGTTGGAGGGTGAATGTAAGAGATTTTTTTTATTTTTCTTTTGTTTTTGTGCTAATCCTACCCTGCATACCAAATTTCAGCTTTCTGGGACATCAGGAAATTTGGAATTTAAATTTTTATTTAATACAGAACCAGATCCCTTTTAAGAGAGGTTGGAGGGTGAAAATTACAAATTTCTTAATGTTTTTGTTATTTGTGTGCAAATCTTAGCCTGCAAACCAAATTTTAGCTTTCTAGGACTTCAGGAAGTATCCTAGAATTTTGATGATTATCAGTGAGTGAGTGAGTGACGAAATCGACGTATTTTAGGTATTAATAACATTCAAAGTATAAAAACTAGACAAATAAAACTTATCGTGTTTAATAAGACTGCATCGTACATCTTATCTTGAGAATTTGATCCAGACCGAAGCTATGAGGGTACAAAAATATGTCGAAACGCTTCGAGAAAAGGTACGTAGTGCCCCGATTCCCTTGGCTCGTCTTGGCAGATACATAACACAATGTATAGTTACATAATATTAATATAATAAACTTTTTTATTTCGTGATTACCGTGGCTAGTTTATCGATGTCCTCATCTGAAGCTCCGAGCGATGCCAACCCAAGTTCCTGGGAAAATTGAGCGAAGCTTGGATTGGCAAGCAGAGGCATGTGCCCAAGAAGCTCATGGCAGCAGTCGCTGGAACAGTTTTGTTTATTTAATTATGTAAGACCCAAAGAGAATTATGTTGGAAAGAAGAAATGATAAAAGAGGAACCTGGGTTTGGAATAAACACAATGACGTCAAAGAGATTTTTAATATTAATTTTTAAAAGGTTTTTATGTATTTGGTACAAGAATAATTTGTTTTAAAAAATGTGTTATTTACGTAAACGATTATGCGATTCTAACTATTATCATTCCAGTGTTATTTAAGTTTTTATATTTTTCATCATAGACAAATATGTCTACACTTTTAAGTAAATTGTAAATTAAATCCGCTCCCCATATATTTTAATTTACCTCAAAAATGTTTAGTTTGGATAAGACAAGATATAAATTAGGTATCTATTAGGTGTTAATTTGAAAACCATTTCGAGATTGAGGTTTAATAAGTTATTTTTCGAACTTGTGGTCTAAAAAACCTCATGATGATGAATATTTTTACGAAAAATCTGCAACTTCCATGTACCTTCGTGTGACGTCACTTGAGAAATGGCTGTTTAGGAATGAGTCCTTTGCTATCAAGACAAATTTATAAAAATTTGCTGCCGACTGATTTGACAAATGGATGACAGATGAGTAGATAGACAGAGACTGACCACTTTTTTAGGGTACCATAGTACCTAAAAGGTACAAAAGGAACCTTTATGGTGAGACTCCGTTGTCCGTCCGTCCGTATGTCACAGCCTCATAACTTTAGCACTGTTAAAGCTAAAGACATGACATTTGGTACAATAATAGCATTGATTTGTCCACATATCACAGTGGAAAAAAAAACGAACAATTTTAAATTGTTTAAAATATTTCCAAAACAAAAGTGGAAATTAAAAATATTATCCTAAAAATACAATATGGGTATTAAATTGTAGATATTACAAATTTTATATATACTTTTACTTTAGTTACTAGCACGGGTTTCGAGAAACCTTTAAAAACCCACAAAACTATGTATGTTCTCCCCCCTTTTTTCTCCGAAACTGGAAAACCGAAAAATATCAAAAAAATTTCACTGATAGATCATAACTGGCCAATTATAGGAAAATTAAAGTGATTTAAAAAAAAATTATCACAAATATACAACCGACAATTCTTTAAAAAATCATAAATAAATAATGGTTAATTTAAAAACCAAAATAATGAAAACTATTTTCTAAAGTGGCGTATATTTTAGGAAAAAAATATTTAAAATGCGAAATGCAAAAAAATAATTCCCTTAGCTTAATGAAATTAAGCTAAGGGAATTATTAAAATATTTTACATACAAAAAACAAAGTATCTGTAAAAAGTATCCAATTGTCATAGCGACATGCCAATGAGTCAAACAATAATCAACTCTATTAAAAGCGAATTAAATCTTTGCCGTTGGCATAATTGTGTTGGATGGGTAGTACAAAATTTAAGTGCTAACTTACGGCTCCGGAGTGTAAAATGGATCTGACGAATGGCGGATGTACTGCGTGCAATGAAACACCCTGAAAGCGAGGCCGGAAAGGAAATCGCGAGGTGACAAGTATCCGGCCACGGGCCGCAATTGGAACCCGGTTTTGCGTTTCAAGAACGCACTGACATCTTCCAACTGTAAAATAATGAATAGTTTAATTTCGTGTGGGTTTATTAGGCAACTTTTGTATTTATTACCTTTGTATACAATTATCATTGTCGTTTCAATCATAATCAAAATATAATTATGTTTTCCATTTTTAAAACTTTGATTTCGTGCATAGCGCTTATCCAAGCTTGGTTGAACTGGATCTTTTACATGTACATAAATATAACAGTCGCCTAAACTATTATAATGGCTACGAGACACGACGACGAAGCCGGAACAAAAACTGCCATAGGTAGCTGTCATGCTGGCGTCCGTACACATTGTAGATAATGAAATAACTAGCTGTGAGTAATAGGTTATTCCTTATTAAATTATTGTATATTATAGTAGTTTATGCTACAAGGGCGCAAAGGAATAAATTACGAGGACGATTTAAAACACGAGCGTAGTGAGTGTTTTAAACGTAACCGAGTAATTTATTCCTCTTACGCCCGTGTATCATACTACGTTTTTCAATGCATAGTGTGAGGAAATAAAACAAATATAATTTTGTGAACTTTAAATTGTAATTGGCTCAAAAGGACTGTATCCAGAGCGGCTAAACAGTGAAAAAAAAGTATGACATTTATGGTACACAGTAAAGGCTGCAGGTTAGCCAACCATTGTAAATAAATTTAAAAAAATAATAATAATAAAGCGCTAGGGCAAAGTAATCGACTTTCTGTTCGGTTTTGATGCATAAAAAGTGGGCCTTTACGAGCACATGCATTGAAAATATATTAAATTATTCCTATTATGGTTGATTAAAAAAAAATAGGAAACTATTCAGCAAAACTTCGGTATTTGTCTATCTGTCCGTTCATGTCATAAATCGAACAGTGACATATATGCTTAAATAATCTTGGGACCCCGGAAAAAAACGAAAAATAATCTTCAAATAAACATTCTCTTTTTTCTTTTCTGTTTATTAAATTCCAATCACATTGACGGAACCTTATAAACTTGTTACCGGAACCCTTCTACTTACATGGGGCAGATTGTCGTCACGGTAGCCACAGTATTTCACCAGCTGGGGCCAATTCTCAAGATATTCGTCGCAGGCGTGCTTTAAATACAGTTTATGGAGTTCACTGAAGACAACGCCCCTGAAGGAAACATTTTTAGATTTATCATCGATACCAGTTGTGGGTACTGATCATACTGAAATGTTTTCCCGAAGAAGCATAAGACAAACATAATAGGAAGCATAATAATAATAAGAAGCATAATAAAAAATCCCTATACATATGCATGGTGATTTTTTTGTGGACGATAGGGATTTTCAGTGAGTCATAAAAAAAATCTCCCAACTACCGCATTATTAGAATCATAATTAATATATTAATTGTGATCATTTTATTTTATTTTGCTCGAAAATTAGTACGTAAATCTATTATTTTCCATTGTATGGATTTTTTTACGTATAACAACTTTTACCATTCATTACCCAAAGGGCAAAACGGAGCCTTATTAATGAGACTCTGCTGTCCATCTGTCTTGTCCATCACTATGTCACGGGTTTCTAGCTCTTAGACGAAATGAGATAGATAGAGACTTGAAATTTCAATATGTTATGTAGAATGTTGACACAAAAGCTGATAGATTTGAATTAAAAATGTAATAATAATCCAGGATGGCTAATTGAAAATAAATGAGACATTTCAAACTAATTATATAGGATCTTTTTAAATCTTTTTTGGAGGGTTTGATCACGATGAGATCATGTCACCTTAATTATACAAATGAAACATAGGTATTTGTTACTAACTACATACAGTCATTTCTTAATTAAATACAAATCTTTGCTAATTTTAGATGTATTTTAGCTTCTTCTTAATGTACAGCAGCCAAGGCGATGTTAGAGCCACCTAATTCAAAAATAGAATCACATAATATTTTTCTTTTTTGGACCTCATTTCGTACACATTCCATTAAAATATGATATACTTCTTTCAATTACCCTGCATTGGTGTGTCTGATTTATTATTATTAAGGCGCTACATGCTGCAAAAGTGTTGCCACTTAAAAAAAAGAAACATTATTTACTTACTTGAGTAATTATTGAAAATCTGCTCAAGTAAATGCGTAGACATAGCAATAAATAGCATAGCTTTCAAAGACAACGTCTTTGATGAGCTAACATTTTAAGCTTTGCCTAAAGCAGCCGTTTTTAAAATTATAGCTCATCAATGACGTTGTCTATGAAAACTATGCTATTTAAAAATAGTTCATTGCTATATCTATGCATTTACTTTGGCAGATTTTCAATGATTATTCTAGTAAGTAAATAAACATTTTTTTCGGCACTTCACAGCATACAGCACCTTAAGTAAGACAACTTATTTAGTGGAATGTGTCCAGATCGTAGTCTTAAGGACCAAAGTATTTCTGTTTCATTTATTTTTATCAACCCAGGGAAAGCGAAGTGGGTTGCATATATGTTAAGGAGATTAATAAAATTAAATGAACTTAGTACGTAATATTGAAAGTCACGTTGCTCATATTTGGGCAAAATCCGGTGAAGGGGTAGGAGAAAGCTATATTGAACTTACCTCGAAATTTTAAGAATAAGAAATATTCGTTTCGAGTCTTGCACTTGTAGGCGGAAAATTTGTTACATGAAATTCGATTTAAAAATGATGCAAACCACTATATTTTTCCCAATGGAACAACCGCCATGTTTTTTTTCTTATACTTAGACGTTAGTAATATAAAACCGGTAACTATTGCTTTTACTCCCTTACACTGACAGCTGCTAGGATATAATTAAAGTTTCAGTGCTATTATAAAATCAATAAAATAAAATCTATTTTCGTTATTATTATTGAAATTAAGTATGAAATGTAGCAAAAATATTTACATTCTGAACATTGATTTGCAGTAAACATTATTTTTATTTTTAAATTTGCCGCTAAAACCTTATGACTGCCAAACTCCTTATAGTCTCTTAAGAGCGGTTTCACAGCCGGATTGTGAAAAATCCGCCTTTTTCTGATTATATTTCTTTAATTCATAATTTTTGAAATTCTTATTTTCAGAAACTAATGGAAACTCTGCGATGCTCCATTTCCACGTATGAGCCCCACCGGGAAAAATATAATTTCATACGTGGAAATGGAGCCGAAAAAAAAATTGTTCGCACCATGCCTGGTAATTGGATTTTTTTTTTCAGGCAGGGTACGAACAATTTTTTCGTTAAATTTCTGTATATCATAAACCATATGCTGTTTTTAAACAATAAATACTGAAAACGACGATTTTGTATGTATTTTTATGGTTACATCCCCGAATACTCATTCAACTTATTTTTGCAGTTTTGTTTCAAAAATTTTGTGGAGTATGATAGGTTTGTAATTTCTGATGAACTTATTTAAATGGTACGGAACCCACAGGTAACTGAACCGTTTTTTTTATATAGGTATTTAAACATTAATGCTATATAAAATAGAGTATATAGGTATATGCCCAAGCCAGTCCTAATGACGATCATATAATTTCATCGAAAGCTACAACTTCGCCTCCAATATACAATTTTAACCAACTCTATACTTAACTCAAATTTAAGAAAATCAATGAAACAATCACACATCGGTCTACTTCAACAAGTAACTACTTTCATGCAAGAAAGTACTAAGCCAAAGAAATGTTCAAAAAATTAATTCTTGTTTGAAACGTTAGAAAGTACGTATATGCTCTTGTTTATAAAATTCAAATTCTTAACATTAATACAATTACTTTAGTAATTAAAAAATATCACCACCACTTTATCACCACTTTAAGGTATACCTATACATAGCTCATTTGCATTTGGCAATTATTTACTTGTTGCAACCAATATAGAATGAAACATTACAAAAAAATAAATGCAATCTAAAGGGAAACAAGCAGTGGTCCCAGTATAATAAATTAAGTAGTACATCAGCTGCACTTAAATAAATTGAAGTGTCCATCTCTACAAATAAGTCAGAGCGACAGCTGCAATTTTTTAAATGATATTTATACCTATTTTGAATCCAAATATACACTCGTACGTAGGTTTACGTCGATAAAATCATTCGCTTGTGCTTTGTTAATAATATTAAAATTAAAAGAAGGCAAAAGTTGCAAAAGCCAATAAAGTTTCGAAGACTTCTATAAACAGAAATAATGAAAAACAAATATAAACATGACGGGCTAAGATGTCCAAAAGTAACTGTCAGTAACTTACCATGTTTTAATTTCAGTTTCAGTATATTGAACCTTAGGAATAGGTTGGCCGCTAAAAATGAAATTACGATGACACTTTATGAACGTATTCGCTGTTTTGAGTGAATGAATGAATGAAGGTTTTATATACACACAGAAATGATATTGATTGTAAAAACCGTGTAAAAAAGTAAGAATCTCTTGAATTTGAAGGTGTGAATCATACATTATATTAATTATAAATATAAATAATATCCCATAATTATCATTTGGTATAACGTGTTTGCAAATATGAATAAACCTACGTATAAGGTAGTCAGTTAAGGTGATATATCGTCGGTACAAAGGTCTCCTTTAGTCCAGGCGGAAAGACACGCATTGCGAGGGGGACGGAATCGGGGAAAATTGACTAAAGATCGGTTTTATATTAAAACAAAATGAACTAAAATAGCTATGAAAATTTTCATTAACCAGTAATTTAGGTATTGTTAAAACCCAACTAAATAAATATTTTTGAATATGCTATCCAAATTTGACAGAATATCAAAAAGTGTAAATTTAGACCTCATTTCAATAATTATTTCCATCGAGTGAAATTCCGTCAATCGCGTTTCCAAAATTCCCAAATTTTTATACTAATTTATATAAAGTGTCAATTTTGACGATATACCAACTTAATAGTATGTAATAAATACACGTGTACAAAGTGGTCAGAAGTTACAGATTTGATAGTTATCTAAAAGGATACTTACTATTTGTAATTGTTTGCGATGGCAGCAAATTGTTCTCGGCGTTTTCGATAAACAGGGTCTTTGAATCCAGGATGATCTGCATCCAGTTCAGATCCGTACATCAGTACGTTCTGGGCACGGTCCAAATCAGATATTTTCCGTGGAAACCAGTGCATTTCACCGAAATCTAAAAAATATCGTTAAGGTTAAACGTCAGTCTTTCGGTGCACAACTTAACTTGTTTTTCTTGTTTAAAAAGTTAAAAGTGAAAAAATATTGGGCTGTGGCAATTCACGCCAATAATTAAGTATAAGTTAGGTTTATAAATGAACAGTTTTGAGTAAAATGCACAATTAGTCACGATTTTTTCTAAACTAGCTTAAAATGTTTTAAGTTTCTTTCGACAAAATAATGGCTAATTGTGCATTAAATTTCAAGCTAAATCATAAATCCAATTTATACTGAATTATTGCCGTAAATTGCCGCAGACCAATATCGTTTTCACTTTTAACTTTTTAACAAGAAAAACAAAGTTAATTTGTACATTTTGTATCAGTCTATGTTTAACCTTAAGTTAAAAGTTTGTATTGTTTCAAAAATAAATAACATCTGTGGCAGTAAGTATAAATCGAATTTGGTTATTTATAGGAATAATATTGTTAAAGAAAATTACTAGAAATTGTAGAAGATACTTATTTATTTTTAATTCAAAAGAACAACTTTCCGGATGGAATTTATTTTTGTCACTTTATCAACCTCATATATTTTTAATTAAAAACAATGAATATAAATCAAGTTTTCATTGTCAAATAAGTAACTTGCAGAGAAAAAGAAATAGTTATCAACTGCATTGTTTAATAGTAAAGATATACTCGGCTCGGAAACTTTGACGTTAATTAAAAGACTTACCAAAACTGGCAGCAGCAGATAGTGGAGTGGGCGGTGGAAACTCCTCTCCTACCTGAGGAGGTACGACCTCAAAGTCTTGGACCTCCCGTTTCAGCATCCGCTTTAGTTGCTCCATGCGTCGAGGATCACATTGCACATCAAGAAGAATATCCGCCTTGCAAACAATGTAACACACCCAATTAATATTATGATCTACACCTTAGTTGCATTAAAATTGTGTATAGCGAAGCGTTACTACACAGCACGATTCAAGAACCATTAGGATGATTGAACTGTGAATGCAGGTTTAAAATTACAGTTAAACACAAAATAAATTACGAAACATCTGTGATGGTGGAGCATAAAATTATCTTGGGGTGTAAAATTTAGGGTGTTTTCAAGTCGACCATATTTGAGTTTACATAAATCGTACGCTCGCAAAGCGGCCTTTTTAGAACCACATTAATAGAACACTTACTGCAGCCAATTCTGTCACAGATTTCCTCGATTCAATGTGTAAGACGTTTATTCCCAAGTCCTGAAACACGGACAAGACACGGACCAAGCCTCCGACTTGATTCTTCAGAGTGAAAATAACAGATATTCTTTCGCTCTCTGCTTGAGGCAAGGCCTGCTTTTGGGCAAGCTGCAGATCAGCCAACTTCGGATGATGAGGAGGCTCATTCTTCACTTGCCAATCTTCACCAGTCCTGTACAGCCACAACCCAAGGAGACCTTTGCCAGAACCACTCATTTTTCTGCGAACATATACACACTTTTCAAAGGTTTAGGATGGCATTTTTAATGTCGCTGTGCGCCATTACACACTCGTATGTCAAACATCGCTTAGCTAAAATTACTTTTCATTTGATAAAGTATCGTTGGACAGTTTTGCAAACATATAAATAATCGTCTAAAAAGCTTTTGTGACCTTAATAGATTATTATCAAAAGAGAAAGAGCTATTTTAATTCAGGTATACAGAATCTACTTGGATATACTCGTAAATTAAGTTTTGTTCTTATACAACTTCGGTGAGATGACTTCAAACTATGTCACGACAACTAAATGCTTGATCTCCGTTCACGTTTAAAATCGTTTTCAATGATAATAACGCAAGCTATCAGTTTGTTACCGTGTCGAGGACTTAAAAACCGGAACAGATGCGATGGTGCAAAGTTGGGAACAAACTGCGAGTCCTCCGTAAACCAGTGCGCTTATAAAGAGAAGAGGCGCGGGCGTCTCGAAGGAGGGTGGGTATATTTGATTGGCTGAATCAAGTGTTCGGTGTAACTTGGAAAATGTTCTCCATCGACGCCGTAAAGACTCGGACACACGAAAGTTGTAACAAATTTTGTCTGATTTTAACTTTAAAATAGCCTAATCGTTTCATATTTTTGGAAGTTTAGAGCGATTACGCTATGGTAAAAAGAAACAAGTTGAAATTGAATGTAAAGCTAAATTTTTCTTACGTAAAAAATGTAACGGTATAACGGTCTGACAGTCACAAAACATAGAAAACTGATGTAGGGTTTTATGAATAAAATTTTTTTAATTATTTTTATGTTTTGTTTGAGGGAGTTGATTAAGAATTGGACTTGAAATTTTTTGATGAAAGCTATTTAAGGTTCATGCGATTATAATTACGCATATAAAATGAATGAAAGTATAAGAATGCCACTTTTGATAGCTTTCCAAAGTTACAAAAAAATGTATTAATCAGGTTCTTCAAATGAAAATCTTATTTATTTGTAAACAAACGAGACCTGATATTAATTTGGAATCCATAAGCAAACAGAGCCCCTTTTTACCGAAGATTCAGTGTTTGTGCGTCTTGGCGGAATAACTCAAAATAGGCATGGCGGACTGTGCTAAAAGGTACTAACACTGTTGGCACTAAAAATAAAGAATACATTCGATATATGAATCACATGACAATGAAGTGTACACGTATTTTAACGAAGATAATATCTACGAGTACATTTACGGGGATCCCTTATGTACATTTTCTAAAAACGTACAAGCTGCAATACGTCACGGTATGTCATGACTCATGACGTGACGATTCTTTGTGTATAAAGGGTTTTATGTACAAAAAAAAATGTTTATTCGTTATATTTCAATGATTCGTTATAACAAGTTGAAAAATTACACACTTATAATTTAGTACAAATTATATAATTTAGATTATTATGGAGTAACGTTGGAAGCCATGGTAGGTGGTAAGCCTGAGTAATGATCTCCAGCGCCTTTCCGCGTATTTCATTTTTGTTTGTACCAATAACTGTTTCATAAATGTAATAAAAAATACAGTAAGGCTTCGTTCACACCACCCTTAGTGAGCGCGAACAAAGGCGTATTTATTCGCGCAGCCTCGCTGACGGGTGGTAAGCGGACTAGTCACTGTATTTATTACCATTGTTTAGCGAAAAGACCGTTCTCTATCATTCATTATCTAGCCTGGGCTACTGCATTTATTTAGGCTTGTGTCTTGTGGATTTATATAGGTGTACATTGTTTAGGTGGAGCAGATTACAATTTTTTAAGGGATGGTTAGGAGAGTATTCGTTTTCTGACAGAGTCCTTGAAAACATGAATCGTTGATTTAAATACGCGCGGAACAAGAATTTTAGAACCACTCGAATTTTTCGCTGATACAGAAAAATTGTTGTAGGAATAACGAATGTCCGTGATACATAAATACATACATAAACTGACACCTGTCTCCCAGGTGGGTAGTCAGAGACTACATATTTCCATCTGCTACGACCCTGATACACCTCTTTCGTCTCTTCCACATCCATTAATCTAGTCATAAAAGCTCTTCTATTCCGGGTACATTTGACATTGCCCTTCTTCAAATTGTTTTTTTTTTGTATCTTCGTGGCATCACGATCCTGCAAATAAGTTGGGTGCTTGTAAGAGATAATACTCAATCCCATCAAAAACATAAAATGTACAAAAATAACAAGTCTCGCAATGCAATCCTTCCACCGTAAAAAGCTGTGAGATCTTATGTAAAGCCAAGTCTGTTATTTTAGTTTTTATGGAAGCACCTTTTCATTTTAGTTAGTATGGGAGCACCTATTTAACAGATTTATCATTAATTAATTTCTAATTAGTTACCTACCAAAATTAAGTAACTGTATTAATATTAGTCATCTTTATTTCTATAATAAAATATGGCGACTTCGCAATCGCACAGCAACATATACAACATATCTACCTAATACCAATTTATTACCGATTTGAGAAGATATTTCTACGCATCAGCGCTTTATTTTTGCTAGCGATTGCCAAGTCAGTATATTTTATTAGAGAAATAAAGATGACTAATATTAATACAGTCACTTAATGTTGGTAGGAAACAATTAATGATAAATTTGTTAAATAGGTGCTCCCATACTAACTAAAATGAAAAGGTGCTTCAATAAAATCTAAAATAACAGACTTGGCTTTACATAAAATCTCACAACTTTTTACGGTGGAAGGATTGCTATTTGGACATTTTTGTACATTTTATGTTTTTGATGGGATCTCATTTCTTTTTGTAGGTAGTCCTCCTTTTTTTCTTCTCAGGTAATATTTCTTGCACGTCAGATACGGATTTTCTTAAAGCCCACTCCCTTTAACTGATCAATAGGATATACTCCAGAGAAACTAGTATCGGGAAGGAGCACTTCATAATGACCACCTAAGAAACTACCAAAGAATCAAAAACGTTTCACTGGCGTCCCAGGATCGCCACCAAATGATCCTCTCGAACGGCCGTTTTTGTAAACCTCGAAAGTAAATAGATACAAAGTGGTGGCTGCCATAAGTTTGGATACGGAACTATAGGTGGTAGTTTTCATCATTGCTGTCGAGTACAGGTCTCCACGCTCGTCACACGTATAAATTTGCATTTCATCCCAATGCGCTACCACATACTCGACTACCGCATACATAATGTAATACGACGACTCGATGTTCCCATACATAGAGAATGACAAAGAATGGAACAAACGTGAACCATCTCCAGGTATAGGGACAACTAGGTGTTGACAAGGATTTTCATTTATGTTTAATATTTCAGGTTCCATTACAATATTCATTTTTACGGTAAGTTATTATTATTAATATCCACAATTAGATGCAACAGGCAGGTTCATATTTCTTTTGACCATGAAGTGAAAGGCAGGCTTGTCAGTCTAAGCCACAGAGTACATTATTATGTCTAAACCTGGTCTTTATTCAATGACACACGAGTAATTAGAAATTTAATTATACCTACATTATAGAGGATGCATATACAAATAATACAACATTAGCCGCTTTATTTTCCCTTTAAGCTTTACTTGATAAATAACCTTTTACCTTGATTTTTAGGGTTCAGTATCCTAAGGTTCCGTGACCCTATTACTAAGCCTCCGCTGTCTATCCATCTATCACAGGGGTCTACAGTTTCAGCCGTTATAGGTGAATATAGCGCGTAAATATTTTCTTATAATATATGTTACATTGTCTTCTATCACGGCAAATAGTAATATGGCCCCTAACACAGCATAAAAAGTTCAATAAATGGAAATCCAAGAGGGGTCCAATTATTCGACGTTATTTGTTTCAGCTCTATCTTTATAATACAACAATTTTGGGCAGATAAATATTAGAGTTCCGTATTCAAAAGGTGCTGATTTGTTTGTCAGGCGCTACCATTTTAACGCCTTGTTTTTTGTCGCCTTGATGTTGCTATGTCATCTTTATTGTTGGTATTTACCATAATGGTTTGGGGTTTCATACCCATATTGTGTGATGGTAGTACGGAAACCTTCGTGAGCGAGTCCGACTTGCACTTAGCCGGTTTAACAGCGACTTAATTACGAAATGTTGGTATTTCTCTTCTTAAATAGACTAAATGTGTTTTAGGGTTCCTTACCCAAAGAACATATTATTATAACAAAGGCTCTATCTTTAGAACGGTAATAGAATTTTTGGTGGTAGATGTCTTTAATTCAAAGCAGCATACCACCAACGTCATCGTGTGCCATACAAATTTACAGATGCAGCTGGAAGCATACATTTTGTATAGACTTTGTATGGAAATATTAAATTACCAACCGCAAATAACATTTTTATATTTTTTTGTTTCTATGTATACTTAACACTAACCGCATGCAAAATTTCAAGTTTGTAGGCCTGCTAGAACACCTTTAGACTTTTGATGATCAGTCAGTTGACAAAATAAGTGAACTTTGACTTGTTATTTGGGGGTAGAAGTAAGTTCAATAAGTACTCTTAATAACTGAAATTTCAGACTTCTAGCTTTACCCACAATTAAGATACAGGGGGGTTGAAAGTGCCGTGAGTTGCTTCGAGAAAAGGATGGTATGGCCGTTCCGCTTTTTTTTTTTTTGCGAGACTTGGCGGGGGCACTGCCGTTCCCCCAGAATTCAAAAAATAAAACTCCGTTGTAAAGATGCCCTTTCAGGGCATGGATCCTTTTTGTAGATCACAGAAGCTTTTTTGAATGAAAAAAAAATTCAAATATATAAACACAATATAAAAACAATATACTTACTATTTATATAAAAGGATAGAGCAAATCCTTTGAACACTATTCAATTAGTTAATAATAAAAAAGGATTAGCCCAAATTTTTTTATTTTTGAGCCACATGCACAATTTTGGAACGTTTCCCAAAGCAGTCAGGTAGAAAAGGGGTGCGCTTTCAAATGACTGTGTCACTTGACACTTGACACTTAACTGTGTATAGACAATCTTTACAAGGTAGTTTTCGTAATGGTATAGTAATTTCCTATACATATTATAATGTGCGGTCACCAGGACGTCAACCTATCTAAGATAAGTTCTTCTTACGCTGTTATAAGGACTGTATTTTAAATGTTGCCTTTTTCTGTAAGGGACTGTACAAACACGACCTTGCCACAGATTAATTAATAGAGGTTGCGCTGGCTAACGACCCATGAATAGCGAGATAACGTATGTCGTCAACTCAAAAGGACCTTTTATCTGAGTGTATCTGTTTCAGAGAGCGAAACAATGAGAGCTTAAAGCTGTTCTTAAATACATCTTGAAAAGCATATATAATAATCATTACTGGGAGTATGGGGCTCATCGTGTTTGTTTTCTATATTTTCGCGAATTTTCGGCAGAGTTTCACCTGCCATGGTCGCGAGATGACTGGGGAAAATATGAAAACCAAATACGGTGATTCCTGTACTCCTAATAATGTTTATGTTAACCATGTAAATTTAAAATCTTATATACAAACATATTAATTTTGTTTGTATGTATGTAGGGGTAACCGCTGGAACTACTGAACGGATTTTTAAAATTCTTTCACTGTTATAATGGTTAGACACTTTACTTGAACATAAGCTACAGTTTGTTTCCTGGAGATGGGCGATTCCCTGGACATAGCTATTAACTACATATAGTTTGTCCCCTGAGGATTGGCGTATTCGCGCGGGTTAAACTGCGATCAAAAGGCTAGTAGATTATATAAACTCGCCCTTGTCTTCCAAAAAAGGAAGGCAGATCTTATGACTATGATTCCCATAAAAATCATAGTTGCCCGATAAATTTATTCAAACGCAATCTGGAAATTTTCTAGAGCGAATCAACTTGCTATTGTATAACAGAGGAACATAAAAATATAACGTAAATAATAATGTAACTTTATTACAAGTTTCATTTCTAAAATTAAGTTAAGATTTTACTGTTTTTTTTTTGTTATGTTATACCTAGCTATAAACTTTCTTTTAAGAGCTTATTCTGTATAAAAACAGTGTAGCTTAATTTACCTATATTAAAGTATTCTGAATACAGAGCAAATGAGAAAAAAAAGGGTTTTGTCCATAAAAGGTAATTGATAATTAGTTGGTAACGAAAAATAAAGTAGGCAGAGACTACATATTTCCATCTGCTATGATCCAGACACACCTCTTTCGCCTCTTCCACAATCAATCTAGTCATACAATGTCTTCTATTCCGGGTACTTTTGACATGGCCCTTCTTCAGTATGTCACCAATTTGGTCAGCATACGTCCTTCTTGGGCGGCCTGTTCAAGCTGTACCTTCCACTTGCACACTATACATTTCTTTCCTCACCCCACTTTAATTCTTCCTCTCTACATATCCGTGAGTAGTGTTTTACGTGAAACCATTTACAGTTATGTAAATAATTATCCAATGTGACAATGTGACTGATGCCAGGATAGGGCCCGAAATATATTTCCAATAAATTTTTCGTCAAGAATGTTATTTTATTAAGTATTTTATATGTCTAAATAATGAATTTTTTTATAAACACTCTGGATACAATAATTTTCCCTGTATGTTAGTTTATCTAAGCTTACTATTTTATTACATTATGTTGGTGACAAGGTGCCTGTTCGACGAACGGACACCTTCCAACCAGCAAGACAAACACCAGACGCACGCGGGCAGCTGGGCCCAATGAGTTTACCCGGGATAGCTTATGATGGTTACTCGCGAACTTAATCTAAAAACTTATGTTCTAAACTCGCATAATGTTCCAGAAATCCGTTTCGTTGCAGGCACTGGTGGTAGTGGTAAAAAGTCCCTAAAACCCTCAGCTAACCCCTGAGCTCAATCAATCTGAGAAATACCACCAGTTCACGATGCGAAGCCACGCAATCACCGCGTGTCAAAAGTCGTCCTTACGCCTCTCTGGAACCGATGATTTCACCGTAAATTGACAAATTAAACACATACCACTACAAAAAAGCTCAAAAATTGAAGATTTTGGATAGAAAATAACCAAGCAATATGATAAGCTTCAATAAGACGCCTGTTCACCTAGAAGTCTCAAACGGAAGCGAACCAAGTCTTTTCCAATGACAGATGCGCAACAAGAAGGAAATCAGTGTGACAGACCACTGCCAAAATGTTCTAAAATACACGTTAATAATAAAAACCGGCAAATGTTTGGTTTGGTTCGAACATTCCCCCACTCTGGGCTGAGTGGCAGACCCCTAGCTCATACAGCCGGGAGACGGGAGAGAGTTGTCATGGCTCATCGCAGAATCGAACCTTCGACCAACACCTTCGTGACGCATGGAGTTCCGTCTCCGCCAAAAATCAACTTTAATATACGGCTCCGGCGCTAAAACAAGAATGGCAAGTTCACATCTTTTAAAAGAACTAAATCTCCGTCCTTAGGAGGCTCAGTCCTGTCTGTCCACAGAGATTGGTTCTAAGTTAAAGTTGTTTGTATAGACGAGCACTATTTAAGTACTATCATCACATCAGTTTCAGCGTGTAAAAATCCAGGCTAAACAAATTTTTAAATACAAAATCTCGTTTCGTGTTCAATTGTATATCCCTATTAAGATAAAGATTAGCAGTTTATTTGTAATTGTCGAATCCCTAATGAACGAATCGAGCGAAAAAATATACGAATAAAGATTGTCGCACATTACAACGCCTCGGCACCTGATCATCTCAAGTGAAGCATTTTAAAATGTGAGTTTTAAATCATGTTAGGTATGTAGGTGACATTTTCTGAAGTGTACGACGACGCGGGGAAAATGCGTGGTGCACACTCCGTCCGTATAGTAACAAAAAATATAGTAACAAAAATGTCACGTACGTAACTCGAATTAACTAAAATGCTTTACTTTGAGGTAGTTTGGTGCTGTAACGTTGCGTTTTTTTTTTGTTTAGTTTATATAGTATGGTAACACACTGATTTCTATACTTATAATTTCAAGTGTCTTAATCTAAGCCACGAAACCAACATGAAGTTAGAAGCACTTGCCGTAAGATTTGCTATTTCTTGCCTACCGGTTTTACGAAAGTTGTTTTGGTTAGTTTTAGAATGTCGTTAGTACTGAGTGCAAGGGAGGTTGGATCCTTACGCCTCAATGACTAGGTTTATTTTCAGTTGCGGAAATTTTTTAGTTAAATATTGCAAGGTGAAGTTTGTGTTTGTCAGATACGTAACATTCGCTGCTGAGACCTGATTGCGATATATTGTACATGTTGTAAAATTTAGTTCCAGGTTTTTCATGCTCACCTAGGAGAAGGATGCCAGTTGTTTGGGAGGAGGGGATTCCTTGAGGATGGTGTCAGCAAGGAAAAGGGAATGAATGGTAATCAATTGAACCACAATTTAATTTTTTAACTGTGTCTGTTGCGGGTCGGAGTGATGACGCGTAGCCAGGGAATTTGGGACGTGTCCAGCTGAGGTCAGGTTCGGTTGGTGTCGGCGTGCGTGAGCGATCTGTGGCTGGCTAACATGGTGGCCAGGTTAGTCGGAAGGAAGTAGGTGTTCACAATTTATAACCTCAAGACGAAGTACTTTACCGGGCTGATTTTCGGGACACTATTTGCGTGACCGTGACTTTGGATGTATCAACGTGATTCGTGCTTGAACGTGGATATCAAGTTTTGGTTTTGAGATTTTGAGGTTGTATTTTAAAATGTATTTAGCTTAAATTTCTTCTAATAACAATGAGTTTTGGTGGTGTAAATCTTCGAAGCTTTATGGTGTAGTTAAAATCCCATCAAAACATAAATATGAAACGAGAGCCAAGTTCAAAATTATGATAATATATGCCTTAGTTGTTGACTTCCATGACAAAAGAATTGAGATCTAAATGGCTACCAAGTTCAATGGTCACTGGTCAGTCCTGAAATTTATTTATAACAACATGAAATATTTTATTACAACTTAAAATATCATTTCTTCTCATAACTAAGAATAATATGCCTTGGCTGATATTAAATGATATTTTAAGTTGTTATAAAATATTTTAGTTGTTATAAATAAATTTCAGGACTGACCATTGAACTTGGCACCCATTTAGATCTCGATTCTTTTGTCGTTGAAGTCAACAACTAAGGCATATATTATAATAATTTTGAACTTGGCTCTCATTTCACATTTATGTTTTTGATGGGATATCATTACTTTTTGTTAAGAAATTATTAGTAGGTATTCATAATAAAATTAAAGTTTTATTAAGAGTAAGGATCCCCGTTTGGAGCGTAGATACTTAAATCTTCCCAGTTACGACATATATACTCTACTATAGTCTCACGCAATCTATTGGTTTGTTGTATATCACTATACTCGAACAAAAAATATACAATCGAATGGAATAGGCAGCTTCCATCGGGAGGCATTGGGATAATTCGGTGTAAGGTAAGTATGTCACATGTAAGTATGTAGTAATATAATAAATTTAATTAAAAATTATAATAAAATGATAAAAATTTAGTTTCTTATTTATTCCTTTATATTCACTCAACTACCTGTCTGGATGCCAAATTTGAACTTTCTAAGTCATCTGGAACTGGGTTATAGTTTTGATATATAGGTGAGTGAGAGATAATTTTGAATTTTTTTACGTATATATCTAAATGCCTGTTTGAGGTGTGTTTATGAAATTGGGAGCACATATGTATCTCGCAAGTCTCAATTATGACCCAAATTTGACATGTTTATGTGAAATAGTATTTGAGTTATGAGGGGGTCAAAAGTGTCTCCAAATGGTTCGTGTAATATTACACACGGTATCGCTTGCCATTCTGTTAGCTTGAACTTGGCTTGACACGCTACCGCGTGTCTAGATGTAATTCAAATTTAGTACCTATCTCTTTGTAATCTTTTGTTTTTTTTTTTTTTGTTGATACAAATCTCATACCCGTATTAGCTTATTCAAGAATTTTCAGAACACACGAGTTCTCCGCGAATGGACCTATTTTATGTTTAGTTTGTTGTAATTAATATTTAACTTGATATCTGGTAGAATAGATAGATAGAATCAGATATCCGTGTGTGTAGCTTAAACATTTTTCTTGTTTGTGATCCGATATTATCTATTTTTATGTCAGAATAAATTTTTCCTAACGGGTCATCTTTCAGATGAAAGTAAATTTTCCTTTTGTTTCATTTAGACACCCTGTAGGTGGTTATAGATATCAGTGTGGAATCTTTAATTAGTTTTTTGTTTATGATGCGAAATTATCAATTTGACCTAACGGATCATATTCCGGACCAAAGTTATTTTGTTGCTTTGTTCTCATTTTGCCATCCTGTGGGTGGCAATAAATTTATTAAGGATTAATGTTGTGTATTTTTCTTCCTGTCAAAATATGTTTGCCAAATTATTCGTTTTTTATTTGACAAATTTCATATATTTTTTTCTTTTTTATAAGCTAGTGGTTTCTCCAGACCTACGGGCACCTGGGAACACTATACGCTTATGTGCACCGAGGCGTTGTAATGTACGACGACCTTAAGTCATCGGTTTGAAGCGCTGTTATAGGAGTACATTAATTAGATTTCCTGAGAGACGCTTTGAAAGATTCCTTTCACGGATTTATTGAATGCGACGCGACGAATGTTTTTAGGATTATGTACAGACAATTTGTTCAATATTATTTGTTTTGCTTTGTAAATAAAATAAACAAATCTTTTTTGCCTTTTGTAAATTTAGAGAAAGTTCCGCAGGTCCACTTTTCACTCTTGTTATAATCGTTACGCAATGTAAGTTGTACTGCGCGGTAATACACGTTAGTACCTATTTCCGTCTGTCTGGGCCTTAAGGCCCTTAATACCGCCAAACGGGTACTTTCTAAAGCCTACTCCTCTTTTATGGCCAAACCAAAAATATTGAAAAAATGTATTATGGATTATCAACTATACAACATATGCAACATTTTTCTTTTTCGTACCACCAAAACTTCTATATGAAAAATTGTTTCAACTGAATGGTGTTTTTTGGCTTGAATTTCCTACTGCTCCTAAGCGGCTCAGGTGATTTAATTCATTTATGCTTTGATAAATAGATAAACTTGATAGCTATAAATATAACATAGAATTATTCAATCGAACAATGACGCCCATGTGAAAAGTATTATTTTCTCCTATTTTGCCCGTCAAGGACGCAGCGAGCGTCGTAACAGCCACCACGCATTGTGCACTGATTTGAACGTTATTTCAATATCGTTTCCGTCGATATTCCTACAGACAAACATCGAGCTGCTAATTTGGCGACGGTAATCGCCTTAAGGGCCTCTTATCCCTGACATTGAGCACCTCATTTTGCATCAAGTAGAGCTGAGGTCTATGACGTTTCTGGACGTTTCATTGATGTTTAAAATAGGGCATCTGAGCCGTAGCGTGCTCCAAAAAATACGTTTTTCGCTCACCACTTTTCAGTTTTTTACGAAGAAAGTATATTTTTCTTTAATTTCTTGCAATTTTTATATAATTAAGTTATGAAGGCAAAGCTCCGGTTTTTTTTAGATCAAGCAAAGTACTACAACGTACCGCGTATTAAATCGTAAAAAAATCTGCATAAAGGATGTATCGAACTAAAACAAATAATTTTTCAGACAAAAGATATCACAATTTAATGGTTTAAAATTAATTTGAAAAAAGAGACTATCGAAAGAGAGAAAGAGAATATCGGAATAAGGTACCCCTTACTTGACCGTAACCACTTTGCCCCGCCTTAGGCGCCGCGCGGCGAGGAAATAGCATTTGAGTTCATATGAGATCGATATTGTCGGACAGCTGTACTGTACTTTTTTATTTTTTTATTTGGATCAAACAAATTGATTCCAATTTGAATTATACGTTAAGTTATATTTATGAAACATAAATTTATGTAAAAAACATGAAACTTAATTTATGTAAAAATCATAATTTTAATATAACGTACCTAGTTACTTTTTTCGCTTACCATGATAGCACGTAGTATCATATTTTTCTAAGTAACAAATATAAAAAGCTTATATCCTTAAAAATATTGTAAACCAATCTCGTAAGAACCGCCAATGGTATCGATTCAATAAAACTCTGCACTAAAATTAACCTAACCAAAAAAATACTAAAATTAGTTAGGGTTTTTTTTGTGTTCAATTCGGTTTTGTCAACGATCTAAATTTGGTTGCCCTGTTTATTTGATTTTGCGTGGATTAAATTGAATACACAGATTATTAAAATTAATGAATGATATTGGTTTTAAAAGCGGTGTACATACCACAAAATGTTATAAATGAATATTGGCTGCGTTTAGTTTGAAGTCGGGCGAAGCCCGCCTAAACACTGACAGCAGGATAGCATGTTCAATTACAACGTGTGCAAAAGAGATAGTATTATCTGACGTCGTTTGACGATCAAACTGAACGCATCCCTCTATAACCTAGAATTTTGTGATTTTGTGAGTCGAAAAGAAAACAACCATAACAACCATTGCAGTCCACCAAGCAGAATAAATAGGTAGAGAGCAATCAAAGAAATATTAAATTAAATTAAATTAAAGCCTTGGACTGAAAGAAGAGCTAACAAAAGCGGAGAAAATTGTTACAGAAGTCCCAAAAAATTTAATATGATCGAATTGGATAATGAAAAAGTGCTAACAGCCTTACACTGGTTAGTTTCTTGTCTTGAATGAAATTAAATATTTGTTTTCAAGTACTAAAAGATTACAAAAAAGTATTTATACAATTTTATCTTTTTTGAGAAAATAAACCTTTTGCCAAGTTTCTTAGACGTATCCAAGTAACAACAAGCTCGCTTCGAGAACAGTAGTCAAAGAAAACTAAATCATCCATTGAAACGGCAAGCAGTTCAAATTCAGCACAATTAAGAGGATGGCATATCCTAGCAACTTTTTTATTACCTGTCCAGCACAATAAGTCTAATGGCAAAGACCCTATTTGCTTTTCATAGAGGCGAATATACGTTGGCCCTTGGCCTCTTGTTCTTGGACGCGTAATACTAGTGATCACGCAGCGAAACAACAAATTGGTGTGTTTTTAGCTAATACTGAAATATTTAGTAGGGAAAAAAATATTGGATTTAGATAACATCCCTTCATATTTCTTTGGCCTATTTAAAAAAAAAATCAAGTTGATCTCTTATCCGCGTTTTTGAAACGAACGTTTGAAAACAAAAAACGTTTTTTTTGACAAAAATATCAATCTTAAAACATTGTTTATAGGTGAAATCCCTAGATAAAAGATCGATAAATCAAATATATTTCCTTAATATGAGGAGAGACCTAGTTTCTTCCATTGAACCCTTGAAAACCTGGTATTGTTGATGTTTTAGCGTCAGGTGTCTCTTTAAAGGCATTGTTAATTTCCCTCACGTTATAGCTAATAATTACTAACAACTCATGAGAGAGGTACACGAGTAAACTTAAACACACTTCTAATACCTTTCAAATTTTAGTTGGTGCAATACAGGTAGTGGCAAAGTTTTTGACGTCCGACCTTGACTGCGTTTTTTCATTCTTGTCGTCATTTTTTCTCTATGGCACTTAGTAAATTTTGTGCGCGAATAAATACATGCAATAGTCCCCCACCACTATCGCCGAGCGGTCAAAAATCGTTCCGCGATCTGTACCAGGTGGTTTGCTGACCTATTTTTCAGAAGCGTATAGGGTTCCTATCACCGTTTAACCAGGTAGTATATAGGCAGACTGGGGATTCAACATTTTAGTTTTATTTACATTATATTTTAAGTATCTACATTAAGGTAGCGTTCCTAAACGCCGTGGTAAAGGTAAAAATGAACTGTCACCTGTTCCACAACCACCCGAGTGAAAACGAACAGCACGAAGTTGTTCAATAAACCCTTAGAATAAATAAACCTTGTCGGAAATATAAAATTTTCTTTGACAGGTAATTTTTACATTAACCCGGGTGTTTAGAAACGCAACACATATTACATATAACAGTCTACATTTCTAAAATCAAATTCCCTGTGGTGCAAGATAATCATCCCTGTGGTAGAAGAATAAGAGAGTTCATTTAAAATCACATGTTTTGGTTATTAAAATCTTATAAAATATTAAAAAATTTGATACTCCATATTTCATTAGCTGTCTTAGATATTTTTTGTTAATTGTATATGTTGCTATTTCTAGGAGAACATAATGTAAAATAAAACAACATTTGTAACACATACTTATTGTTTTATTTTGCGATAATTTTTTACATCTTTTTCTAAATGAGAATAGAAAACATCTAATTTTGAAACAATATTTGTAATAATTAATATTTGTCTCAATATACATCATATCACCCCTATTCTGATAAGTTCTTAATAATTAAATTACTGTACTTTCTAGATGTACAGAACGACTGGCTCTGTATTTAGCAGTACAACGACATGAATTCCCGAGAGGGTGTCAGATGTGTTTTCGAGTATAAACTGTGAAATGCAAATGTGTAGTCCACACTCGTACAACCATGTTTTACCAAAGATTAGTATATCCCAGCGTGATGGTTGGTGAGCTCTATTGCTGTACTTCAGGCCCAAAATGGACCCACACCTTAATGTGCAGACACAAGTGTGCCTCTACGAAATTTGAACCCGAGACCGAGTGCTCAAACCACACTAGGCGGTCGTTTTGTAGTAATGACGATAGTTCGTTTTCAACATTCACTTTTTGAGGGTGTAGTACCATTACAGGAGTAATTTCAGAGTTTCTTCCAACATGTGTACTTTTCACTTTAATGACTTGTCGGTTCACCAGCAGGCCATCAGGAAAACCACTCAAAAGCAGCCCTGCTTTGTCGCGCTCATAGTATAGTATCTGGTGTTTATGTAGGCGTCACCGTTTATTTCAAAACATCTGAAAGTCATCTTCGCTATGTTACATGCAAAAGCATGACTTGAATTGTAGTTCTACTCTGCTTCGGTTTTTTATTTCATAAGGGATATGCAGCAGGTACCTCTTGTCTCCTGAATTAAGTATTTTGTAAATAAGTTTGCAAACGCAGCTTTATTCGATGAAGATCTGCATGAATCTGTATTAAGTATCTGTAGTAGTTGCCACAAACATATACCTATAAGAAACAATTTAATCAGAGTAACTATCTTGATTTATTTGGGGAAAAAAGGTTGGGGTGTGCAAACAGTAAAAAGGTACTTAGAAAAAACAAGACAAGACATATCATTTTTAGTGCTGCCTTTGGTAAACTCTGGACTGAAAATGCAACTAGTATCATTTACCTTTTTTCTGCATCTGCTAAGGCCAACACGACATATTCCTCCATTTTTACCTCAAAAACGATCAGAAAACTTTTTGATTGAACTTTAACAAAATTTAATCGTCACGAAATACTATGTCTCGACTAAAATGTGTTCATTTTTAGTTTGACGTTTTTAAAATTTGACAGTTAGATGGTCACTCCGAATTGCAAAATTGTGTTTTGGTCTTAATTAAATCAAACTATATCAAACTATATAATCAAACATAACTAAAGTTAGTTTGCTTCTGTTGAAATAGGTTAGGTTGTGTTTTTCCGAATAGCAAAAGTAATTTGATACATCTTTACTTAATTTTAGTTAAGTTAAGTCGTATTTGTGCACATTCGAATCGATACCAATGTCGATCTCATCTCTTTCATTTACTCCCCCCGCTTCACCGCACGGTGCCTAAGGCTGGGTACAGCGGTTACAGTCAAGCTATAGACAACAGATAGACTAAGGTGACAATAATTTCACGGAAAATATTTAATTATATCGCATCATTTTAGTTGACAGACAAGTGTATTTTGAAATTTTCTAGTACATCTGAAGGAATTTCGTGACTAACTTAGATAACAATGTGAACCATGTACAATTATAGCATTATAAGACATTTTATTTATTAAAAAAACACAGAAGAATGTATTAGTTTCTTATTTGGAGTTGCAAATTTTAGTGCCTAAAACCGTTGCATTTTGGATTTTCTATCCATTTCAAGCTATTTATTTTAACTTAAGCTGATGAAAAACCTAAATGTGTTCCTCAAGTCCTTGTTTGCCCGTCTACAAAAGAAGATTCCACGGTCATCGTTCATCTCCCCCATGCCTCCGGACGCACGTCTCGAGTGAAGTGTAAACACAATAAGCCTCTCAGGCGGAACCCTGCAGGCGACGCTATCTTCGTTCATACTTGTCATTTAATTCATTCAAGAATATATTGATTTTAAGGTTCCACCAAGAAGGAAAAACCCTTACAGGTGAACCTCAGTAAACTCGAAAATGGGTGGCCAAATTAAATTCAATAAAAAATATATATGTACCGTAAACGTTGGTTCTCTAGCGGTGTTATAATTTAATATTATAACATAGGTCAAACAATGTAGGTACTTATAAAACCGCTTTCGATGTTGTATTTAGCTTGCAGTATGGGAGGAGAAAAATTATTATAATGGTATGCTGTGCTTTAGAGCTTTAATTCCATTGACATTTTGTCAACCATATTTCAGCAGGATATAAAGTATACTTTTACGGAATCCATGCATAATGTACAACGTACACTTGACTGTGTTGTTTATTGGTTGAGTCAGAGTAAAAATGAATTATTTGATATAACTAGCTATTTTATTTCTAAGTAGGAAAATTACTTAAGGCACTTTAGTTCAGAACTTTAGTTTCAAACAGTACCTACTTTAGTAAGTTACTTTAATTTACATGTCTTCAGTTTGCTGCCTAAAATGCAGTTAAATACATAGACCAGTAAAACTGGTAAACAGTAAACTGGTCAGCGGATAAATATGACAATCTTAGGATTTATAAATACCTTAAGAGGCCGGCACAGTAATCCTTGTTCATACAAACGAAATACCAAAATCATTTGTAAATCATAGATATTCATAGAATAGTGTGTGTTTCTTACGATTGGATATCAGAATATCTAGGTTCCCAAATATAAATTTGGAAAGGATTTAAAGACGACACTATTAACTATTTAAAATTTCCGTAGAAAGCTTATTTCTCTCATATTTCATGTTTAAATCAGCGTTCTTATTTAATATATATTTTGGGAACCTAGATATTGTGTAATGCAATTGGAATAAATACATACCACCTTAAGAATATCTATGATTTACAAATAGTTTTGGTATTTCGTTTGTATGAAATAGGATTACTGCACCGGCCTCTTAAGTTAGCCCGTGGCCTTATTGTCTATCTTCAATATATATCGCTATCGCTTTGTCATTTCTTTGCTTTGTCTGTCATTTCTAGCCCATCACATTACATTTAGAAGCCATAGCGATAGATGTTAAAGATAGACAAAAAGACCCCCGGTTCAGTTATTGATTTTCGATAACAATTTGAAGACAATAGATATGATATGGGTTGACCTTTTATATACGAGTATATATATCGTCACGACATGAATTCCCGAGGTGTTCTGAGTGTAAACTGTGAAATAAAAGTCACATTCCACACTTGGTACGCCCGCGTTTCACCGACGATTATTACGTACCTACTTGACGTATGGTGAGCCCTATCGCCATACGGGGGGGGGGCACAAATACACGCTTCTTAGAGCATGCAGATTTCCTTACGATGTTTTCCTTCACCGTTCAGTAATTGGTAAGTAAGAACAAATACTATACACATAAATACCGAAAAACTCATTGGCGAATGCCGACCGGGGATCGAACCTGGATCTCAAGGATATCAAGGCCAGCGTTCTACCCCCGAGCTACCGCTGCTGTAACCTTTTATATATATATCTGTTATATTACTACTTTATTGAAACTGGTCTAGTCACTAATACTGAGTTCGCGGGTTCAATTGCTGAAGGGGCACATTTGTGTTATTTGGTCTACGAGCTACCGAAGGCATGATCAGCTGTGGGTCCGCTACACAGACTACTTACCTTATGGGATTCATATATGTATAAGAGTCTAAGCTCATTAGACATGTTAATATATTATCAACCATGGACAAGTGAGAATTTTTTCCGCCACTGCCGGGGTGTTGCGGGGTAATGCGGGGAGGGTAATAAGCAAGGAAAGAGAGATGGGACAGTATGGAATGACTTGTGTATAGCACTGAAATTGCTCTGACGTGATGGCGAAAAAGGTTTGCCCTCTATACGACGTCTAACGGGTAAGTGGTCAGTGATCTGCTACAACCAAAGAAAAAGGTATGATCCTGTTAATGAAATAGACCACATTTACCTCTGAATATGGATATAAAGTGTTAAGGCGGAGTTTTTCCAATTTTGTCTTTTTTCGAATTCATTTTAAGCCGTGAAGTTGTGATAATTAAATTTTTTAAATAATTTTGTATGTCGTATTTCACGTTTTGATCTTTATATTTCGGCCACCCGATACGCGATTACTTGCATTTCCCTACACCCAATAAAATCGCAAAGATATGTCTAAACCAGCGGGCGGACTGCGGTCCGCATACGGACCGCGGAATGTTGAAACTTGGACCGCCAAAAATGTTAATTACATACATACAGATATATTCACGCCTATCTCCCAGAGGGATAGGCAGAGACCACAAATTTCTATCTATCTTCCGAATAGAAGGGCTTGATGGATGTGGAAGAGGCGAAATATAAATTATTCAATTTAAATGAAAAAAATATGGAGATAATAAACTTTAACAAGATATCTTGCAAATTAAAACTGTATCCGAAAAGAAAGAAAATTGCAAAAAGTCTAGCTATTTTATATAAGAATGGAATCAGAAATAATGTATTGTTAGTTTCAAAGGTATTATATTAATAGTAGTTATTAAGTTTATTTTACTCTTGACCTCAATAAAAGTTTTCGAAAATTTCCAGACCCTACTTAAAATTAATTGCCAACCCCTGGTCTAAACTATGGTGTAAATATAATTTATTTTGAGTAATATTAAGTTTTTGACAATAAAACTTATAACAAATTAAACGTCGTACAAAATGACATATAATTCGGTCGTTGTGTTAAAATCCTATCTTCTAATTCCAAAATAATAAAGAAAAACACCTTGTAATCCACTAAGCGGGATAGAAAAATGTAAAATGAAAGCGTTGGAGCAGGACCGATTTCTCCAAATACCCTACATTCGCCATAAGGTTGCCCCTTATCACTGCGACATATACCCCATAGAAATGTGGGGTATAGTAAAAGGAAAGGTTGCCACAAAAATTTTTGGAAATAATAAGGACACCTTTATGAAACTTGTTAAAAACTTTTTTCGGTTTTCTATAATGATATCTGAAAGTTGTATTTTATCATTCATATTGTAGTAAGTACTTAATAATATTATAAAACCTTAAAGGTACAAAAGAAATCTTTATGGTGAGACTGCGTTGTCTATCCGTCCGTATATCACAGCCTCATAACTTTAGCACTGTTAAAGATAAAGATTTGAAATTTGTCGAAAAATTGCAATAACCTGTCCACATAACACGGTATAAAAAAAAAATAGAAATTGTTCAAAATATATCCAATAGATAAGAGAGAAAATATATTATCCTGAAAATACTATAAAGGTATAAAGAAGATATTAAAGAGATGATTTTAAAAATATATATCGTGACTATTTACTAGCACTGATTTCGAGAAATCTTTGAAAAACCACAAAAAGTGTATGCCTCCCCTCCTATCTCCGAATCTGGTGGACCGAAAAATATGAAAAAATGACGATTATACGTCATAACTGGCCAATTACAGGAAAACTATTAGTGATTTAAAAAACTAAACACAAATGAGAAACATAAAAGAAATTAAAAAATATTATATAAAAATACAATTTGTTTATCAAAATGTAGGTTTTAAAGAGCTGATTGTAAAAATATATTATTTGCCTATATTTACTTGCATTATATTTCATCGGCAAGTTGCCATTGGTTTCTGTAAATTATAATTTTAATGTTTAACATTTTAAAATTCTAATTTACTGGAACCAATGGAAACTTTGCTATGGCAGCATAAACAATACATAGTATAGCATTATGTTTTAAAATTAGTAAGCTACTTTATAATCACGAGTGTAATTTTGTTAACTTGGTCGATTCGGCCTAAATTTGGACTGCCACCAGGCAAGCCTGGTGACAGCAAAAAAAAAAGATAAATCAGGATAAAGACACTATACACATTCCTACGAAATCTGGGCAAGGAAATTAACGTATTGGAAACGGGACAAAAGGAATTTTCAGAGCATGAAACCAAAAGTACACAAAACTTACCAGGAAATGAAGAAAAAACAGGCTTCTACAATCTCTAGGGCAAATGTGCTCTGTTTCGTGGATTAAACTAGATTTCAAGTTTCATATTTTAATTTTCTGTGGAAAATTTTTCTTCCTTGTACGACGATACTCTTCGATATGAGAAAAATAAAAAAAAATGTGACAAAATATTCCAAATTTTCGAATTTGAAAATTCAGTAAAGCAATCAACGACAAAGAAACACTAAAATTATATGAAAAAGGTTGAATACCTGTAGCGAATGCTACAATAGGTAATTAGTTTTTGTTGAGGAACTATTGAATCAATTTTGAATATTAGGGTTCTGTTTTGAATTATTAATTGAATACCTGTAGCAAATGCTACAATAGGTAATTAGTTTTTGTTGAGGAACTATTGAATCAATTTTGAATATTAGGGTTCTGTTTTGATAAATTAGAAAAACGCGGGTTTTTCACAATCCAGCTGCTAAAAGCTCATAAGACGAGGCTTTCCTTAGGCGCACAGCGGCTTTGCAATTATAACCCGAAGACTAACTTTCATAAAGTTAAAAATTGCGTGCGCCGAAATGCGCGCGAAACGATTCAAAACGAGTCTAGTTCATTTTAGTCGATTTTAAAGTCATTTTTCAACATGAATTGGTTAATAAACAAGATTTTCGTATTGATCGTTGAATATGAGACACAAAGATCAAATGGATTAAACACAAAACCAAAAAAACATTCAAACAGAGACTATTCTCAAAAGTAAAATCTTTACGGCGAAAGTATAAAGATGTGAAAAAACATATATATTTAAGTTTCATATTGATTGGGTAAGTGGTAGATTCTGTACGATCCTTCAAAAACTCTTGAAGGCCTCCTCTTAATATCTAATGCATAATAATACAAAAATGAACTAAATGCTGTATATTTTCTGAATATTAATATTACATATAATCAAAAGCGAAGTCAGGTTTTTTCGGAAGTTATTTAGCTACGTACATCGTAATACAGCTACTATTTAGATTTTACATTGCTATTTTGCAGAAATAAGCATTTAAACGGGTGTCCAAATTGCTTGAATAACAGCAGCATAGACGTTTAATCAGATGTTATTTAACAGCTTTCTCAGCTTATTATTCAGCAAATTGATATTATATAGGCACAATCTGTATCCAGCATTTTAATGGGTTTCTTATTCTACATATTCTATGTCATTACTATAGGTATGTTGTACCCTTAGAGGGTACCTCCATTATTCCTATGTGGTTGCATTTACACAAATTTACTTAAATTGACAGCATGTTTACATTTAATTATTTTGAAAACCGGTCATGGTAAAACATAGATTTATGATCACCTGTAAAACTCAAACACATTTTGAAAGAAATAAACGTTTTGCAGAATTGGACTTTTAGTGAACTTGGGTATCTAATTCATCGTGGCTAAAACCACCAGAAATGAAAATTATTTTCAGCTTTTAAATAATAAGAGAGAGTAATTTTTAACATGAGTGGATATGTTTATGGCATACTAACTCATTTAGTAATTTTTAGTTTATTTTTAGATGATGCTTAGTAGATACACGGGCATACCCCTTATGCATCAGCAGGTTGCATTTCAAAAACTTTAAGCCGCACATGCGCCACTTACAAATGACGAAGGGTGCTACAGAAAGAGGTGCGCACGCAGAAAATCTGACCTGCGCACTTTGTCACAAACTCAGTCAATACTTCTGCGGGGGTAATGCGCGCATGCGATAATTGTTCTTTACCCGGCCATCAGGTTTATAGCGACATGGCCGACAGCGAGTTTGAAGAATTTCGCCGTGTTTTCGATAGACTACCACAACATATTAAAGCTCCAAACCCCTTTTACTCGTGAGTGTTTCTTGTACTATTTCATTTTATTTCAAATATTTTGTGCTGAATCAATTATTAAGAACTTGTAGGATGCATTTTACGAGTAAAAGAATTCTTTTATGTCGTAGGTAATTAATTATTTTGTTATTGCAATGTGCTACAATAGAATCATTTTATTGTGTCCTTTTTAGATTAGTGCCAAATGTCGGGTTGGAAGATGAATCACCTTCGTCGAAGAGCGAAGGCTCGCCTGATGACGATCGAAATTGTGTGGGTGAAGGGGGTGGTACAGTGAATGCGGTGAATCAGAATACCGGATCCCCAGTCCCCCAACCAGAAGCCCCTGATCCCCAACGTAGTCCTCGACACCAAAACTTCACAAATGGCGAACGTAGACGAAGAAAGCTCCCGGAAATACCCAAAAACAGAAAATGTAAGTTGCAAACAGAACTTTAATTCTTTGACGTTTCGGTTCCATCTTGTTTGAATGCATATTGATCGGTCAGTGCATAAAACAGTCACATGCGACTAAATAAAACTTTCCACGTGCATTTGTTGGCTAATTCCGCTTAAGCTATTGCGAATTTCATTCCATGATAATAATGAGACAGTGGTAGTAGCTAAAAGCTGTGCGTTACGTTATTAGGTAGATTATCTGAAACATAAACAAAGCTAGCGATAACGGCAAGTACGTAGTTACAAAAAAGTTACAAAACATCAGCAAACTTTAAAATTAAGGCTGCTATCATAACTAATGTATTTTATTATGGTGATGATCACTACGTTCCTGAAGGCAATTTACAAGGATTTTAACTGCAAGTTTCAAAGCACATTTTATCTTCCGTTTTGCTACACTGTGTTTCGTTTTTCAGTCACTAGATATTATGAACTCTGAGGCTATAAGAATTTTGTTTAGAACTTCGATTTCTGTATGACCATAGACTTCAACAAATTTGTAGGTTGAATTCCTAGAAATACTGATATTTCATACTTTTAATATAAAAAATAAATATATTTGAAAAGCTGGTGTTGTATAGAAATATACTATGTGAACATAATTAAGTGTAAAAAATCACTCAATCACCATTAAAACGTAAAAAATAAACTTGAGATATCTAACATAGTTATAACAACACTTTATTTTCCATTTGCAAGAAATTTAAATCACTTGAAAAAAAACAACGAATTTCGCAATTAATATTTTAAGCAAAAATAAACATGTTAAGGAGTCAGATAATTAAAACGATGAAAGTGCTGTCTAAGTTGAGGTAATAAAATTGGTTAGATGTTACTGTTTATAACTTTACTCGGAGAATCAAATATACTCGTATTTCACTAATTATTTTTAATTTTTAACTCCTGAATTTACTATAAACATTCTAAAATTTTTTTTTTTTTGTTTTCCTATATTGTTGAATTCAAATTGCAATATTTTTTCCAATCCTTGCTCAAAGTGACCAACTGAGATTTATTTATTTATTTATTTGAGATGTCAATGACAATTAGAAAAATAAATAAAATATATAATTTTCCCCTTATTTCAGCGACTATAATACCATGCGGCCAGCCAGCATCATTAGCTGACGAACTAGGCGCGCTAGCTGGCCCACTCATTCGGCCCGGATGTCAAGGCCGGCCACTGCTTGTTTTGAAATGTGGCTATCTGCTGGATGAAGACTCCAGCCCAGACTCCGAGAGACTGCAGAGTTTGGGTGATGTTGACAGTGGACACAGCACAGCGCACTCACCCATCGATACTGGGCCAAAGAGTATATCGCCAACACCTTTACAACCACAAAATGGTACGATGAAGTCAAAAAATTTCTGACATTTCTTTGACAAACCACAAGTGTATACGTGTACGTGTATAATTTTTAATAGTTTATTTTTATTTACAGTTTACATTTACATATATCATAATTACAGTAATAGAGTTTATTTGCACACATACAGTTATACAAATATAGCGTAAGTATACATCATTTAAACCCATAGTTAAGGGTTTATTTATAATCCATATAATACAAATGAAATACTGTTCGTTGGTAATCAAATCACATAACGTGAGAACGGCTTGACCGTTTTTTTTATGTTTGTAGTAGTCCGAATAACGATTTTCTGGCAAAGAAAAATTCTAAAAGTTTCCCCAGAATTTGGAAAATTCAGGAAAAACTGAAACTGCTTTGTTCTATGCGATTTTGTACGGAGTCAAGGATATTTTTTTGTTCGATAAGCTCCCGGTTTGGAAATGACATAAATGACATTGAATGTTTCTGTGTCAAAAGTGACGAATGTGTCAAAAGTGAGAAATGTGTCATGTCATGTGTTATGTGTCAAAAGTCACAGATATGTTTAAAGTGAGAAATATGTCAAATGTGACAGATGTATCAAAACTGACAGATACGTCAAAAGTTGACAAGTATCAAAAATGACAGATGTATGTGACAGATGTCAAGAGTGACAAATGTCAAAAAATGACAGATGTGTCAAAAGGGATAGATGTGTCAAAGGGATAGATGTTTCAAAAGGAACTGATGGGTGTGTAAAAAGTGACAGATGTGTCAAAAGTGATGCATGTAAAAAATACATATAAGGTTTCAATTTAAATGGAAAGTGATTAAGGAGGTGATTCAGTATCGTTAATACATCATATTCCACTGAAATGTACTTGTTTTTGCGCAAACTTTTTCTTCACTTGTCCATACAAACTGGGTCAGCTGATCGGACCACTTTGTACTTAGAAGTGAAAAAAAAAAACGCGCAAAAAAAGTGCTTTGCAGTGGAATGTGATGTATTAACGATACTGAATCACCTCCTAAATTACTTTCCATTTAAATTGAAAGCCCTTATATATAAAATAGTAACTTCTAATCATTAGCTAAAATTTAATCTAATCAAAGTATAGGAACTGAACCTATTTAAATGACTTGAGTATCTTTTCTAAACTGACCAAATATAAGAAATTGAAATAAAACGATTTCATTCTACACTAGTTCAGTTATTGCTTTAATAGTAAAACTATACAGGGCAGAATTGTATCTATTTGAAATAACGTGACAAGAAAACTATGGTACATATCTTATACGACTCTAGCAGAGCTTTGACTTGGTCGGAAACAACCACCACTCAGTTTATTCATAAACAAGAGATCACCCCAGCCATCTGTTTGCCTGCCGTTAAAGAAGTGGAAGCCATTTTCAGACCAATTCTGTTTTTATAAAAATGTCGCGGCAGGATACGCCCACTCAGCTGCCGTGCCGTGGCTCCGGAACTTGGCTACTTTGTGAAGCATCGTGTCGTTACTTTTTATCCATAATTATAACAAATTTATCTAAATATCATATATAAATCATGTTACACTATTTTAATCATGATCTACGTGAAAGAATAATTTTAACATTGATCCCTATAAAATAAACAATAATAAGTAGTACTTCTGTCATGATTCATGATATAAATTACGTAATATTTATACAAAAGAATTCATATCATAATTTATCGTGTAAGACCAGCAATGGTTAGATAATTATAGCCAATTTACATAATTAAATATGGATATTCTGACACATATATCAAAAGAGGTGACAGATGTGTAACAATCAGGGTTTTGAAATTATTATGCAAATAGGAATGACTTGTGCTTTTAGGTCGATGTTAAGGTCTGTTTTTACGTAAGGAGAGCGTATGTGCATCATTTTTGTTTTTTTCGTAATAAAGACAATGCCTGCGTCGTGGCACCATTTTTGTAAACTTCCATCCATCAGCCAGATTTGTCTACTGCTGAACATAGGCCTTTCTAAGAGTTCGCCCCTTTTTGCGGTCTTCCTGGAAGGCTTGCATAACTTTGTAGTATTTTTGTAGATTGGACAGTCCTATTACTATATTTTTATCAGCAAATATGAAGCAAGTATCATCCGCAAATTAATAGACCTGTCAGTTTATGTATATTAAGAATTTCAATGATCCAATTACTGAGCCCTGGGCTGTGCCATATGTTGTTTTTCTTTAACTACTGAGATATTTTTGATTTTGACAAAGTTTTTATTCAATTAATATCCAATCGACATTTGACAATTTGTTTTGTTTGAAAAGAGTTCTGATTTATTCTGTCATTATATGATCCGCCACTACTGTGTCGATCGCTCCTGCATACGGTTAAAATAAATACACAATTTTAGATGCGACTGAACGTACAAGTAAATAATTCTACAGTTTTCTCTGTATTAATATTGCTTTTTAAAGAATTGGAAATTTCACTAACAGTCACAGAAAAGGTGAATTTACTGTCATCTAATCAGACATTGTTTTAGTGTCACCATCATCAAGCTGCAGCATCACTGGAGTCAACTTTGCTGGCAACATGACTACAGTACCACACAGTCAACTGGAGATGCTGGAAGCAACACACAGAGGCCTACATAAGTTCAACCCTAGACATCATGATGAAATCGATGTAGAAATAGGTGATCCAATTTATGTACAGAAAGAAGCAGATGACTTATGGTGTGAAGGTAAAGCTCATGTTTGAACAGCTTAAAGTTATTCTATTGAATGGATTTTCAGAATATACATGCAAAATTTCAGGAGTCAATTTAAGGACAGGTCAACAAGGGATTTTTCCATCAGCGTACGCTGTTGACATGGATTATAATGACTTTGATCCAGCTAATGCTAAAGTGAAGAGGGAGCGATATTTATTAGGGTAAGTACTCTTCTTTTTTGTCCATTCATCGAAAATCACATCAATAATTTTATTTAAAGAGTCAATGATTTTGAACTGTTTGCCATAGATACATGGGGTCTGTGGAAACGTTAGCTCACAAAGGCACAGGAGTGGTTTGCCAAGCTGTAAAGAAAATTGTAGGGGAGTGTAGTGGGGAGCCTGGCGCACAATCGTGCATCTTAGAAGTATCAGATCAAGGACTTCGTATGGTTGACCGATCTAAGCCTGAGGTAAGACATTATATTAAGTTAGCTGTAAACGCTTTCTATACTACATCTCTCATGTAACACGGTTGTTTATTATTCTCTCAAATTACATACAGTATGACGGTGTCATTTGGGACTCACAGGGTTATTAGGGACGCTACAAATTATTATTTTCATGTGGCAACAATTTGTTTTCTACAAATTGTAGAAAAAATATGCCTGGCAATACTAAATTTAAAATACTGACGTTTGTGTTTATTTCATAGCCCGTACAGCAAAGCGTAAGGGATTTCTGAATGAACAACTTTTAGTTTATTTCCATTGTGTCCAAATTTTATCTGGCAACATAAAACTATGTGTGTAGGTGGGAAATCAACCAATTTAATAGTTATTCAGGGTTAAAATGGAGTCTTTACTTAAAGAACGAGTAGCAGAAAGGTGTGGTCATATTTGAAGAGCTTATTCTGTCAATAGTATAGAACAACTTTTACTATTGAGCCAAACGCAAAATCAAGAAAAAAAAACAACTGTTTCATAGAAACTGCAATTCCTACTCGGCCGAAATGTATAGAAGAGCAGATTTTTTTTTGAGATTGTTTTATTTGTCCTAAATAGTCCCTACCCAAATTTATTAAATTTTCTAGTATGTAAGCGCTAAAATTTATTATCAATAAAAAAAATATTCGTATTCCTAGATAAAATAGGAACGGGGATTGAATTTACTTTTTTAATTTTTAGTGTCCCAATTTTCAATATTCAGCTCAGTGCAAAACGAGGAACCGTCTCGTAATCCTGTTTGCCTCCGAAGAGACTGTACGATTACAGTGAAACTTCTGACTAATAGAAGTAGGTATATCGTGAGTAGCTGTTATACTCGTTATCTAAACAACGAATCTTAATTAAACTACGAATGTTATATGGAATTATTTATTTATTTTCATTATATATTAATGAATTATTAAATACAATTTGTTTATATATTCAAGACGTCGTTTAGAATAAACGGTAATTTCGCCAAAATATGAAATTAAAGACAAAAAATAATCAGCTATTTTTCATGCGATTCAATTATTTGATATAATTGTTCATCACATAAATGGTTCATTTGTTACAATTCAACTGTAATACAATTTAACTGTATAATTAACTGTAATAATTCAACAATATTTCTACATTTTAATTAAAATATACAATTTGTTGAATATTATAAGATTGCATTACAAACTTGAAATCAATCATAAACAAATTTAAAAGCACAAATATTTTGAAATAATTCCTTGAGCCAGGATTTGAACCAGCGCTCTCCTGCTTACATGACAAGGAACGACGAATTTTTCCACCATACTTTTACACCGATTTTTTTTTTGTAACTTCTTGATATACCACTTTGTAATGCACATACTGAACGCTTACGAGGGCGTTATGTGAT